>CM057045.1:811834-1411834 GCA_029948455.1 Solanum rostratum
GTTAAGGGACTTTAATTAGGGCTTGAAGATCAGATCAGACTTGTATCTTGCAAAGCTTCGACTTAAATCAGATAAATTTTTTATATCCATGATTCGAGTACAACATCTTAACGGATAAAAAGCACCACTTCAAGGGAAAAAAGTCGGCCACTCAAAGTTCAAATCCAATCGCGGGTGGGGTGGGGTGGGGGTGGGGGTGGGGGTTAATATAATTTGATAAGTACTAATTAATTAAGACTCCATTACCATAACCATGCAATATTAAAACCTTCATCTCCTTACTTTCCACAGTGATTAGCATTATAATAATTAGTAATTAAGTTTGACACAAAAACCCTAATGGAGCAGCCATACATCATACCACTATAGCTTAATTATATATAAATAAATTTTATATTTGTTAATCACCCCTTAATCATGTCTATAAATTAGGGTTCTATTTCATTAACATACATTCATCACAATCAAAAGTTCAGTCGTTAAAAGTCCGAATCCAATCATTCTAAGTCAAAAAAAAAAATCAATTTTTACGAGTCGCTAAAAATCATGAAGAGACCTTGTACCTTTGTTTTATACTTCCAAATTGTGACTTTATTGATATTATTTGTAAGTGTTAATTCTCAATTAACACCGAATTTTTACTCAAAAACATGTCCAAATCTTCTTAGAATTGTTCGTAAAGAAGTTCAAAGTGCAATCAAGAATGAAATGAGAATGGCTGCTTCTTTGCTTCGTCTTCATTTTCATGATTGCTTTGTTAATGTGAGTTTTTAATATTTTGAATTTTATATTATATTCATTGAGAGTATAAATCTAGTATATATGACTTAACTTTTTATAATATAAAATTGTTTTAAATTATTTCAAAGTTATTATTAAGCCAAATACATAGCCCTTAAAGTTAGCATAAACTACTATCCAGGCGTCTCTACTCTTTAAAAATGTATCATGTCAATATTCGTATCTGACATAACTCAAATTGATTCATGAAAAATATATCATAGTTTGGATAATTACGACGCTAAACACTTTGATCAACCAATATACAAAATAAGTACAAAATATATATACTGAATATACTGATTGATCGAACGATATATATTCGTAACTTTTTCTATTATTTTTTTAAAAATAAAATTGTAGGGTTGTGATGCATCATTATTATTGGATGGAAATAATAATACAAGTGAGAAGTTTACTCCAGCAAATTTGAACTCAGCAAGGGGATTTGAAGTGATAGACAATATAAAAGCTGCTGTTGAGAATGCATGTAGTGGACTCGTTTCTTGTGCAGATATTTTAGCTATAGCGGCAAGAGATTCAGTATTATTGGTAAGTTAGTTGGATGTTTGATACTCGTTTTAAGGGTCCGACTAATCTTGATGTCTTATACACATAGTGTCTAATATTCTTTTTTCACGCTCCATAAATCTCAGTAAATGAGAAGCACCCCCCTCTCTCTTTTTTTTTTTAACAACATAAACCTGAATCTCTAATTAAGAGTGATGAGATCCTATCTATCTCGCGACATAAATTATTAATTAATTGTTTTTTTCAGAGTGGAGGACCATTTTGGAAGGTATTATTAGGGAGAAGAGATGGATTAGCTGCTAATTTTTCTGGATCAAGCAATGGACTTCCAGCACCATTTGATCCTCTTAATACAATTATTTCCAAATTCCAAGATGTTGGATTAAACTTAACAGATGTTGTGAGCTTATCAGGTAATTAAATACTTCCCTTTTTTTTTTTAAAAAAAAGTTATACACTAATGAGTAAATAACCTATAGTTAAAAGGATTTTCCCAATTAATCTTCACTAATTAATTTATTTTTAAATAGAATTATCGATGAATTTTTGTTGTTTAATGACAGAAGTAATTGTCCACCGTTTTTTTATGACATAATATAGTTGTACTAATGAGACGAGGGTCTTCCGGAAAGAGCCTCTCTATCTCTATAAGATTGTAGTAAGGTTTGCGTATGTTTTACTTTCTCCAGACCCCAGTTGTGTGATTTCGCTGAGTATGTTGTTGTAATATAGTTGTACTAACCTTTTTTTTAAAATATTTGAATATTATTGTAGGTGCACATACAATTGGATTAGCAAGATGTACAACTTTTGAAAATAGATTAAGAAACTTCAATGGGACAAATTCCCCAGACACAACATTGGATACAACCTTAGTGAGTGAACTCCAAAATTTGTGTCCTTCCACAAGTGATGGAAACAACACAACCCCACTTGATAGGATCGAACTCCACAGACTTATTTGACAATCATTATTTCAAGAATTTGATCATTGGAAGAGGACTTCTTGAATCAGACCAAATCTTGTTTTCTAGTGATGATGCCATGACTACAAGGACAAAAACCCTAGTTGAGACATATAGCAATAGCACTATGATTTTCTTTAATGACTTTGTGAATTCCATGATTAAGATGGGAAATATTAGCCCTTTAACTGGATCAGATGGTGAGATCAGGAAGAACTGTAGGGTTGTTAATTAGTTTAGATAGTCATATCTATATTATGTGTTACGTTGTTCGAGCCCTTCAAAATGATGTCTTACTCGTGTTGGATCCTCCAACATACACTTTGACAATATTTTTGAAGAGTTTGAGCAATATAGTTAGTATGTACTAGTATAAGTTGCTGTGTTGTGAAATATTTGCTTGAGGGGAGAATATATATGATCTAATGTTTGAACTTTGTAGTATTCACCTTCTCTTCATTTTTCACTTTCTTTCGTATCGTTTTATAATTTGTTAAGAATATAATTTATTAAGTAAATGAAATTGTGCTATATCTAACATAATTTAGCTAATTATATTAGTGTGTTGAGAACACAAAATAAATAGCTAATTAGACTTGTTCATTATTTTTTTTTTGTCCAAAATTTAATTCTACAAGAAGCATAAATATTATGGGCCAATTTTGCAAAATCAACTAGAAATGAAGTTTTTTCTAGAATTGGGCTAGAAATGAACATTTATCAACAATTGGACTCAACCACAAGAATAAGATGCAAATAGGAGGTCTCTAGAAAAAAGATTGAAATTTTGCGAGTGAAATTCATTATTTTCTCGATTTTCATTATAAGGACGTTGCTCAAATTGAATCATGCCAACGATATGAAATTTTTTGAATCATATAAAATAATACAATACTAGTACCAAATTTATCAAAAATGAAGAATTGAAAATTAATACAAACATGAAGGCTTCAACAGGTTAAAGTTATTTCAATTCAATCCATTTTCGAGGTTAAATAAAGATAAGAAAAAGGTATATCAGTGACCTAACACATAAAGTACTCTTTGAGGGTATAAAATGTCTAATATTTTGGTCAATATATTCATAATAATATCTCTATTAGATTCTCCGCTTGAAATAACATAAAAGTCAATTCAATTTTGAATGAAAATAGAATTTTGTGAATTCTCCGTAGAACATTTTTTTCCTTTTCAAACTTCAATCCTTTATTAGAAGTTTGATGCTAAAACAATGCACCAAATTACTCCCTTTATCCCATTTTAGTTGTCATGATAAAGTTTAGCATAATTCTAAAAAAAAAAAAATGAAAAATTATTGTTTGACTAATATATTTTATATAAATCATTTATCTATATTTTGTTTCTTAATTCTAGAATAATTAATGCTAAAGACAAAGTTGAAAAAAGATAATTAATTTTCTCCTGATTATCTAAATTATTAACTATTTTTGGAAAAACCATTTTTAGTATATCTGACAACTAAAAAAAACACTGAGTATTTGATACACTAGTTATATTCTTGAGTTTATTATTTTAATCAAACAACAACAACATATACAAACCTTATTACTACCTCATAAAAGTAGAGAGACGTGTTTCCTGGAAACCCTCGTTTCAACAATCAAATTTACTATTTTAATATTTTTTTTAAAAAGACTTGATTTATTAAAAAGTCTTGGTCAACTATAGACCTTGATTTAGTATTCTTTATTTTATGAGAGGAGTAAATACCTAGTGCTTTGTCAGAGGAGTCACATGAGCATGGGCCTCATTATTTTTGTTTTTCTTTAAAAATCAAAATAAAGTTATTAAATTCTGTTAAACTCGAGGAAGCAAGTGATCGAACCTAAAAGTTTTGGTTCAAATCTTTTGTATATATATTAATAAAAAATTATTAAATATGCTACATTTAAACTTTAAAGAAAATAAATTTTTAAATTCATAAACTTTAGATTCTGTCTATAACTCTATTATAGTTCTACCACTCTCACTATCCCGATTGACTTTCTTGATGTGATATTTTATGTTAATTATCTTTTTCTATACCAAAACATTCGGTCCCATCTCCATCACCCTCGCTCTCGTTTCTCATTATATCCAATAATTTTTTTTTACACACATTTATTAGAATGTATTAATTGTAAAGGAATAAAATTTTGAACTCATAAGCTTTAGATTCTATCCATAGCTTTTGTTGTAGCCTTACAACTCTCACCACCCCGATTGACTTCCTCGGTGGAGGAAAGGAAAAGAAAACAATATGATACACATTAATCGTCTCTTTTCTATACCAAAATAGTCGGTCCCATCTCAACCAGCCTCGCTCTCTTCTCACCATATCTCATAATGTTTTTTCTTATTATTATATACATAACAATATTTTTATGATAATATTTATTTTACTCACAAAATAATTGTTTTTCCATTCTTACTTTCACACTCTTTGTGCAAGACATGTTCAAGGAACTTTCAATGAAAACCCCCATGTAACTTGTCTATAAGGACAAGAAAGAAAAAAACAAACAAAATGAGGGGCAAAGTAGAGAAGTCATTGACCCAATCACCTAAGTCTTTAAATAAACCAATAAATATCCATTACTTGTTGGGAATCAATGCCTTTAAAAAAAACACAAAAACTATCAAAAAAAATTGTTCCACCACTTCTCTCTACTCTCATATCCCATCTCTTCTTCGAGTTCAAATCTTGAATTCGTCTTTCTGACTTTTCAATATGCCAGATTACGATTTCTCTTCCTCGAGAAACTCAAACGCTTGTTGTTGCATGAAACTAATATTGAGTTTAGGCGTCGTAGCTTTGATTCTATGGCTAAGCCTACGTACTACGAAACCCAAATGTTCCATTGGAGATGTTTACGTGCGAGGTCTCGATAAATCAATCAACTCCAACAACAACACAACAAAGCGCGATGATCATCTGTCGTTCCAACTCAATTTGAAGAACGAAATGAAGGACAAAGCTGTTCGTTACGACGATATTACAGTTAAATTTTACTATGGTACAAATACAAGTTACCCTCTTGGTAATTTTACATTTGGTGGATTTAAACAAGGTAAAGATAAAGAAGCTGCTAAAAGTGGCATGATTGAGACACATAACATGCCATGGAATGATGCAATTAAGGCTGTTTCAAATGGATCTAAGGCAACATTTAGAGTTGAAGTGAGTAGTAGAGTTAAGTACAAAATTACATTTTGGTATACTAAAAAACATAATTATTTTGTGGAAAATAAAGTTGAAATTGATGATAGTGGTAAATCTAGTGCACAACAAATTAGTTGTTGTTTTGGGGTTTTGGGATTTTTATTATTTGTTTTGTCATTTTCACTTTAATTGTTGTGGGGTTCATGAAAAAGGAGTAGCATCTTTTGACTATTTAATTTAGATTTCCTTTTGTTATTCTTTCTTTCCAAGTTGTAAAGGACATGCATTGGTTAATGTTCATATATGTTATTGGATTTGAAGCCCTTTTTTGATTTAATTACTAGGCTGATTAATTTGAATTTATATCACGTATAATTGCAACAAAAACCCTAGTTGAGACATATAGTAATAGCACTATGTTTTTCTTCAATGACTTTGTTGATTCCATGGTTAAGATGGGAAATATTAGTCATCTAACTGGATCAGATGGTCTCGACCAGGAAGAACTGTAGTGTTATATCTATGTTTTGTGTTACGTTGTTCGAGCCCTTCAAAATGATGTCCTACTCATGTCAGATCCTCCAACATACACTTGACAAGATTTTTAAAGAGTTTGAGCAATATAGTTAGTATGGACTAGTATAAGTTGTTGTATTGTGAAATATTTGCTTGAGGGAAAAATTTAATCTTATATAATTTGTCGAAATGACACAGCAGGACATGACATGAGATGTTTAAAATAAATAATGTCTAGTTAAGATGTTTAAGAAAAAGTTGATTCTGTCTTTTTTCATATTAATATAAAGAAGAATTATAACTCAAAATATTAATCAATATTAGTATTCTATTTTATTTTATTTTTATAAAAACTTGAATTATTAAAAAGTCTTGGTCAACTAGTCTATTTGCATAGGACAGTATTCTTTATTTTATCTTCCAAGTTGTTGAAAATAATAACAAGTGCTTTGTCAGAGGACTGTGGGGCTTATTTTTTTTATGTTTTTTTAAAAAAAAATTAAAATAAAATTATTAAGTTCGGTTAAATTCGTAATAAAAGGGAGCGACTGCTTCAATTACATATTTGATCGAACGTAGAAGTTTCGTTCAAATCTTTTGTATATACATTAAAAAAAAATATTAAACATGTTTAAATTATTATGTAATTTTAGAACATACTAATTTCAGAGGAATAAAATTCTGAACTCATAAGCTTTAGATTCTGTCTATAACTTCTATCGTAGCTCTACAACTCTCACCACTCCTATTCACTTTTTTGGTGCGGGAAAATAAAAGAAACAATATAATATTTCACGTTAATTATTTTTTTTCATACTAAATAATTTCTACCATCTTCACCATCCTTGCTCTTGCATTTCATCCTACCCCATAATGTTTGTCGATAATATATATAAATACTAATATTTCATGTGTCTTTAATTTTTTTCATACTAAATATCGATCCCATCTCCACCACCCTCACTCCCACATTTCACCAGACCCCATAATATTTGTATATAATATATATAAATACTGATATTTCATATTAATTATCTTTTTTCGTACTAAATAATCGATCCCATCTCCATCACCCTTGCTTCCACATTTCACCATACCCAATAATGTTTATATATAACATTATTATTTGTTGTTGTTTTGGGGTTTTGGGATTTTTATTATTTGTTTTGTCATTTTCACTTTAATTTAATTGTTTTTGGGTTACATGAAAAAGGGGTAGCAACTTTTTGACTATTTTTAATTTAAAGTACCTTTTTTTTATTCTTTCTTTCCAGGGTGTAATTGCATTATTGATTAATGTTCATATTATTATTGGATTTGAAGGGTTTTTTTTTTTAAAAAAAAATTGTTAAGTATTTGAAGTTTTATTAGTCTGATTAATTTGAATTTATGTGCATATGAAAATCTCTAAAAAGCTATGTTAGTTATATTTTGATACTTATATTTGATAAAGATAGAGATTTTGAAGCTTTCTTTTTGGTTAATTGTTTAGTATTTGAAGTTTTATTAGTCTGATTAATTTAAATTTACGTGGATATAAAAATTTCTAAAAAGCTATGTTGGTTATATTTTTTGGTACTTATACTTGATAAAGATAGATATTTTGAAGCTTTCTTTTTGGTTAATTGTTCAGTATTTGAAATTTTACTAGTCTGATTAATTTAAATTTACGTCGCGTATGAAAATCTCTAAAAAGCTACGTTGGTTATATTTTGGTATAGATACTTGATAAAGATATAGATTTTGAAGCCTTTTTGTTTTGTTTAACTATTCAGTATCGAAAGTTTTACTAATTTGATTAATTTGAATTTATGTCGCCTATGACAATCTCTAAAGAGCTATGTTGGTTATACTTGTGTACAATTGTGACGTGAAAAAGATAAAAATTTAGAGTCAGATTTTAAATCATATAAATGTTAGGATTCCGAATATAAATACGATCAATAGAATATATGTCACTACTAAACAAAATATCGTATGAATAAAATATTATGTGTTTATAAAGAATCAAATTTTTTTATTAATTTTAGTTAAATAATTTTAACTAATGAAAAAAACTCAACTAAATATATGACAGAAATTCAAAAATCAAATTTATATAGTAATAGCGGCAATGACTAACGATGATGGTTATGAGTGCAACAAGCAGTGATAGTTGGTGGCTAATGATGATAGCTGACAATAGTAATTAATAATAATGATAAGTCGACAACTGATAATTATGATGGATGATAATGATAGATAACAGTGATAGCGACTCACAATTGTGATGGATGGCAATGATAAATAATGACTCTAGCAATCAATAGTGATGAACGACCATAATTGTGAGTGATGATAATAATATTAGTTGGAGATGATAATTATAAGTAGTGATTATTGACGATACATATGATCGACCGTGATAAATGAAAATCTTCATAATCGTGATTAAAATTATAGTTATAAATGATGTATGATGATACGTGATTGATAGTAATGGTACACAATGATAACACTCGATAATAACAAAAATAAATAAAATTAAAATATAAATATTTTATTAAGTACGAACAAATAAGAACTTTAAATCGATAAAAATGAGAAAATAAATATCCTTTTAGCCAAAGAGAATTAAATGGCAATTGATTCTCTATAATAGATAATAACATGGCCCACATGTACACGTGTATAGCCAAAAACTTGCCACGTGTCCAAGAAAATCTCTTATATCAAAAATGAAATAAAAAAATAAAAAATCTTGAAAAGTTGTTGAAAACAGTTTATTATCACACACACAAAATCTCTTCCCTCCAAAAATAAAAAAAATAAATTTGCACAACAAAAATGTCAACAATAATGGAAATTGGGAATTTGGGTGTTGGATTTAGGCCTCAAATTGCGATAAATTCGACTCGAAAATGGCGTTGCAATCAGTTTCTTGGTCAGAAAATGCATAACAAGAAGAGATTAATGCTTGTGTGCTCTGTTGCAGATCAAAAAGAAGGTAAAGTTTGTTCCTTTAGTAAAGAAGAAGATGATCTAATTGAAGCTCTTATTGGTATTCAAGGCCGCGGTCGCGATGTTTCACCTCAACAACTTCAAGTTAGTTCACACTTTCTTTTAATCTCCAAATTCCTTACTTTGTATGATATTTGTTATTTGTTGTGCTTTGTTATGGTTGGTGTCGTGGAGAAAACGGATTAGGATAGCAGGGTAATACTCTCTTTGTTCACTTTTACTTGTCACTGTTTTACTTTTCAAGGTCAACTTGACTAAACTTCAAAGCTAAATTTAATATTTGAAATCTAAACTTTAGATGGTTAAAAACCATACGAAAAATGTTATAGGTTGCAATCCTTCTCATATTAAGTTGGTCAAAGTTCATATAGTTTGACCTCGATAAGTGAAATAATGACAAGTAAAAGTGAACGAAGGGAGTAGGTAGTAGTATTGTTCCGTCTTGCTATCCGCATAATACTAGTAGTTGTAATATTGCTCTTGTAGTTTCTGGTCCCTCGAGTTCTATTATTGTCTGTTGGAGCTCGGCAGGGAGAGAAAGAAGAGAAGGAGAAGAGGAAGTACGACGAAAAGGGTATGAAATAGGTTGCTTGTAGCGATTGCGATTGCTTATTTGGTTGGGATTACCAGCCTGTGTTGTACTTCAATGACCGTTAGTTTTTTGCTTTGTTATGTTTCTACTTCTGTTACTTTTTTTTTCAAGACTACTTTGGATTGTTTTTCCTCGAATTGAGGATCTACCGAAAATAGCTTATTTAACCTCTGACGTAGGAGGATGGTCTGCGTACTCTAGATCTTACTTTGTGGGACAATATTGGGTATGTTGTTACTGTTGGAGTTTATTGGGATAGAGATAAATAGAGGATTCATGCCAAAGTTATTGAGTTTTGCCAAACCTGTAAGTAGCATTGTGGCTCCGCCCCTGGCTAAGATAAAATACTATAGGTGATATATTATAACGTATAGATTGAAAATGCGCGGGGTTATAAAGTGGATTACATAGTTTGAAGCATTTACTGTTACAGTAAGTGCACATTGGAATGGAATAAAAAGGTCCATATAGGTGATATTTACTAGTTGGATATAAGTTTTCGACTTGTCAAAGAAGTTATATTGTTACTGCTTTTTATATATAATTTATTTTTTCACTTTTATTTAATGATCGTAAACAAACTCTATATCTTCACGAGTTAGAGGTATGTAAGGTCTGTATACACTCTTGGACCTATTTTGACATGGTATTAGAGCTAGACCCACTAGATACAGTTTGTCCCCTGGGACTGTGGCTGAGAGTTGTGAATATACTCCCGTTCCTTGAATGTCACTGGATAAAGAATGTCCTATGGGATTACACCAGAGATGTCGTTGTATTTTATTTGGTATGATAATCATTGAGTTGAACATAAATGAAGCAGTGAAAATTTGTATAGACGACTCCAACTTGTTTGGACTGAAACATAGTAGCAGTAGTTGTTTGGGATTGCGCATAGTTGTAGTTGTTGTTAAATTTGAAATTATGATGAGGTGTGACACGAGTTGAGCTCAAATACAGAAGTGAGGATTCATATAGCCGATCAAACTTGTTTGGAGTTGTGCCATAGTGGTCAGCGGATTTACTGTTACAATGAATTCTGAATTTTATTCTGAGATTGACATCTTTTGGGGGGTCTAAAATAAAATGTATGGTTATGCAGGAGGTCGAACGTGCTGTTAAAATTCTCGAAGGATCAGAAGGTGTTTCTGAACCGGTGAGTATTGTACTCATTTCTTAGCGTTGATTATGATAATTGTGGCTGCATACATGTAAGAAAAAGGTACTAAAAATGGCAAGTTGTGCTGTTGCGATGGAAGTGACAAAAGGGGTTTGAAAATTTGTAACTTTACAATTTTGTTCTGTGTTATATTCAAATGGGCTAATATCTACAGACGAGCTCGAGTTTGATTGAGGGTCGATGGCAGCTGATGTTCACGACTAGGCCAGGATCAGCATCTCCTATTCAGGTTAGATGCTTTACTTATTGTTTCTGCACTTTCAACTGTCGACTTTTTCTGGTGTGTAGATTGGCTAGGGAGCTGAAATGAAGAAATGATGGTCAGTATTGATTTTGTAAACAAACTAAAAATCGATACTGTCTTGTGGATTTCGATATATCTGATTCTGTAAACAAACTAAAAATGGATACTGTCTTGTGGATTTCGATATATCTCTTTTTCTTGGAAATTGTTAAGGCGTGTCATCGGTTAACTGTGAGAAACCTGCAGTTTACCTTCATTGTAAACGTGGGGATACAGATCTCTAACTTATTGCTTCCCTAATATATGACTAATGTTCAAAACTACGTTGCAGAGGACTTTTGTTGGGGTTGACTCATTCAGTGTGTTTCAAGAAGTGTTCCTTAGAACGAACGATCAACGTGTATCCAACATTGTAAAGTTCTCTGAGGCAATAGGTGAGCTGAAAGTAGAGGTATGTATCCCTTGTCACATTTTCTGAATATCGTTTGGACGGAGGTGTAGTTGTCTACTTCAATGAATGGTGATTTGTCTCTTCGATATGCTACTTAATGCACATCTTATGTTCCACAGGCACTTGCAACAATCAAAGACGGAAAACGAATTCTTTTCCAATTTGATAGAGCAGCTTTTTCATTCAAATTTCTACCGTTCAAAGTTCCGTACCCTGTACCTTTTAGACTTCTGGGAGATGAAGCTAAGGGTTGGTTAGACACTACATACTTATCACCATCCGGGAATCTTCGTATTTCAAGAGGAAACAAGGTATGAGAACGTAATTAGCTCGTCATTGTTTCTCTTTTGCTTTTCCTCACTATTATATGCATACATCATGCATAAAACGTTGCTCGGGCTCTTCAAAAATACCACCAGGTATCTGTCAGATCCTCCAAAAGGTATGCATTTTTGGAGGATCCCAGACGAGTATGGCTACATTTTTGGAGGGTCGGAGCAACATAGCATAAAACCAGTAAACTGTATCTCAAACTTTCTAAACTATAATCAGTTAAGCGTTTAAGGGCCACAAGCTACACTGATATAGTGCAGGGAACTACATTTGTGCTGCAAAGGGAAACTGAACCAAGGCAAAAGTTGCTTTCGTCCATTTCAACGGGTACAAGGGTTGAAGAGGTACAAATCTCACACATTTTTTAGTGAAAAGATTGTAATAACATGTCAAGCTTTTGTGGCTAATAATTTGCTTGATGTGAAATTAACAGGCAATTGATGAGTTTCTTTCGTTAAACCAAAATGTAGCGAATCCTGAACTGGAACTCCTCGAGGGAGAGTGGCAAATGATATGGAGTTCACAGGTATCTAACGATGAATCCAGTTATTATTATATACCTGAGGTCGTTGGAGGAACCTATAAACTTCAAATCCTGGTCGCTGTCTGCTTTATAGGTTGAAACAGATAGTTGGATAGAGAATGCTGGCAACGGTCTGATGGGCGTTCAGGTGCATAGGCCACTTCATTCCGCTGCTTTAGTTTCTCTATCGACTTTGATATCCTTGGTCGCTTACTATTCTTTCATATTCCGAATTTGTGTTGTTCTTATTAGATTGTCAAGCCAAATGGACAGCTGAAGTTCCTGGTTGGCATATTCTTCGGTATTCGGTTCTCCATGACTGGCAAATATGAGTAAGTACTTATCTTTCCAATCAAAGCAATTTAAGCAATCCTTTCTGATATATTGTAGGAATTGTATTCTTCGTATTCAGATATCGATATACTTTTCATCATGAATGTTGAAACCGAGTCAGTAAAGAGCTGCTTTTCGTCTTGGTAATTACCTAAAGAGAGAGAGTCTACGCGAAAGTAGTCCTTTACATGAGGAAACACAAGAGACTGATCTCTGGTAACTCCATTTTATGTTAGACTAGAAGTTCGCGATATACTAAGGTATGTTGAATGTATGAGTCCTCGTTGACCTGAGCGAGCTTGATCATCTAGGAGACAGAAGGAAATCGAAGTGAAAGGGCATAGTCTTGTGCAGGCAATGATCACATGACTTCTTTGAATGTTCCACGAGTTCTTTATGTAAAGCTGAAAAACGCGTCTTCTAATACAGGAAATCTGGAAGTAACACGTACGATGTCATAATGGATGATGGAGCAATTGTGGCTGGAATGTATGGAATTCCGGTTGAAATGGAAAGCAAGTTCACCATTGAAATACTGTAAGATATCGCGATCTATTGCAGACATAACGTATATTTAAGCTTAACGATTGTCATCAATCAATCCTATTATTTACCGTTTGGATAATGCAGATATACAGATGACAAGATCAGAATTTCACGCGGCTACAACAAAATTCTCTTTGTTCATGTTCGCGTAGACGGATCCAACAAGAAGTGATCATCAAAATTTGCAGGTGTAGAATGTACATCAAGGCCAATTTGCTATGATAAAACTTCCAACCATAGTCAATCTCAAAGTGCACTTATACAAATATGTGTAAAACTCACCATACTATTAGAACTTCATTTTCAAATGCTTTCATGTTGGTTTTGCTCTTCCTTATCTCCAACTATAGATGTCAAAGTGTAGTGGTTTTGATCATCGTTTAGTGTTTATTGCTGAGTGATTGCTCATATATTCTCACTAATCAAAAAGATACTTCGAAGGCTTCGGGATCGAGGTCTCATTAGCCGAAGAAGACCCTGGCCAATCCATGTGGCCTGCTTGACAAACGTCAGCGACAGAGACATCGTAAATTGGTCTGCGGTAACCAAAGCCTCACGACAACACAAAATTAGCCTTATGAATTGAATCTTAAGTAGGGGGCTTAGTCCGCCCGCCTATCAATCAAAGAGGCTGAGAGTAAGCATAAGCTCACCCAAAAGCTCGAAGAGCTTCCCTTCATTCGCTATCGTCAAATAGATTTCCTAATATTAAAATGCCAGAATGCTTGAATCATAAATATATGTAAGATACAACTAATTTTTTTTCTTAAGATCTAACTTATAAAGTATTTGACAACAATAAAATAAAAAATATAAAAATGAATAACTTGTTCATCATAACATCTTTAAAGAGACACATCTACGTGTAATTTATAGGTTCATGTTAATCAATAATTTTTACTGAAATTCTGTATATTTATATTAAGAAATTCACTAGATATTTATGAATATTTGACTATAGACTGAATTATTACTGCACATTAACTTAAGGTTGTTATACAAATCAATAAACTTCAAATCCTAAATCTGACGTCAATAAAAGCAAACATTGTTGATTAAATGCGCACACAAGTGTACAACTTGATTATTAAGTAGAAATTGACCAAAACGGTCCCTTATGTATGGGGATAATTTCAAAATAGTCCTTTAATTATATATTTCTAAATAAATTTAAAGGACCAAAACCATTTAGCAATCAATAGATCATTAATTTCACTTATTTAGGGTAAAGCACATTACTTAAAATTATCTCGGTTCGATTTTATACATTATCAATTTTTAAATATGCTAAACCAATAACAAACCAATAAAATAATTTTTTATCGATTTTTGATTTATCGGTTTTAAGTCCTAAGAATGATAATAAAAATTTGCATTTATAAAAACAGATGAAGAACGAAAGAGTAAAGATTAAAGACTAAATACTAAAGTGAATAACTAATTAATCACTTAAGTACGATAGAATTAAAATATGTAATGTACTGCTATATTGTCCTATTACTATTAAATTAACAATATTTAATATTTACAAAGGGTAAAATAGTAAATCATTATAATTTTATTGGATTATTGGTTTACCCAATAATCTAATAGTAAAAACCAATATCAAATCGATAGTCCAATAATTTTTTTTCAAGAACATTAAAAATCCGATAATCTAATAACTCAGTTCGATTTATCGGTCGGTTCGATTTTCGCGCCCCTAGAGTTATCTATATTGACATTAAAGTTCAGGGTCTCTTTCGCTTTTTATCCAAAATAAAGGGGCTACAACGATAATTCCTAAACTTTAGCTCCACTTTCAACCCGAAAAGGCCCAGTAAAGATCCGAGTATATATATATATATCAATACTGGAAAATCAATAAATTCGATAAAATTAACTGCAAAAAAAAAAAAAAAAAAAAAAAAAAAAAACCAAAGCTTTGAAGGTATTTAGATTTTTTTTTTCTGATTTTAGCAAAATTTTTTCAGCTATGCATAAATTTGATTTTTTATTGTTGCTTGATAATTTTGTCTAATTTTATAGGGTTTTGGTGATATCTTGAGGATTTTGCAGTTTGTGAGCTTTTTTTGTACAATGGAAAGTTCTGTAGCTGCAGAAAATGATAGTAATGCCCCAGGTAATTTCCTTAACAAAGCCAAGATTTTTTTTTTAATTTCAATTTTATGATTTTTTGCAAAAAATTTGAGTGGAGTTGGTTAGATCAGCTGTGGGTTGCTGAATTAGCCGAATCATTAGGGGATTGTGCACCCTCGGGTGTGACCTAGTGGTTAATGAAGTGGGTTGAGAACCGCGAGGGTCTTAAGTTCGAAAAAGAAATACCACTTCATAGTTTCAATTTGTTTGTGACTTGGCATGTATTTTAAGATAAATATTTGAATTCTGTGGTCTTAAACTAAAGATAGGTAGAATGTATCAAAGTTTCTTTTAATCTTGTGTTAGAATTAAAGAGTTGTCAAAAAAGGTGAAAAATACAATCTTTTTGAACCAGACTAAAAAGCAAAGCAAAGTAAGAAAAAGCAAATTGAAATAGAGGGAGTATGCGATTTCTTTTCATCTATATTAGCCTTGGCGGACAGAGTTCCTGATTCTTGTGTTGATCATCATGGTTACAATTTTCTTTAGGGGAATCTTCTCCTCTACTGTGTTTTCATAGGGTTACTTCTTGAAAGCATTTTCTGGTAAGTTGAGCTGAAGCGATGTGTGAAAGCACTATGGCTAATATTTATGTTGCTCGGATTCTACAAAAATGTTGCGGTATATGTATCGGATCCTTCAAAATGCACTAGTTTTGGAGTATCTAACATGCACCAGGGACATTTTTAGAGTGTGAGAAACATAGGCTAATATTGGTCTAAACAGAAAGCATGTAATTTTTCCAATGTTAAAAAATTCAAATTCCGTAGCCTTCCTGACCACAAGTTTTTATTTTCTTTTAGGTATTTCATTGCGAAATGAAATGACGTAAAGGTTTGAGAGTTAGGGCTTTGGAATGTTGATGATTCTTTACTTTGAAGTGTTTGTACCATAGAAAGTTTTGTTGCTCCAGAAAATCACAGTAAAGCCCCATGTGATTTCTTTAAACGAAGAAGCAAAAGATCATGTTTTGGTTTCAATTTTATGTGTTCTTAGGCTTGCTTCTTACAGTTTACTGTAAGAATTCTTGAATTGAAGCATTGTCTGAAAGCACTATGGCTAACATTAGTCTAAGCAGAGAGCGGGTAATGAAACACTTTAACAGTTTGATTTTAAAGAGAAATCTGCAAAATAAGCTCAAATGAATTGAATTAATAGAATTTGAGATACATTGTGTTAATATTGGACAATGCCAGGGGTGGAACCAGCCTATTAGCTTTGGCTCAAACCGTCTATTTGTAAAAAATTCATTTAGTATGTATAAATAATTTATCCAGAACCCAGTAAGCAAAAAATATTTATGGTTCAGAACTCATAAACTAAAAATTCTGGCTCCGTGTCTGAATTAATGTCCGCTGTAGCAATAGTTGCATATTTATAGAATTTAAATGGCAAGGATTTCTAACTAATTGCCACATACTTTTTTGCTTGCTCTTTAAGTTTCTCCATTGTCGGATTGTGGCCATAGGTCGTGAGGATAGTCAGCAGCTTCACTGTCATCATGAAGACCCAAATATGGATTCATGGATCTGGTCTCTGATTAGGCTGATTGATCCTAGGTTTATCTGAACTGTCCCTTCTCTTGGTAAACAAGTTTTTTGCTCCGCTAGCCCTTGGTTTGCTTGAACTAGCCTTCATTTAAACTGCAATAGTCTTCTGTTTGGCGGGTCACTGGTTCAGCTAAAATAGCCCTCATTCATGTCCTTTTTTTGTTGGCAAATCATTTTGATTCACAGTGGCTAACCGATCCTGATCCGTGACAGCCTACTTTACACTTGTTAAAGGCAGTAATTCTCCTTCCACTATAGTAATTACAAGATCAATTTGCTCCAATGCCACCTTGGTTTCTCTTCTTGAATGTTGTGGGCGTGGACAAACTTTGTGATGGCCTATTAGTTGGCTACCTAAGCCCATTGGCCATACCTCTGTTTGTGAGTCAAAGCTCTTCTAGTCCAGGACCATATTTAAATTTTGGTGTTAACAATGACTTATTTAAGATCTTTTTTAGATTTTCTTTCTGAAATATATAAACGTTAAACAGTTTCTTCTTCCCTTTCACTTTTGGTTTGTTGTTGGCAGTTGTTATAACTTATATTTCTTCTGTGTTGATCCATGTTCATTTCCATACATTGCCAGGTGAAAAAGTGTCTCTCTGTTTGATTTCGCAGCAATTTATCATTCTCGTACTCTCTCAAATTTTAATTGTCAAATTTGGTAGTAGTTAAACTTCAGGAACCAAATCTAATCATTTCATTATCTTACTTCTAGTGCAAATAATTACTTTCTAAATTTTGAAATATTGAGGTCAAAGATCAATCACGAAACTAGTAGAAGCCAAACATCAAAGTCAATTTTGATTCCATGCTTCGTTTACTCTTTTTATTCTTATCAAGATGTTACAAACGCATTGTTTAAGTGCTTATGTGGTTGCTTCTTTGATGTCTGCTTCAGAGGATGATGTGAAGGAGAAGTGTTGGGACCAAAGAGAGGCACTGCCAGGCGAGCCTCAATGTGTCATATGTGGCCGCTATGGTGAGTACATTTGCGATGAGACTGATGATGATGTTTGTAGCTTGGAATGCAAAGGTATATTGTTGTCGCGGCTTGCAAAATCGCAGCAATCAACTTCTCGTCCATGTCCTGTGAAGTTAACAGCAACTGATGAGTGCTATTATGTTAGGGATAATGATAAATCTGAAGTGAATCCACTAACAAATGACCAGATTGAACTTCTGAGAAGGAAACTTGATATTCTTGTGAAGGGAGACATTACACCGCCTCCCATCTTGTCATTTGCTTCTTGCAAGCTACCTCAAAAGCTTCTTGAGAATATCGAAGTTGCTGGTTATGAAATGCCAACTCCTGTCCAAATGCAAGCAATCCCTGCTGCTTTAGCACGGCAGAGCTTGCTTGTTTCAGCAGAGACTGGTTCTGGTAAAACTGGCTCTTTTCTAATTCCTATAGTTTCTCAATGTGCAAAATTCAATGAAGAGCATTTCCAAAACCATCAACAACCATTAGCTATGGTTCTCACACCTACTAGAGAACTCTGCATACAGGTAGAGGATCAAGCCAAGATGCTCGGGAAGGGTTTACCATTCAAAACTGCATTGGTGGTAGGCGGTGATGCGATGGCAGGACAGCTCCACCGCATCCAGCAGGGAGTATCTTTAATTGTGGGAACTCCTGGAAGGCTCATTGACCTTTTAACGAAACACGAGATTGAATTGGATACTATTTCAGTTCTTGTTCTTGATGAAGTTGATTGCATGCTCCAAAGAGGTTTCCGTGAGCAGGTGATACAGATTTTTGCGGCTCTTTCTCAACCTCAAGTGTTAATGTATTCTGCAACAATTCCTAAAGAAGTAGAGAGGATGGCAAGCTCAATGGCCAAAAAGGTTACTGTCATTTCTGTTGGGAAGCCAAATAAACCTAATCAGGCTGTGAAGCAGTTAGCTATTTGGGTAGACTCAAAGCGGAAGAAGCAAAAGCTTTTCGATATTTTGATGAGCAAACAGCATTACAAGCCACCAGTTATTGTATTTGTGGGTTCTAGACTTGGAGCAGATCTCCTTTCTGAAGCAATAACAGTAAGTACTGGACTAAAAGCATTATCGATTCATGGTGAGAAATCCATGAAGGATAGGAGAGAAATTGTAAGGTCATTTCTAGTTGGAGAAATTCCAGTTATTGTGGCCACAGGGGTGTTGGGTAGAGGAATCGATCTGTTGACTGTGAAACAGGTAATTGTGTTTGATATGCCAAATTCCATCAAGGAGTATGTGCATCAGGTTGGAAGAGCATCTAGAATGGGGGAGGAAGGTACATCTATTGTCTTTGTGAATGAAGAGGATAAGAAATTGTTTCCCGAATTGGTTGAAGCTCTTAAATCATCTGGTGCTGCAATTCCCAGAGAGCTTGCTAATTCACGGTATGCTATTGGCTCTTTCTCTGCCGGCAGAGGTCACAAAAAACGAAAACATGGTTTCTGAAGGTGTTGGTCTCCCTTCCTCTTCCTTAAGATGAAGCTCCCCATGCTAAGAATTAAGATAGCTATTCTCTTAAATTCTTCTCTACTGCCAATGATCTGCCATGACCTCCGACTGCTTCTTGGACTTGGCGGGCAACCTTTATTGCTTAGACATTAGCTCTCCTTTGATGTTCATAAGTTCTCTCAGGCAGCTGGATTCCGTCAGAGACATGGTCTCACAGCATGGACTGTATACTGTGCAGTGTGCATAGTTTACGTGTGATGATTCTTTTCGTGTTAAAAGGAGATTCTTTCCATTTGAAAAGATCTGGTAAACTGGAAAACCAACTCTGGATTCACTTCTCAAAGCTGAAGCACCTATGACTCGCAATGTTGAGGAACTGCTGCAGTTGCTGCTCATTCTTGAGTTATTTTCGGCAATCTTAGAAGTCAAAAGGCATATAAATTTTAAGCGATGCTTGGCTGTATCTGCGGTTGGACCAGTAAGTATTCACCTCATTCATTAACTGCTCATCGGAAATTTGCTTGTCTAGCATAGAATCCATAACAGTTTTTGTGATAAAGATACTATTCACCAATTTTTCCTTGATGACTTTCCTCAATCAGTATATCCCGTTCTATCGATGACTTTGCGCAGTTTGTATCACAGGGTACATATGCCTTTGCTGTTTCTGGATTAAATAAATTCTGATAAGGCAAGACTGCCAGAGACGCTTAATTTGTGTGGGTTAACCAGCAGATTGTAAGTCGCAGATAAATGAACAAAGTTACCAATTCCTTTGATGCTAGGAAGAGGCTTTCTGTTTGATCCTTTATAAGAAAAAGAAGCATAAAAAACATGCCTCACCATTTAATAACTCCGAAAGATCCTTCCGAGAAAATGTGCGAAAGCTTCAACAAATTCTATCACATCTCAGTTGTACTGATTTGAGATCTAGCTAAATTTGAGATTTAATGTTTTGCAAGATACCTGAGCTAAAGGAGTTTTGGTCAAACTGCAGAATTAGTACAACCAAATGTGAAAGGATTCGTTGAATCATTCTCTTTAAGGATCTCTCGGAGTTATAAATGGTGAGGCATGTTCATTGATGCTTCCCTTTATATATGATCAATTCAAAGGTCTCTTTCGAGTATCAACAGGATCGGTAGCTTTGCTCAATTATCCAACTCGTGATATTATGTCGAGTGATGCCTCTATGAGGCACAGAGTCCTTGAATCCTAAGAATAAGTCTGGTGTTTCAGTGACTTTGTAATGTGGGGGGTGGTTCGGGGAATCTTAGTAGCTCAGTTAGTTGACTACCTAAACTTTCATCTTGTTGGTGAGGGTTCGATTCGCCACATTGTAATACCTCTCCACATTTCCCCTTCCCCTACCCCCAATTAAAAAAAAGTAATGGGGGGAAAAGATTTATTCTTTCAAATACCATGTATATGTAATTATTGTTCTTTTCCCTTTCTAAATTGAACCATAGCATACTGTATAAATGTGGAAAACATTGCTAAGGTACTTTTCTATGTCGCCTCCGACGCTTAGGAGTCTTTTATGAGCGACGGAACAGGAATTCCGTGATTTTCTCAATTTTTTTTTATAGATGTTAGCTCATGAATTTTATGGTGAACTGATTTTTAAGCACTTATTTTGCAAAATCTTTATAGGGCTTTATATAATGACCTTTGGATCCAATAGTCATGGCCTCACCTTGCTTCACGCCCTTTTTTTTTGGCATTTTTAGGCCACTTAACTAAAACCAGGCAATTTTTCGTGTATGTATGGCCTCACTATGATCCACAATATTATTTTGACATTTTGGGGCCACTCAACAAGAATCAAGAGATTTTCTCATTTTCGTGTATGTATGGCCTCATTGTGATCCACGATATTTTTTTACATTTTGGGGCCACTCAACAAAAATCAGGAGATTTTCTCATTTTCGTGTGTGTGAGCTAATGAATATTTTGATTGAACTAGTTTTTGACTTTCTTTTTCTTGCAAAATCTTGTACAGGTGCCTGGGTAATGACCAGAAGAACAGTACGTATGTCCTCACTATGACTGAATGTTTTGACAGCTTTTTGAGTCAGGATTGTTTTGGTCTTTTACCATGACATATTGGCCTATTCTAAGTGGGATTAAGTGGACTCAAACTCCCTTATTCACGTGTAAGACTCAAAATCAAAAATCTCTTATCCTCTATCTTTCAAGCAAGAAACTGGGGGTTTCCATCCTTATGCTTCAGTTCAAGAACTCCATCAAATGTTTTCTTTCTGGATATGTGTGATTTCATCAATGGGCATCCTCTCGCATACTCAATACATTCCAAAGTATTGAACACACAGGTTAAAATGTTCAGCATCCAACTCGCAATTAGTCCGATTTTCAATTAGCTCAACCAGAGTGTTGGTGAGCTCTCATCTTTTGATGACAACCCCTTAGTCTTCCAATTTTAGACAGAATTATCTGAGAGCTTGTCCTAGCAACTCATCTTGATAGAGACTATCAGACCAGCAGTTAGATATTGATTTTCATCTTTATGTAATGCTCAGATGAACTCCTTTTTGAATTATTAAGTTACATGATTCAGACTTCATATATCGATCACTTAGCTTCTGCATCAAATATCTTTCAATTGTTACATAAATCTGTCTCACCACACCATGGGTTAGCTTGAAATCACTTGTAACGACAAGAAGATGGTCTTGAATCGCGACAATGACTCTGAAACACAAAAGCAAACAGCTTTCATTGTGAAACAACAAATATTAGTCATCAGGCCATTTGTGATGTACCTCACACCAACTTTCATGCAAGTCCAAGTTCCTCTGCTATTAACACTGAAACATCTTTGTACTAACACACCAAAAGTACCAAGAATCATGAGGTACAGGTTTCATGATCCTAAAACACAAAAATAAACGATGATACGAGTATCGATCACCAAGTTGTTTGTGCAAGCTGCTTGTGATGGACCCGCCAACTTCAGGGCAAATTGGAGTCCGATGACTGAACGTAGTAGTAAGTGAGCTAATCCAGTTACATCTTTCAAATTTCAATAGATGAAAAGCCAATGTAAAATAAGATGTAAACTCCTCTTCTTTTTCAACTGATTGACCAAAAAAAAAAAAAAAGCAAAGTGCAAATACCAGTGAAAGAGCATAGAGTCAAAATTACGATTTTACATGTCTGAAAACTATACAACGACAGATTTTACAATAATTACTAATAGCAAGAAAGTAATCTACCAAAGGCTCCTAAAAGTGAGAAAACAATGTGTACTCATTATCTGTACAAGATCAGAGGAAGATAAAGAGATTATAAACCAGTGTTTGGATTGTTTCCAGCAAGGATAAGAGAGATCTCCAGTCCTCGACTGAACGCTTGGTTGAACATAAGCCGGGTTTGAAATGTTGAAATGAAGGGGAACCAAGAACAGAGGGCGATTGGGATGAAAATGAGCACACCCATACCAGCATCATACAGACGGGCAACTGAGCGAATAGACTTCCAAATCCCCATTTTCTTGACTAGAGGCTTCCATGCAGAAGCAATCTGTCGAATAATGAAACATGCATTTGCAGGAAATTAATAGAGTCCAGAAGGGATAAAGAAAGATGTGCACAATCAAAGACAAGATTTATGTAGAAGGTTTGGTGTTCATGTGTTTTCTGTGAACACCAATGTAATATTGTTCACTACTTCGCAGGCAAACTTAAATTTACCCTACTTATAATTTGTATAATAGTTTCTTCATGAGAGTACAGGATCGCCCATACTGCAATCACTAGAGATGCCAAAGCTACGAAACTACAGCAAAAGACTAGACTTTATCTAGTCCACCACAAAACACCTCCACCAAGAGAGAAGAAAATAATATATCATGCTCTACACTCGCCAAAATATGCATCTAAAGCTCTGAACAAGTACTAATCATGTAAATGATGCCAACTCATTTATCCAACTGAAACCAAGGGAAAGTTACTGATACTGGCTTTAGATGTTTAACTTAATTTGCTTTTTGGATAGTTCAAAAAATTCTAACATTAGTGAACTTTCCTATCCTGATCTAAAAAATAATATATTGTTCAAAATGTTATCAATGTAATTACGGTACCATAAGATATGAAATAAGCAAAAGAAGTAGCAGAAGACATGACTCAAAGGAAAAGAGGACGCACTGAGAGAATTCCCCAGCCAGTGGGTATGAATGCTAAGATGCACGCAAAGACATCCGTCACAGTAAGCTCTGTCAATACAACAGCAGCAGCTAAACCAGCAACAGCAAGCAAAAACAATAGGCCTTGGACAAAACGCAACAGCAACTGGAAATTAACTGATATTTTCTGGCTGAAGGTGAACACCTGTGGCATCCCAAAATAATGTATCTCATTTTAACATCCTCAAACTCAACATGATGAATCATAAAACAGGTCACAAAACTTGGTTCAAACCTTGAAGAGGAGTAAGATGACAGCAAATGCAATCCAAGAAAAACCATACACCTGATAAACGATAAAGCCACAAGGACCAGCAGTCAACCATCACTCAATAGAAAGTAAATGATAGTCAAATCAAAATTGATTGTACAGAAGGACAAAGCAGTGCGAGCAAACGTGGCAAAGAGCAACATCTAGAACCAAGTTTTCTCCGGTTCAGCCTACCTCATTACTACGGCTTCTATGAACTGTATGTGGTTCATAGTTGAATCTATATACTTATATAGATACATATCTTGTGCTCAATTAGATTGTAAGACAAAACAAAGAACTTTGTTCTCGCATCACTGACTGAGCAGTAGTGGAAAATGTTTCCACAATTCAGTTAAGAATTACTTTGGTTCTTCAGACACATGGTAGATGCAAATTGTACATGTGTATACTGAGCATATTACAATTTAATGAAACTAGGCCTTTCAAAAATAGATAATGGTTAAAATAAACTGGCTCCTTCAGTAAAAGCAGGTATGCTTCAAAAGATGGTCCCCAAAAATACACCTCACTTATCAAGTCTTGTAATTCCAAATTAAGACAGATAGGATAAAGAAAAATAAAAATTAGGAAAAAGTGCTTCGTTAAAAATTAGGAGAAGAGTAACAGTAATACCGTTAAAGATGTATTTGTTCCCTGAACATCTAACTTATAGACAATGCCATATTGGAATATAAAAAATCGTAAACTAAGAATTGTCTCCATCACCCTTCCTCCAAAGGTTCGAATATGAGCCTGTCAAACAACACAGGTGACATCAAATTCTTTTAGAAAAATATCAGTGATACAAGGAATTGCCAATAGACTAAAGCTGCTACACATCAACAGTTAAGAGAAAAAGCACAGTTCATGTACTCATCACACAATGAAGAAATTATAAAGAAGAATTCAAGGAATCACATGCCCCGAGCACATGTACGTATATGCTTAAATATTACAAGAATTCCCATATCTCGTTCATATAATTTTTTCGCAGGGTCAAAAGCAAGAAAGACAGACACATAAAATCAAAAAGGGGGAAATCAATCCACTATAAGTTAGTCATTATTAGGAAAAGCAAAATATAACAAATAAAAAAAGATTAATGATACAACACCACCCTGTTGAACTTCATACAATCAGTTGTTTACCTTTATACTTCCACCGCCTCATAATAAACCAATACAAATTCTAGAAATATGCTTCGGAAACCTTGGGATGAATTAGTGAAAACATTCTGACAGTTAAATCGAGTCATCAGTTGCATTTCAAACACTAAAAGGGACTTGATATAGGTGGCAATGACCAATTTAAAGCATCTGTTTATAAGTAGTTTTGCAGAAAACAAGACTATCTATCATTAACCCTAATTCATTATTCATTAGATCACTGATGGAGATCAATAGTGAAGGTCAATAACCACATATATATCAAAATATAGTTTGTACCAGTTCTTCATCCCACCAAGCCTCCCAACTTTCTTCTCCTTTAACACCAATTCCACCTCTATAAAGGAGCCAGTTGGTCCAGTCACGGAAGTCTTCTACCGTCCTATAGAGGAACACAAGAATGATGACAAGAAATGGAAACAATATATGAACCTCCAAACATAATAAAGCATTACTTACTTCTGCCATTCAAATCCTGCTGGGTTAAACAAATATGGAGCAAAAAGCCAAGAAATAGCCAGGAACCAACTGCTAACAGTGAGAAGTATGTAGGATAAAGCGCCACCCTCGTTGTAGCCGTAAGCAGCATATACCACCAACAAAAGCACAATTTCCATGCTGAAGAAGGTCAAAGCTTGGTAAAACTATTTGATATTCCATAAGGTCAGAAAAGAGCTATGACAAAAGATGACCACATAGAAGTGTGCACGTACGCGCATGCACTCGCACCAACACACACACACAAGGGCGTGAATTTTTTGTGCGCCGTATGCCTTAATGCGCGTGTGTGTGTGTGTGTAGAGAGAGAGAGAGAGAGAGAGAGAGAGAGAAATACCCCTTAACGAAATGACTGCGGGAGTAGAGCCTATAATTCTCTGTAAACTTGATGTGTTTAACGACGAATCCCCTACCGGTTGCATGATACTATTAAAAAAATAAGATTTTCTAATTAGATTTACACACAGAAATAAGAATATTTGAGTAGCATCAGAAGATGGACCTACTTTTGCACCGCCATGGAGGATAGTTCGACCAAAGTAATGTGTCCTAGTGCCAAGGGAGAACGTGAAGAAGACAGTGCAAAGCTGAAACTGCATAGTGACAAAACTAACAACAGCCTGCAACGAGAAGATGGATGCCAGTGAGAGCAGAAAATGGCAGGCAGATAGAGGCAGGGAAAAAATAGAGCACTAGATTTTAAATGTGAAAGCCAACAAAACAGAATTAGCAGGCAGCATTTGATGATTTCTGCATAGAGATCAGTTGCTTTCTCCATGACCTTCTTTTCTTTTTTTGATAATTGGTAACATTGTATTCTTCAGCATTAAGGGTATGCTGGAGACCTTTAGAAAATTATAAAAGAGCAATAAGAGCAATACTTATAAGGATCCTAAGAATTCTAAAAGTTGATCAGAATCTTCTAATCCTATCTCTTTACTCCAAAAAGCTTTAGCATGCACTTTTTTGTTTAGCTCTTCAAGAAGTTCCGTTTAATTTTAAAAGCTGCTTATTATAAAGAACTGTTATGTGCAAAAACGTACTTTCATGGGAACAAGGAATTGAAAGTCTACTGTTACTGATCTTTTATTTCCTAGGTGTGGACAAGACCACAAGCATTTGATGAATTCTTCATGGAGATCAGTTGCTTTCTCCATGATTTTGTTTTGAACTATCGCAAAAAGTTTTAGCATGCGACTTGTTTGTTTAGCTCTTCAAAAAGCTTCTTTTAATTTTAAAAAAAAGTCTTTCCACTCTCAAAACATTAAGAGATCTTCAATATTACAGATACCAAAACACATTTTCCATTTACGTTGACTTTTTTTTAAAAGAAAATTAAGTTTGTCAAAACAATATAGCTTTGAGAGGATATTAGTGGACTGATTTGTGGGAATAAGATAAAACCAGAAAAATATATCAAATACAAGCTAGGAAGGTAAAGTAGATGCAGCAAACTAAGAGATTATTTCAAAATGAAAGATAAGAAGCAAAGAAAATACTCAAATGGTCACTGGAATATATTTTTCCAACGTATCAAGTAATTGATCAACATTAGTCGATCATGAACTCATTTGGTAAAATAATGGAGATTCTTTAGGAATAATAGATCAAACTATGGCACAAGGACCTAAGAATCATACCCTCAGAAAACCTTGTTCCAGAATGAAACCTAGAATCATAGGAACCGCTGTGAACACACCAATTTGAAAAAGGAATTGCGCATTGAGAGCAGCACTAAGAGCAGTATTCTGTAATATATTAGATCTATCCTGAATAGTTGCACCAACACCAGATAATGCCTGGAGAAAAAATTGATAGCTTCAGAAAGAGGCAGGCCACAAATATTAAATACATATAGCTCTTGAATGTCTAACAAAAGGTTCACACAATTTGGAAGGACAAGTTTGGTCCATAATTATCAAAATGCTAGACTGCGGCATGAGGATAACACTAGTGCAGACAAATAGGGTGACTAAATGAGTAGCCTTAACTCACTCGGGAAGGTAAAAGTGTGCAACCCTATCATAATAACTTAAACATCTGGAGTTAAAACTTGTACCTTAAAGCTAAAAAAACGTCTCAGCACTTACCAGATATGCCTTGCCATAGAGAAAAGCATAAACACTAAGAACTGTCAACTGCACAAAAGTTAAAAGGATCTGTCAGAAATACCACCATATACCTGGAGGTGATAGCTGCAACAAGCATATTAAAGCACAACCCAGAACAAAACTCATGCAATAAAGTCCAAGAGATCATAACTAACAATAGTGACTCATAGCATTAAAATGAGAATTTGTACCATTGTGCAGAAGTAGTATCCGACAGTTGTAAAGTAGAATGATAACATTCTAAAGAAATCAAAGAGCTGGCCAAGCCTGTAAACATCTCTACTTAGAACTTGTTCACCATTACCACCAGCAACTTTGCCTTCAAACAATGCAATCTGATTGAGTCCGACATCTCGTCCCTTGCCGACCTGCATAGTCTTAGTTTAGGCACTGCAATCATATGTATTCAAAGACAGAAAGGTTGGAAAAAATTACCTGGATGTATTCATGGTGAGTAATATTTCCCTGACGTAGAGTTGAATTAAACCCTGCATTTATACTTGAAAGTGTTAAAGACTATTTGGCCAAACATCCAAAATCTGCTTATTTTGAGATGTGCTTTTTGGCCAATCTTTCCAAATAGTGATTTTGAGTTTCACATTATGAAAAAGACTTGTAAAGATATACATAACAATCATACTTAAATACACTGCTAAAATGCAGCTGGTTGAAGGTTTTAGAGAAATGAACAAAGGTACGGGATGCAGTCCAAACAAGAAGACGCAAGTTGAGAATAAGTATGTTAGCAGCAGAGAAGAATCATATGAACCTATAAGCTATGGCAACGTTCATTACTCGGGGGATATCCTCTTATGTGAGAAAGCTTCTAACCAAGAGGCTGTATAATGGAGATGCACAAACAACATGCATGCTGTAGAGAACTCAGGAGCAAATTGGTTACCTGCAAAGATGTCTTCACTGATATTAATCACGCGTGATGCTTTACTGATACCACCTCGAGTAATATGGAAAAGTCTGTCAAAGACGTCTGGATGTCCATAGTGCATACGAACTCTGAAGAATTTCACAATCTGTCACAAATTGACTCCCTGTGCAATAAAAATTATCATCATAATAAATGCTCACTCACTTCAGAGGATTTGCCAGAACACGCTGGCCCATTGTCACAAAGCTAGCTTCTTGATTAGACATGAAGGACGCCAACGAAGAAACACTGAAACATAAAACACATATAAGATGACTGTTCAAGAAACACAATGACACACGAATATTTCATTAGATTCAAATTTACCTGCCAGTAAACACATGCTCCCTAACACCGAGAATCGTAGGAGGATGAATGCCATAATCTTGGAAGAACTCCTCAAGAAGATTTCTCACCTTCAGAGCCTCTTCAAAATAATTATCCTGTGGAAGATCAATACATAATGAGAGGTTGAGGTAAGATTGGGTATATCAAACAAAATGGAGTCTCACTTGTTGAGTTAGTGGTGATATGAATGAATATGTAATTCGCTCAGACTGTCAAAGATGAAAGGTTGGTTTGTTTATCCGTGTGATTGGGAAAATCTATGAATGTTAAGAGAAGCAACTAAAACAAACAAAATAAGAAGAACAAAAATAAATTGAAAGGAAAGCATATCGAATTGCAAAACAAAATACAATAAAGCAAGATAAAACTGTAACTAAGAAGATAGGATGAATTGAAAAATCAAGTATATCATTTTGACAAATAACCAGATAGAGGAACTATTTGAAGAAGTGATACGAAAAGCTGATTCAATTAATACATTCATAAAACAAAGATGATATTATGACAATAAATTACTCAAACAGTCGTCAGAAAAGATAAAAGTTTCTGATTACAACTGTAAAGAGTAATTCGACGCGACTAAATAGAAACATCTGGACATAGATAGTTGGGATCGGCTAGATATCCATTAATAAATAAAAGGAAAAAAATATGAACAAATAACTGATCCAAGGTGATGAAGTAGGCGAATATAGGTTGGGCAAAAGGGGAAAGAAGACCAACTTGGGGCACACTAGAAAACTAAGAATGGGATGTGGAGAGGCGAGCAAAGGGGAAGGGGCCAGGAGTTGTGGTCAAAGGGTGAAACTATGAGTATAAAGCAAGGAAATTAGTGTGTAGGGCTGTTGGGAAGCAGTTGTTGTTGTACGATAAATCAGAAAGATCTAATCTCCAGGTTGTGTATTGTATGTGCTCAAATTTTAGGTGAAAATTAGTCTGCAACAAGCATTTTACTTATTTTTCCTCTCTTTGAAGCTCTGCTCCAGCAGTTATGGGACATGGAAACAAGATAAGATAACAACCCTCCCCCCAATCCCCGAAAAAGATCCAAATTGGGGTAAGATTCTTCAATAACAAAAACACAATTTTAGGACCAAAAGTAGTCTTCAACTTTAGGAAAAAATTCTAATTTTCTCCCTCCACTGTAAAGGTTCACATCAGAATGTGCATGAATTGATAAAGTTTCCAATATTGGACACTAGCCAGGGGAAGAAAATTTAGCAACCATGTTACCAAAGACATGTTTTGGGAGTAAGAAGGCAGCTCATATGGTGAGTTCACGAGATTTTAGTTCTCACAAGACAATGACATGACTGGAGAGAGCTTACTGGTGAACTACCACCTTCCACCAGGTAGGTGGAAAGTTTGAATCTTATAGTTATCCCCTTCAAATTCCCCTACCCCTACCCTGTGAGGTAATATAATATTTGACCAAAAAAAAAGGACAAGATCAGAGTATATTTAATGTTAGCACAAAACATTGTGTTCTTCTACAGGTTTAGATATTGAAACTGGCAGAACAAGTTTTGAAAATTCTAAGCAATGATTTTGAGTCAGTTTCAAATCTTTTACTAACCACTTTGATAACCCTATAGTGTGTAAAAGGGTGGGAATTAAGTTAGCCAAGTGTTTTGGAGCATCAAAATTAATAGTATCAGCTTATCCAGTTGTTACTTATGAAATTACCAAATGTTCAATCAGATGTATGTTTGTGTAGAAATTCTGTCATATTTTGGGTTTATTCTTCTGAAAAAACTCGAAACAAATGTATCAGAAGACATAATTGACAAATGGAGTTCATCTCTGTAATTTTGTCAGAAACTACTGTATTAGCTGATGTTAACCAACTCCTCTACCGCTGAGCTACTGAGGAACAACAGGACATTCGATCTCATAGAGTTCAATTCTCAATGACCAATATGAGCTCGAAGCTTCCTTCAGAGAGAACCTCAAAAGTGGCTCTATTTCATTATATTCCACTCATATCTCAATTCTATTCATTTAAAATTTCTTTGGTGTCATTGAAGACTTATTGGATCCTCAGCAATTCATGTAAAGGCTGTTCACTGGGTATCTCCAGAAATCCCTTTTCATGAAATTTTAGAGATGCCAACTGCGTACAGATGCTCAATTTAAATGATTGTTATTGTTTATGTTGACTGAACTAGTTTCAGCAACAGAGTAAGTTATGAGATCCTGAACAGTACCTGTGGCTCTACACGCCGAAGAATCCATTGAAAGAGTAATCAAATTTAGCACAAGAAGTGGCACGTCTAGAGTAAGTGGAAAGGGATTAAGTTCAGAAATGGCCCTAAGATGGGCTGGTCTTAATATTTTATCCCCCATAATAAAAGTCCGACAAAAAAGGCCTCCATAAGGGGGGTCTTAACCTTTTGGCCCCAGTTAACTTCTTCTTTTTTATATAGTCTCCACCTCAAAAAATTTCAACTTTTAAGAAAGTGAACCCCCTCAATTGACCAGAAGTTCATCCTTATAGGCAAAAGTTAGAACTTAGGTACTAATTTTGCCCAGAAGGCAATGTTCAGAACATTTTATAACACTATACCTCATCAATTGACTAGAAGTTCTTATTTATAGACAAAAGTTAGAACTTAGGTATGTTGCTCACCAAGCATAAGTTCTAACTTCTCCCCATAAGACAGATGTTCAAGATATTTACACTAGAACCTATGCCTGATGGGCAACATAAATTCTTCCTAATGAATTTTTTCAAGTTAAGGTCACTTTAAGGATTTTATTAAGCAGGGACAAAAATTCAAGACCGAACACTTTGGAGGACACTAGGCGTAATTTCCTTGGTGGAAAGCTCATGAAGCAAGTTACCTCAGACCAAAAGTTAGCTAAAATACTGCCAAGAGTTCCCGTGATAACACATACCACACATGAAATCACAGTAAACCTAGACCATCACGTAACAAATCGCAGAGGAATCCTAGAATTTATCGTTGTTGCTTAGACCCTCCTTGCCTTTGGAAGGGCATAGGAAATGTGCTAGATTCCAACATCAGTGAGTGAACAGGGACTTGTTATAACTATAATTTGTAGGTGAAAAGATTAGTTGTTGCACAGATACCAGCAACATATTATATTAGAGAGAAGCATCGCCATTGTGCAATTTTTCCTGCCAGTGTGTACTCTTTGTGCCCAAACCAGTACCACTGGGAGACACCTCTCAATTGTGCAACCAGCCCAAGAAAGCCTACTACCAGAAAGTGCTTCACACTTTATTTGCGCTTAAAGCCCCAACAGACCTTGAGCTTTTTTGCACTTCTAGCCTTTGATAACACTGGTCTCATTCCGACATCACACATCCAGATTTTGCAACATACAACTTTCCAACCAGACAGTCACCTTTTATGGAGGGGTTTCACTGCTCCTAGAGAGTTTCATATTACTGATTTATTTTTGCTGTATTGTTGAGACTCAGTGTCAGAATCAGATCCAACCCAATTCTTTGTTCACCCAATGTTGGGCTCCATATGTTATTCACGCTCTAATGGCTAGCCTTGGTGTGCAAAGGTGTTAGATTCCCACATTGGTATGGGATGGGGAACTAGATCTTCTTAAATGGCAATCCTCACTTCATGAGCTAGCTTTTGGGATTGCATTATGCCCAAGATTCACTTCTTATCAATATGTATATCATAAAAGAAAAGGAAAAAAGAAAGTTAGAAAATTAAATGTTGCCCGATGTTGATAAAGGGCCGAACTATATACTTCAAAGAGTTGCTAACAGGATTATTTTTGTGAGAAATATTGAAAAAAAAATATTATTGACTTGTGTATCTACATTATTACATAAAGACCCTATTTATAGATACTACAACCTAATCCAAGTCCAACTAGGAAACAACATGCTATATTCCAATTCTAAATAGGAACTATATATTCCTATTTCTATTCTAACAATTTTGTAGAACTATTAAAAAAGTCCGCACTTCCACCACTATACTCACTATGGTAGGGTTTTCTTCAAAATATCACTTAGTTATTGGAGCATATCTCATCAGCTATCTATTGGACGAAAAAGAAAATCTCAGGAGGGGCAAAATAGCTGTATACATGAGGTATACCACAAGGTACAGACTAACAGTCAACAAAACAATAAATACTTGGCTACCTGGTTCATGTCGATTGTTTGCAGTGCATTTCCGCGTGTAAAGATAATGGCATGATTTTGATTTTCAGGTTTTCCTTCACCAAGTTTAGGATTTCCAGGCAATTTAATTGAGTAGATTTCCTGCACTCATTAGAAAAAAACAAGCATTACAATTTTTAATGTACAAGGCAAAAGTCTGAAAACAAATATCTTATCAAATACAAATTCAGGATGTTATATTACCTTTTTTTTTAATAATAAAAAAAGTTCTAGCAAAAGAAATTTATATTACTTTACATAAAATTATTGCAAATGGTAGAGGAAAGCATCAATCAGAAAACGGCAACTCTCATCTTACTTTTAATTGCTTTATTACCAGAATAAAGAAGAGTAGAAGACAACAGGCCCTTCGGGATGGCCCAATAGTTGGGCTTGCGACTTCCATGTTGGAGGTCTCAATTTCGAAACCCTTTGCCAACGAAAACAAGGAGTTTGCCCCTTCTGGGTTGAGCTCGTCGCACCAGGCTTGCCTAGTGAGGGTTCCCTCTCCGATGTGGCTTGCGAGCTATTGCATAGGAGCAGGAGTTTTAACCCGTGCGTCCCAAAGGGTAAGACTGTTGGTTTCCCTTGTCACTCATTACTTTATGACCATATACCATAGTCAACACTGCTATTGTCTGATCAGTTAAAAAGAATACTTGATGTAAAACTCAAAGCTAGCTCTACAACACTTGTATTAAAAGGACACACTTTTATGCTCAAGTGCCGATGACCATGCAAGCAATTCATTTTGCTCCCTTCTTCTACCAGCATAAAATTAGTTTGGTTTTGAACCCAAAATGCACACTCAAAGAAGGAATATCTTTGTTGTACGTCCAATAGGTGATGGACGATCGTAGATGTAAGCTTATGTGGTGCCTACGGGAAGCTTGAATTTAATTCTTTGCAAATGTAGAACTTAACCCATGCTTCATTTAGCCCACTTCCGTTGCCATCCAAAACAACTAGAGACCAGAAGGTCAAAGACAAAACATATTTTGCTTGTAAGCTTCCAACAAGCTCCAACTATTATTACCGTTTGGAATACATGAGTTGAGAAGGTCCAAGTCAATACTTAAAAGAACCCTTCTTTTCATTTGACAACTTAAAAAACTGGACAGATACAGGCTGGGATATACTCCATCTATGGGGCGTTGAAAGTTGTAATAACCCAAAAAGGACCTCTAGGACTAATTAACCCCACAACCCAACTTATAAAACCGTTTATTTTTCCCATGTAAGTAGGAATTTATGGTTTAAGCTACAACACAGCACCATTTCCCCATGTTGATGTTTTAGAACCTCAACATAAGCTAAGGTGATAGCAAACATAGCAAAAGCCCAACAGGAAAAGAACTGACTGAACAGCAATACCAAGAGCAGATCCAGCTTCATTCAGATTATCCTTCAAATTCTCAAGAGCTGATGCAATTTTTCACTAACTTGCTGAACTACAAAGCACACATAGTTGCACATTTTTGTACAGCTATTTATGTATATTACATGCAGAAACACACAGAACGAATTTTTAAGTGACGACTAAATAGAATAGCATATTGGAAATGGCATGGACATCCTTAAGCAGGTTTTAGAGCAGAAAAAGAATGGTACCTTATCTTTGCCGTTGATGTCAGCCTTTACAAGCTTTGAGAAGTATTCTTTATTCACCTTCCCGTCTTTTAGAGTTTCAACCTCATCAATGAAAGCAACTCGAAGAGCCTCATTTCTACAATGGAAATCAATCCCAAAGTCCGCTAAGAGGTTTTAACATCAGCTCTAAAACGGTATATCCTCTTCTTTTTCTGAATAAGGGAAAAATAGAATCTATCCTTTCCATTCATCAAAATCGAAAACAAATATCACCTTTGCATTAGTAATGCAATATCTGCAGCCTCAGGCTTTTGCTCTTCTTTCTGTTTCCCGTATATCTGGCATGTGACAACATATGTAAATTTCAGATCTGCCTGTGCTCTTGATTCAGGAGACAAGTCAAATCCTTGGGTATCTGTAGTTTCATTTGGTGTAATTCCTGCTTCAGCATCTAACAAGGTACAGAATATGAGAACTGGTGAAGGAAGAGAAAATCAACCAAATCATTTTTTGTTTTGGGATTTCAGAAAAACAAACCTCCAGTAATCATCTGTTCCAAATACGATTGAAGCATTAGTGCTTTCCTGTAGTACATCATTCCACGAACTGCAGAATTCCAGAAAAGTTGTGTAAAGGAAAGACATAAGAAAAGCAAGCAGGTATGCATCATTATCCAGGAAAAGGAAGCATGAGAACCTACTGCATCATTATCCAGGAAAGGGAAGCATGAGAACCTACCTAGCACAAGTATGCACACGTGATATGCTCAGTAAGTACCTATAAACATTTTTTAATAATCATTTACCATTTTTAGGGCTTTATTTTTTCTAATATAATTTCAGTACCTAACATCCTGAACTTCCACTCCTGAAAGTCCGCGTCAGCAGCCCATCGGTTAACTTTTCCATCACAGGAGGCAGAAAGTTCAACTTTGAACTTCTTCAAAAGCAGACCTCTCCCTTTGCACACTTTATCACGATTCAAGTGGGCATTTGGCCATGAAAATCAAATATTATACACTTTTTTTGGAATTTTTAAAGTTGGAGCTGCGTCTAGCCATACTTTTCGCAAAGAATATTTAGAATTTGAATCTACTACATAATATGACAAATTTTTCCACTTTTGGGTTAATGAAATTGGAGTTGTGTTAGGTTATAATTTTTGCAAATAATATTGGGTGTTTGAATGTACTTGTCCTAAAAACATGATATATAATTTAATGGAGTCATTTTTATAAAAATATAAAATTTAAATTTAAAGTGTGTGTGTATTATATATATATATATAGAGAGAGAGAGAGAGATGAAAAAATTAGGTAAAAGATATTGAAAGTGAAACTGAAACAAGGTTTTGAGTGTTTTCCAAATTTCAAATACTACTTCAAGTTGTATTTACAATTTCATGACCAAATGCTAATTTTCAAATAAAGTATAAAAATTCCAGAAAAAGGTGAATAATTCTCATGGACAAACAGGTCGTTCAGTCTTCCATTCATTGACATTTCCAAAATTTCTCGGTTCCTAATCATGTCACAGTCATTCATCTTTTCCAGATAAATTCAAACAAGATCATCTTATACTCACTCTTCATTGAACACCTTCAATTTATGGTTTCTTCTCGTTTAGAAAAATTCAAACAACATCATCTTATACTCACTCTTCATTGAACAGCTTCATTTCTTTCTTTTCTTTTAAACAATTTGTTCTAATCTTCTTTCCTCTTTTTAAATGATACTGGAAATGTTAGTAATTTGTACTAATCATCTTGAATGTCTAGTATTTTATCTTATGTATCGAACAACAAATGAGCTAGGGACTGTCAACTCAGTCTGTGTGCGCTTTGCTTTTAGTGGGGGGTCTTATAAAGGAGGGTTGCAGTGGATGGAATCCCCCGAAAAGATTTAAGTGGAAGTTCCCAACCCTTGAGTGGTGAAAATAAATGACTACTCAAATCTGAGTTTTGAGCATAAAATTTCCATTGACCAGTAAAAAGTGGGCCCAGCAAACATAAAACTTGTCATCAAGTGATGAATCCACATAATACACTAGCATGAGATTGAGGCATAGATGTTGTAGTAATAGCATCAAAGTAAAAGTCTCACAACGAGTAAGACAGAGCAAGTAGACAGCTTGATCCTGGATATTTCAAGTCCAAAGGAAACACACGGTCTATTCCAAACCTAAAATAGGTAAGAATCAATTTTACGTAACACCTAGACATCATTCCTCAGGTTCATGATGCAATCAGAGGTGTAGTATTAAACATTGAAGGATACAGCATATACTACAAATTTTAGAATAGAGCAGAGAAATAAGAAGTACCAGTTCTGGCCAATGTTTGCCCGCGGTATGAAGCCCAGAACCTAAGTTCAAGAATGTCATTTGGATTATCATTAAGTTCATTCTCTGAGATGTTCTCATCGCGACCTATTCGTGCAAGAAAGTTTTTCCATTCATCTGCATCCAACAATTTCTTTTCCTCTCAGCGAAACGACAACAAAGAGGAGAATATCATTCAAATGTAACTTCCAAAGACAATGAGTCGACAAAATCAAGAAACAGTCGTGACTGCAACAAAAATGTGATATTCCAAAAAAAAAAAATGCCTACAAAAGAAAAACTGCCTATGGTTTCAGACACTTAAAACCATCCTGAAGACAACATAAATACACGTCAACAACTAACCAGATATTGATCAACAATAAGCTGTAAATTATTAATTGAGGATGTTTGCTAACAACATTCTAAATACACATCACCAACCAGCATTGTTTGTCTACTTCTCAGTTTCCAAAGAGAATAATATGGGATACAAAAGTTTCCGAGATTTAGCAACCAAGGAGAGTATGTCAGGAAGGACACAAGTAAACACCATAATAACAACATGCCCAGTGTGATCCCACAAGTGGGTCTGCAGACGATAGGAGTAGCGGACCTTAACCCTAACTTGTGTGAGGTAGAGGTTGTTTCTAATAGACCATTGGATCAAGGAAAGCCTTTTTTGAAACAGATCTGACAAATACAAGAGTAAAAGTTATGGTAAAAATTATGTGGAATTTAAGAATACTCGACAGCAAGAATAGTAAAAAATAGCCAAAGTAAAAGAAACAACAGTAGCAATACAATTGAAGAATAAGATAATAATACTGATGATACTATTAAGTAGAAGAGGAAGAAGCCAAGGTGCTCCAACTAGACCAATGATCTCCCACAGGAAGGGAGAAACCAACTAACCATCTATGCTAATCCTCAGCCTCCATGTGTTCCTATCTATGGTCATGTCCTCGGTGAGCTGAAAATATATCATGTCTAATCATCTCTCCCCAATTCTTCCTCCCCATGACATGGAAAACAACAAACGAGTTAATACAAGTGGTCCTTAGACAGCCTGTCACACAGTATCCCCTGCCAGAAACCCTTGTTCATGGCTAGATCTTCAGTGGAAAGAGAATAGAATCCATAAGGCATATTTTGGACATTAGATTTTCTTTTTGGAAGGATATTAGATTGAAGGACAATTTCCATTATTCGTATATTTCCTCTACAAAACCTGTTTTGAAAAATGTGGTTGTTCTTGTTGAAGACATTTCCTCTACACTGACAAATCAGAAAAGAAAAGGAGAGCCATCAAATAAAATGCATATCCTACCAAGCAAAGGACACAGAAACCATTGTTTGCCTTCTAGGTCGAGCTCGTTGCACCGGGCTTGCCTAGTGCAGCTTACCTCTCCTGTGTAGTTTGTGAACTATTGCATAGGAGCGGAGGTTTACCCTGTGCGCACCCAAAGGGTAGCGGCTGCAGGTTCCCCTAGTCATAAAAAAAGGACATAGAAACCATTGTCATGGAACATGTAGGGTCAAACATGACCCAACAATTCAACGGAAAAAATTACTCAGACAAAAGACCATTAGGGCCATGCTTTTATTCTTCTATATGATCTGTTACATGGCCTAAAATATACCACTACACAGTGTTCAGGAAAGTGAGTGCTTCATTGGTTTAAGCGACGAAGCGATGAGAGCCAGTTACACTTCGCAGACTAGAAGCGAAGAAGGTGAAGAGAAGCGATCGCTTCAAAGGCTGAAGCGATGAAGCACTAAAGCGAGGCTTAATTGTTTTGAAGTCTTAAAAGTCTATTAAAGGTGAAAAAAAAGGGCTGCACCTTTTATTTTAAGAGACCCAATTTAGTTTGACTACCGGTCTCCTTCTCCTCTAGGATTTTCACGCCTTCTTCTCCTCCTTCAAGTAATTTCTCTTTCTTTCTTCTTCTTTTGCTTCTTCTTCTACATCTTTTTTCTTCTGCTTCTACATGGACCTAGTTTTTGCTCTCTTTTTGAGGCGTCGTTACAATGCTCAAAATGTGATTGATCCAATTCTTTTGGACAATATTGATGATGCCAAAGAATGGCTAACTGGAGTTGAGAATGCTGAGGATGAAGTTCACTTGGGGTGGTGTCGGGGAGGCAAGTGGGTTGAGGAGAACCCGTTATGGTTTAAGGGGAAATACTTCAAGCTCACATAGTAGGGGAAAATAAGTAGCTACAAATCTCTCCCTAGTTGATTAAGTTGAAAGAGATGGTGATGAACTTCAAGAAGATGACAGCATTATATTAATAATGGAGGAATACAAGATTTTGACAATCTTGTAGTAGAAAAATTGTAGAATTAAAAAAAGTTAGATGTTGAATCATGAATAACTTTGATTTTGCTTGTGCTATGTATATGGAGGATTTTGATGTTTAATTTTTAGTTTTTTATTTGAAATCTTGCTTATATATATTTTCTTATTTATTTTGGTCTCTTTTCTTGTAAATTACCTCGACTTAAATGAAGCGAGCGCTTCGGTTAAAGCGTAAAGGAGGGGCTTATCGCTTTTTTTTGCTTCACGCTTACCGGAACACTGCCACTACAAGTGTTGATCCAGGCAAATAAAGGCTACCAAATACCAATTAATATAGCTTCATTTTAACGTAACATTGCAGGACATAAAAGAAAGATAAAATATGCATTTACCTAGGAAAGGATGCAAGCCAATTTATTCTCAACATCTTGGAGCTCGATACAATTTGCATTTTCATCTAAGAATTAGTTGATCTTAATGTTGACTTTAAAATACTCTAAGAAGATACATGAAAAGAACACTGAAAACAAAATTCTCCACGAGAAAAATATAAAAGTAAGGATACCAAGAACAAAATTGTTAAAGCCAATCAGTTGAGCAGTATCAATTAACTCGAAAGAGTTAAAAAAGGCAATAGTCAAAAGTAATGAGTTCTATTAACAGTTCAAATGCTCAGCCCAAAATTGTATTCAGTCAGTTAAATGAACAGCAGAGAAATAAGATCAAGTGATGTGAATGGAAAATACCATCTACTTCTGCTTACTGCTGAAGCTTAAAGAAACAATGATTACCTGGATATATTTTCTGGAGGTAAAACAGAATAGAAATCCCGTCTTCATTTTTCTTAAGGAGTTCTGACATGCTGTAAAGAACAGTTTCTGAATAATATGGGGTGAACACACTGCAAGAGTAGAAATTTCTCACGATGGGTCTGAAGACGGTTAAATAAACAGTAACAATGTGAAAGAACAGACCTGAAGGATAGCATCTCACGGACAGGTCTCGCTATAGGCATCTCCATGAAAAGTGAATTGGCGAAAAACTCTAACCGACGCCGAGCTTCAAGATTCTTGGGTATGTTGGCAGCGGATTCTTTAATAGTTAGGATAGAATAAAGTCTTTTAATCAGCTCCTTCTGCATATATTTTGTGCTCTTTTAGGAACCTTAGTGAACTCAAAGAAAAAAGGAGCAGAGAGAAGACAGAAAAAACTAACAGAAAGGAAAAGGAAACCAGATGCAAGCCTACCAACTCAGCATCTCTCGGCCACTTTAACTTTGAGAACAACCTGCCTTCATTCCTTGCTTTTGATAAAATGTTCCATGTGTCAAGGTGTTCTCTATAATGACATCATAGTAATTATGCACCATACTCAAGAGTATAATAATCCCAGAAATATGATAAATTATCTGAAGTACCTCATGTTGAAGTGAAGGACATCAAGTCGCAGAACATCATACAGATCTTGAATAGCTTTAACAGCCCCAGTTTCAAGCTCTGGTGTATGCTCCTTTTTCTGCGTGACAGTATTTCAACAGTCATAAGCAGAAAGACAGAAAGATAAATATCCACACAGGACTTGATGAGAGCAGCAGACACTTGGAAGGTCATAGAACATGAACAAGGGGAGACCATTAGATTTGAGTCTTTTGACCATTTCTAAGGGAACATGTTTGCTAAATCTGTCGACAAGAGCTTTGTCCGCCTCTTAGACAGCACTAAAGCATATCACTGATTTTCAAACTTAGAGCCTGTTTGGATTGTTGTCTTATTTTAAGTGTTGTTACGCCAAAAGAGCTTTTAAGCATTTTTGTAGTGTTCGGCTATAAGCACTTTGTTTTAAGCTAAAGAAATAAAAATAAGCCAAAAGCCATAAGCTAGAATTTCTAACTTACGGCTTCTGACTAGTAAGTCAAAAGCCAAAAGTTAGTCCAGTGTTAGTGATGGTAAGGATACTGGGAAACAGAAAAACCCAAAGGAATGCAGCAGACCTTACGCGTCTTGAGTATAAAAGTTATCAAACTTAAAAAGAATAAGTACCAGTATTCCCATTAGTGCAGTTACTTTCTGAATCACCAGTGGCAGCTTATTCATATCAACGTCCACATTAATACTCCTTTTAGTAATGCTCCCATGAATATCCGCATATATTCTTTCAACCCTAACACAGTAAACAAAACAAAGAATATAAACTCACTATGCATAACTCTAAATAACAGTTACTTGTGTGAGTTCATAAAAAAACAGGATGACTCTGAAGGATTTGAAATCTTACCACTTCTTTCCCTCATCATTTCCTTCATCATCTAATATGGATGTAAGAACAAACTTGATGGCGTAATAGCACTCTTCAACTGCGTATTTCATGTAATCATCCCTAGAAATCCTATCCCATAACTCATCTTGTGAGTCTTTACTCTCCACAGCTATATCTTTTGCAAGAAATATCTGCAAATTCAGCATAGATATAAAGATATACAGCCTTCAACATGACAGTTAACTGCATAGATCACATTTTGCAGCAGGAAAAAATGGAAACGCAAGAAACTGTCGGCACTCAAACAACTGCTCAACCTTGCTAGCTAATAGGAAAAGAGGCCACTGAACTAAGGGCAGATCCCCAGAATTCTTAGGCATCAAAAGCTGTTCCATTTCCCTATAGGTTGAAAATCAATCCATCAAAATTAAGAGGTTGAACGAACTCAATTTAGTTAGTAGCAAATCGAAACTGGGATAGCAAAATAACAAAAAATAGTCACTCACAAATTAGTAATGTAATCTTCTTCCCTCAAATTCTTGACAATTTCATTCCAGAAAGGTGCAAATCGAGCAGCATCAGCTTTGTTTCTCTCCAAAACCTGCTTTTTACAACAATATAATATTAAAATACAAAATATGAACTTTTGAAAAAACTAGCACGGAAGATAGTATACAAGAAAAGCTCCAAGGGCTTTTTTCAAATAACCCCAGAACTCCTTATTGGGTTGGCTAGCCCTACCACAATTGTGCTCACCAGTTTCAAACTCGGGGAAGTATGAACCTGCCCCTTGATCTTAATCCCACATAAATATTAGGCTTTACTCAACAAGAATTCTAGGGAAACCTTACAAAATTTCAGAATTCCTTGTTTGCTCCTTGTCTACTTATCAGTATAATTATTATTATTCTATGTCTATCTTATTCTTCAATTGTATTACTATTGTTTTTGACAATTGGCAAGTAGTATTCCTCAGCATAAGGAAATGTTGGCCACCATCAAAAAGGGTTACAACCATCACCCAAACAAAAATTACAAGCTTCCTATCAGCTCTATGATTTGATCTACATCATCTCTACATAATTGTTTCCACCAAAAAAAGTAAAGATACTAAACAATTCCATGTGACTTTGTGAATGAAACTGTTCCTTTTTCTCCAAACTGACCACCAAATACATGAAGGAATCAGTTTCCACCATCTTTTTCGAGTCTTGCTGCCCCCTCTTCTAATCTAGCAACTTAGAAGGTCAGAAGTATGTTCTGGCATGGACCAGCTTTGGCCAGAAATGTTTAGGACGAGTTCCCATAGTTGAGAGATGTACTTGCAATGTTAGAATAGATGATTGCCTGTTTCTCCTGCCAAGTTACACAAAAAACACCTGGGAACTAGTGGCACTCCTTTCTTCTGCAGCACTTCTTGAGGGAAACATGCTCTCCTAATGACTAGCCAAGTTAAGCATTTCACCTTGGTAGGTATCAATCCTTTCCATATGCTATCCCATTGATATTGTCTGCCACCTGTCAATTCATGCACCTTTTTCCTGTAGGCACTGTTAACTGTGTAAACACCCTCTTTGGTGTGATTCCAGGTGACTCTACCAGGAACATATGTCGAAATATGAACTCCAACCAACATTTCCAGCAGGGATGCTACTCTTTCCACTTCCCCATCATTCAAAAACCTCCTAAAGGATAGATCCCACCCTCGTCCTGTCCAGCAATCACTAATTTGGGCTTTAGGGTTATTGCATATAGAGTATAAGTCTGGAAATACTTCACCCAGAGAGTTTTCACTGATCCAAACATCTTTCCACAACTTGACTTTTAAGGCACTTCCCACATTTAGAGTCAGTTCCTCTTCCATTGAGTCTCATAGAGCTCTGATGGACCTCCACACTTCCCAACCTTATGACATTGAAACAATCTTTGAAACCCATGGATTAAGCTCATCATAGTTTGCCGCTATCACTTCCTTCCAGAGAGACCTCTCCTCACTGATATATCTCCACAAACATTTCCTGTGGAGACTTTCAGTTTGTACTTTCAAGTTTCTGATGCCTAGACCTCCCCTTTATTTGTTAAGCATCACTGTATTCCAATTCACTAGATAGTAGCCCTTTACTTCTTTGACTTTTTTCCAAAGGAAATTTCTTCTAAGTTTATTCAATTCCTTAACCACCTAAGAGGGAATAGGAAATAGAGACATTACATATGTGGGAATTGAATCTAGTACTGAATTCATCAATATGACTCTACCTTCTAAGGATATTATCGAGATTTCCATCTTGCTAATTTCTTTTCTCTCTTTGCAATTGTTCGTACCAAATTTCCAAACCTTTGTGTCTGCTACCTAGTGGCATTCCCAAATAAGTGATAGGCAATCCCTCTGCCCTACACCCTAGTATGCTTGCCAAAATCTGAATATGAGAAATTTCTTTGATGGGGATGTAAAACTTGACCAAAACCTCTGGGAGAGAGTGAGGGGAGTATACCTTAACCTTATAGGAGCATACAGTACAAGTACCAATAAAATGGTGAGCAATTCAAACAGGATACTAATTGCAATTGTTGCAAATTTAGCACATGCGCCGTTATCCATTTATTAAACAGAAACTTAACCAAGTTGCAGCATCAGACATCAGTAATGACAAAAGATCAATGAGAAATGGAAAATCAATAAACTCACCAGACCAGAAGACAGGAGCGATGCCCTACAAAACAGATTGGCAATTAGACCCAACGAGGAAAAGATATGTGAATCAATTAAGTTGGTCATTCATAAATGATTGATTAGGTAATAAATGGACTCACCTGGTTCGAAGAGGCACATGAAGACTGTTCATAAAAGCCTCGGGAAATTTCTCAAAAAGTTTATGCATAGCATCCAATGATCTTATCTGAATATCATTGTCAAAAATTTTGTTAGAGGGTGACATCTAGGGTGCATCCATATATGGTCTTACAATAAGCCAAGGATTTGAATTGTTCCATTCAATACTAATAAAGGAATGGACTTCAGGCCTTAACTCAAACCCAAAAACTAGCTCATGAGCGGAGGACTGCCCAAGACCATACAAGGAGACAAATTTGCCTTCCTGCCCACCAATATGGGACTCGACACCCACCCACCACACACGCACACACAAACACATGTCGGGAACTGTACATATGGAGCCTGGACAATATAAGAAGAGGGCCTAACATTGGGCAAAACAAGAACTGGGTGGACATGGCTCCAATACTATGATAAATAATTGGACCTTCGCCTAATTCAACCTAAAAGACAAGCTTATGAGGATGATCGCGCAAGACGATACAAGGAAACGAATTGCCTCCCCACCCACTAATGTGGACTCAACAATAACAAAAGATAACTATAAACACAATATAAAGATTTAAAAAAAATTGCTTGCCTCCCCAAGGCGATCTCGTGCTCCCAAAAGAAAGCCCCATACAGCCGATATAACAGTGTAAAACAGATGAGTATCGAACAGGTATATCTGCATTAAATAATAGCACCAATAAGATGGTAATCCAAAAAGGCAAAAACTATTTAGCAGTGACTCAATCGTAAGTGTAAAGAAGTCACATGACCAACAGACAGGCCATTTATGTTCACAAAATCTCAATAATCTAGCTCAAACATTTAAAACAAGATATCTCCATGAATTACTAGGCGGCAAGTGATGTAAAAGGTATAACACAGAAAGCAGTGATCCAAGCACTATCTTTGTTTGAAGATTAAAGATAGTTACCAATATGTACGATTCGGCCATCTAGTTTACCAAAAATGGGCAAAGTAAACACTACATATACACTCCGTTACATATGGTGGGTATGTTGTGTTTACATATGTATATTATATGTATATATAGGTATTCGTAGATATGCATACTATATGTATAGGTATGTATATTATATGTGATGTATACACAAAAAACTATAGATTGTTTACCTATAAACTGTGTACATATTTTGTAAACTAGATAGCCCAAAGATATTGGGCTGTAATTTTTTTTTTTTTTTGACTTGCACCGGGTGTCCGAGTCTCTTTGAGCTCGACTAATCCCGGGGGTGCACAGGACCTCGGCAAGGAGTTTCTCGCAAGTGCACCACGGTTAATTCAGGTTTTACTCAGTCCGATGGCCCTCAGAAATTGTTTTCACCCAGTGAGTTTCGATCTTGAGACCTTGAAAGGGAGCAAACCCCAAGGCTCAAGTCAATTACCACCAGGCCAATTCGGTAGTTCATTTAGTCATCTAATATACTTGCATGTACATCCCCTTCACAAGCATTCCCTGCCAGAAAAATGGAATTATCCAAAAACACAGAATTCATCTGATGATACAAATTCCAAAAAACATAGAATTCATCAGAGGATACAAATTCCAAAATCAACCAAAGAAAGTCTAGTGCATTCTATTGGCACACGGTCCAAATATACCATACACAATTTCACCCAGCATTGGCAGGATGCAATTATATCCTCAAAAGAGTCCACAATTGGAAAAAAGTACCTATTCCATGCCATTATTTTTTACCAACTATGAGTACCTATACAATGCCATTATTCTTTTCAAACTACAATACCTATACCATGCCTTGATTGAAGGCACGGGTTGCAACACAACGGAAAAATGCACCAGAGGATTGACAATCAAGACGAAAGATTAGCACATCACGCCTTTATTCACCAAAGGTAGATAAATATTTCCAATTATACTTGCATGTTCTCATGCCAACTGAAGATACTACCTTTTCTATTTGTGGCCAAAACCAGTGAGCCAATGAGGAACCCCAACAAGTGTTGAAACTACAGTATAAACTAGCACTGCTTACCCATTTCTAACAAGTATAAGACAAAACATACTTGTGAAATTTTTCCTCGTCTACAATTCTCAAGTCTAATTTGGCTTAGTCAATTCAGATAGTCGCTATTAGCCTTCACAGTATTTTCCATTAACATCCTCTTAACATGAAGATACTACCTGCCCTTCAGACGCCCAAAGCCAGGGAGATGAATTATCAGAGCCAACAAACATACATCGACCTCCCTCAAATGAATCATCTGAGACAAACAAGCATAGGTCCAACCTCCCTTTTTTTAACTGTAATAAGTTCCCAACCTTTCTTTCACAAGTTGAATGAGAAGAGACACAGTAAGCCATATCCAAAGAAGCAGAGAGTAGGTAAACAAGATAATCGAACTTTAGATCACGAGGATTCCACTGCTTGGTAGCAGATATATCTATTCTACTGCCTAAGAAAAATATTCAGTCATAAGTACACCAAATGTTATTACACCAACAATGAGAAAGCATGAATGGTGTTTGATCTGCATTTACGCATCAGAAGAGATTATAAACTTACAATAAAAACTGGTGCCCATAAGCTCGCAACAGTCAGTGCATTATGGTTATCTGCCAAAAGAGTAACTTGCATTTAATGGAAACTAATATCCAGATATTATACTCTCAATAAACCTTGACGATAACACAGAGATGGCAAAGAATGCAAGTACATAAATACTGAAATCAATAAAGATTTTGAAAAAATTTCAGTTCAATCATGAACTCATGCTACAGCAAAGTGACCTACTTTTCGAAACAAAATCGTGCCAAGAGTACTGCTGAATATCCATTGCCACTATCTGTCTAGTCGGCTTCACCAACGGCCTAATCTGCAACATGAAATCAAAGCTGGAACAATCAATTGCCAATAAAAGCTATTGATCAATGTCAAAATAAAAACTGACACATACCAGTAGAAAATAGGCAAAAGCAAATTTTGCTCCCAAGACAACAAGCCAAAAAACCACATACCTACACCAATGAAATTCATCAGATGAGATTTCAGCACTGACTGATTTTATTTTTTGATCAGGTATAACAGTTTCATTAATCACAAGGCCAAAGTCATCTGTATACAAGAAGTATACCAAAAAGTAAAAAAACCTATAAGACATGATTCTCTACAAAAGCCACCCAATCCTCTAACCAACCCGGAACAACATGGATGCACCAATAAATAAGGGATCAGAGGCTTCGCCTCAACTGACGAAACTCACTTCTACCCCTTTGAAAGCCCTCATGTTTCTTTCTCTCCATACGATCCACACCGATACCATAGGAACACATTCCATCCCTTGCACCTTCTCCTGCTTCTCCCAGCTAACTGGCAAAACAATAGGTCGGATCCTTCACAGATCTCGACATCAACCAAGACATACCAAACCAGCTAAACATATCCCACACCACCATCTCGTGGCCAGACTGCAATATACAGGGAGATGATCAACATCTTCACCCAACCCTTGGCATAAGTAACACTAGCTGATGCAAACAACCTTTTCTTTTCCTAAGATTTGCCACCGTCAGGATCAACCTATTAGGAACTAACCATGTAAAAAAAAAAACAACTTCCTTGGCACCTTTGGAATCCAAATTAGCTTTACAGGAAAAACCTACTCGCCCTCGTCAAAAGCTTCTCATAAATGGACTTGACAGAGAAAACACAACTGTTCCACAAACTTATCTCATTGAATTGGGTCTATCAACTGGTTCACAGTGCTGATGCAGGAGAGCTAGCACTCTTTCAAACTCATCCACCTACCAGTCTTGAAAATCCCTCCTGAACATTAAATCCACATATCTTCCCTTTGTGTCCCCCTTTTAAGCTGGACTACCGCCTCTCTTAGGCAAAACTCTATCATCTATATTTAAATTTCAAAGTATTGACACCTAATATATACTTGGAAAACTCATTTTTCAGCAACATGTTTCCACACCATGTATCTTTCCAAAAACTAACTTGTCTTCCATCTGATTAACGGAATAAATCAGTTAGTATAATCCACCAAACAACATGGGGAATAATAACTAAAGGTCAATCGTTATAACTCTTCTCCCATTCCTTGTTGTATAGAAGAATATATGGATTTTGTAAGTAACTATATTTTGTAGATTCTTTACCTTTTGTAGTTCCCTTTTATACGGCCATGTTTATCAATGAAATACATTTACCTTATTGAAAAATAATAACTAGAGCACAACATTTTAAAAGGATAATAGTCTTGGACAATTTTTTAAAAAAGACCACAGCATTCTGACTTCACAACCGAAATTCACAACACAAAAGAGTTTACTTGCATAAATGAGAGGGCCATGGGCCACCGGATCGTAACAAAAGCATAAAAAGAACGGCATATATTTATACTAGCAAAAGTTCTCTGAAACCGGATGACAAATTATAACTCTCACTCAGGGGATAGGAGTGGAAAACAATAAAGTGATAGGAAGGTCATGCATTAATTCTCATGCAACCACAAGAACAAAAGGAACTAACGGAAGGCCAATTTACATATTAAATTAGCTCATATAACACAAAGAACCGAAGGGTCCCTAGTCAGATTCATGAGCTTCTAGGGCCAAATTGGCTAAAACTGAAACATCGTGATAATTTTATAATTCGCAACTCTACGTAAAAGCAGAAATCCGGAAGTGCTGGTTCCATACAGATCGCCAACCTGATTCAGAAACTTTACTTTTTAATCAGGTAAAACATATTTTCATTCATAAACATGAAAAAAAAAAAAGCTGGTTGTGTACAAGGGGTATGCCAAAAGGTAAAGAATCTACAATAATAAATTATTCTCCACAAACTCCACCCAATCTCTTACACAACTTGGAATTCTATGGGTGCACCTAAAGAAAATAAGGAACCAGAGGGTACTCCTCAAATGACGATAGCTCAACTCTACCCCCGCAAAAGTTTTCATATTTCTCTCCCTCCATACCACCAACATCAACGAAAGTGGAATCATGGTCCATGCCCTACATCTTCTCATCCTCTTCACATGATCATGGGCTTTTTTGATATCAAGCTCACACAATACACCATGCGCACCTTGCTTTCTCCTTGAATCCACCACTTCATTTGCCACCAAAGTTGCATCCGAAATCTTCTTTTTTTTTAAAACTGGTAATGTTGTATTCCTCAGCATTAAGGATATGCTAGAGACCTTCAAAAGAGGAACAAAAAAGAGAATTGAGGGAGAACTACTTACAGAGAGCCTAACAGGTCTACAAGTTCTAATTCCTCTATATTTGTTTCTTTACACAAAAAAAAGAAAGATACAATACAATTCCATTTAACTCTATGAATGAAATTGGACTTGTCTTCAAAACATCTGCTATTTCTCTCTCTCCACACAATCCACCAGATGCAATGTGGAATGACTGTCCACCATCTCTTCTAGCTCTTGCTTCCACCTCTTCTAATCCAGCAGCTCAGCAAATCGGCAGTGTGCTCAGACATGGTCCATTTCATGTCTGTGAGAGTAATAAATAAATTCCATAACTGAGCAGTGAATTTACACTGCAAGAAAAGATGACTATTTCTTTCATTTGTTTCCCCACAAAGTTGACATCTGGGTACTATAATTCTCCTCTTTTTCTTCAGAACCTCTTGTGTCAAACAAGCTTTTCTCACAATCAACCATGTGAAGCATTTTACTATTGTGGGTGCAATGTTTCTCCAGACATTTATCCATAACCCATGTTGTCTTCTGTTTTGTTGAGTATTAACAAGGTGCATCCAAAATCTGTCTACCCTCCACAAGCACATTCTAAGTAGATATAGTTTCCTCTAGAACCTTCTTAAGACTAATGGAGAGCACCTTAGAGATGATCTTATAGGTCTATAGTCCTTCGTGCTCAAGGCACCCTCCTATTCAGGGAAAATGACAAACAATGATGCATTCAAACTTTATTCAAAATCACCTCTTTTGTTGAAAGTACCATCACCTCAGTTTTGAGCATGCTCCAGCAATGAGGAAAAAAGAGTCAAGGAGAAACCATCAGGCTCCAGAGCTGTCACCCTCGCAACCCTCCACCTCCTTTTTCACTTCCGCGTCGAATTCCCTCTCTAGTCACACACTCCTCCCCACCGATGGGATCAAACTCTAACCACCACCACCCCCCCCGAAATCAGGCCTCCAAATTGCTTCCTCTTTGAACAAACGTTCGTCAAACTCTACAACTACCCTTTCTACTTAATCCTCCCCCACAGGCACCACCTCATTTTCTACCACCAACTCTATGAAGTTCCTTCTCCTATTTGAGACTACTACCCTATGAAAAAATTTAGTATTCGAGTCTCCTATTCTCAAATCCAACACAATTAGCCACATATTCTCAAATCTGAAAGAAAATCTCGTCTGTCTTCCTCTACTTTGATACAACATGATAGTTGAATGGTCCGATAAAAGTCTCGAGAGAGAAAACTAAATCACATTGAGAGTTAACTCCTCCCAAGATATAGACACTAGAAATCTGTCTAGTCTTGATCTAGAATAAGAATCCTCTGCCATGGACCAAGTGAAAGAGCCACCTAATGAAGACAAATCATTAAGAAAAAAATTATCAATGAACTCTGATAGCTCCTCCATGGCCCTAGACACCACCCCACCCCAAACCCTCTCCTCCAGAAATCATATGGTACTAAAATCCCCCTAGCACCCATGGTATATCCCAGCTCCTAATTCCTCCCAAAAAGCCTCTTTACACCCTCCTCTACAGGTACATAGACGCACTGAAACCCTACTCCATACCTTTGCCAATGTTTCTAAACTGCACCTAACATATGCTCCCCTTGCGTGACCTCCACACACTAATTTTCTGTCATCCCAAAGAATGAGAGTTACTCCCACATTTCCCTGAGCTGAAATATAATCATACCTCATCCACCTTCCTCCCCACTCACTTCCACTTATGCTTTCTAACTGAATTTTCATTTTTGTTTCTGGGATACATGTCACATCAGCCCTTGATTCCCTAACCCTACATTGATGATGGCCATTTTATTTTGATCATTCATCCCCTCACAATTCCAACTAATGATTTTACAATCCATCAACAACTAATTCACCATCAACCGCTCTCCCGGCTCCCACCAGCTCCTCCAACATCCCAACCCACCACCTTGTTTCTTCTACCACACACCACAATTTGTCGCTCCGCTTTTTGTACCTCCACCATTGACTTATTTTCCATCAAGTCCTTAGCCACCAACTTTACATCCCCTATAGCCTCTAGCTCAATGCTATTCAAGAGCTTAATAACTTTCTCCTCCATTCCTAAAAATGACACCCCCCAAAGACTTCAATAAAATTGATATCTTTCTTCAGCCCATTTGGACATACAACTTTCCCCTTCTATAAAGGCCAAAGGCTTGGGATGAACCACCGTTCCTTCTGAATGGTACTTGACCACACCCTTAACATTCAAAGAAGGTGTCAAGACTTGAGGCAAGACAAAAAGGACGAGATCCCCGATTCAAAAACATTACATTTTTCTTGCTTAAGGTAAAACTATATTCAGCATTAAAAAAAATTAAAAAAAGTAACAAACGATAGAGATCCCAGAAACTTCATTTTTTTTTCTTGTTCATTTCTCTCTTCTCTTAAGATTTGTTGTTGTGAGAATCAAAAACCTTACATCATTATAAAGTACAAAACACAACTGGAGATTTATATAGAAGGAAGCAACGATAAAAAGATTACTTGATGAAGTCAGTAGTTCCTTCATACATGCCCCGACCAACGTAATAGTGTTCCTTCAGCCAAGAAAGGGATAGAAAATTATTAATAGAACATCTCAAACCAAGGGCACAAAAAAGTGTTCATCCTTCGAAAATCTGATAAGAAATGTGAGACCTGGTGCATCCACTTGATGAAACGGATAACAGACCAATTGTCACATCGATTTGTCAAACTATGACAAGCTGGAATCCGCAGCAGAAAGCTGACAAAAAACTGAACTCCAGCATAGATTGCAAGAACAACAACATAAAGTCTGAAGACAGTTGAGTCGGAATTTTGATTGCTATTGTCTTCAAGCGCCTTCCTGTCACAGAAAATGGAACTAAATGTTATTCCGCAATACAAAAGGGGTGGGTTGCTACAAAAAGAAGAAAAGAACGAAAAAGGAGAAGGAAGAATCAAAGTAAGAAACTTTGTGAAGCCCATAAAGAAAAAGAAGCTACATACACATAAAGGAAGCATATGAACGCAGAAGCTATGCTGAACCAAACAAAACGAAGGAAAATCCGACTAACAGCTACACGTCTTGATGTAGAATATGCACCATACATCATAATAACGTCCAGAACACCTACAGTAGGTAAATGATTTAGCTACAGTTAAAGAGTTCAATCCTGATAAATAAGGAGCACCTTTGGAGAGAAGAGAAGCCAGAGAAACATACTCTCAATAAACTTCATCACAACATAAGTAGGTCCAAGACTCAAAACTTCCCTCAGTGTTTTAGAGTCGAATCGCTCATTATTGAAAGCAAATATGGTCATTCCCTGTGGATATGGGAAAAGAGCAGCAAACAGACGGAGTAGAATCAGGCACTGAAGATACCTTCTTGAAAACAAAGAAATGACAAGAAACAAACACCCCTCAAGAAATCAAACTGAAGTACAGCAAACTTAAATTCCTTGGTCTCATAAACAAAGCAAAGTGAGTAAGATAACTGAGCACTACATGACAAAAAGATGCAAAAGAAAAAAGCAATTGAAGAAGTTGATAAAATGCATGCTTAACCCTCAAACATATGAAGGTCCAGACAAAGTAATTTGAAAAATCACAAGAAACAGCAGATTAAGAGAAAAGTGGAAATAGCATCACTATCAGTGACAAGTAGCAGACCTGAAAAAACATGAAAAGAAACATCCAAAGGCGATGAAAACTGTGATAAAGATGGAGAAAAGTTCGGTGCTCAACAAAGGAAGATTTTCCCCTGCGCTTGCTGCCTCCAGATTTAAGAATGTTCTGTAACAGGTAGAAAAAGGTAATCACAAGCTAAAAATTTTGAAACCTAGAAAATTATAAAGCAGAAAATAGCAAGATACAAGAGAACTATGTTTATAACTATATTAAGTGGGTGTTTGGATTGGCTATTTTTTTTGGCTTTTTGCTTTTAAGCACTTTTTACGTTTTGGAAGAAATATCCAAAAGTGCTTAAAAGCACAAAAAAGTGAAAAGCCAAAAGTAGGAATCCCTAACTTATGGCTTTTGGCTTTTAACTTATAAGCCACTTAAAAAAGTCAATCCAAACATCCCCTAATAACAAAAATTGTTTCACACTAGATACATATGGAAATCAGTAGTGAACACATGCTTTGTCCAGATTGAAACTAAGTTATCCCTGGCCACCTAGATCTAAGATCAAAGTAATGCTGAGTACCCATAAATCAAGAGTATAATGAAAAATTATTTCCCACACATTTGAAGATAGCGGTTAAAGACACTACACATGAAAGAAGAAATATTGCCCTTCAAAAAGAATCAAGGGGCTACCAGAACAAACATCAAACATATAGAATTTTCCTCTGAAAAAAGGGGTTTACGTTCAAATTCCAACAGAGGCAAAAATACAAGGGATTACATCTACCCAATAATTGGAGAACAGAGTTACCCGGTACCTATGTTGATGGAAGGTAGCAGGTACTCCCTCTTTTTAGTCGAGCTACATGCAAGTTGGCCACTACAGTTAACAAAAGAAAGAAAAAAGTGGAGCCCTACTAGAAATATTCTTCTGGAGCAATATTTCCACTTCTTTCAAAAAAGAAACAAACTATATTTCTTTGCGGGAGAAGGGACACTACAACTATAAATAGTGTACAGGAAGCTCTTTATTTTAAGCTATAACCTGCAAAATGATACCAGTGTACCTACAGCGATATCCAATAAAAACAGAAACTACCAAGAGCAAGTCTCAAAACCTTTGATCTGGGTGTTGGCTCCAGAAAGAAAGAAGAATTCGTCCGCCATGGCCAGCCAAGCTTGAAGCAATGACGGGACCTGCAGAGCAGTGGGAGAGTCGATGAGAAAATTGAAACAGTGGGAGTTCTACACCCTAGGGAATGAAGCTTACCAGAAATACTCATTAAAATCATCATAGTTTCTCCAAGCAGAATGAGGTGCTCGGCCATTCTCATTGTTTCCAGCCTCCTGTAAGCTAACAAATCAATAAGCATCCCAAAGGACATGGATTTTGCATATCATTATTCAGCCCTTCCGCACCCCCCCGCGCCAGCAATTCAGCAGAATGAATAACAAGAGAAAACAAGACTAAGATCGTGAATATTGAAGGTTAATAATTAATAGTTAACTTGTTATAGTTGTTAATCTACAGGGGGAGATCTAACTCTTAAGAATTCCATAGCAATATGAAGCTCATAAACATGACATGTTAGCATTATAGATCTGTTACTTATTCTGGGACGTGCTTAATGATTAGATTCTTCAACATACAGATAGAAAGCATAAAAAGCAACTGAACTTGGCGAAAGAGCAAATCTGAAGATTTATAGTGTTCCAACAGCATCTTCTAATAGCAGAAAAAAAACCAGTGGAAGTCGAAGGGACTGCTAGAGATTGTTTTAGTAAAGGTAGGTGATAGCTTTAACCAATTTGAATACTGACACGAATACAGAGTGCCTTTATATGTATACTGACAATATGTCACTACATACTATAATAGCAATTATCAAAATCAAAAACTGATTTGACAAGTGTGAGTATGCAAATACATATTTAGGAATATTTTACATGTATAAGTGTCTCTATCAGTGATCTTTAGAGACAAAAAACTAGGCTACAACAGGGAAAGAAACAAAAAACATACCGCTGCAATGGCATTATAAACAGGACATATAACTTGATCAAGAAATGACACGCCATTATCAGACATGCAGCTTTTAGCTGGCTGTGCAACCTGTTGTCGTAGTAACTCCTCCAGCTCCCTTCCCATCTGTCATGAAATTGATTATTCCAAGCAAAGCAGAAGTAAGAAAACAGACTTGAGATGACGTAATCACAATAATAGCTTCTCTCCTTTCACCTTTCACTTAAAAATGTATAACTCACCCTCTTAGCCCCATATTCCACATACCCTCCCACCAAGAGAACACCCTCAAGAATAGGTGAAATTACACATAAAAAACAAACATAGAATATATGGACAGAACAACCTCAGAGTACTTCAATTATCAAAAAAGAAAACACAGAAGAATGGAGATCATAAAATCGAAAGAATGTACTCTCTTTGAAATTTGAGAGTACACAAGTAAATAACTTAGCAGCAAGACATCCCAAATGGTCAAGAGACAAAAGGCACACAAAATTGACCTACATGATGAAATATGTAGCACAAGCATTCTGGAATGAATCGGATGTTAGCGGCTTCACCCCAGATTAAGAAATACAAAGAAATGAATAACAACTTCTTCTCCTTGCTAACTACATCCAAACTGCAAAAACAGAAGCAAAGTATTAGAAACTCAGAGCACAAACAGTGTCAATGATAGTTCTTGACTACGCTAAGATGAAAGGATTTTTGCAAGTAGAAAAATTCTAGCAGTTGTAACTGCATTAAGACGAAATGATTTACAATGTAAGCTCAAAACACAATGGAAATGAAACCTTACTTGCTCCACACAGGTGGGATGCCCAAATAGTTGCACCACTTGATATAATTATCAAGGGATTTCAAGAAGACCTTCTGTACAGCAGCCTCATCCAATATCTAGAAGTTAAAGATACACAAATATGGAGTTAGATATAAATTAATGAAGGTAACCGGTAGTGTACCACCTCTGACAAAATAGAACTGCGGAAATATTATCTCAATTCACAAGCACACACCCAAACCAAAAAAATATTCTTATTTCTAAAATCCTTTGCTAAGAGACAGAAATAATTGACAAGAATTCTACACACGGACATTTCAAGATAATTTATTTTTATCAAGTAGAAGTATTTTCATTCATCTTGCATAAAACTTAACCCAGATATCGTGGTTGTTAGAGTGCCAACATTTGGTAACAGCAGCTGAACAGTGAAACTACCATGTCTCACAGTATCTATGTTTCCAGTTCTTTAAATAAGATAAAAGTGCATAAGCTGGGGAAAGAAGGCCTAAACTGAATGAAAGCAAATTAATGAAACAAAATTGACCAATCTCATCAGGATCATCAAGGAAACAACTTCAAGAGACAAATAACTAGCACCTTGTTGATGTTACCTAGGAAATGCACAGATGTCTCATTTGTGACATGCAAAAAGTAGACGCTAAAATGTTCTTGAGCTACATTACAATCAAACAATACTGTGATTTCTCACAGCTTTAACTCATTTACCAAATACAATGATCAAGATTTCACAACTAAGCAAAGAAAAGGATAAACAACATAGGATACGATAGAAGCTCCAATTTCAAAAGTGCATTTCATCTTTCCTTTTAGACAAATGATTTTCTTCAATGGATGGAGAATAAAACTGCTTACTGATATAAGGTTTACAACAAGAGAAAGCAAAAACACTAGTTACACGTTCAATATAACATCTACTTAAAAGTATAAGACGATATTAAACCTACCGGTTCAGGTTCTTCAGGAATACGAAGCCGGGTCTGCTCATTTGCGAGGAGGTGGACAATATGTTCTCGCTGATTGGAAACATTGTCTTGCTGCCAATCAACAGAAATATGATCACCAAAGTCATAATAGAACTGATGAAAATGAAACAAGCAACCAACGGAAATTACAGGATAAAGATGAGACAAAAGAAAACAAAGATTAGCATGCTTGAATTTTGAAATGAAAGAAAACAATAAGAAAGACGAAGCAAGTAAGTCCACATTATAAATCAAGAGAACACATCATGTACTCAAAGTTATTGAGTAAATAAATATATTTTATCCAATATGAAGGTTTACTTGTGAAACAAAATAGAGAAGAGAAACTAAGACAACTCTACTTAAACATGAGGCAAGAATTAAGAAGACATAAACTTGCTAAAATTATATAGTTTCTTTTTTCTTTGACAAGCGCTAAACTGATAAGTCAGCTTAGACATTGCAATCCAATTCACAAACCCCCGACAATATAATACTAATAATCTGATTCAGTACAAAAACAAAAACTACTACGGAGTATTGCTGAATTGCAAACAAGTTCATATGTCGGCTGCATACATCCTCATTTTTCCATTTAAGCTCAACTCAGGTTATCATCATATCCAATTAACAAAAATGCAAAATAAATTAGATATATACATAAATAACAGTAAGAATAATAATATTAGAACTTCTATAACAAGACAAAATCATATTCTCCACAAGTAAATATTTACCTATATGAATCTTTTTCAGCATTGTATCCTTTTTTTGAGTAAAGGGTAACTGTATATTCATATCAAAAGATTCATCATCCAACAGATGATGAATTGGAAACTACATCCCACCCAAAGGGTAAATTACAAGTTTCCTATGAAATCTACTATCTCCCCTAACAAATTACCTTTACACCAAAAACAATAAAAGGCTTATACAGTTCATTCTAATCTTCTGCAAGTTTGATTTTGACCCTCAAAGCACCTTGAATTCCTTTCTTTCAAGAGAGTCCACCATATGCAAGCAGGTATAGTTTTCCACCAGTGTCCTTCTCTTTGTCTGTTCCCAATCCAACAACAACAACAACAACATACCCAGTGAAATCCCACAAGTGGGGTCTGGGGAGGGTAGAATGTACGCAGACCTTACCACTACCTCATAGCGGTAGAGAGGTTGTTTCATTGGAACCCTCGTCACAAAAACCCAATCCCTTTCCAGAAATTTAATAGATCTGCTAGGCATCACCCAGTTAACTCCCAAATCGCCAAAAACATGTTCCATAAATTCATAGCTGCTTTACAATGGAAGAACAAGTGGTCATTTACTTCAGCTTCCTGTTCCAGCATTGTACCCTATCTTTGGCCAAGTAAGCATTGATCCCGAAAAATAATAGCCTTTCGAGACAACTACTTTCCATGTGACTATAGATCTATCACTACACACATTTCTCATCTCAAACTAGAATTAATGACTAACCTTAACTTTGACTATCCCCATTGAAGCAACTTCAATCTAGATATTGAAAAAATTAATTGTTCATTTTCTATGCCAGTAACATTTCATATTATAAAGAACATTTTTATTGATAAGGAAGGATATGCAAAAGGAGCAAAATTCATCATGGTTCAAAACTCAGAAAATAATGGCTCCCCCTTCTACTATTTTCCACTTGAATTCAAACTTGTGATGTGTTCATAACCGAACGTCACAAGTTGGAATTATGTTTTAGTCATTGTTAGAATAGGAATTGGAACGAGAATAATATACACAATCCTACTTAGAATAGGAATAGTTATATGGAGTCCTACTTGAAAAAGTATTATATTGTAGTATCCTAATCGGAAAAGGAGTTGAATGAAGTGTCTATAAATAGGGTCTCAATGTAATAAAGTACAGACAATTTCATTAATATTTTTCTCCTATATTCCTCACATGGTATCAGAGCTTCTATGATCTTGTTAGAAAATCAGAAAAAAAACCTTCCGCTGCTAGCGGGCGGCTGACCCATATAGGTCGCATGTCTGGCCATTGGTTATGTTAACAAAAGTAGGGCCAATGATATATGTATGAACCCTATATTCAAGAGAAGAAAACTTAGTCAAAGAGGTCACTGTGCGCCAATTTTAGACAACTTTCTAGGGTTGTTTTGCGTCAAGCCTGTATCGTCGGTGTTTGTGTAGCACCATGCCATCTTTCCGATGACTACTTTCTTATATCTGATTTGTATAGCATCGTCCCATCTTTCCGATGACTACTTTTTCATATTTAATTTGTGTAGTACCATGCCATTTTTTTTATTTGCATCGGGTGTCCGAATCTCTTTGAGCCCCGACTAATCACAGGGGTGCACATGCCCTCGGCAAGGAGTTTCCCGCAAGTGCACCACGGTTAATTCAAGTTTTACCCAGTCCGATGGCCCTCAGAAATTGCTTGCGCCTAGTGGGTTTCAAACTTGAGACTACCGTGCCATCATTTTGGTGACTACTTTTTTCATATTTAATTTACATAAAGTCGTGTCATCATTCTGATCCTACCCATATAATTTTATTTCTCAGATTGTGACCACTTCCAACCATCAAATCTAGTAATCTGGCATATGAGCATGTTTCGACCAATTTTACAGTGACTTTCTTGTTTAAGATCTACTCATCCCTTGATTTAGAGACGATCCATGTATTTTATATCAGAGTTGAGCACTTCCTGTGACCATAGCATTGTTTCCGACAAATCTGAGTTTCGTGCAGTGTTTTCATGTTTCAGAATTATTGTTGCTAAAAAAGATATACTCAAATCTTTGGGTTGGATTACAATGATATTTTCTCTCCCATGGCTAAAATAGCATATGTCAGCCTTTTTCTATCCATAGTTGTTCTCTATGGGCCTTTTTTTTAAGTTGCACTGAGTGTTCGAGTCTCTTTGAGTCCCAACTAATCCCGAGGGTGCACAGGCCCTCGGCAAGGAGTTTCACGCAAGTGCACCATGGTTAACTTCTCTATGGGCCTTTTAAGCTATGGACATTATGAATGTTTATCCTCCACATCAAGGAAGAAGTCTATATGGATCAACCACCTAATTTTGTAGCTCAGGGGGAGTCTAGTAGCCTTGTATATGTATGTAAGTCACTCTATGGTATGAAACATTTTTCTCAAGCTTGGTTTGGGAAGTTCAACACTATAATTCAAGAATTTAGCACTCTATGTTTTATCAACATTATGCATCAAATCCAGTATATCATGAGAAGACTAAGCACATTAAGATTGACGGTCAATTTTGTGAAGGTGAGTGATCAACTTGCAGACATCTCACCAAGTTCTTCATCGGTCCTCATATTAATTACATTTGTAACAAGCTAAGTACATATGACTTATATTCACCAGCTTGAGGGGAAATGTTAGAATAGGAATTTGAAGAAGAATACATACAATCCCACTTAAAATAGGAACAGGAATAGTATATAGAATCATATTTAGAGATGGATTGTATTATAGAGTCCTAGTTGGAAAAGGTGTCTAAATTCTAATGTGGTGTCTATAATTTAGGTCTTAGAGTAATAATGTAGAGACAATTTCAATAATATTCTTCTCCTATATTTCTCACACTTAACTTTGACCATCCGTATTGAAGCAACTTAAATCTAGATATTGAAAAAATTAGTTGCTCATTTTCTATGCCAGTTGATTTCATATAATAAAGAACATTTTATTGACAAGGGAGGATATGAAAAAGGAGTAAAATCCGTCATGGTTCAAAACTCAGAGAATAATGGCTCCGCCCCCTCTACCATTTTCCACTTAACATATCCGGTTTTTGTCTACAGTAACATTCAAACTTGTGATGTGTTAGTAAGTTTTCTTTAAGTCCTATTTCCTCTAAGAACCTTGTAATATTGTTTGAGGTTTTATATGCCAATAGAAATGTATAGTACTTCTACTTTTACTTCTATCTTGTACAATATTGGTCTCGAGTTGAGTTTAAATACACAACATGATTGGAGAGGATAACACAGAGCCGAACCAACTTATTTGAGATTAAGGCGCAGTTGTTATTGTGATTTTACATAGTTAAGACACATAATTAACAGAACCAGCAGTATGAAAATTTCACTTGTTTGTCAGAAAGGAGTGTGGACATGGACCATACAGAAACACACTTTGAGACCACAAACTGAAGTTTAAAAGCAGTCAGCATACAAACCTGAAATCCAAAAGAGTAATGCAGAAAATCAAACAAATCGATGCTCCTAGTTGATGGCAAAGGAAAATCTCCAGGCAATTTTGGTAGGCCTCTGAAGTACTTCAGAGCTGATACTGCTGCACGCACCTAACATTTTTCTGAATCACATCAGAACAAATATGCAAAGAGCTTTTAAGAGTTATAGGGGAAAGATTATCAACCTCATTGAAAGACATAATAGCGTTTGTTGTCGAAGTGGTCTCAAGAGGAATAATATTGTAAGCAATGTCCTCAGTCATAGCAGCATCTGATTCCATCATTCGTTTTAGCTGCAAGCAACAACACAGCACCAAAATGAGCACTTCAGATGCATGTGGAACATAAAGAATTAAGAAAATGAATGAGTACCATGCATCAGGAACAAGACAAAGTACTGAAACTATTAGAATGCACATGCATGTGGAACTGCACCAGCACATAGAAACATTACATGAATCGGCCCACAGACATTTCATAATAAGTTTCAGCATGTGCTCTTTAGTCTTCACCATGTCAATTGTCATTCATGTACGGCAGGAATCTTAAAAACTATGAACATTGACCAGTAATAACAAATAAGCTACCTCAAGATTTTTCATTTTACACCCTTTTGTGGAATGAGGACTGTTAGCAACTTGCTACTAGGAACAGGAAGAAAAAATCAAATGCTCTACACAAGTGAACCGACCACTATCGTGCAGCGGAAACTACAAAAAGTTGAAAATATTGAATAACAAAAAAGTAGAACCTATCCAGCTCAAAGGCATTAGAACAAACAGATGATACAAGTAACTGAAAAAGCTCAAAAACCATCTTATAATATAACCGTATGAGAACATCAAATTTATAAAATTGATTTGCCATATCAAAAAACATATATAATCTTTACTAAAAACCAAAAAAATAAGGGTTCACCATACAAGCATGGAGTGACTAATCTATCTATGCTATTACAAAAGTGGGAAGCCCTAACTAAAAGTTTGTAAGATCAAACTACCCTTTTAGAATGTTATTTATAATTAATAATAATAACAATAATCAAGTAAATATATATATATGTATATACACACACACAAACAACAGCATACCCAGTGAAATCCCACAAGTACGGTATGGGGAGGGTAAGACATATGCAGACCTTACCATCACCTCATGGAGGTAGAGAGGAAGAGAGGTTATTTCCAAAAGACCCTCTGCTGAAAAAGATTCATAATACATATAATTATAGAAGTAGGAAGTGCCTTTCCTAAATAGGCGTGCTCTTTCGTTATTAACTAAGTTTTAATGCAATTATTTGGCAATTAGGAAACAACTTTCCAAAAGGATGGTCACTTTATTGGAAGGACACAACTCTTTGTGAGAGAAAAACACCTTAAATATATATACAAATAGAAATAGACTGTTGGTCCTAAAAAAGAATATACTCCCTCCATTCAGAAGCAATCGACTGGACACAAACTTGAAAGCGGGGAGGAAAGGCGTTTGAAACTTGTGGTCTAGAACAAGACAGATATTTGTGTAGTCATAAGATTATTTCGATTGCAGGTAACAGGAAAGTTAAAGTTTGATTATTTTTCTTAATATAAAAAGACAATAATCTTCTTAGGAGAGACCAAAAAGAGAAGAGCATCATATAAATTGGGACAAAAGGAGTAAATTGTTGGTAGTATCTATTTAAAAAAGTCATTTTTATTGGAGAAGAGACCTCAAAATAAAAAGATACAACTCCGGAGAGGTTGCATCTTTTTGGAAAAATTGTACTCAACTTCCTTTTAATAAAAACAATGTTAGTCCATGATTCCTCTAGGCTTTCATCTATAATATTCTCCTAGGGAAAGTCTCGCATGTCATTTTCATCAAAATCATGGCCAACAAGAAACTGCCGTAATTAACAATTAAGCAATCAAGTAACAAGAACATCATTTGCGTTTTTTTGGGGGGGTATGCAAATCATGTGTTCTGTATTACAGACACATACATGTCCTCTCTTTCCCCCCTCAATATATAATTCTTTGTTTGAGAGTTTTTTGTCGTAAACTATGACTCACATGGTTTCAATTTGATTTATTTAATCATATTTTGAAAAGAAAATGTATTTTTTAATAATTTTCCGCTTTACAAGTTAATTTATAGTTATTTTGATGAAGGTTCATTATGTAACATATGCATATAAATACATACATGCATACATGCAAACAGACACACACATATATACAAGAATGACGATAATTAAACATCATGCATGTCCTTTTCGATTTAGGTTTCACTAGATTAACACCTATCTTTATAACAAATTATCAACAATGCTTGCTACTTGTTAGTATGAATTGCGTAGCAATATAGCATTTGTATGAGAATCTAGAAAATTATTCAGAAAAGAAAATTACATGAAGAAAGTTACTCCATGGAATATATACTTCATATCCATATGCATAGAACTACCTTTATATATTTATTTACGCAGTCAAATTAATTGTCTAACTGCTTAGTTTATCTTCATTTATTAATGTTTATATGGTTATTCTAGAAATTTCTATCACATTAAAATCTGGAAGGAATGCAAAAAGGAATAGTGAATCATAATGAAGTACCATTAAAAATAATTGGTGGAAACCAAGAAAGAGAATGGAAAACAAATAATTGAATCTTAATGAGGAAACTTGAAACTTGAAATTCTATTTATGCTTTTCATGGCTTTATATATATGAAATTTGTAATTATCAACAAGTGATACACGTGCAGCACATGTGACGAGTTGATATCAATAGAGGTAATTGATGGAATTCAGTGGTGCTGACTATGGATTATACTAAAGTAGATGTCTCTGTACTTCTTGAACTTTTTTGCCTTGGTTCATTTTTCCAGGGTAATATTCTACCAAACATGTTAAGAAAATGTGTGTGTGAAATTATCTAGGAGAAGATTGGGATGATTGTCCTTTATCTAACTGGAACAGAACATATAAGGAGACAGATGCAACCCCGATGTCAAGTCATCCGACATTCCTCGCAAACATAACAGAAGTACTTCCATCAATTGAGTGTTTTTCCCCTCAAGTAGTACAACCAAAGCTATTCATATCAAATGCACGCTGCAAAATGTGACTTCTAATTTAAGGAAAGTTCTCTCATGAGACTGAAGGTTGGAAGACCTTTCAATGAAAAGGATCATAACGAGAAATCAGCAAACCACAAAAGAGGACTCAACCAGCTGCTTAGACATACAAAAGCATGCTACGAACATCAAAAGCAAGCACTTGCACACTTAGTGGGTGTTTGGATTGGCTTTTTTTTTGGCTTTTGGCTTTTAAGCACTTTTAAAGTTTTGGAAGTGTTTGGGTAACACAAAAAAAGTGCTTTTTTTAAAGCTGAGAAAGTACAAAAAAAAAAGGGCCAAAAGCCAAAAGTAGGGGGTCCCCAACTTATGGCTTTTTGCTTTTTACTTAAAAAAGCTAATCCAAACACCCCCTTAAATAAGAAGTACAGGTAATAAGAAACCAAACCTCCTCGGGTATTAATTGATCCGCCTCTTCAGGAGAAACCTCCTTAGTCAACTGTTCGAGGACATTGCCCAAAACCTTAAGAGTCGCTAAGACTTTTTTCCTTTGAACAGTCTTACGCTCCAATCTATTTTTAAGAAAAAATAGAAACATAACATGTCAAACAACTAAAATAATATCTCAACACAAGGACAAATTTATTAAAAAACAATTGTAAGGTAAGTGATTTTAGTAATATTAGGAAATTCCCCACACACTAGAAATTACAGAAGGACAAATTATTTCTAAGATCTACTAAAAGAAACTAGACAAATAGGTCCAAACACAAGTAAATTGCACTCTTGGCCCCAGTCCCCTCCCCCCTGCCTCTGTATCTAAGGTAAGTTTGAATCTTCCCTATTCTTTGTAATTATTTCTACCAGAAAAGTTCATTCAAGAGGACCTATGACCTCCCATAAAACAACAGGACATTGAAAGGCGGCTAACCAATTGTTAATTTCTGACACTGGCTGAGGGAATTGTGTGCTGTCTCAGTATATGGTAGTGAAAAATCATCCTTGATAAGCAAACTTTTCAGGGCACGCTAGGCCCATGTTCATTTTCTTAACATGGTAGCCAAACCCATCCTTATTCTTGTATGCAGGGTGTTTAGTTTTTCACATTGATTGAGGAAATGGAATGTATCCTTTTAATGTCTGGGAAATCCTCAGATTGTAAGCTAGCTTTTGAGGTATTCTGCAACTCAGTTACCTGATAAAAAAAATAACTACGGAATATAAGGGAAATGGATTCTTGGAAAGTTGGCAATGGCAAAACAACCCTCTTCTGGAAGGATATCTGGGATGGTTAGGGAATTCTGCAAGAGGCCTTCCCTAGCCTTTTCGACATCAGCACCAATCATAATAGGACAATAGAGAACATCTGGACAGCTCAGGGATGGAACCAAATTTTCAGAAGGTTTTTGAATGATTGGGAGGTTGAAAGAGCGACTGCTCTACTTGGCAGAATAGGAACCTTCACAGGGACTACCAATGAGCCAGATACCATCAAGTGGAGTCACAACACCGACGGAAAATTCGCAGTCAACAGAGTCTATAAGAGAGGACTTCTAGAGATGACAGGAAGAGATAGAGGACCTTGGAAAGCTGCTTGGAGAAGCATGGCAGCTACTAAGGTAAAACGCTTCTCATGGCTGGTAGTAAGGAAGGCTTGCCTCACCCATGAGGCATTACAGGAAAGGAAATTTCATTTAGCTTCCATATGCCCTCTTTGTATTGAAACCAATGAAACAAACAGCCACCTCTTCCTCCACCGCAAGGTAACTTCCCAAGTCTGTTCATTACCTTGGCTGGGGAAGTTGCACGATGCCAGAGCACACTGCTGATCTATTAAGCAGCTGGATCAGAAGGGGAGGAAGCAAAAGACAGAAGAGATGGTGGAAAACTGTTCCAGCTTGCATATGGCGGACCATATGGAAGGAAAGGAACGACAAAATTTTCAAAGGAAGATCAAGCTCCATTCAAAAGATCAAAAGAAAATGCATTTCTACTTTATGTTTTTGTTGTAAAGAGCAATGCATGGTAAATGAAATACAGATTGTGCATTTCCTAGGCTTTTTGTAATTAGCTATCTACGTAAGCACACTTTTGAGGTGGCCAGCATGCCCTTAATGCTGAAGAATACATGTTACCAGTTTCACAAAAAAAAACACATGATCACAAAACTGGCTGTGTACAAAAGATAAATCAAAAAGTAGAGATATAAAATAATATGTGATTCTCTACGAAACAGCCTCTCTCCCCGGAAACAGCCTCTCTACCTCTTTGAGGTAGTGGTAAGGTCTACGTACATTTTACCCTCCCCAGACCCCACTTGTGGGATTCCGCTGGGTATGTTGTTGTTGTTGTTGTTGATTTTCTACGACAAGGAACTACGACCAGTTCACCCAATCTTTTATACAAGGAGGAACTACATAAGTGCACCAAAAGAAAGTAAAGGATCAAAGACTATTCCTCGACTGAGAAAAGCTCGACTCTACTCCCTCAAAAGTCTCTCCCATTTTTCTGTCCAAACAACCCACATTAACGCAAGTGGAACCACATTCCATCCCCCACGTCTATGTCTTCTCTTCTCTCTCTCACTATTTCAATTGAATATCAAATCCTTTACAGTTTTTGGCATCACCCATGAAATGTCAAACCACCCAAACATCTCCCACATAACCTCACATTTAGGCCACAAAGGAGAAGAAGATGATCCACGTCCTCACCTGCCTCCTTGCACATGTAACACCAACAGACACAGACGACCTACCCCCCTTTACAGATTTTCCATCGTCAAGGTCACTCCTCTAATGGCTAGTCAATTGAAGAAACACACCTTCCTCGATTCTTTAGATATCGAAATTGCATTACATGAAAAGACAACCTCCTGCCTTTTTTTTTTTGGTAAAAAAGGACTTAGCAGAGAACACTATGTTGCTCCCCAAACCACACCACAGGCATTGGGTTTATCAATCATTATGACTTGCTTATGGAGTAAAACCAACAATATTTGGAGTTCAGTCATCTCCTAATCCTAAAAGTCCCTTCCAAATCCCAAGTCCCAAAATGCCTCTCCACCTTGTGTCCCACTAATTTGCTAAGATGGTAAAGGCTCTTTGGCAAGATACTCAATATGAGCTCAGAATCATCCTTCGGTAAGTTCTCCCCACGCCACCTATGCCCCAAAAGCCAACTCTTCTCCAATCTCTTGCCTAGAAAGAAATATCTACACAAAGTTCTCCCATCCCTTCATGATACTCTCCATAAATTGCACCCAAATGGCATAGTGACATCTCTAGTTCTCCATTACCCCATATTCAAAAACTATCACCCTGAGGTTTTTAAGGAGAAATGAATGTATTTTCCCTCATATGCTATTTAGGTACCCACGGTTTGGAGGAAGGTGTTTTCTTTTGTGTGGTTGGTAGCAAAGGGTGTGATATTGACCACGAAAACCTGCGAAAGAACATCAACTATGTTAGTTGGTGTTTCATAAGCAAGAGCTTGAGTGAAGATGCCATCTCTAGTTGTATTGTCAAGTGGCTAGCCAACTACGAGAGTGGTTCTTAATTGGTTTGGGGTGCGATGGGTGATGTCGAGACAAGTGGAGGCATTGTTGGGGTTACCATAGGGAGTAAAAGAGTCCTAGGGCTTGGAAGATCACCCGCCAGCACTATAGTAAGTTATTTGGGGAGAGAAAAATAGGAGAGTGTTTGAAGGGTTGAACACGATATAGTAAAGTTGCAAATAGTCTTTTGTTTCTAGCATGCTTTTGGTGTTCCCGTGAGACCTCGGCTTGTATAGAAGATTGGGTCTTCTTATTTGAGAATTGTGTATTGATGTAGGTTCTCTCTTTTGGTATACGGGGCCCAAATTGTTAATGAAATTATTTACCTTATCAAAAAGAAGACGATTATCACCCATCTCTAGCAAGCTTGAACCTCCACCTAGAACCTCTAAAGAATACCCAAAGCTTTGTTAATCAACTTCAAATCTCTATTTTCAAGGCCGCCCCAATTTTTTGGATATGTGACAATATCCAGAGCCACATCCCAAAGAAAATTCTTTGAATCTTTCCAACTTTTCAGTGACGAAGTTGGAGAACAAAACAAAGAATATAATAAGTAGGAATACACAATAAGGCGCTCTAGTAATTCTACCACGCATTCTCTTCTCTTTGTTGAGAATAGACAGACTACAGAAGATACAAGGAAACTATCACACCATGCAGGCTAAAAAATGTCCCATTGCTTTTCAACCTAGACGCATCAAATAGTATTTATGGGAAACAGAGATTTCATTTCAGAGCAAGAAGATATGCATTAAGCAGACATGACACCATAGCAAACAATAAAGTGAAAAATGTAGTTCTGGCAGCCATGCAAGTGGTAGAATACAACCCACAAAGGTCTTTTTTTAAAAAATCCAGTGAACACTTCATTAATCACAAGGCCAAAAAAAAGGGCCGTATACAAGTGGTACACCAAAAGGTAAAGAGCCTACCAGAAAACCACAGATGTCTTCTAGATGATAACAACAAATAAACAAGAGAATGCTGAGAGTAACATCACTTACTCTCCCAGATTACCACTGAAGATACCAGATTCCCTCAATTTCAGCTCCTCCTCTCGTAATCTATCCACGTTATGCCTTTCTCGGTATTGTTTGTAGAATTCTTGCAAGAGAGTAATATCCTGGCTTCTATCAATCGTCCCACCCTCCCGCTTCGCTAGCTTTTGCTATAAGATTAGGCAAGAGATGGGAAAGAAATCAGAACTGAACCAATATCCAAAATATTGTAGAACGCACCATAAAACATGTAAGAATTCTACTGTCAGAGCTAATTTACAAAGCATAAACTAAGTGGAGTTCCTGCACATCTCTAGGATTAGAAGTCCTGACACCAGAAATTAAACAATACAAGATGGAAGAAACAGAGAATTTCCAAGAACTCCAAAGTGACCTGATACTCACCAAAATCAATGAATCTATCCAAATAGCAATACTGGCACTCAGAAGGACCAAATATTTCAAATATCCAACACGAGAAATATTTGAATACTTTGTGAAAATCCATTTTTCCTATTCCGCTTAACAAAGTGATGCATATCATGAGTACACTAAGTAAAAGTCACTCACATACCTTGATTACCGACATCAAACCAGTCTTGAACTGCAAAACACCCCTTCCCTCACTGTTAGGATCCAAATTTTGAGCCAAGGAATAGGCATGCTCACATACTGCAGCAAATTCATCAAATTGCCAACAGATAGGCAAGTTTATTAGTAAAAGCATTGACAGACTGCATATCAGCTTTCTAAATTAAATAATGTTCCTATAGCTTTAATTTGTGAACACTGGGAGCAATTTAAATCCTACTTCAAGTTCGAAAATTGGTGGCTAAACCAAGAAGGTTTTGTTGAAAGAATCAAGAACGGGTGGAATGCTTTTGAAATCTATGGAAAGCCATTACATCTTAGCATATAAACTCAAAGCTCTCAAAGAAAAGTTGAAAGAATGGAGCAGAAATGAACAAGGGAGTCTGAAATTGCAAAAAAACAACCTTCTCAATCAGATGGCTGAGCTTGATTTACATCTAAACAGTAGAGCCTTAACAGAGGAGGAAATAGCCAAGAAAGCAACAATTTAAAGAATGAGGAAGTGGCCTGGAGACAGAGATCAAGAGCTTTATGGCTCAAGGAAGGGGATAGGAATACAAAGTTCTTCCATCAAACTGCTAATGCCCATAAAAGATATAACCACATTGATCAGTTGGAAGGGCAGGGAGAGACCATCACTGAGCCAAATAGACTTAAGGAAGAAATCATCTCTTTCTACAAGAAATTATATACAGAACCTGAAGAATGGAGGCCTTCTGGAAAAATCAGAAATTATCCTACAATTATTACAGAGGATGAGAATGAAGTATTGCAGGTTGCTTTTGAGGAGCAAGAAGTTTTTGAGTGTCTAAAGAAGTGTGCTACAGACACAGCCCCTGGCCCTGATGGCTACACAATGGGGTTCTATCTAAAATGTTGGGACATTATTAAACAAGACATTATGCGGGCATCCCACAATCTTCACTCAACTAGGATGGTTGAAAAATGTCATAATGCAACCTACATAGCACTGATTACAAAGAAGATAGGAGCAAAGGACTCAAAACCCATAAGTTTAATTGGAAGTGTCTACAAGGTTATTTTCAAGGTATTGACAGAAAGGTTGAAGAGAGTTGTGGATAAATCGGTAGACAAGCAACAAATGGCTTTTATCAAAGGCAGGCAGATAATAGATGCAGTGCTCATAGCTAATGAAGCAATTGATTCCAGAGTGTCTCAAAATAAACCTGGTATATCATGAAAACTTGATATTGAGAAAGCATATGACCATGTGAATTGGGAATTCATTTTAAGTATACTGAGACAAATGGTCTCTGGTGGGAGATGGATCAGCTGGATCAAGTATTGTCTCTCAACTTTAAAGTTTTCAATACTCATTAATGGTTCCACATGAAGGCTTCTTCATTGCATATAGAGGGATCAGGCAACGGGATCCCCTATCCCCTTTCCTGTTCATCATAGCTATGGAGGGACTCAACAATATGCTGAATATAGCTAAGACAACAGAAAGAATTCAGGGATCTGAAGACAGCAAAGTTGCTGAAAACAGTGTAAAGATCACACATTTGCAGTATGCTGATGATACACTAATTTTTTGTCAGGCTGAGGAGGAGCAACTGTTGATACTAAGACTCATACTGATATATTTTGAAGCCATTTCAGGGCTCCATATAAACTGGAACAAAGGACATTTGTATCCAATTAATTTGGTTCCAAATATGGATCTCCTCTCATAGATTCTGAGAGGAGTGGTAGGCACTTTACCATCAGTATACTTGGGCATGCCTTTGGGGGCAAAGTCTAGGTCTATAGACATTTGGAACCCTGTTATGGAGAAATGCGAAAAGAAATTAGCCAAATGGAGATATAAATATCTATCCTTGGGAGGCACAGTTCTAGATGCCCTCCCCACATATATGTTATCTATCTTCCATATACCCCAATCAGTAGTTCAGAGGTTGGATAAAATCAGAAGAAACTTCTTATGACAAGGCAATAAGGAAAGGAAAGGTTTTCACTTGGTCAAATGGAAAACGTTATCAGAAGCAAAGAACAAGGTCGACTAGATACCAAGAACCTCAAAAACCAAAGCTCTCAAGGTGAAGAGGCTATAGAGGTACCATCAAGAGGACCAAGCCCTCTGGTGCAGGGTAATCAAAAACAAGTATAAAGAATTGAACAAATGGATAACCAAAAAGGTTAATACCCCCTATGGTATTAGCCTATGGAAATCTATTAGAGTCTTCTGGCATTTCCTCAATAACCCATCAACTGTCAAGGTACAAAATGACAGAAAAACAAGTCTTTGGGTTGATAATTTCCTTAAAGATCTCTTTACTGACATCTTTGCTTTGGCTCAACATCAACAGAACACTGTTGCTGAAATGTGGTCACAACAAGGATGGAACCTGGTCCTTAAAAGAAACTTGAATGACTGAAAAATTCCCAGAATGATTGAACTTCTCAAGTTAACAGAGAGTTTCAAAGGAACAAAAACAAGTGAGGATCATTTATGGTGGCATGGGCACAACAAAGGTAGATACATGGTGATGGAAGCATATAAACAAATAAGTCTTAGTAATAGTCAAGACTTCAAATGGCCTAGGAAGCATATCTAGAGAATCAAAGTGCCACACAAAGTGACACGCTTAACCAAGCTGCTAGCCATAAAGCAGTTTTGACATTAGACAATGTGGCCAAGAGAGGTATCTCTTGACGTCACAGATGCTCCCCATGTGGTAAGGACACAGAGACAGTGAAACACCTCTTTCTACACTACAATTTCATAGACCAACTGTGATAGATTTTCATTAATCTCGGAGGCATTTCCTAGAGCATGCCTAAACAAAAATTGGATGAGACTCTATTCAGTTGAGAGGAGGCTGGAGTTGGGGCTACAAATAGAGAGAAATGGAGGTGATCCCTGCTTGTATATGGTGGACTATATGGAGAGAGAGAAAGAAATGACAGATATTTTGAGAATAGGAACAATAACCTGCAAGAAGTCAAACTTAAATGTATCTGGTTGTTCTATTTTTGGTGTACAAATGTCTACTCCAATGAGACTGAGTCAATCATAGATGTTTTATGGTCCATCTAGATTTAGTCTTGGGGAAGTTTTTAATTCTTGTTCTTCTTATTAGTAAATATGATTTTTCATACTACCTAAGTATTGACCTAAATAGAAATGTTACCGGTGTCAAAACAAATTAAATAATCAACAATGTTCAATCCAAATTTAGATGAGGTCAACTATACTAACAATGTGTAGTTATTCCACCCTAATCATATTTCAATAATTAGGAAATTTGTCGCATTTAGAAAATCTTACACCGGTTGACAAACCAACCACAACCATCTTATTTGTGCTTGGGACCCTCCCACACTTTGTGAAGCTCACATAGACTAAGTTTGCATAAAGCTTTCCAAGAAAATGCACAAAAGGATTTTACAAATTTGGGTCTTGGGCCTAACTCCCCCAAGCCCTTAAAAAAAAAGCTTAAGCTATAAGGGAGGAAGATTGTCCAAACTTGATAATGAGATCATCAAAAGAGAGAATCTCGATCATGTTTTTCCCCCTAATCTTAGACGTTATATATTAACCTGTCGTTTATGATCAAGTTCTGTATATTTCTATTTTATTTCAGTTGAGCAACTAAGAAATGAGCTCAGCACATACTTGTGTGCCAAGCATGAAAAGTCAATAAGGCCCATGAGAAGTGATCACTTACATATTCTGGACACATTAGGGTCCTCATCCTGTATCTCGTCCGCAGCTCTTAGAATGTCATCTATATCCCTGTTATTCGCAAGCGAAGATGGGACATTCGCAGCAATCCCTCCTGCCAGTCTCCCAGCGGCAGCCCTGTTTCCACGTAGTGCTGCTCGCACCAAACGTTCCCACAAATCTTCCACTCGAGACATCTCCTACAATATCGCAAAAGAAAATCAAGAAGGGCCATTGGTACTGGATAAAATCACAAGGGGGCAATATAAAGAAGAAATTCCAGCATATCTAGCATACCAGAGAGAAAATGGAGAAGGAACCGGGTAAAATCCAACACTAAAGTCCAAATAAGAAATCAAGTACTCCTTCTCTATCCCACTTTATGTAACACCCTTCCCTTTTTAGTCCGTCCCAAAAGAATATCACCTTACTGTAATTATAAACATCGTAACTTTAAAATTCTCCCATTACCTGAATGAAACAATTTACCATCACACAAATATTTAAGGACTGTTTTATACCACAAGTTTCAAAAGTTTCTTTTTTTTTCTTAAACACCTTTCCAAATCAACCAGTGCCTCATAAATTGATCTGGAGGAACTACAATTTAACACCCAAAATAATGAAAAACTATGAGCTCCGTCATCAAAATGTTTGTTACTGGAAATCCATCTTAACCCAACTGAACAGCTCAAACAACCAGAAGAAAAGCTCAAAAAACCAGAAGAGAAGCTCAAACAAGTATATCAAACAATTAACAAAACACAAAAACTAGAGAATAACCCAAAAATAAAAAAAAATTGAAATAAAACAAAAAACTACAGTCTCCTCGAGAATGTGAACAACCAAAAGAACATAACTTGAGCATTATTAAACCAACTATCTACATTCCACACGAACATAAATCCATGAAACTAAAACGCATACGAAATCAAACTTTAAAAAAAAAAAAAGCAAAATTAAGACAGCTCACCTGATTGGAGATCTCGCCGGAGAATCACCGGAGAGACGGAGATTAAACCCTAAAACTTTTTTTTTTTTGAGCTGAAGAAAAAATTCAAAAATGGAGGAAAACGCGAAAGGACTAATTGTGTAAAGAAAGATATTTCTGTGGGTGTATTTTGAAATGAAATTGAAAATGTAAGGAAATTACAGGGAAAAAGGTAATTTACCGGGTATAGCCGGTGGACTTTTCGGAGTGTAACGCGGAGAAAGAAAATAAAGGAGCTACTTTACTTTTTCTTTTCTTTTCTTATACTTTTCTCGATTTGTCGTAAAAGGAAAATTTCAAAATAGAGTGAAAAAATTATCCGCGTTGAAATTAGTCTATAAAAATATGATTTATTTTTATGATATTATAATTTTACTATACTTTATAATTAATTATTGATATAATTTAATCCTTCGATCATAAATTTTTCCTGAAAATAGCTCTATTTTATTTTATTTTTTTAGGAATAATGATCATTCGGCACTTTTTGAATTACCAATGACGTAAGATTCACGCGTTCTTCTTCTTCCTTTCTTTATTGCTTCTTCTTCCTTATTTCTTTGTTGACTTCGTCCTCTTCTTCTTTCATATTTAAAGCTCAAATTTAAAAATCAACGTGCTGCAAACATGAAATGTTTTGACTGAATAATATATTAAAAGGTTTAAAACATTGTGAGGAGCTCATTAGGGGATATTTAAGTTGGTTGAGATTGAAAAAAAAGAATATGGAACGCATCATTTTTGAATATCTGAGACTGACATGCAAGTTATTTTAAAACATTTTTATAATCTAGTATGGTAAAACTATTTTATAACTTGAGCTGAAAACATGTGAAATACTGTACTTTTGAGAAGTCATCATATATAATATTTATTTTATAATTTTTAATTAGAGAGTTTCTTATAATCAACATAAATCATGTGAGTAATTAGAGTCCAAAGTACAATCCTAATTAGGAGGGCACCTTATAACTGGCGAAAGACCCTTATCCTACAATGATAACTCGAGCTATATGGAACTCATGTTCACTCGGTGCTAAATAGTCCTCTCAAAACTTTCACTATTTTCTCATAATATATCTTCATGTTAATTGTATTACTCACCCAATTAACTCATTTTTAACTGTGTTAAATATATATGAATCAAATATTTGTTCATTTTTGTTTAATTTATTTGCAACTCACACATATGGTACCTATCGCGATTTACCCATTTTTAAGTGGGTTAAATATGAGTGAATCGAATATTTTGTTCATTTTTGTTTAACCTGTCTTCGCTCAAATCCAATCCAATCCGACCCAACCCGCGCATTTGTTTTAATGCATGTAAATCAACTGAGCCCTTAACACTATGCAAAAAATCATAAAAGTGATCAAAAGTTTCCCAAAAATGTAGAAGAGAAATTCCATTAAGGAAAATTTTCAATGGCTTTTACAAAAAAAGGAATATGGTATTGCCCATAATGCTGTCATTACTACTACATAATTACAAAGACAGCAGCTTACAATGTGAATGAACAACAATGACAACATTGAATGAAGAATGTTACTGATGTAGCTTTGTTCATGCCAGTAAATTCTAGTCCTTGTTACGAGAGGAACGATCTTTGCGTTGTCCACCAAGAATACGAGAAATCTGAAGACCTCTACTGAATGCTTGGTTGAACAGCATACGAGTTTGGAACTCGGATACAAATGGAAACCATGCCAGAAAAGCAACTGGAGTGAACAGAAGCAATCCCATTACAATCTCGTAGCCACGAGCTAGAGTCCGAACTGATCCCCAGAATCCAGCTCTCCGAACAATAGGCTGCAACGCTTGAGCAATCTGAAAACGCACACAGAAGAAGATGAACACATAAACTATAGGTTTCCTTCATGTACACCAATTAACATTAAGTGCTCGCCACTTGGCTAAGCCATTCTGGATAGATTCGGGTTCTTGAGTAGTCCTACCCAACGCCAAAGAATGTTGTTTTTTAGCTCAACCAACCAAATGAACCTTCTAATGTGTATATATATATTTTTATTTGCACCGGATGTCCGAATCTCAATGAGCCCCCACTAATCGCGGGGGTGCACAAGCCCTCGACGAGGAATTTCCCACAAGTTCACCATGGTTAATTCAGATTTTACCCAGTCCGATGGCCCTCAGAAATTGTTTGCACCCAGTGGGTTTCGAACTTGAGACCTTGAAAGGGAGCAAACCCCAAGGCTCAAGTCAATTGCCACCAGGCCAACCCCTAAGGGTTTCTTCTAATGTATATTAAGTGTTACTTTATTCTCCTTTTATCAAAATTTCAACTCTGCTGTGTTGAAATTCACAAAAGGAAAATATTTATAGTTGAAAAGAGTATTTGGAAATTGAAGTGGTATTTAAACATGAAGTTCACTCGGAAAAAAAGGTTAAAGGATGCAAGTACTGGAAATATTATCAATGGATAAACGGTTTATTTGAAGTTTTTCAAAGAATATGTTTGCTTCGGATTGTTCAATTAGTAATATGTTTGGTTTGCAACAACATTCCCTATATTTTTTGAAGTATAACTGCGGATTAGACCGCTTGCGCTCCTTGTACATGGGGATTTACTTATCTCTATGCTAGTACAGAGAGTTGAGTTTGTGCAGTTGTTAATATTGACTACTAAAATTCTTATTGATGCATAAGAATTATATGCAGCCAACATAGAAAAGTACAATAGGCCCTAAAATTTCCTTGTACAACAATAACTACGCCTCAATTCTGAGCAAGTTGGAGCCTCGATTTCCTTATAACACATGTTAATTACTGTTCATTGCAAGAAAATGTCTCTACCTGTGTGGTAGTGGTAAGGTCTGCGTACATCTTACCCTCCCCAGACCCCACTTGTGGGATTTCACTGGGTATGTTGTTGTTGTTGTAGTCGATGCTCACTGTTCAGTTACTATAATGGATTAACAATTTTGAGTACAATATTGCAAAGGAATACTTATAGGAATTTTATGCGCCGCCAGGTATGGAAATTTTATATTGCCACCAAATATGAGATCTTAATGTCTAAAGCTGGACAACAAAATACATTAAGGAGAACATAAAAAGGATGATGACTAACCAGAAGCATGCCCCAGCCGGTTGGCAAGAAAGCGAGAACACACACCACCATGTCTTTAGGAGTCATATGCAGCAGTGTCATCAGAATCACCAGTGTTGCGACAAATGTTAAGAATATCAATCCCTTTATAAGACGGAACACGAGTTGGAGATTTGCACTGAATTTTCGTCGACCAACAGATATTGTCTGAAAAATATTGAAAATTAAATCAGAAAAATATATTTGTCAAGATATATTAATTTAGAGAGGTGGTTATTGGCAAATCATGTTGATCATATTTGAGTTAATAAAGCAAACAGCAAATAGTAGTCTGATGATCTCATCCTGTTTCATTTTGAAGCATTCCATGTTTTCAGGAAAAGCATCTCACAATTCAGAAACAGCTTTGAAATGCACCGTTGGATGACAGGCAGAGAAAAATGCACTTTATTTTTGTAATCTATCTTGTAACAGATATATAAAGAATTTGGTCTTACCTTCATGACAAAAAGTACCAGAATTATCACTAACCACGAGGCACCATAAACCTGTGATCCATGGATAAATATTAGAATATAGCCTGGTGTCTATTTAAGAGCAAAATAAGAAGGGTTAATACATGGCATACCAGAAAACTCTGATTTTTTACTGTGATCTTCAAGTGATAGACGAGCCCATACTGATAGATAAAGAAGCGCAAAGACAGCAGAATTTCAGCAACAATACCGCGTATTCCAGAATGCCTTAGATGCTCTTGTTCCTCCTCCCACCATGATTCCCAACTTTTCTCGGGGGGGACACCAATACCTCCTCTGTTACTTATCCACTTATTCCAATCAGTCCAATCATCAACTATCTTTTGCCATTCAAAACCAGAGGGGTTGAAGAGGAAGGGAGCAAAGAGCCAGGTTCCTACCATGAACCACATTGACACAGTGATTAAGATATATGCAACAGCTCCTCTGTATTCTTGACCAAAAATTTGATACACGAGTAATAGTATCATTAGCTCAAGTCCCTTGACAAAGTGGCTACGGGAGTAGAAGCGATAGTTATCAGCAAACTTTGCATGAAAGACCACAAAACCACGACCAGTAGGCCTATATTTTGCACCTCCATGGAGTAATGTTCTTCCATAATAATGGGTCTTTGTCCCAAGTGAAAATGTGAAGAAAACTGGTGCCAACTGCAGTTGCATCAGTATAAATTCACTGAGTGCTGTGCGGAATCCCTTTTCCAATCCAATCTCCATCATCATAGGGAGAGCCATCAAAAACCCAATTTGCACAAACGACTGTGAAGCAAGAGCCACTTGAAGAGGTTTGTTGTCTTTTATAGCTGGTTCATTGCTGAGCCCTTCCTCAAGTCCACTAAGGACAAGGTAAAGGCGACCATAGAGGAACACATACACGGTGAGGACTGTAATCTGCCAGAGCCAAGCAAAAAAAGTTCAGGTGTGAAAAGATCAATGCAATCATTACAACATAGTGAATTTTGAGCTGCATACCAAGGTACTGAAATAGAAACCAATGGTAGTGAAATAACATGATAACATTCTGAAATAATCAAAACGATGTCCAAGCCTGTATAAATCCCGACTCAGGGTCTGTTCTCCATTGCCATTAGCTATCTTGGCCTCAAACAGAGATATTTGATTAAGTCCCACGTCCCTCCCTTTACCAACTTGAATGTATTCATGGTGAGTAACATTGCCTTCACGCAGTGTAGAATTAAAACCTACAGAAACCATAAATGAAGAAATTAGGCTTCCCAACTCAAATCACATAAGTAGCCGAAAAAGACAAACATTGAGGTAAAGATCTTCAAATTTCAAAAAGTTTGGACCTACCGGCAAATATGTCCTCACTTAAGTTGATAATCTTTGAGGCTTTGCTAATCCCACCCCTTGTAAGGTGGAAAAGTCTGTCAAAAATATCAGGGTGGCCATAATGGAATCGAACCCTGGAGAAATATGAAGTGGAAGTTATTATATAAGAGTCGAGAAACAGCCACAATTCATATAGGACTTTGAAATTGGACGAATAGGGTCTACTAACAAATTTTAAATGAAAGAGAAGTACAGAGTAAACTAACTGTAGCACAGTTCAAAGACAAATGTGGACTAGTATTTGCAGAGGGCTAGTCGGCTAGATTATCAAATGCCAATTTTATTTTATAAAGCTGATGTATTCATTTTATCTCTAGCTGTAAATAAGACAATCTACATAATTGCTTGTTATGAATGAACTACATTTACTTCAGCAGCCCTCAGTTTGAAGATGTCTTAAAACACTTTGTAACAGCCCTCCATGGTCCTAACTAAGTTTTAAGCTTAGTATTGCACAACTCGAGGTCTTGCCAAAGTTGGAACGAGATAGAAGACTACAAGTTACCTTATATATTAAGTAGAAACACGACAAAACTGACATCTAAAAAACTGTATCCATCGAACTATCTTACTAAATAAAAATCAGCTAAGAAGACAACATTTAGTATTTACATAAATGGATATCACAGTTCTCTTTTAAAGAGCTTATTAAATATTTGTTAAAGGGGTAACTAAATTTGAAATAGAAATTTAAAGTTCTTACTTCAGAGGGTTTGCCAACAGTCTCTGGCCTATTGTCACAAAACTTGTCTCTTGATTTGACATAAACCAAGCAAGAGAAGAAACACTGCATCAAACCAAACAAGAGATAAATATTACTCATACAAACATTTTTCTTTATTAGAAGGCAACATTTTTGCATAATTAATTGCTGCATAAAAACTGCAGCTGTCCATACTTACAAGGGAATATAGGAAGATGTAGTAAGCTAAAACCTAAGAGATACTAATAATACAGATAACAACTCAGAAGTGAAATACTATTGTGACAAGTGTTACCTTCCAGTAAATATGTGCTCTCTCAGCCCGAGTATAGTAGGGAACCTCACACCATCATGTTTCTTAAGGAATTCTTGGAGCAAATTCCTCACTTTTAAGGCTTCCTCCATGTAGTTATCCTGGAAACGGATATTTAATGTCAAGATTAAAGAGATTGAAATCAACATCATATTATTACAAGGACATACCTGATTCATATCTATAGTCTGCAGCCCCTCTCCACGAGTGAATATAATAGCATGATTCTGGTTTTCAGGCTTTCCCTCACCCAAGATAGCAGGACCTGGAAGTTTTATGCGGTAGATAACCTAAAAGCAGAAGACAGGTTAAAATTAGAAGGTATTGTATTATACAAAAATACCTATACTGTCTGGCTAGTGTAACTTCACAAGAATGTCTAGATTGCTTTTTAAATGGTATAACAAAAACTGCTTTCTATTTTCAAGAGACATTCAAACAAGTTCACATGCATTCAAGTTGTGATTGGTGATGTTAAGAAGTAGAGAGGAGACCCTTCTTGAGAAATCAAAGAATATTGACATCTCCCAAGAAAAGATTATGGCATGGTAAGGGCTTCAAATGAGTATTACTTCCATAAGGCAAGATAAAACAACCACAACAACAATGATACCACTTTTTTTTAGAGAAAAAGAACAATGCCTCAGTTGAGTTAGCTATATGACTCCTCATTGACCATGTTGCTCCATTTGTAAGGCAAGAAATCTTGACCTTTTTTTCCTACTAAAACAAATATATGTACTCCCTCTGTTTCAATTTGTTTGTTCAGTTTTGACTTAGCACGAAGTTTAAGAAAGTAAAAAAGACACTTGAATCTTGTGGTCTTAAATTAAAGATATGCAGATTGTGGTCTTAAACAAGCCATGTTGAAAATTAGAACAAAAAAGTTGTCATAAAAAGAAAGAAGCATTCTTTTTTGAACGGACCGAAAAGGAAAGTAGGACAAAATTGAAACAAAGGGAGTAATAATTATGACAGATTATTTCACACTTCCTTCTTACCTGATCCAAGTTTTGACCAGGCTCAGTAGAATTTGAATTTGGCAGGGCAGCTTTGACAAGAGTGGAATAGTAAGCCTTTGGATTAACTTTTTTGGACCTATCTTTGCTTGGTTCTTCAATTTCATCAATATAAGCAACACGCATAGATGGGTACCTTTAACGAGAAAATATAGACGTTAGCACATTGCCTTACCAGATGGACTATCTAAAAGAGTTTACACATACGTTGTCATAAGCCGCAAAATATCTTGGGCACGTGCATCACCAGATCGCTTATGAATACCATATAGCTGGCATGAAACAACATATGTAAATTTCATATCAGCAACTGCTTGACATTGCGCCCACAGAGACCGTTCTCCCTTCATCTGATCCTCAATTAATTCGATAGCCTTATACCCCTCCATCAGATCTGTTAACGACAAAGTAAACGACTTCTCAATACTGGTGAATACAATGTAAGAAGGTAACTCAATATTCTTTGGTAGTAGTCAATTACCATCATCCTGGGCCATATCAAGGAAAGCTTGAAGCTCCAGCGCTTTGCGGTAATACATCATCCCTCTCACTAAAAATCAGACAATACATTAATGTATAAGATGTGTCAACAAACTGTAAAGGAGTCTTACGATAAATTGCCGGAGTGCAAGTTTAGGTGAGTAAGAAGAGGATTTAAGAAGAGAAAGAGGATAAACTAGAAAACATCAGTATAAAATTAACAGCAAGAACATTGCCTTCTTTTATCCTCAAATGCACCAAACAAATATGAAGTCCATACCAGTCCTTGTTAAAGTCTGTCCTCTATATGAAGCCCAATGACGGAGGTTTTCTTCTAACTCAGGAGACCATTTAAACCTAAGGTCGTCTTCACTTGTGCAGTCCGCACGCTCAAGGAAATTGTTCCATTCATCTGTATGCTACCATTATCAGTTCAGTGAAATACGAGAAGGAACCAGAAAGTTACATTTAAACTTAACAAAGGGGAAAAATCACTAGCAGTAGATCATGTGGCGAACATCTTGAAATTCAAGGTTAACAAACAAACCTGGATAAATTTTCTGCAAATAGAACAGAATGGAAACACCATCTTCATTTTGCTTATCCAAATCATCTGATGAGAAAAGCACCTCCTCCGTATAGTATGGGGTCAAGACACTAAGTAAGTAAGTTCAAGAAACAAGTCAGAATGGTAAGAGAATTGCCTATGCTTCACGTCAGTTGAAGAAACACGAGAAGAACTACCCGACGCATGATCTACCTCTTGTGATAATATAAAATCTCCAAAAACATGACTTAAGCTAATTTGAATAAAACAAACAAACTCAGTTAAGGTTTTGATTGTTGATATTTGTGTGAACATCCTAGTAAAAGCTTGATATATTAGAGGAAACACACTTTTACTTAATTATGTCTTCAACACGTTCCTTGATTCTTTTTCATGGGAGAAGGTGAACATCCTTTTGATAATGAATGGTGGTGGGCTTGAATCCAAGATCTCTGCCTGCTTTGATACCAAGTTAAACTTGAGTGACCATCTGGCATCTAAAACTTTATTAAACTGTTAGAGAGACCACACTTTTATTTACTTAATTATATCTACATCAATATCCCATTAAGTTGCCCAACAACTGTTTATTCTTCCCCTTTTTACTGAAGTTTGTTGCTTATTCACAATAACATTCTGAGATTGCTGTATTCATTAAGACATTTAGTGGATAGTAGTGAATGATCCTTAAATTCTTTTTTCGGAGATAAAAGTATAATCCTTTAGTTCATGTGGTGCAAAGTTTTGGGTTTTAATTAACATTCCTTGAAGGATTTCTTCATAGATGGATGACACTAATTGTTAAGAAAATGGACCTCGGGCCTATCTCAAACCCAAAGTTAGCTCATGATGTGAGGATTGTCCGAAATCATAATAAGGAGATGATGTGACAATATAATGATATATTTTTTATTTTTTTTTGGATAAATTGTGATGTCCAGGCCCTCGACTTATTCCATGGGATATATACTACCTCCCACCAGCAAAGGTATCATGTGACTCTGCCCATCAAGGCATGGAAAATCATCTCGTGTTTACACTTCGAATAGAATAGTGGTATTTAAACCTAAGACCTCGTGATTGTCAATCCACTTAATTGACCACCTGACACACCCTTGAATGCTGATTTGACAATATACTCTTATGTATCACACATAGTTGATGTTTTATATGTAAACAAACAAAAAATAAAATAACTTTATCCAACTACTCATACTTAGTATGATTGCGGATATTTAGTAGTCCAAATGAGCATGTTTCAAGTTAGTGTGTTTTTTTTTTTTTTTGCATTTCCTTTACAACAAATAAAATTCATCCCTTCTTCTCCAAATGCTACATTTTAAGTGTTTAAAATTTTCAATGGCAGTATTGAGTTGCTCAGCATTTCAACCAAAGGAATTTTAAGAAAAATTGCTTTTACAATACAACTTACTATCCATGTCCTCATTTTCTGCAATATTCAATATCTCTAAGATTTTCTGCTTTAGGGACAAGCAATTTCCCCCTTAAAACACCTAGTACATAAATATAAGGACAATTTGTCCACTATAGGCACATTATGATACCTCATCTCCTCTGCTTTTTTCCCTAATGAAGAGTTCATGTCTAGTTGACTTCATATGCACTACAACGCGATGTTAAGAAATGAACATAGGAACCTCAAAAACTATCCCATGAAGCAAGTATTGCCCAAGATCATGTAAGGAGACGAACAACCCCTTGACCAATGCGGGACAAACCTAACAGCTCCTCACATATCCAAGTCTTCCAATTGGAGAGTAGACCCAATATTATGGGGGCAACATTGGAAAATGAAATTGCATATGAAAACATTATCAGTACTACCTATAATCAACCTCCATCCTCAGCAACAATCACTAGCCAAAAATAATGTGCAAATAAACATGAAAACACGTTATCATTGCAATGCACCTATTGATAACAGGAAAGGAGAAAGACCATCAATAAACAGGGCCCGAGGACTTACGAGAAAGAAAGCATATTTCGGACTTTTGGTGCTGTGGGCATGTCCATGAACAATGAATTGGAGAAGAAGGATATTCGCCTCCTTGCTTCTAAGTTGGACGGTACATCCATTGCAGACTCCTTTACAGTAAGCAGCAAATACAATCTTTTGATCTGTGGAAACATAACAACGTTTAGAAAAGGAAAATGACACAATCTGCAAATATATTTCCATCAACTTGACCTACCTTCTCTTTCCAAGCTTCAGATTCAGGAGGGGGGAATTTGATAGCTCCAGCAGAAGCAAATAACTGATACTGCTGATCAATAGGGATCATTCCTTCATACCCTGGAACTCCATGGATGGAATCTACCAAGCTGTTTGATTGAAAAGAAAAATGCCCAAACAGAATTTATTACCAAATTCATGAATAACTGGCATGATTAGTTATTATAGGCCAAAGCAAAACCTTGATACATGATCTTCCATCATTATGTCTCGCGTAACAACTTCCAGCATGTCTTGGAATAGAAGTACAACTTGATCCCTGTCCTCCTGCCTATTTTCTAGCTGTAAAATTTCAGAAAAAATCAATTTCAGTTCAATTTATCAGCAATAAAAACTGGATGGGCAGAGATATCCATAAAGTAACAATGAAAAGAACCCAACAAGAATGGACTTTTAAAACTTACCAAGTACTTTATGAGCTTAACAAACAGCTCATAGAGACTGGGAAGAGCACTCATCTTGAATTCACTAATTAAATCACCAGCCTCAATATGCTTGTCAACTTCTGAAAAGATATACTCTATAACCCTAAATAACAACAAATTGGGAGTCACAACATGAGAAAGCATTCAGAGCAAAGGAAAAGCAGCATTAATCACTATATTATTGCAGAAACTTACTCCTTCTCACGATGACCTGAAACCAAAACTTTTATCACATTGCGAAATGAAGCATAGCACTCACAAACAGCAGATGACATATATGGGTCAGCCTCAATCCTCTTTTTCAGCTCACGGTCCTTTCCATTGCTATCCTTAGCCATATCCACGGCTATTGGAATCTATTCATACAATTTGAGTGAGTTAGAAATCAAGTGAAACAAATAAGCCATCAGCTACTGCTTTTTGGATGAAGCCAGGTATAATCATTGAAAATGCACACTAATAGTAAATCCCACAATACATCAATATCAAAAAGACCAAACAAATCCAGTTTAGTCAAATGGAATGCATAATCATTTACCAATACTCGGAAATAAGTTCTTTTAGTGAAAAATTATAAAAGAAGAAAAATCTTTTACTGAGATGCAGCGAGTATGAGACCAAAAACTTAAAAAAAGAAGAAGAAGAACCTTGCTAGCAAGCAAAAATGGTGGCCACTGCACAAGATCCAACTCACGATCAGCCCAGTAAGGAACAAGCAAAAGATCCATCTCACTGAAATTGATTGCAAGCATAACAGTAGTAAATGCATAATTTAGATTGACAAACAAGGATGATGGAAGGCCCAAAATGATGTGTGATATTTCAGAACTTACCGATTGCTAATAAGATCTTCCTCTCTAAAACTTGTGATTATTTTATTCCACAATTGAGCAAACCTAGCAGCTTCCTTTTCCTTGTTGGATGGCACCTAATATATGATGATATTTTATAAAGCTAACAAGTTAAAACTTTTTTATCACTTCCTTCTCATTATTTCTAAGGTAGAACAAATACAGAAATTAGAGGCCAATGACAAGGAAAAAGAAACCTACCCTGGCAAAATTTCGAGAGAATGTCGCTTTTAGTCCTTTCTTTTTAGGTTGGTCACTCTTCTCCTCTGGTATCAAACAAGCATTAAAAGCACCAGGCAAAGACTGGAACCTGGACCTCAGCATTCCTAAAGTTCGAATCTGAAAGCAAGCAAGAAATTAGAGGCCAATAAAGAAACGTATAATGTTTCCTAAGAGCAATCAATCCATCAAATTACAAGTCTGCAAATACAGCTGCAGCTGAGGTTTCAAATCACAATATTTCCAGAAACAACAGCAGTTGGATTAGCTCCCAAACTTTACCATGACATGGAAGATGAGAATGAACACTGAAAAGATGTTAAGCTACTGAATACACATAATTTTTATTTTTTTTGGATAACGGTAAAGTTGCATTCCTCGGCAGTAAGGGCATGCTGGCAACAACCAAAAAGATTTACATCAATGACCCAAAAAAACAAACTCGAGAATGCTGCTACTAAACTTATAAGGAAGAGAAAAATTTTAAAATCTGTCTAGCATCCTCTATATTCTCCTCTTCACACCCAAAAAAGAAAGTCTTCATACAACGTCATTTAATCTTTTGCACTGATTTTGCAGTATTTCAAGGCACCTCTTTTTTCTTTCTCTCCAAATAGTCCACCATATACAAGAAGGTATCATGCTCCACCATTTATTCTGGCTCTTAATCCCCCCTCTCCTCACACGGCAACTAAGGAGGTTTGCTATGCATTATGGCATTGTCCAGTTTATGTGTGTTCTGCTTAGAAAAAAGGCCCATCGTTGAGTGATGACTTTGCAATGGAGGAATTAATAATTGTTGGTATCATATGTCTCATTACACAGTGAACATCAAGAAGCTATTTGAAAGCCTCTTCTTTGTAGCTTCTCATGAGTTAGGCATGCCCTTCTGGCCACTAGCCATGTAAAACACCTCACTTTAGTTGACACTTTATTCTTCCATACCTTACTCCATGGTCCAGAGATTTCCCCCGGAAGTTCCTTCACTTTCCTATTGTACAATCTGCTAACTGACAACATACCATCATGATTGTGTTTCCAAATCATTGCATCTGCTTCCAGATTTGTGCCCGTGAAATCATCTAGTATTTCTAACATCTCGGCTACTCTCCCTATCTCCCAGTCATTAAGTAACCTTCTAATCTTTAATTCCACCCATGTTCAGACCATACACCATTTACCAGGGCATCTGGAGAAGAACTGAGAATATATATATGTCTGGATAGGAAGACATCAAGGATTCTTGACCAATCCAGAGGTCTTTCCAGAAAAGAACCCTGGACCCATTCCCCACTTTTTATCTAATGTTGTGTTGTAATTGACTCCATAAATTTCTTATAGTTCTCCATACAGAGACACCATACGTCTTATTCGCCTTATTAGAGTACCATGGGCTATTCTAACCGTACTTGAATCTTCATAACTTCCTTCCAAAGTGCCTGGTCCCCTCTTCTAAACCTCCACAACCATTTTGCCAACAAACACTTGTTTTGTAACCCCGTGTTTTTGATCCCTAGCCCCCTGAGCTTCTACTCAGCAAAGCAATTTGACAGGATGTATTATTTTACCCCCCTTGATTCCCGACCAAAGGAAATCCCTCAATTTATCAAGTCTTCCGCTTTGGTTGGCATAGGGAAAAGGGATATGACATAAATAGGAAAGGAATCTAATACAGAGTTTATCAGAATGGTTCTCCCATCCAAGGATATATATAGAGATTTCCAGTTTGCCAGTTTCTTCACAGTTTTTTCAATTATACCATCCCATATCACTAGCCCCTTGTGATTATTTCCAAGTGACATACCAAGATAAACAGTTAGGAATTTTTCCGATATATGAAATAGGGGATTTCACTAAGTTGATTCTTAAGAAATGTCGAATCAAACCATTTGTCCTTATTAATTATGTATCCCAAAATGTTAGCCAACGCCTAGATCTGTGTAACCTCTTTGATAGGATATATACAACTCTTCCTCCAATTGACTGCCAAGCCTGAGACAGCTTCAAAGACTACCAAATCATTCTGACAATTCGAATTTGCTCCTCCTTAGCTTCACAAGATATAACAGTGTCATCAGCATAAAGCAAATGACAAATCTGCATATCCACCCCTGAGATGCTTCCAATTTTGAATCCTTGCAGCCATGAGTTTTAAGTAGCCAACCTCATCATGCTATCGAAGACTAAGATGTAGAAGAATGGGACAGAGGATCTCCCCATTTGAGACCTCCTTCTGAAGGGAAAACCAGTAGGTTCTCCATTCTCCATTTATCAAAATGGAGAACCAAACAGTTTTTATACATACCTCAATCCATTTCAACCACCTCTCACCAAACCCCATTTGTTTTTAAGATATTGAGCAAGAGCTCCCGGTTGACATGATCATATGCTTTCCCAATGTCTAGCTTGCACATAACTCCAGGTTCAACCCCTCTCAGTTTAGCATCTCCACATTCACTAGCAATAAGGGCAGCATCCATGATCTGTCTGCCTTTCATGAATGCCATCTGATGTTTGTTAACTAGTTTGTTATTACTTTCTTCAACCTCTCTGCCAGCAACTTAGCTATAATTTTGTATACCCCACCTATCAAACTTATGGGTCTAAGGTCCCTAAGCTCAATTGCCTCTGTCTTCTTAGGGATAAGAGCCACATATTTGGCATTGAAGCTCCTCTCAAAGACATGGTGATCATGGAAGTGTATGATGGTGTTCATGATATCTACCTAGAGCATCTCCCAAAAGTTTTGACAAAAACTCATAGGAAACCATCAGGGCCAGGGGCCTTGTCACTTGCGCACAATTTGGATCCTTCTACCACCTCTTCCTCCTCAAAATGTCTTTGTAGCCAATCCTTCTCCTCCGAGCAGATTCTTTCAGTGCCTTGTAAGTTGGGACCAGGCCTCAAGTGCTCAATCTCTTTGTATAGTTTCTATAGAAGTTAGTTATCTCTGTTTTGATCTCATCAGTATCAGTCACCTCCCTCCATTTACTTCCAATTCTTCAATTGAGTTTAATCTTGTGCGTTGTGGCCATCCTATGAAAGTACTTGGTGTTCTTGTCTCCCTGTTTGAGACATTGAATTCTTGACCTTTGTCTCCAAGCTATCTCCTCATTTCTGGAGACTTCATCAAACTCCCTAGATAGAAGAACCTTTTGTAGGAGTTCATCCTCCGTTAATGTTCTTTGCTCCTGTATCTTTTCCAGACTAGCAATTTGATTAAGTACCTCCTACTGCTTTTGTTTCCAGTTGACTTTGTTCTCGTAGACCCATTGTTTTAATTTCCCTTTCAGTAACTTCAATTTGGAAGCTAAGATAAAAGAGGGGGTCCCATTTAATGAGAAGGAGCACCACCACTCCTTTACCTTCTTCCTGAAACTTTCTACTTGCATCCGCCATTGTTCAAACTTGAGGTAAGATTTCTTCAAGTTTAGCTCCCCGCAAATTAGCATCACTGGATTGTGATCAGACTACAGTCTTGATAGAAGATTTTGTCTGATTTTTGAGAAAGTTTCATCCCAGTGATGAGCATTTTCACCATATGATTACTTACATAGCATAAAAAGGAATGGACATAAAATGGCGACATGTTCAGCATTTTAATATGAAATTTTCTCACAGCAGTTTAGCCAATCAGGTTGCTAGAAAACACCAAGCTCATATCAAAGTCGACCCAAAACATAAAGGTCACATCTAAATCTATTAGCTTCTCATCTTATTTTGTTAGAATTTGCAGAAACAGCTAATACTTAAAATTAAGCAATCTATATTATGTTCATGTTCAATTAGAATCCCAGATTATTACCCATTAAAAAAATCAAAGATTAAGACAGACCAAAAGACCATAGAAGTGAAGCGGTTAACCACCAACCTCTCCAAGCCTACGAAATGCTCCGTAAATACCACCGAATAATGTGGAGAATATGGCATACCATATCTGAGCATCCATGAAATAAACCTGCAAAAAGTAAATACGATCAGTGTTTTAGCTATATTGGAATAAACTACTAGCATTATACCACGCCTCTGTTAAAGACTATCCACAAGGAGGAGAATCCTACAAGGATAACTGGAGCCCAAAGAGCAATGACAACACCAATGTTGCTGCTTGCTGCAAATTAAAATAGCCATATTAGGACTACGAGGAGAGGAGCATAATATCAAATACCATCAAGTTCAAGTCAAATTAATTACCATGGGGGAAAAATTCATGCCACTGGTAAGTGGTAATGTGGACCTCCATAATTTTTTTTGTTGGTTCCACTAAAGGCTTTATCTGTAGCAAACAACTTTTAAGTGTCAGTATAACTCGTAAAGCAGGCAACTTTAAATTACATATTATATTAATTTGTAAATTATATATTATTAAAACTAGAAAGCTCCACCGTGCAAACTTCGATTACCATATTACCCTGCAGAATTTCACTGGGTATGTTGTTGTTGTATATCATATTATTATTGTATTACGCATTTATATTTAAATATTAAAAATAGGAAGGTGTTAGGTCAAAAAGTGAAAGATAAAAACATCCATAATCAATTGTTAGACATTTTCACACTTATAAAAATCAAATTAACTACATTTTTTAATCTTTTATATTTATTTTCATTTTCGCCTTCAATTTACTTAAAACAATTCATTTATCATACAAAAATGAAGAGGGAAAGAGGAGGATTGGTGGCAATACATGCCAGCATGTCTATGATGGACTGTGTGTAAAGAAGAAACTCGAGGCATTCTGAAGATAGAAGCAATCACATCCGGAAAATCAAAAAAACTGCCTTTGTTTCTTTTATTTTTAGTGTAAATAGGAACTAATGGCGGATAGAGAAGATTTAGCAGTCTCATAGTTTCATGGGAAAGTGTGAACAGCTTTTTACTCATCCTAGTGTCCTTTCGGACTGTAAATCTCCTCCCTAATCCCTATAATCCTTTGGGTCATGGATTTTTGTGATATATTAATTAGTTGCCTTTACCTCAACAAAAAAGCATTTTATTATTTGCAAGAAATCCTTCTAAGAGAACAAATAATTTTCCGGAGAAATGCTTATTCTAATGAATCAAAGACTAGTCGCCAAATTCATGTTCAAGTTAATGGTGATAAGAACACACATAATTTTGCAATGTGAAGATATGACCCTTATGCTTAACTCAACACAAAAATTAGATCATGATGACGGGACTGCCCAAGACCATTGAAGAAGACCATAACTCATTTCCTCGACCAATGTGGGACTTTATACTCCCCCACGACTAGACAACTCAAACTAACATAACATGGGGGCCAACATGGAGAAACACAACAAACAGACTAATGGTGTGGCTCTGGGATCTAACTCAATCCCAAGAATCAACTCATGCGGGAAAGATTATCCAAGACCATACGGCCAAAACCCATCCCATTTACCAGTGTGGGACTTGACAGCAAAAAGCTAGCTTAAGAGATGAGGAATGCCCAAGCCATTTAAAGAAACCACTCACTCCTTAAAGGACCAATGTGGGACTTCACAATATGGTATTGGACAATCCTCATCTCTTGAGCTAACATGATATCAGGGTCAGGACCAATCCAATTCATTATTTACCCGATGTTGGGTCCCTGTCTTGTATGGTTCACACTCCAGATGTCCAGTACTAGGTGTGCGGGATGTTGGAGTCCACATTGGGTAGGTTAAGGCCGTAACAGTACTTGGTCTTTGTATATGGTCTTGGGCAATCTTCACCTCTTGAGCGAGTTTTTGAGGTTGAGTTAGACCCAAGGTCCATTTCTTTAACTCTTAGCAAAAGAAAGTGCAGTCCAATGCACAAAGCATCTAGCATTAGTAGAATACAGGGAAGGGCAAAAGGTCTCTAGAATAAGACAATAACAGCTATTGGTTAGCACGTTTTAATTGATGCATATTACAACTCAATCCCCTAATATGAAAGTGACATTGTCCTTCCAATAATCCAATACATCTAAACAGAAATCAATAAACACGCTTCTAGATTATATGGCTTGCTTTGATAGACTTAAAGGTAAAAGTTGACAATACAAGAGGCATTACCTCTACATAGAAACTGAATGCTAGTTTTGTCGCGATTAGAAGTACCCAGAACATAGTATATCTGAAATTTAGAACAAAAGCTAATCAGCTATAAAGTGGAACCATCAATATGAAAGTTTAAAGCTTCGACTTAGTGTGTCATACTTGAACAATGAAAAAGTGCTCTCATGCATTCCTCTACCAACATAAAGACGAGGCTGCAATTCATAACAAAAATCGTATCAGATTTCTAAACAGACAAATAAGAGCTCTTACAAATGCACAAACGAGTCAAAAAACACATACCTGTGACCACCACATCATCAGCATCACAATTTTGTAGTGTGATCTCTCTAGGAATCGACGAATGAAAGGAAAAAGAAAGAGCACAGCAGCGAGCATATTGGGTGACAAGTAGATTACCACAGCCAGTATAAACAGTGAAGGAGAATCTGAGTTGCTGCCAAACCAATTTCTAATGGCTTGGGCAAATGGAGGAGGATTTTCCCATGTATAAGCATATGTAACTGGTAAAACGATCACCCAAGCAGCTGCCGATACGACCTTCAATATGTATCGTAGTTTAACATAGAATGACATGCTTCGCCTAGCTTTCCAATTAAGCATCACATCAAGAGTGGCTGCAACAGTTTAAATATAGGTTATCAAAATAGTGTGGCAACACAAATCAGAGTACTGATGTAGGGATCAACAAAAATTGATGCACGTCCATTTAAATAAGGCAACTTCTCCAGTATACTTTTTGTCACCTGCAACTGCCTGTGTGCAACCCAACTATATTTGTCTCAGTGATACCAATTTCAATGAACTTAAAGAACATATATTCTAATATTGCAGAACATCAGATGCTAAATAACTTTTTTTAACTGCCGTTGTTGTCTCGACAGCTTTTCCACAGATTAGTTTACTGGATATTTTTAAACTCCCACTACCACAGCTAACGGATTATGCTTGAGCAAATGGAAAGAATTAACCTACAGTCACCTCTAAATAACTTTTATCATTAATTCTGTTCAACAAATTGCTGTTATTAGTTCATAGTATTTTAGCTTGTATCAAAAGGGACACACAAAACATTTACCTTAAAAGTAAAAAAGAACAGAAAAACAATCCTTCATGTATATCCAATCACCTATTAAGAAACTCCAATTTTATGTATTATCCAATCACTTACAGAAAACTACAACACTTCCATCCACAAAAATTGCACCAACCATAATAAATAATAATACAGTTTTTCTATGCTGCAAAGAAGAAAATAGTTGTACAAACCTTGCCCAAGCTTCAATACTGCAGCTGTTATAAACACACTCAATACTTTCTTGAAAACACTTGAAGTGAAAACCATGCTCAGGTCTCCCGAACCATTCCAAGCAATAATTATCATTGCCTACACACAATTAACATTTCCTTGTCTAAATTATGTAGTAAATTACATACAGGTAAAGGATGAGCCAAACAGGGTTTCCAAAAGAAGAAAGTACCTGTAAACACAATATGAAGAAGCTCCACATTCTGTCAAAGCTCCTAAAGATGTGCAAATATGATCGTATCTCAACAAAATTAACTTTCCCCAGCCAGCGATCACTAGAAGGCTTGCTGTCCTAGATTTCACAATAACTTGATCTAATTAGTTCATAAGTTCATGTCCTCAAGGATAAAGTTTCACTTTCAAAAAACAGCAGATATTCTGATGCATTAATCACATAAGCTAATGGGAGAGGAGCATATGGACATCAGTTCTGTAACATCATAATATAGAGAAAACTACAATTCAAAAGGATGGAAGTTTGAATGTTAAATAAATTGCCAACAGTGGAAAAACAGACAAATCCACATACCATGTCATCAGGATTACAAACAGTACATCTTGAAATAAATGGCTAGTATCAAAAGGCAAAAGTACTTGATACATATATCACAGTCTCACCGAAAGCAAAGTTCCTTTAACAAAGTTCAGAATTTTGTTAGACCAAACCCCAACTCTGAATGTTCAGTGACAACATCTTTTTTATTTGGTGAGTTGTGTAAACAATAACCACAGACAAATGATGCTAATGGCAGGAATGTAGCTAAACAACTAGGTAGTTACAAGAAAAGTCACAGCAGCATTATGACAGGGAACACAAAAATTTAAAAATGTCTTCAGCTATTACTAAGCCTATTGAACCAATAAAGGAAATCTTCTTGCACATTGAAGTTTAATCGTGTGCATTAGAAAAAAAGGTTCTGAGCTGCATTTAGACAGAGAACAGAAAAGTTATGTTCCTCCATACCCTCAGTTCAATTACCTAATACACCAAAAACTTAGGTCCACTGTATAGCATGTTTAAGTTATCATCTATGCAGTGGACGGAGAAAGACCTCCGTATTGTCAGTGCAATGCCCTATTTTCCTAAGAAAAGAAGTTCACTCACTAACAATAAGAACCTAATATATGTTCGGTAGCAATATAATCTCTCTTCAAGCACAATAAGTCCTTTCAAACTAGAGCACCTGAAGAGCATCCTCTCCTAATCTCCCTTCAAAACTTACTTCAAATCAAGAAACTCAATAAACCAGAAGACAATGTGCTATTAAGAAGACTTCAGCAGCTAAAAGCTTTACCCCATTTCTCTCAGCTCGCTGTTCTTCTACAGGGAGGCAAAAGAAATCAGCATCAGCACGCATGGGCCAACCTAATCTGAAGCAGTCCACTGACCTACAGTTTTACACATAAAGTCAGAAATAAACAAAATATTGGATAACTGGGCCCAAAGAAAGATACAGAAAAGGGAAAGGTTAACTACCAAAAGTATTCATTTAAATCATCATAGTTCCTCCACTGGGAATGCTTTGCTTTTCCTCTTCTGCTTCTAGCAGCTTCCTAAAATGCCAGAAAAGGATGTAAAAAAGTTTTTCCTTCAAGTTCTAAAGAAAAAGAAAAATGCCATACAATAGATTGAAGAAAACAGATAGTTTTAAATGCATGCAATACCCGTGCAATCACTTCATAAATAGGAGTAACCACTTTTCTCAAGAAAGCCTCCTCTTCCCCTCCATACGCTGGCTTAACATTTTCACCTGTCATGGTACTAACATTGCCAGCTAGCATGCCATATAGTTCAAATGCCATCTACATGATAAACCAATGTGTGAGATCCAAATGATCTATCATAACAAGGAATATCTGAAGCATATTAGAAAGTGTAAATGGGAATATCTGAAGCATATTAAAAAGTGTAAATGTTAAAAATATGAATAACGCACCACAGCAGCTGAGTATCTGACAGATAGTTGCAGATTATTCTCAGCCGAGAATCGTATTAATCTCTTTCGATAGGTAAATTCACAGCTAGTTTATGAAAAAGAAAGATCTGTTTTCGAGATTTACAATCATTATTTAATCTAACTTTCTCTACTTTGAGTATCTTTCATATCACCAAGAGCAACCTTTCACAATATCAAAGACTACGAAAAATTATTTCAACTGTCAGCCAAAGAAAGTCTTAACATGCCTGAGAAAAATTTGATAAACTAAATCACCATGTAACTAACAAATGATTCACACATTTTCTCTCATCCAAAAATCTAGCAACAAAGAATCCCACTATTACATCAATGTTGACTTTCTCATTTTTTTGGTCATAAGTACTGAGATAATAAAAAGAACCTTCATGATCTTCAAAACAATGTTTCAGACATCCATTAAGTTCATAACACATGAGCATTTCAAAACCTTACGTGATGATAAATATAGCATAGGCATTCTGGCATGAATCTTAAATTTGCAGCTTCCCCCCATATGAGAAGATACAATCCCATATATAATAATTTACGCTGCTGCACTTCCTGTTGTATCGTTGGCAACCTGCAGATTTTGACAATCAGGAAAATCAACATATACAAGCAAAAAGATAAGCTTAAGTTGCAACATATTCGGTTCTTTCCTACAGACGAACACATCCACAAGAGATGCTAAATGAATCTATATGTAGACTTCTATTCTATCTACTTTTATATATAATGAGGTATCTTAGCTGTTTAAAAAACCAAATTTCATTTCAATCATTAATGTCTAAAGGCAGCAGGACATAACTATTTAAAGTTTAATGAGAATCCCCTCACCATAAACTGCATTTCCTGTCCAAGTACTTGCACCATTTCTTGTAGTTTTTGAAAAGCTTCTTCATGACTTCATTCAAAGCACGCTCATCCAGCTACACAAAACAACACAATGATCAAGGAAAACCCCATCATTGAAAGCCTTTCCCACGCACCAATCAAAATAGATCGATCTATCAAATTCAAAACCAAAGATATATTTATGCATATTGCATATTCTTGTTATAGAATAATAAAATTAGTCTTTTTAACTCATCATATTAAATATACCATCTCAACTTCTACAATAAATAGAAACACTTGACAATTCCATTTGGCTGTGCATAAAGGATTTATTACAGACTGGAGTTATGCATCATGGTTCTCATTCACTTCGCAGCAGACTAGCACAACTGCAGCAACCAACTATTGTTCCTTTGAGGCCCAAAATAACATCAAGAAAGTGAAAGTGTAAAAAAGCCAAATGAGGATACAGGTCTTCTAGAGAAGATAATTCCTCCAAAAGTTTTCTTCTCATTTTTTTAAGTGAGTACATATTTCTTCAGAAAATCTAGAATCAGCCATGATAAAGACCATATGTTGCAAAATAAGTATATAACAAACATCAACCAAGTAGACACACTCTTTGAGCTTTAGTGAGAGTAGGAACTCAAAAATACAATATTTTCTTAACATATTCAAGGTCCCCACTGAGAGTTACTTTTTCAGACAGCAAGTAGTCTCCAACTATCAGCAAACCAGCAGATTCAACAATGCAATCAATCCTATGAAATATTGAAGAATGACATTCCTTTTTTTTTCCACCAAGTATGACAATCCTTTCATCTAAAAACATGGTTTAACAGTTTCAGGAATTATTGATCACTCATCAATAACAGAAAGCAGTATAATGTCCCGCACCTTGGGTTGTTGGTCTGGCTTTGGGTACTGGCGTATGTGTACATTGGCAAGTAGCAAAATGAGATGCTCCCTTTGATTTGCAACACTATCTTTCTGAGAAACAATTGACAAAAGCAATGAGCTCATCAAAGCATATTGATTTTCATCCTAACCGAGACAAACTTTCTTCTAACCTCAGAAGAAGTACAAAATAGCATGTCAAAACTAACAGTGAATCAAAACTGAATTGCTCTACCTGAAACCCAAACATAGCTTGAAGCCAGTCAAGAATGTCTTCATCTTTCTTCTTCTTGTAATCCTTGGGCCATGGAAGACCTCTAGTATTTCGGAGAGCGTAAACAGCAGCCTGAACCTGTAAATGGAGGAAAAAGGAGAATTTATTAAAGCAATAAATGTTGAAAAAGAAATGACTAAAGGTGGAAATCCTGTCTGCGAGAATACAAACCTCAGGAAATCTCATAATTGCCTGATTTACACTATCAGGATCCAGAGGAAGAATATTATAAGGGACTAAGATCTGTGTCTTCTCAGCAACTTTATCATGAGCTTCTAAAATCTGGTTAATGGACGACCAATAATCCACCACACACAAAGAAAAAAATGTTATAAACAAGGATAAGCTGTAGAATTATAGTAAGTCAAAGCAGGAGCTTGAAAAGCCAAGCGGAAACAGAAGGGTTTTAAATGACTTGTCAATGAAAAATACTTCACCTCACGATCAACTTCTACTGCTTGAGTCTGATTAACTGCTTTCAAAACCTCAAAGAGTACATTTGCAGTTTGGTATGCTTTGGTAAGTTGAGCACTGGAAATTAAGTATGTTCAGTTTAAACTGAAAGCAAGAAAGAGACCAAAATGAGAAGGCATAATAAGTCTTTAACCAGGGTGGAAAATACCCACCGATCTGCTTTCTCAGCAGCATTTTGCAAAGCTTGAATGTACTTCTTGTAGTAATGCTGGTAAAAGCTCTGCATTTCACGTGCGTCACTTTTTTTAACTCTTCCAATCAAGGTTGGATCATTTTCCTGAAAAATAAATTTGTTACACACTTACACCAACTACAATTGTGCACAAACATATCTGAGGTCATCCCTCAAGTTTGATTAATGATCACACCCAAAGATGAAAGCACAAAAGAGCACTGGAGAAGAAAATGAAAAGCAGAAGATAGATAAGCAAATATTGGACAACTAAATAACATGACAAATGCGTGACCTTTTTAGTTGGATTCCTAAGTATCATCTAAAGCACATTTTGAAAAAAGTATCTACAGGAATAAACTGTCAACTCATGAGAACTGTAAGGACATGGAACAAACAGATATTGCAAAGGAAATACCTACTGCAAGTAAGAAACACATTTAACAGAACATATTGAGCAACTGTCCTTTGAGCATGTCATTGGCATATTATTAGGGAGAGAAAAATCCATGATTTGCCACTTACCCTTTCAAGCCGCTGCAGGAGGGAAGTTTTAAATTGCCGAACACCACGTCCACTTGAAGTGGGATCTAACCGATGAGCTTTCTCAAAAGCATAAAACCGACCTATAAACAGATTGATGTCTGAATGTTAGAACAGAAAACTTGAAAGCATGTTTATATAATAAGATCATATCAAAGTCCAGAAATTGTCAATAACAAGATAAACAGAATCAATCATAGTAAGTTCACATTGTTCGAATCCACTCAACACATTTTCCTCTTTAGATGTTTGCAATTTGTAACCCTTTACTCAAATCAAACCTTCTACCTACTAAAATACAATTACCTTAATTCAACTACAAATTACATTTCTTCAGTGTATTTCAGCTATTATTTATATGTATTATCTAACTCCAAGCATCCATATTGACACCAATAGAAGGTGGTTGCCTAATTTGGAGGAAAGAGTAAAAGCAAAACCATGATGCCCTCCTAGTCTAATTTGATGCTTGGTTAGTCCAAATACTCCTAGTCTAATTTTTGACAAATCCACATACTTCTAATGTAATTTGAAGCTTGGTTAGTCCAACCACTCATAAGATAGGGTTGATGCTGTCTACTGTGTGACCAAACCCACCAAATTAAAGGCCAAAAACTCCATTCTTATGACAGGATAAGTGACACCAAATAAAAAACGTGCCCTCTAATAGCTTCAACTTTTAAGATGAGATGGTTACACAAATTCAACGTGGTATCAAAGCAAACACAGGTTCTGGATTTGAGTCTCCCCCAACCATTGTCAAAAAGTATTTCCGCATACTGGCTGAAGAAAAAGAATTAAGCCTGCATGTGAGGACGTAATGAAGATATAACTAATAAAATAGTAAGTGTGTTCCCTCTACAAGCTTAAGCTTTAGCTTTTAGGTGAGATGGCCACAAAAATTCATCTCGATGAGGGCATACAATTAGACATCAGTAGATGTCATCAAATTGAGCCCCTAGCATTGACTATCTGAGAATTTAATAACTCAGATATTCCGTAGCTAACTATCTCAAACAAAATTCAAAGGACAGTTTTCATCCACTTTGATGAACTTGATACTGAACAACATTTGTCCATCTGTGACTTCATTTTTTTGATAAAGAAATCTGTAGCTCAAAGCTCTTAAAGCACTCTAATTGATCCAAAGAATGTATCTTTGTTAGTTGAATCGTTAAATGGGATAGGAAAAATTCTAATCTGAAAATATTTTTCCCAGATCCAACTGATAATGAATAATACAGGGAGTACTACAGTTGCAACATGATTTGTTCCCAGTTATCCCATTAGCATAATGACTAAACTTTCTAGATTACAAGGTTCAACAATAAATAACTACAGAGATGAGCACATGAACTCACATAGATATGCAACACGGGGGTTACTGGGCTCAACTTCATTTGCAACACGAAGAATAGGAGCAATCTCCGCCAGAGACGATGGCACCACTTCACTATCAATCATCGACTCCCCTATGTTTCCCATCGTTTGTGTCCGTGTTATCCGCCGCTGAAGCGACGGTTCTGGTCCCCCTCTCGATGCCATTATAATTAACTTTCACACCTTTATATCTTCACTTAAAAAGTCTGGACATAAACTTCATTGCAAGAATCACATTAGCATCAGGTAAAATAAGATGAAAAAGCCTAAAAAGGAACACTAACAGGCAACTAATACTACATCAAGTGAACTTCACGGGCATTGAGAGAAGATGAGAATAGTAAAACAAAGAAGCAAAGAACAAATGGATTTAAGCAAAGTTAAGCAAGCAAGAGAGTTGCATTTACCATTTGATATAGTGATCGAGATTTTAAATAAATGAAAAAAAATTACACTTCACCTCACATAAGCATAAAAACAACAAAATGTACAAAAAAAAAAATACATCTACATAACAAACAAGGGTGATATTTTTCATAAAAATTCAAGAATGATAGTAAAAAGAGAGACCGGGTGTCCGAGTCTCTTTGAGACCCGACTAATCCCGAGGGTGCAATGGATTTAAGCAAAGTTAAGCAAGCAAAAGAGCTGCATTTACCATTGATGTGGTGATCAAGATTTTAAACAAATAAAAAAGATTAAATTTTTACCAGCACATTAGCATAAAACTAACAAAATTTACAAAAAACCAAACACACCCACATAACAAAAAAGGTGTAATTTTGCATAAAGATAAGAATGGTAAAAAGAAAAAAGCCAGTCCACACAGAGAGAGCAAGATGTGCATCTACATTTTTTGCAAAGAAACAAACAACAAAATGGATTTAACCAAAGTTAGCAAGCAAAGAGCTGCATTTACCATTGATGTGGTGATCAAGATTTTAAACAAAAAATAAAAATTAAATTTTTACCAGCACATTAGCATAAACCCAACTGAATGACAAAAAACACACACACCCAAATAACAAAAGAGGTGAAATTTTGCATGAAGATTCAAGAATGGTAGAAAGCAAAAAGCCAGTCCATAGAGAGAGCAAGATGTGCATCTACATTTTAGCATAGAAACAAACAACAAAAGGGGTTTTAGCAAAGTTAACTAAGCAAAAGAGCTGCATTTACCATTAATTGTTAGTTCAAGAATACTGAAACATCAAAAGGTGGAAAGTGAAGAACAAACCCTAGTAGTAGTACAGAGAGAGAAAGAGTGTATTTTTTTGGGGAGGCTGAAACTTTAAGCTGCTTAGCAAGAAAGAAAGCAAGTATGGTGATGAGAGGGAATTTGGTGGGGTGGGGGTGGGGGTGGGGGTGGGGTAGGGTGGGGGGTAGGGGATAGAAGGGGGGTGGGGGAGCAATCAAAATTTGGAATTTAACTGTGAAAAAGGAGGGGACATGGAGGTTAGTGGGGGCCGGGGGGCCCTTAGTTCAAGTATCGAGGTATGTTTATGGAAAAGCCCATGGTCTTTGGTTATATTACTAATATGCCATTCTCTTGGAATTATTTGCTCAAGGTGATAAATAGTGAAATAAGAATTCCCTTTGTGAAAATTATATTTTAAATAAGTGCTTATTTAATTAAATAATTCATTATTTCAACTTTAAACTTGAAATTGAAAATTTAAAATATTTAATTAGTTAGCAACTTTTAAGGTCGCATTTAATTCGTAATTATTTGCACGTTATTTTTTTTTCACTTTGATCTTTAAATTTTACATTTAAGATTATTAATCTACGATGAATGGCCATTGTTTCTTCATGAATAATCTTATTGTCACAATCACTTTCTCAATACGATAAAATCTGTTTGACTATGATTACCCATTCTTATAGGTTATTAGGTGGAAATTTTCTCCTTTTAAAGTATATGTTGGTAACATAATCTCAAGCGAATTATATGAGATAATATATTCTTCGTCATTTTAGATATCGTAATCATGATTTTGTCCTTTTTGTCTCCGTAATCATTTAGATTTCATCTTATACAAATGTAACACCCCACATCATACATGTACTAGTCCAACACAAATGAAACATGATATGGCAAGGTCAAATCCGCACAAATTTTTAAAAGTGCGTGACTTTTAGATTAAAGGGCTATATGTACGTCCAATACCTAAGATGACCGAGCGTATATAATTTTTAAGTCGAGTTAAGGAGAGTGTGACCTTAAATGAAGTAAAATAATTGAGGTGCTTGAGGGACTTAGCAAGCTAGTAGGTGAGTCACCTACGTGCTTAACAAGCTCGGTAAACGGAGACAAGGCCCAACGCCGAATTTGTTCAAGTCCGATAAAGAATAAACCCCGAGTTAAAGGTGCCATTTGGACCTATGGTTTAGCATCATTAAAGGACAACATTTGCATCCTAATATAGATAAGAAAAAGGGCCAAATTACAATTACGATCCAATTCAAAATTTAAGCCCAAACTAAGTGGGCTTGGGGAGTAAATGTTTGCAATAAAGCCCATCCCATTTGAAGCCCAATAAGGCCCAAATGAAAGGGCCAAGCTGCTGCCCCATAACCTTACTAAAATAAGGCTAAAAGCCCAAAGAAAAGTCGGCCAAAAGTGGCCTATAAAAGGGAGCAACCAGCAGCAACTTTCAGCCATTTTCTTAAGCCTAAATTTCAGATTTCTCTTAAGTTTCCTTTTTGCTCTCTCTTCATTTTCTAAAGCAGCCAAGACTTACTTCTAGGGTTCTTGAGGAGGACCTAATACTTGAGAGTTAAGGTAAGTAAAAATACCCATGGTTTGGTGTAATTTTTCCATGAAAAACATGAAGAGTATGTTGGTTGTATTGTGCAGGAATTTTGGGACAGCATGTGTTCCAATTTTGTGGTTCACTTTTCTTGTTAAATATGAGACTTTTATCTTGTTGGTTGGCTGATTTATGAAGTAATATGTATGTTTTTGAGAATTCTTGGGTCCATAATGATGTAAGAAGGCTGCTGGACCACTTGTACTTTCCGCAAAGACAAGTTCTTAAATGATGTCTTAATTCCGGTCATTTGTAAGAATTTGTAGACTGTTTTTGGGAATTGTTGTCCCACGTTTTTTCATATACTTAGGGACTGTTTTTGGACTGGTTTAGGACTGTAATCATGTGTAAAAATGTTGAGGACAGTTCGGTTAAGGTTGGAACGCATTTGGAATGGTTAACGTCGAAATGTAGCGGAAGGACGCAATATTGCGTTGTCTCCTTACGTGTTGTGTAAAGTTATGGTATGCTGTATTGTATGAGTTGTTATAATGCTGCTATGGGACTAAACATAGCTGGATATGACATGTATATGGGAATGTATGTTAGAAAATACGATTAGGAGTGGAAATGTTGAAAGAATACTCCTTGGTTGCTAATTCCGAGCTTGTTGCCCGGATGTTGTTTTTGGATGAAATTGGATTACTAAGACATGTTTATTAGCTACTAACACTAGTTTTATCACCTAATATGTTGTAGATAAGTGTTTGGAGGAAAAGGATACTATCCCAAGGTAATAACGACATAGTACAGCGAGGTATGTAAGGCAACTTGATTTCCTATTACTTGGCATGAAATCTATAGTCTTCCTTAGCACATAAAGGCACGTACAAACTCCGACATGGCTGCTAACCGTGTTCCCACTCTTTAACATGTCCATATGTCTCCATACATAGTCATTGTCAACCTGCATATGTACTTGAATACCGAATATGCATGAATTCCTTTTTACCAAGCAAAGTCCATGTGTTGTTCAATCTTTGATACGATTCATTAGTTGTGTATCTCTCTTCCCATCGTGGTATTACCTTACATGGTTTTTCATATGTCACATGACTATATTCGTACAGTTCTAAAGGTTATGACCACCAAAAGAACCATCTCAAAGTAAATAAAAGATAACTTACAGTTGCTTATAAATGAGCGGTAGCCCAAGGGGTGGAAGAATCACCTAGCCAGGGTCGATCTCATTTGGGTGGTAGCCCGAGGGGTGAAGGAAGCACCTAGCCAGGGTCGATCCCATTACAGATTTACCACTGATCAGCTGGTCATTTACATGATATTGTGCACAGATTATACAGTAAAGATACAGTAATTAAAAAGATACATAAAGTACATGATTCCACAATATGACTAAAGGTGGTCTTAGCTTTCATTTGAGTTCATGTTGCATATACAGTATTTCCTGCCTTACATATTCAGTACATTACCTCGTACTGACGTCCCTTACGGGGGACCTGCATTTCATGCTGCAGGTACAGGAGCTACTAGATCTCCCCAGTAAGAGTACAGGACTTCCAGCTGCTATTACTAAGCTCCAGGTTGCTTCGGGGCTTATGTGTTTAGAACTTGCATTTTGTATTGTATAGTTGGCCATGAGGCGGGGCCTGTCCCGACCCATTTGGTTATTGTTCCTTACTTAGAGGCTTTGTAGACTATGTATATTAAAGTGTGGTCATATAGTGTATTATAGACATCGTGGCTCCAACGGCCTAGTCCTATGCATTTACTTTTGGTTTGTTTGTACAGTTTACTTTCATTTGACAGCCTATTGAGTATGGAAACCTCTTAAACGTTCATAGCAGGTGTATAGTTATATGTTGGTTCTCCCGAGCCTTGTCGGCAACGGGTGCCAGTCCGCCTTAATGGGGCTTAGGGCGTGACAACAAATTTGTTGGCCTCCTGGAAAATTAATTAGGTATCAAAATGAAAAAAAAAAATCTAGAGGTTTAGAAATTTTTTCGAGCCCTTGGTTTTAGTCTAAGGTTTAAATCTGACGAGAATAATATTCTACGACTAGCAATTCATTTATTTTCAAACCGACCTATTTACTATCTATTATTTGATTAACTAATCCTTTTATATTGGAATCGTTGAAGGGCCAAATGATTTGGTAATTCCTCATGAGGGGATGAATCGAGAGAAATTTGAATCAGAGCTCTGGATTTTTGTTCATCCTTTGCCGTAATAATATCTCGGGGTTTGCAGCGATAACTTGGTATATCTACTATACGATCATTAACTAAAATATGTCGATGGTTAACTAATTGACGGGCTGCGGGAATAGTGAAAGCCATATCCAATCGAAAAAGATAAACAAATTACTAAAAAAGAAACAACATAAATCAACTTTAATTTTTTTTTTTAAAGAAAAAAATCACTTTATTTGAATCTTAGTGCAAAAGGAAAAAGAAAAAATACTTTATTGTATACACCTTTTTTAAAGAGTCAAAAGTTGGCATATAAATGTATGTATATGTAAGTTGTATACTCAATCTTTACCAAGTCATTGTATATATCTTTAATTTAGAAATTAAAGCTTTTTTCACAAATTATTAATTCATTAAATATATTTTGACTAATTGACCACTAATATTATTGGTTAAAATGTCTTAATCAAGTTTAGAACATGCAATCAAACTTTAATCACATGGTTAATAGGATAACTTTGAACTTTTTTCTTCTATTGGATCAAAACTTGTTTTATTTAATAATTATTTTTTCTTTTTATAAAAGTTTCATTCTTAGTGTTGGGTCTTTATACCTAAAATTATTAGTTACTACATCATACTTAGGTAGTTGGGTGTTATAAAATTAATTAATGGGAAAAAAGGAGTGTAAATATTAAACATGATTAATATTCTTTATTAAATAACTATAGAACTCGCAGATATAAATATAATTTTTTGTTTGATGTTTGTTGTTCGTTCAGATTTATTTGATTTCATGTTGAAGTATCTTATGTTGAATATAAAATATTTTTATTAGAGGCGATTCAGTTCTCATAATCTGAATTCGATATCTTTATTAAATAATTGATCGATAGCTATTACTCTACCATAACTTTTAGAAAATGATGTTTAACCATAATGTCACGGACGTTTGCATGGATTACTTATATTTTCGATCTTATGATAATTGTTTATTAAGTGTAAATATAATTTATTATTATTATTATTTGATGTTTGTTATTTGTTTGAAAATTGATTGATGCAAATTTACGTCTAAAATTACTTATTTTTTTATTAAAATACTAAAGAATTCTTCATCAAAGGTGACTCAATTCTCAAGACTTGAACACGAAATCTGCGATTGAAGATGAAGAAATGCTTCCACCCAGCCACAACCTGCAGACGACAAACATGATTTTTATCCTAGTAAATAATATATCTTTTTTTTGTGTGTGTATTTTATCTACTATAATTTTATTCATGGTAAATCATATATGTGTATAAACTTGACGACATTTCACTGATTTTTAAGTCAATTAATAATTGGTATTCACTCGAGACTCATTTAATTTGGATAAATAAGAAAAATCTCACGTTGAAGATAAAATATTTTTTTTATCAAATACGATTTAATTTTTAGAGCTTAAACTCAAAATTTTTAATTAAAAATAAAGCGATATTTATCATCTTATCATAATCAGATTTGATTAATGTATACACATAAAGGCCCCATTAAGACAACTACATACCAACATAAAAAATAATAATAATAATATATATATATATATATATATATATATATATATATATATATATATATTAAATGCCTATACCAATCCAATTTTTATTTTGGTTTTACTAATATTATTACCACTTTATTTAATTTTTAATTATCATCCAAAAAATAAAAAGAATAAATCAATTTTGAGGCTATTTACGTAATAAAGCAAAAAAAGTAGTCTCATTTCAATCAAACTCTTCTATTCAAAATTCAAAAAAATAAATTATCTTTTTTTTTCTTTTCTTTTATCCCAAAAATAAGAAAATTAGAAAATATCTAAGCTGGAAATATATTAAATGTAAGAGAATAAAAAGTCGTTTACTAAATTAAATCATTTGACCATTATGCCCTTAGTTGATGCAAATAATTTCACCTACCCAACTTTCTTTTTTTGTAAATAAAAAATAAATCCAAAAGGATTGATTTTCTTTTTTTTAAAAAAAACATTTATATTAAGTTAATAAAAGGGTATCGAAAAAGTTAAGATTTTATGAGCGCAAAACTAAAAAAGAGACTTTAAATATGTTTTAAGAAATTCAAATAATTGAGAAAAATATTTGAAATTAAGTCGATAAAAAGAATATTTGAAAGATCAAAAAAATAAAATTAAAATTTTACGAACAAAAAATTGAAACATATACTTAAAATATATTTTCAGATCGTAATTCGAAATTCAAAGTTGAAAAAACAAGTCAATTTAATACATAGATATTTTTAAAAAATTATCTTGAAAAATTATTTCAAATCGTATTTATGTCCAAACAACTTCTATTAAAATATAAATATATAAAAATAATTAAATGTAAAAAAATTAGTAGTAATTCGAATTGGATATAGATGTAAATGTATGATAAGTATAGGGGTAATATAGACAATTAGTATTAGATCTTGGGATAATTGTCGGTTTGTTTTTATTTTTCAAGGTGCTTTTTATGCATGGTATATTGTGGACCTAAAAAGTACAATATTTAATTCTAACTTAAGGACAAAATTTACCTCCCTATGGTATAATTCAAAAATTTTATTCAAGGTCCATTTTGAACCGATTTGGTCTCGAGGTAAGGAATAATCCAGTTATGTCAAAAGATGCGGTTAATATAGCTAGAATCGCTTCAGTAACTCAAGTCAATTTGCGAGGTTTTTTAAATTTACCGGTGAGATACACACGAAACACATGCAGGACCATCATAGTTGCCGACCATCGATCACTTATTTGTTGAGAAAAAACTGATCCAGTTCGGAGTTGTTGATGTTTATATCGATCAATTATAGAAGAAAAACCTAGTAACCTTTCGAAATGGGGGATCCCAAGATCAATATTAGCAGTTCATCCAACGATAAACAACATCCGAATTATAGAGTCGTGACACAATCAAAGCCGAACGAACAAAATGTTGAATTTTATCGTACCAGTCTCTACTAGGAGTTATTACTCAACGAAAGAGAATAAATAAGATTCTCTTAGCTCGTTCGGAAGGATCTCATAATTTCATTATCCAAGGTTGTTTATGTCTCTAGCATGATCGCTTGATGAAATCTGGAGGGAAGTGGGGTAAATGGCCGATAATGTAGCAAAATATTGTGTTAGTGCATGTATAATATTTACCTTTAATTGTAATAAAATAAATATAATATTTAATTTAAATCATATATATATATATATGTATATATATCTAGAGCGAAAATGTGCACGCTCTCTCTCGTTGAAGATATTCATAGTATGTATGACCAAATGATCGCGTTTACATCAAGTATGAGCACATGTACAAAAGGTTCCAAATTAGATACTAAAAATAAAACAAGTATTTACGAAATAAAGAGTTTTTAACGTGTTTCTAAATTATATGTGCATTCATTACAACAGATAAAAAAAGTATAAAATATTCGAAAAATCAAACTTGAAAAAATGAACTAACAATTTGAAAATCTATGGGGTTGAAATCAGGCTCGAATATCTGAAATTTTATAATTTCAATTTCAAGATTTTGATTCACGTGACTTAAATTAGATAATTTACTAGAATGATTTTGAATGTACATGATCTTAATTTTTTTTTTTTTGCCTCACTTACTCCATGGACAAATTTTCAAGTATAAAGAATTTTGATTTTTTTGAAGATTTTTCCATAAGATAAGTAAAAGATAAAAAAATTAAAAATAAGATCACCTATTTTTAACTCATTTGATGTAATTTATTGACTACAAGGGACCAATAATCTGAGCAATGCCAGAAGAAAAAGAGACAAGTAGCATTTCTTTCTCCAGGCATTCAATACACAAGACTGAGTGTACTATCTTATGAATTTGAATTCATGTCGTGTAGATTCATTTATAAAAATAAATATCTTCAATATCTAAGAAGGGTAAGAGCTCGAGTAAATGGGATGAGAAAAGTTAAAGAATGATCTTTGTGGCAGATAAATTGTGAAAAGCGAGACTACAATAGTTTGAACATATGCACACAAAAAATGCCACAAGAATTGCAGATGTTCCATTATTTTTCAAATGTCTTTGAAATTCGTCTTCAGAAGCGATGAATTTCATATTCAAGCGACAACATATGAATAATATTTTTTCAACATATTTGAATGACTCATGCTCTACAGCTGTGACACATAGTCATTTAGGCACACGATTTGAATATTTTGAAATGTACACATTTCTAAACACCATCAACTCGAATTTTCGGACTTTGGGCGTGTTTTGAATTAAATCAACATATTTTTTCTTGAATGAACACTACATCATTAAAAATATTTAACACATTATAAGTATTTTCTTTTAACCATAAATATGAGACTTTATTAGCGCGCCTAGCCATTTTTCTAAAAGAAATTCTTTGAAAGCAATGGAGGCAGCAGGCTGTTGAAAAGGTTCAAGCTTTTGGCCTGCCAAAACAAATAAACAAATACAGCTTCAGCCAAACAAAGCCTTATTTTATACTTAAATCCATATATTTTTACTTAAATATTTGCATCATAGGTGTAGTACAAAGAGCTAATATTGTTGTACCTTGTAGAGTGAAGCTTGAAAGTGACTGTAACAAGCAAATTGTATTTGTCAGCTTCTATTTGTTCTCTTTCTATCAACTCATTTCTCTCCATTTGCTGCCTAGTGTAACATTCAGCAACTTTCTGTTCATCTGTTTATTAACCCAACTAATGGCATCTCAGTTTTTCTATGGGAAAATTCTATTCCCCTTTGTTTGTATGCCTAAATCCAAATTTCCAGAAAAATCAAAGAAAATTAGTGATTCTTGGTGGGTTTTATGTTTTTTTCCTTGTTTGGTGTATGAGGTTTCTTGATGGAACATAAAAAGGGCTGAAAGGTACTTCCTTTGTCTCAGTTGCTCTTTTAAGGTTTGTGATTCTTGATTATGTTCTTTGGTGGGTTTTATGTATTTTTGTTGTTTGGTTTATGGGGTGGAAGATAAAGTAAGCTGAAAGTTGCTTCCTTTTTTCACTGTTGCTTTTTAAGTTTTTCCTCATATTTGTGTTTCTTTATTATGTTGTTGGTGGGTTTTTATGTATTTTTATTGTTTGTTTTATGGGATAGAAGATAAAACAAGCTGAAAGGTATTTCCTTTTTCACAGTTGTTCACTAAGGTTTGATCATAGTTGTGTTTCTTGATTATGTCCTTCTTGTTCTTGGAGGGCATGTTGCTTAGTTGGAGTTTTTTTTTCTTTTTTGTTAATTGTAGTGTCCCGTCCAGCATGCGCATACCTCGACTAATTCCACCAGGCACCTACTACCTTTCATTAACATAGACACCGCGTAATTCTGTCCATCAAAACATGGACAAATGAGAAAGAATCACCACCTATCCTATTTGTATCCGTTGCGAATTGAACCCGAGAATGCATGGTTCTCAGCTCACTTTATTAACCACTAGGCCGTCCACTTGGGTGCGCTGCATAGTTGGAGTATCGACTTAGGAATATGGGGTTTTGGTTAGAAGAGAGATGATTTTACATGTTAAAAGTTTTTTCCTATCCAAATTTCATCTATGAAGATCAGGAAAATCATTGGTTCTTGTTGAGTTTTATGTGTTTTTCTTGTTTGAATAATGGTTTGCTTGTTGGAGCATAAAACAGGTTGAAAGTTACTTCCTTTTTCTCAGTCATACTTCAATTTTTGCTCATATTTGTTGTTTATGGTCAGAGGTCGATCGCGATTTGAAGTTTATGGATTTCTACAACAACCTCTCAAGTTAATATTCAAATAATAACTGGGTTCATGGTAAAATATCTATAGTTATTTAGTGGATTGCTAATTACATATACAAGGTTCGTGTAAAAGTTACTGAGTTCACGTGAACCCACAAATAATACTGTAGATCCACCTCTGTTTATGGTTTGCTCATGTTTATGTTTCTTGACTACTTTTTTTTTTGTACTTGGTTGGTAGGTTGCACAATTAGAGTATTTACTTTGTAAAATTGGTTTTTGATGGAAAGAACGATAAAGTTGATGTTTTCAATGCTCTAATGTTAGCAGGTTCATCTTGTTTTGATCTCTTTTGGTGTATCAGATATTAAGGTGTTCAATGCTCGTTTTGTGAAACTTAGTTTTTATTCAAATATAAGGTTCGGATTTTCCTTTCGTTACCCCTTTTTGTTGAAATATTTGATCTGAAACAAGAGAGTAGGTACACTGAAACACCTAGGAAGTTACTAGTATATTAAGATTTGCAGTTTCCATTCCCCCTATGTTTTTTGGATGTGTATATTGAAGATTCAGATATCCGACTCCAACTAAATTGAATTCGACTCGTAGTAATAATAGTTGTTTGTGATGTGTTTGTTTCATCTTTTTTTGGGAGCATGCGGAGTATCGTTGTGGTAGAATCAACGCTTTTGATATTATTTGGCGTTGAGCAATCTCATTTCTTGGCTCTCGTTCAGGTAGTCTGTATTGTAATCTGAGAAGATGGCAATGTCACTGGAGGACCTCCTCTCAAAGGAAGGATTCAATAGGAGGATGTCAAAAACGATGCCTAGAGCTTCATCGGGAACAAGGGCAAGAAGTGGTCCTATTTACCGACTTCAAGATCCTCATAAGTATGTTGCTTCATCAAGCACAAAAAAGACGGAGAGGACAAAATCTGATATCCCCTGGCATGACTTGAAAAGTAAGCACATAATGGGCTCTTGCAATCTGTTATCGGATGTTAAGAGAATAAGCATTAGTTCTTTTGATGAGTTTCTATCTGCCGAGGCTTCTCAAAGCAGTGAGATAGTTGAGGTCAGAGAGCGAAATGATTCGAGATACAACCGTATTTACTCAAATCAAACTTACAGAAATGAGAATGGTGAAGGTAGGTCTTCTACCAGAAGTGCAGAGGAAGCAGAATCAAAGAGACAATCCTTTGGAAAAGATACACAAGCTACAACAAAATGTCTCAATAAATCTAGCAAAAAGATTGCAGAACATCCAAGCTTTAGAGATGGTTATCGGAAACATATGGAACAGCCCGAGACCTCAGTCAGCAGATCAACTAGAAGTTCAGTAACCAACAAAAGTTACGATGCAACTACAAGCCTAAGGAAGGCTGAGGTTGAGTCTGCAGCTATTCCCGCTCTTGATGAAGTTGCTATTCAGGCTGTAATCTCTATCTTGAGTGGGCATATAAAACATTTTCTCCTAGATGAGGATTTTAGGACCTCACTTCGCCACAATAGTTTCGCTTCGTTAAATTTTATCGGATTTGAAGAAGGTCTGTCTACTGAAAGCAAGATCATAGCCACTCTTGAACAAGCTGTAGAAACAGTAGAAAGAGCTGCTGAGGATTGTGCAAATGAGAAAGAGCTTAAGAAAGCCTCACTGCAACTTAGTGTAATCACAGGGTTGAATTCAGACGAGTTACGGGATCGATTTACGTCTGGAATTCCCAATTCTAAATTGGCAGCTTGTGCTCATCTGTATCTCAGTGTCATATATAAGATACAGAAGAAAGACCGTATTGCTGCAAAGCACCTCCTGCAAGTTTTCTGCGATTCACCCTTTCAAGCAAGGACTAGTTTGTTGCCTGATTTGTGGGATCGCATGATTCTTCCTCAGCTTTCACATTTGAAAGTCTGGTATGATTCAGAAGCTAATGCTCTACGTAATAAGTCAAGGAAGCTGAAGCTTCTTGAGAAATTGTACAATGAAAATCTGGACAAAAGTACTTATCACTTTGCAGTTTACTACAAGGATTGGCTAACCGAAGGGGCGGAGATTCCTTTAGTTCCTTCTATTCAAATTCCTTCAATATCTGTTGTGCGTGAAGGTTCCTTTAGCAACTCTTCCTGCTTAAGTAGTGGCGTTGGTGGTTTTTCACCTCAGCCGGTTGTCAGCAAAAAGTTGTATGATGAAGTATTTCGCCGTTCACATAAACTAAGAGTGGAATCAGAAGAGTACCAGGAAGAAAGCTATGAAATTAGTGTGAGGAGGCCTGCTAGTTTTGCTGCTCAAAATCTGGCAGCGTTGACATACTCCGCCGAAGTGATTAAGTGTATAGATCAAGATGTTGAGCTTGGTGCTACAGTTAATTCAGTAAGTGTTGAATACATAACTTCAAAGAACTTGGATCAGTATGTGTAAATTGTTGGTTAAAATCCTGGCTAAGTTTCTGCCACATTTCGGCTGGTGAGATTTGAAGCAAATGAAATTCTACTTGGCCCATAAATAGGGGATGTTTGATGATGTCGATACCTTAGCTCCTGTATTCCAAATTACCCTAGGATTCTTAATAATCTATTTTGTAAAACAACTTGTACTTTTGTGGATGCTTTTAAGTTTCAGTCACCTGCATGTCGTTGTTCCTTCAGTTGTTGGTGTTATTTCTTAAATGCTTCATAACTTTAGCTCTTTCCAAGTCACAATGACAGTACCATTAAACTTGAAATGGATGATAAGCAGTCTTGTCAAAGGCTCATTTAAGTCACTTTATGCCCCAAAGATCAGAAAAAGCTCAGGGAGGGCGCTTCACCTTGCTTAAGCCATGTTTAAGTCTATGCAAGGGTTAAGGCGTGCACCTCATTGCCCGTGAGTCCTACTTGAGTCGAGCAGTACTGGCGCTTAAAGCCCCAATAGACCTATAGCTTAAAGCTTTTAGCCTTTGGTCACACTGTTGATAAGCTTTACAGAGTTAAAACATATGTGCCTTTTCTTTTGCTGTTGGTGTTACTAAATTAAGACATGCAAATAGATGGTACTTTTTAAATAGTGAAATTATGATGAGGAAAATAAATAAAAACTGTCAAATCATGAAGTAGTACTCTTTGCAGCTCTAAATCTAGTGAGTTAGGATCTATGCTTGCCAAACATTATTATTGATTTTGTATTACATAAGAGGAGTTACACCCCGGGGGTGTTCTGATGTGTAGTATGGTGCATCAACCGCTTCGGATGCAGCGGGGGTATTTGGAGCAGATTCTCCAGAAGAAAAAATTTATATGGAAATATTTGGAAACCCTGATATGAAGGAAACAACTCCATTAAAGACCAACATGCTGGATTCATTTGCACCTGCAAATCTGACCGAGTTCATATTCAACAGGATAACAAAAGCAGATTTTGACAAGGAGACCGAGGAGGTAGTGCTTCCTGCTCAAGGTAGGGGAAAGTTATCTTTGAAAGCGTACCTACTTCCCTTTATGTTGAGCAAGTCATTGATTGCTTAAAATGATGCTTTGAAAACGTGTAGGAGTCGATTATGAAGATTATGTGGGAAGACCTTCCACAAACATCCCGCAGGAATTTATCTGCCCATTGACTGGACTTCTTTTCGAAGATCCAGTTACACTTGAGACTGGCCAAACTTTCGAGAGAGAATCTATTACAAGCTGGTTTTCTAAAGGAAACAGAACATGCCCAGTAACACGAAAGTTGTTAGAATGTCGAAATGTACCCTTTACTAACTTCATTTTGAAGCGTGTCATCACCAATTGGAAGTCAGAACATTGGAGGCAACTTCTGACTTATTTCTCTAAGGTAGCGGGCAATTCAGAGGGACGTGGTTGGTTGAAGAACGAAATATTTGTTCCCGTATTGGAACAACTACTTATTGCTTTAAATCAAGATGAAAGAAAAACAGCTTTGGCGCAGCTTTTATCCCTCGGAAGCTTACAGTTTCTCATCAAGAGACTTAACTGTGGAAACACGGGGGAGAAGATACATGTTTGCGGATTGCTTTGCTCTTGCATTGAAGCTGACACTAATTGCAGAAATGTAGTTGCTAGAAATGTGGATAAGATGTGTCTTCTTAATCTTCTTCAGAAAGAAGAGTTGGAATCGAGGAGAAATGCCTTTTTACTCCTGACTGAACTCATATGCCTTAACAGGTACTTGATTTTTTCAAATGTATTCTCTATTACACCCTGGCTTCTCATGGCCTGCATAGTATGTTCTATTTTGGCAAAAAAATAGAAAAACAGATGAATAGGTCATAAGTCATTGAAAAATGAAAAATAGCTATGAAATTTCATATTTGGCCAGGCGAATTTGCATGGAGATATCTTAATTGTACCAATAGATATTTAGAGCACATCAAAATCTCTTTTTAGCAAATGCACAGTGACAAATCTGAAGAATGATTGCTAATATGTTTTACATTCTTTGTTAAAGTGAAATGATCTGGATACTTTGTCAAGCAAAGACAAATTTGCAAATATTCGAATGTTTCTTTTTGCAATAGTACAAGTAGAAATGTAGATACTATATACAGTTCGCGAGAAAGCTGTTACTTCCTTTCCGTGAATTGAATATTAGATTATTTGATTCATTTATCCAAATGAAGCCAAGTCTCGGATTCGAGCAGTGGAATAAGTATTCCACTGATGTCTGTGTCAGGTAGGCTCGGGTGTGGCCCTTCCATGAACTCTGCCTGAGCATGGGATGCTTCGTGCACCGGGATGCCCTTTGTATCTGTAGATGATGCTTGCTTTGCAATTAAGATCTTGAAATACTCTATATTTGCTGGATTGTGATGCAGTCTTAAGGGGTGATGATATTGGATTGCTTTAGTTACGTTAACTCTGTGCCGCACTCCCACGTTTCAGGAGAAAAGATGCTAAGCTCTTCCTAAAAGGCCTTCATAAAGATAACATAGTCAAAGCGATGCATGATTTACAGACGTATCTCCAGGATTGTCCATGTGAACAGAAAATCATGGTTGCTGTGCTGCTCTTGCACTTCGATCTTCTGGTATGTTTCAAATTTGAAGATTTCTCTAAAGAAAGTTAATGAACTTTTTCATGTTCTTCCACTGTACTGCTTATCTCCTATGATATTTCTTTTAACTTGTGGACATCATGCCTTAATTATTGTTCTTATAATTGCATTAGTTTCATATAGGGACAAACATGAGATTTGGGGAATCTCTAGTTTTAGAGAGCTCTTAATTTTTCATTCGGAAAACAAATTATTTACCAGGATTGGTCTGCTAATTGTTCGAACAAAGCTAATAAAAATATAGATCATAATTTGTTCTCAATAGCCATGTGATGAAATTCTTCCGAGTGATGCTCATGTTACACTCGTAGTCTCTGAAGGATGAGAACCAAATATACAGCATCTAGATTGAGAAGTATTATATACGTCATTGGTTTGATCCTTTTGTGGGAAGTCCCGGTAGTACAAACTTGCAAAGTGGATCTATTTATCATAAGAGATGCGTAGTTCCCGACTCTGCTTCACCTTAATTGCTTTTTGAACAATTAAATGTTCTATCTTGGTCTGACTTCTCGCTGGGGATATCATTTCTCGTCTGCATGTCCATGGAGTTTTGAAAAATCCAAACATCTCAGAGAAAGATGGAGAGGTGGGAATTTCTCGAATGAGCCACAGTTCTTCGTATACGTCTAGAGTTCATTGATGAGGAGGGGTGGCTGGGGAATGCTTGAACCGAATATCATAAAACTAATTTAGTGATTGGGGTAGTTGTTATATCTTTTGTACTTGTTTAAAAGGCATGCATACCGTTTAAAGTTACTGTTATTTCGAGCAAGATTATGACAGGTTTTGAACTTACAGGCAGACACAGATATGCCCAACACATATAGAGATGATGCTGTTGATGCTATGACTTTGGCCTTAGAAAGAAGCTTATCAGATGAAAGGAGCAGAGAAATATGTTGCAAAGCACTCCTTATTCTGGGAGGGCATTTTTCGTTCTCGGGTAAGATTATGACAGAGGATTGGATCCTACAGCAAGCAGGGTTTCTTGAAGGCTTTGGAGTAGAATATCCCGCTGAGGAACAGAATTATGCTCTTGCTGATGCAACTGTTATGACAGTACGTGTTCTTTTGTCCTGATTGAATCTATATAACCAATAACTTCATTGGAATGCAAAATTATATAGGCAATCCCGACTTGTTTGGGATTGAGGTGTAGTTGTTATTGCAGAATTATATGGACTTCATTTCTTGGAGGTTGGTTTGGGCGAGACATGCCTCCCTAGCCACAATCCACAAGAAGCAAGAGACCTTAAAAGGTGCCAAATTAAACGAGATTTTTTGCCAAGGCCATATATTCCAGCATCCTGTAGCAACTTTTGACAGCGAAAAGCCCCTTCCAAAAGAAGCAAGATTTTTTAATGTATATGTAGTAGACAATTAATGCCGTTGGTGAAATACAATTTCTGCCACTGTCAATAACACCTGTGATGACATTAACTTCCCTCAAACTCAATCGACCGAGCTCAAGCCTGGATGCACATAGGACCAGCCAAAATATTCAATACCCCATCTTGTGAGGGAAAAATGAGCCTTTGCTTCAGTCAGTTTGTGAAATGTTTCGTCCTTACAATGCTGCTTTCTTTTGCTCATTTCCTCGTGTGCTAGTATGAACCTTTCTTTATTGCACTTATAATCGTCACATAACACTCTAATTCTCATTATATTTTCATTATTCTGTGAGCATTATGAACTTTACATGCAGAAGCAAAAAAAAACTCTTTTTCCATGTCTGAAAAGTGTACATGACTAAAACACACTAAATTGTCAGATGGAGGATGAAGAAGAAGAGGCCAGGGAAAAGTGGTTGTTAAATGCATCAGCTTTACTCATTGGCAGTGGCAAGAAGTCATTTGTGGAGGCTCTGTCGAAGTGTTTAGGTTCTGGAAACTCGGAAATGGTCCGAATCTGTCTAACAACGGTCGCGTGGTTGAGCTCAGCACTTGCTTCAACAAACGACTTGGAATTTGAACTATCTTCATTTTTAGCTGTTATGACTCAGTTGATAGAATGCTTACAACATGGTGATCTGATTGAGCATAAGGTTTTAGCTTCAATGTGTCTACTCAATTTCAGCAAAATTCAAGGTTAGTCTTTTTCGTTTCGAGCTTCTGTTTAAGACCTTTAACTTGTAGCAAAATGTTGTTTAAGCGTCCCTGCGAGGACATCTGATAAAATTGGAACGATACAGAGATTGTTTTGCTGATATTAATTTTGGTTTCTGGAACTTGAGAAACCATATTACAGGAAGATTCTTAGTATTAAAATTAATAGCAATATTAACAACTTGAAGAGCGTTATGATGAGATTTTTGAGTGGTAAAGATTAATTTTAATGTCTAATTAAGGATTAGTTAAAGCAGGTAATACAACAACAACATACCCATGCTAGTTTCACGAGTGGGGTTGGATTAGGTAGTCTGTATGTAGTCTTACCCCTACATTATGAAGATAGTGAGGTTGTTTCCGATAGACCCCCAACGTTGAAGTAAATAATACGAAGTGAAAAGTTAAGATTGTTGTAAAAGATAATTTTCGCGTGTGAGGAAAGTTATTTTTCTTCTATTCATGAAAATCGTTTTACGATAACAAAACGATAACCGAACATCAAAAAATGACGGCCCTTAGAAGTAATGCATTTTTGAAAGATTTGACACTGATGTGATAGCCGATAACATTTTCGAAGAGTCTGAACCATATGACTTTTTACCTCATGTTTGTTTATTTCTATCTATTTGATTCTAAAGATTATTGCTCCCAGAATGTAGGGTCTTATTGATGATGATAGCAGAGGATTTTGCTGGTCCACTAAAAAGCCTTGTTGAAGTTACATGGACAGCCAAAGAGCTTTATGCCATTATTTACTGCAACTAATCGAGCCTCGGAGCAACGGTAAAATTGCTTCTATGTCATTTACAGTAGGTTACGATATGAGTTCGAGCCGCAGAATCAACAACTAATGACTGTCTTAGAGCAAACTTTCTAGTTTTCTACATTATATTTCCTTGCAGTGTGGCCCCACATGAGTGCCAGATACTTTGTACACTAAATTGCTCTTCATCGTAAAAAAGAAAGAGGAAAATATATTTCGATGTTTAATTGTAAATCATGTGAATAAACAAGACGACTGATTTTAGTCTAATATAAGCTTCCTAGTTTCTAAATTATACTTTCCTTGCAGTATGGCCCCACACGAGCGCGAGATACTTTGTACACTAGACTGCTCTTTTTTACGTTCATCGTAAAAAAGAAAGAGAAAAAATATATTTCGTTGGTTAATTATAAATCATGTGAATAAACAAGATGAAGGACTTCCGTCTAGTTGTTTTTCCTTCTATTTGATATCTGTTTTAGGACTCGAGTAATTCAAATTCATGTCACACAAGTAGTTTTGGAGTTTTCGCCCTTTGTTTTTTTTTTTTCCAAATTCCTTTCCTTCATCATCTAAGGAGTAAGTAATCGCTCCCAATGAATTTTTTCATCTTCAGAATTCGAACTCGTGATCTATTCAACGGATATCATATTCAGTCACATCTGGATCACTAATTTATTATTGCTAAAACACAAGATTACAATGCTAATTAACAGCAAATGATCTAAAACAAGATCTGGAATTAAGCAGCCAAACACTTCATTTTTTACTCCTCCTTGGATAGCTTAATCACCTGAAATTATTAATTAACAGAAAAACATCATTAAATTAAAAATAAATAAATTAAAATTAGTATTTCAAAAAGAGAAATAGTATAAGATACTTAGTAACACCTCTAATTTATATATTTCTTAATTCAAAATAAATATATTAAAAAATGAAAAAGATATCCAAATTTGTCCCAAGAAATATATGACAAAGGACCTAGCAAAATATTTTTAGTATAATCTTTTTTGTCATTTTTATTTTTCCTAAATAAAAAAAATATCCCAAAATATTTATCATTTTTTAAAAACTAAGAAGACATTGCTTTTCTTTTCTTTTTTAATTCCACTTTCCAACTAAGAAAAAATATATAAATATTAATAAATCAGTTAAGATAAAAATGATATCACAATAATTTAATAAAAAGATTTTCCAAACAATATATACAAATTTATTTAATTGAAAAAAAAGGGGACAATATCTTATCTTCAAATCTATCATGGTGAAGGACCCCAAAACACATTATTCTAGTAATTTTTTATTGGTCACATTATCTAGAAAGTTGTTTCATTTATTATTTTAAAAAATTAAGAAAATATTAATTTCTTTTTATTCTTGGATTCCACATTTACTATTTCAAGAAAATATCTAGTCCTACTCAAATAATACACCTTATAAAAATGATTGTAGGTAATAATTTTTCTTAAGGAGTGTGTCAGAATCTTAAACGATAAATAAAAATGGTAACTTACTTGAGCACCCTTGCAAGGACTATCGACGTCACAATAAGATTCAAGAGTTATCAAGACTTGATTATCCAAATCCTCAGCGTACTTATAGCAAGGGCAACTTGTACCAAGTATGCTTTGGAATGTTGGACAACATTCATCAATTGAAGTTGTGTTGAACATGCACGTCTTTACCTTTTCTTTGTCACTAGCCGAGCAATTCGGTTTTGGGGGCGGAGGAGGTGGACTCTAAATTCATAAATAAAAGAATTACTTCATTAATTTGAAAATTAAGAAAATATTAAAACTTTTAAATCTTGAATTCCAGCATTACTATTTCAAGAAAATATTAATGATACTAATACTAAAATAAACCTTATAAAAATGATTGTAGAAAGTAAGTAGTTTTCATAATGATAAATAAAAAAATGTTAACTTACTGGCACGCCCCTACAAGGGCTATCGACGTCACAGTAAGCTTCAAGAGTAATCAAGACTTGATTGTCCAAATCCTCAGCATACTTATAGCAAGGGCAACTAGTACCAAGTATGCTTTGGAATGTCGGGCAACATTCATCAATTGAAGTTGTGTTGAACATGCATGTCTTCACCTTTTCTTTATCACTTGCCGAGCAACTTGTTGCCGGGGCGGGAGGAGGAGGGGGTGGGCTTGGTGGTGGAGGTGGTGGTGAACGCGGAGGCGGAGGTGGTGGTGAGCGCGGAGGTGGAGGTGGTGGGGAGCATGGTGGTGGTGGAGGTGGCCGTGGTCGTGGTGGAGGAGGGCATGGCCACGGTCGTGGCCATGGAAATGGCCACGGCAAATAACATGGGATATCCCATGGCCAAATTTCTAACTTGTTTCCACCATCGTCCATAGGCACAACAACTTCTCTAGCCACGATCGCTTGGTGGTGGCTGCAAAATGAAATTGCAGCCACCACTAACACCATGAGCATCTTCATAGTTGCCATTTTTTTTTAGTGATGAATGGTTTGTGCCCTTCATCTATATATACTAATGAGAGTTATTATGGTAGGTATGACTTTAATAAAGGGGTAGTTCATATCTAATTTAATACCAGATGATACATGTGTAAATAATGTAGGGTGTTTCTTGGAAATATTTACTGCGATCACATTCATTTATAAGAGATATTTATTAGCCGTTCATCCATTATCTGTTTGTCGTTCTTCATTATTCTAGTCTATAATGTATAGATACATTACTTTGTGTGTTGAAAACACAACATTTTTTGTCATCATAATATGATTGTTAGAGTCAGCTATACAAGAGAGAATACGTTGGAGTCGCTTCAAGGAATTCAACATGAGGATTTTCAATAATCGACGATATAATTTTTTGAAAAAATTTATAAAGAACACATTAATATTTTTAAAAATAAGAACAACATAAATTGTTGTATAATAACTCAATTAATTGTTAGAGAAAAGTGCTTTTGATTTGTATGATTGACATTTTGGTTACATGTCTAGAAAATAATAATTCATTGTCATGTGAAAACAAAAAAGGCATTGTTTTCTTGTCCTTGTGAAGCACTATTGTTAAATAATAGTCACATAAAGTGAAATAAAGAAAGTACTAAATATTAAAAAAATATTATTTTTTAAAAATTAACTTAAAAAAAATCAAATAAATTAAAATTAAAGAATATGTGATTTCATTCCATATGCGCAAGCTTTGGTGAAAGGAATTGTCCGTTCTGTATTTTTAGATGATTTTTTTTTCTATATGCATAAGACGTGGTGGGTTGTGAGTGAAATTATTTGGTTCGTGTTGGTGAAAGGTTAACATAAATCACGTGAAATAGTCAAGATGCTCACAAGCTAATTCAGATTCTGTTGAAGTACCATTCAAGCTACTGTACAACTAGTATTATTTAATATCACAATATTTTGGTACATTTCCCATACTTTTAGCTTATAATCACAAAATTCAATTTTTTTAAAGAAAATTTCTAAACTTCATGTTAAAATAATACAAACAAATTGAAATAGAGAACTTAGATTTTTTCTTTCTTTACGAAAATGTCTTTTCATCTTGAAATGAAAGAAGAAAAATTATGAAAAAAGAATGCGAAGTACTAAGAATGTGGCCTAACAATTACAGAGTGAATATAATAACCTATTTCTTCAAATATATGTGACACGATTTGATCTGATACAAAATTTAAGAATAAAATAATACTTCACAAAACATCTTGGACAACCTAACAATAACACAAATGAAAATTATATCCCTTCCGTCTCAATTTCGTAATTTGATTCGGCATGAAATTTGAAAACAAAAAGGATTTTTTTTTAATATGATATCATAATATTTATGTAGCTATATAAAATTTTCATTAAACATGTATTAAAAAGATTAAAGTTAAATTGTTTCAAATATAAAACTACATACTATTCTTTTGAAATTAACTAATAAATAAATAGTATCACGTGAACTAAAACAAAACAAGAAAATAAGAGATTAAGACTTTTGACATATATGTCAAATATATATTAATACCAAAACACAACATGACAAATTTATCCTTAGAAAAGGTAATTACTAATTAACATCAAATTATTTAATACAAGATATGAAATCAAGCCATTAAACACTTCATTTTTACTCCTCCTCCTTGAATAACTTAATCACCTGAAATAATTAATTAACATAAAAATATCATTAGATAGTATTTATCAGAATTTGAGTCTGCCAAAATTTTAAACGGTACATAAAAAGAATAGTAACTTACTTGCGTATCCTTACAAGGGCTATCAACGTCACAATATGCTTCAAGAGTGATCAAGAATTGATTATCCAAACCTTCAGCGTAATTATAACAAGGGCAACTAGCACCAAGTATGTTCTTGAATGTTGGACAACATTCATCAACTGAAGTTGTGTTAAACATGCACGTCTTTATCTTTTCTTGGTCACTGGCCGAGCAACTAGATGGTGAGGGTGAGGGGGTGGGGGGAGGGGGTGATGGGCACCACGACCATTGGATTGGCCAACATGGAATCATGTCGTTCCCATTATCGTCCACATCCCTAACAACTTCTGATCTTGCTACGGTCACTTGTTGATGGATGCAAAATAAAATTATAGTCACCATTAACATCATAATCATCTTCATGATTTTATTAATTTATCAGTGATAGAGTGATATGTGTTCTATAATAAAGATATATATATATATATATATATATATATATATATATATATATATATATATATATATATAAAATTTGGAGTTATTTGGGTAGGTATGGCTTTAACAAAGGGGTAGTTGAGAAAAGTAAGATAAATATCCATAGTTAGCAAGTGATGTATATATCTCTAGTTGTATAACAACTAAAATATATTTATCCTTTTCGTTAAAATAAAAAATATATATGTTCTAAAATCGACCTTTTAATTTTAAAAAGATTATGTGGCCTTAAAAATTTCACGTCATCCTTTTTTTTTATCCCTTCAGATCTGATTCAACTAGAAAAAACTCAATCCCGCTTTCATTCAGTCTTATTTAGTTGGACCAGGTCTCGATAATGAAAAAGAGGTAATTTTTAAGCCACGTAGTTCTTTAAATTAAATAATCAACATTAAGAGCTATGGACGTCGCAATAAGCTTCAAAAGTTATCATGAATTGATTGTCCAAATCCTCAGTGTACTTATAGCAAGGGCAACTTGTGCCTAGTATGCTCTTAAATGTTGGACAACATTCATCAATTGAAGTTCTGTTGAACATGCACGTCTTCACCTTTTCTTTGTCACTAGCTGAGCAACTTATTGCCAGGGCGGGAGGAGGTGGTCGTGGTCGTGGCGGAGGGCATCAATATGGCCATGGAAATGGGTATGGCCATGATAAATAACATGGGATATCCCATAGCCAAATTGCTAACTCGTTTCCTTCATCGCACATGACCTCAACAACTTCGTTAGCCACAACCACTTGGTGGTGGCTGCAAAACAAAATTGCAGCCACTACTAACATCATGAACATCTTCTTCAATTATTAGGGTTAAAATATGATAGTAGGTATGATTTTAATATAAAATCACAAAAATCCATTCTCCTTTTTCATACCCTTGTGAAAATAAATACTTATTATTTATGCACTATTTTAATAATGTTGAATCTAATTTTTAAATTTTAAAAGACCAATGAAACATTAATTAGTAAACTATATGATTTGCATTATTGCATAGTTTAGTAGAGTTGTTGAAATAAATCAGTTTAAAAAGTATGTAAACACACATCAATATCCAGAAAAAATAAATAATATCATTAAATGACACAATAAATTTTTAAGATATATTTAAGATTATAAGATTAAATGATATTTTTTATATATTCTATGTATTTCAGTTTAAGATCATAATATTATAAAAAATCTTCCTTTATCATTTTAAATTTTATGTTAAAATTAAAACTAGACAAATCTACATCTAGGGGTAATTAAAATCACATTGAAACATTAAACTACTCCTTTTATATTTAGGAGTCTTTTTTTTTAAATGAATTTTTAATCAATTAATTATTTAATTCGTAACTATTCAACTCCAAATTATTACTTTATATATTCATAAACTATTAACATATTTCTATATTATAAGTAATTGAACAGATTTTCTCGATCTTTGCATGTTCATAATAGATTAAACTATTGCATCAAATAAATAACATTTATTTAATTTTATTTATATGAATATTATATTTATTTTAATGACAAATACTTTTAGATATAATTTTTAAATTAACACGATACATACCATAAAACATGCATACTAAACTAGTAAATTGAAATGAGGGAATAATATTTTTTTTTGGGATAAACTATGGGAGGTGTGGCTTTAAAAGATAAAGGTATAGTTGATGATTGTGCCTTTAATAAAGGTATAGTTGATTAATTTAATACCACTTGATACACATGTTTAGAAAAAAAAAATAGTAATTATTATTATTGATTCATTTCAAATGGCCCAATAATCAATATCCATTTCTTTATGATCATATATGATATTTTTATGGTAAAGTATTTAATTGCAATGTTAGACTAATATATACTCCTTCATTAATAAAACACTAATAAATAAGAGTTATTTGATTAATTTATCTTTATTATATTCATTCATTAAGACCAAACAAGAAGCGAAAATTCGTACTATAGTATTTGTAAATAAACATATTCTTCCCACTCTGACTTTGATAGACTTGCCCTCATAGCGTCTTTCTTGAGAGAAGAGGTTAAGGGGCCAAGTGACTCTCGAAAGTCATTTTTTGTATCACGTCAAGAGATTACAGCAAGATGAATTTTATCGAGACTAAGAATGAATCAACTATTAAATTTTAGGTGAAAGTTTCTTTTACCGTTACTAGGTGATGATATCCTAATCATCGATAGTAATATGGCACAATAATATAGAAAGCTATTGGATATATTTGATGTTATCATATTAGAATCAAAATCGATAATATCTGATAATAGTACCATTAAGTTTATTAAGAGGTATTGGACTTACATCATTTGACAAACACATATAGTTTGAAGGACATTTATTATCACTCACTTGAACCACTTGTACTAATTGCACTTGAATTCAAAATTTATTGTTTAAATTATTATTATTTATTTTATATATATTTATACTATATTATAATAATTACCTTTTTTTAATTATTATTTTAATGAATCAAAGGGCCACTCAAATCAAGAAATTATACATCCAAACAATTTAATGATGTTGACATCTAATTTTTTTAAGTTAAAAAATAGAAACAATATTTGCAAACTAACTTTTACACAAGTCAACAATTTTTTTTTTCTTTTTAAGTAAAATATCTAATTGAAACTGAATATTCTTTTATTTCATCACAAAAAAGTACTAAAATTGTTGAGACACAATTACAAATGTACCCATACAATATAAATATATATACATACATAATATGATTAAAGATTTTGATTAGATAAGTCAAACTTTTATTGCTAAAACACATTATTACAAGTATACCCCCTAGAAATTAAAAAGTCTCACAAAAAGGGGGAAAAACATAGTAATTATATTAATTAGCTAGAGACTTTTCAACAGAAAGAAAACATAGCAATTCATCAATTGAAATTGTGTTGAACATGCACGTCTTCATCTTTTCTTGGTCATTAGCCGAGCAACTCGATTTTGGGGGCGGAGGAGATGAACTCTGAACTCATAAATAAAATAAGTACTTCACTAGTTCAAGAATTAGGAAAATATATTAAGATTTTTTATTTGTGAATATCAGTCTTACTATTTGAAGAAAATATTAATCATACTAATATTAAAATAAGCCTTATAAAAATGATTGTAGATCGTAAGTTAATTTTCTTAATGAAAGATAAAAAATGATAACTTACTGGCACACCCTTACAAGGACTATCGACGTCACAATAAGCTTCAAGTGTTATCGAGACTTGAATGTTCAAATCCTCAGCGTACTTATAGCAAGGGCAACTTGTGCCTAGTATGCTCTTAAATATTGGACAACATGTATCAATTGAAGTTGTGTTGAACATGCACTTCTTCACTTTTTCTTTATCGCTAACTAAGCAAGTCGTTGCCGGGGCAGGAGGGGGTGGGCTCGGTGGTGGAGGCGGAGGCGGTGGGGAGCATGATGGTGGTGATAGTGGTGGTGGTCATGGCAAATAATAGGTTGGGTTTCCCATTAATTTAATATTGTTGCATATATTATCATATCATATAGTATAATAGGTTGGGTTTCCCAAAAAAATATGTCACATTAATTTTTAATTTGAAAACATCAATGAAACATTAATTAGTAAACTCTATGACTATGCATTATTGCATAGTACTTTAGTAGAGTTGTTGAAATAAATAGTAACATCTTTAATTGAAACAATAAATTTCTATGGCTCGAGAAAAAGATATAATTTAATACTAGTCATAGGAATTCGTGTTAGTACGAGTTCAACATATGTTATTTTGTTATATCGATTTATGTGATAAATTTTTTTATATGTATATTTTAAAATTTTAAGTTGTTAATTATTGTGACTTATAACACATTTTATATTATTTTTAAATAATAGATGTTACTTATTTTGTTTTGATTTATGTTATACGTATAAAATTTTGAGAGGCAATCAAGAATTTATTTATTTTTTAAATATTTTAAATTGTTAATAGTTAAACAACTGAAAAAATAATTTATTAGGGGTAATATTGTAAAATCAAGCAGATGAAGTAGACATGTCAATTGGCAGTTGCCTTTAAGAAAATGGAATTTTTTGAAGTAGGCACGTCAATCGGCAACTGACTTTAAGGAAAAATAACTTATTAAAGGTAATATTATAAATTGAGGAATAATTAAAGAAACAATATTGTGAAATCAAACAGGTGAAGCAGACACGTTAATTGACAGCTACCTGCTTAGGGGTAATATCATAAATTAATTTCTAAGTTGTATTAAAAGTTATTGTTGAAGGATCCAAAGATATAATTAATAAAAATAATATAATAAAATCAAGCAGCTGAAGCAGACACGTCAATAAGCAACTGTCTATTTAAGTAAATAGTTAAAGCAGACATGTCGATCATTAGTTGCCTACTTCCAGACTCTTATATATAATAGTAATATATTCGTTTTGATTTATATTATATGGTATATTTAAAATTATAAAATTAAACGATATTTTGATATATTCAAAGTTTCTTAATTTAAGATCTGAATATTAAAAAAATATATGGAATAGATTTTTTGGGGGGGTGGGTGGGAGGGGGTTCCACTATGGTAGGGTATTTAATGATTAATTTATTATCACATGATACACATCTCCTCTCTTAATCATTCTTCTTATCTTAATTAGCTATAGTTTGACTGATTATACTCCATAACTTTGTTATAGGTATTTTGATTTGTATAATTCGTTGTCAACATACAAATTCGTTTGTATAATTTGCTATTAAATATACAATGAGTATTTCCGTTATGTAATTTGCTCCCAATATACAGATCTGTTTGTATAATTCGCTTACTTTCCTGTTAATATATAAATCCGTTTGTATAATTTATTGTCAATATATAAATTTATTTGTATAATTCGCGGTCAATATACCACATCTGTTTGTATAATCTGCTTCCAATAAACAAATTCAGAAGTGGTCCTAACAACTCGAATGAAACATTAATGACGAGTGATAATTATTTCAAATTATAGCTATGATAAATAATTAAGTAGCATATGTTTGCTTAGTCGTGTTATTTTATCTTTTCCAAATGCCCCTATCGAATCTTTTATTTTACTAATTTGAATTTTTCATTGTTCAATTACGAATGAACATATCAGATCAATATAAAATCTTCAATTTAAAACTCAAAATTTTCAAACTTCTAATGTGGAACACACCAAGTACAAATCTTGATCTTAAGAATTCTTTTTTATATTGTTCAAGTCATTAAATTTTTGTTCTTTATTTATTCTTGTTATATTTTCATCTTTTGATCTTGGAATTCTATAATATTTATTGTTATTATATATTATATTTTCAATTTGTTTTGTATTTGATAAGTACATTGTACTAGTTCATGAATATGTCATATTATATTAAGGAAGAGATCTCGAGGTTGAGTTTCAAATTAATAAAATTATATTTAATAAAAAGTATTTTATCTTTTAAAAAAAAATCTTTTTTATGTAAATTTTAATTAATTGAATTTCCCCATAACTAATGTATTGATCTATTTTTAATAATTCAATGACCATTTAAGCACATTAAAATAATTTCAAAATTAAAATCATTAGTTCACTCAAGTCAACAAAATGTTTTTCTAAAAAAAGTAATTTATCTCCTTGAGACTGAATATTCTTTTATTTCATCACAAAGAACTATTACAAAAGTTGGTCACAAGTCAACAAAATATACTTTATTAGCAATAAAATTAACTCTAATACAAGATTTGGAATTAATTAAGCATCAATCACTTCATGTTTACTGATCCTTGGAGAGCTTAATCACCTGAAATTAATTGAAATAATGCAACATTAGGAATGTATTCATATATGAAATGTGTTTCTAATAAATGTGTCAAATTTCAGACGACAGATAAAAATGATGGTGACTTACTTGCACATTCTTGCAGGGGCTGCTGACATCACAATAAGCTTCGAGAGTGATCAAAATCTGATTGTCCAAATCTTCAGCGTACTTATAGCAAGGGCAACTTGTACCTAATATACTCTTAAATGTTGGACAACATGCATCGATTGAAGTTGTTTCAAACATACATTTCTTCACCTTTTGTTGGTCACTAGCCGAGCAGGTCGTTGCTGGTGGTGGGGGTGATGGAGGTGATTTCCGTGGTGGAGGTGGTGGTGATCTTGGTGGTGGAGGTGGTGGGGAGCATGGTCGTGGTCGTGGTCGTGGTCGTGGCCTTGGCCTGGGAGGAGGGCATGGTTGTGGCCAAGGATACGGCCACGACCAATATTGACATAGAACATTGAATGGGGAGCTTAGTGACTCGTGTTCACCATCGATCATGGCGACTTCTTTCGCCATGGTCATCTGGTGGTGGCCGCAAAATAAAATTGCAGCCACCACTAACATCATGAGCATCTTCATGATTGTCATTTTTCACTAATTGAAATTGTTTGTACAATGAAGAGATGTTAATCATCTATATATACAATTGAATTTTTAGGGTTAGTTGAGATAGTTTAATATCATGTGGATCCACTTGTATAGATTAATATTTTTACCAAAATGGCCCAATAATTAAATCCATTCTTGATCTCATCATATCTAATTATTTTTTTTTTTTGGATAAAAGTACTTATTATTTTTATATCATATTTTAAAATTATTCTAAAATCTCTAGAAGAATCACCATATATCTCTCTCTCTAGCAACATTTCATTATAATTGTTAAAGAATTAATTTATCTTGTTATGTTATATAGTACATTTTTTGTGCAATAATATTTCATTATTGGAATTTTAAAAATATCCAAACAACTAATGTTATTATAGAAATATAGTGTTTAATCCAAGTTGAATCTCATACGTGAAGCAAATCTCAGCGAGGACACTGAATCCATAGAGGGGTGTATGTAACAATCCATCTTTAAACAAAAATCTCACATCAGCAAAACACAGGAGAGATGCTGGGTATATAAGTGAACAAGTCTTATCTACTAGTGACATGTTCCAAAGCCGTGTGAACCTAGATTCAAAGCGGACAATATCACTAGTGGACTGAAATATTACAATTAAGTCCACTTTTCAACAACAACAACATACCCAGTGGAAGGTCTGGGGAGGGTAAAATGTACGCAAACCTTACCATTACCTCATACAGATAGAAAGATTGTTTCCTAAAGACCCTCGTCTCAAAAATATCAAGCCCCAAAAGCAGAAGATACTAGAAATTCACTTTTATATCAAAAAATTGTAAAACTTTCAAAATAACGTCCTTTAATTTTAAATTCCCACACTCTTTTAACGCCTTTATTTAATATAATTTTATATCAAGAAATTCGATCTAAATCAATACAGATCATATATATATATATATTATATCATATTATATCTCAAACGATGTTCTCACATTTCGAAATTCAAATATATATAAAAGTGTGGTAGGTGGGAAAGAATCAAAAGACACAGAGTAGGTGGTGTACACAAATAATTATATTATTCCACGTGATAATAATTTAAATTTGTTCAGACAAAAAGGACAATAATGCATGTTATTTTCAATAAATTAAAAATAAAAAAGAGAGTTCACAATTTATTTCACGTGGTAGACAAAAGTTGACTCTTTCAAAAATAAAATAAAAAAATAAAAAAAATTATATAAGATAAAACGTATGTAGATCTTATTATTTTAATTATTGTAATAGTATTTTTAAAATTTGTAATAATTAAAGTATAATGTTTTAAAGCGGAGAGTCTTGAATTTCGAAAAATATGAATTTGTTTGGGAAAAAACCTTTCAAAAACATCGATAAATCATCATTGTTATAAGCTTGAAAATAAGTAGGGGTAGCAATTGGGGGAATCGGGTTAAATTTGGGCGAGTCATAATGTATCAAGACGACAAACGGGTCAAGATCCAATCAAATCCGAATTTATTTAGGATAATAAATAGGCGAGTTATTAATCCGCATAAATTTAAACGGGTTGGACGGATATAGTTTGATTTTGCCATCCCTAACAATAAGTCACGAATCTGAAATCACAAGGTGAATATAATATTGGAAAATCATATTGATGATATGAATAATTATTATTTATCGATATGTAACTTAGATTCGAGATTAAAAGACACTTTTTCTTATTTAACTAACCAATAAATCGATTAAATCAATAACCAAGTTAATTTAATTTGTTGAATGAATATCTCAGCAAATTAATATAGTTTGTGATGAGACGACTGGACTTTTTTCATCTTTAATCAGATGTCTCAGATTCGAGTTCTAAATATGAATTATTTTTTGCGAGATCTTGCAATGCGCGGATCCGAGTTAATCACATTTCAATGCAAAAGAATCATAATTTATTATTTGACTTTAAAAAAAAAAAAACAAGAATCATAATTTATTGATATTAAATTAGTTGTAAATCTCCCCCATGTGATTTGGATTTACAATTTTCATATTTTTATTCATCAAGCTCAACAATTTGTTAAGTTTGTAATATTAGAGTGAAATAATAATGTTTTTTGAGATATAAATAAAATAATATTAAATTATTATTTCGTTCGATGAAAAAAGTGAATATTGTTAAAAAATTATTTTTTTTAGATAAAATATCGAAAGTTTTCTACCAATTTTTTGTAAATCGCATATCCAAAGAAGCCCAATCAACTCAAAGCCCAAGTCCAATAGGCCCAAACACTAATATTTATCCAATAGGCTAAGTAGGCCCAAGTCCATCTCAAAATACTTATCGTTACACGTTTCTTAAGAAAATATATAATTAGCAAAAATATTTGATTATTATCCGTCATATTGTTCAAATGCTTCAAAAATATTGTGTCGTAATATATGTATCGAGTTTTTAAAAAGTAGTGTTTTTCACACACAAATTGACACATATAGCCAAATACTAATGGAAGGTTTGACGAGAATCTTTAAAGTAACAGTAAATTATCATTGTATGACTTATAAATCACATGTTCGAGCTGTGAAAGCAATGACTTATAAATCACATGTTCGAGCTGTGAAAGCAATGACTTATAAATCACATGTTCGAGCAACATTGATGTTTGCGTCAGATAGGTTATCTACATCACTGTCATTAAGTATGACCCTTCCTCGGATCTGGTGTGAACTCGAAATACTTTATCAGACCTTGCGTGAACACAAGATAGTTTGTCCAAGAATCCTGCGTATTGGAATACTTTCCGAAAACGCAGAATACTTTATGCACCGGATTGTAGACACAAACAAAACCACTTAGCTTAAAACTGGGAGTTCATTACATAAAAGGTTACATACAAAAAGGAGGCAGAGGATGGACTTTGTTCCTCTTATATTCTTCTTATGTTTCCCTTTTATTTGTCAAGTTTTCATCAAACATAGGCCTCCCCATACTAACAAGCACAACATACTAGCTAAATTTAAAACCAAAATGATTGAAGACTCAGACCAAACATGACTCAAAGACTAATTGAAAGCAAGCAGAGTTACTTTTCTAGAGTTCAGAGCTTGTTTTTGTACCAAAAAATGCCTTTGCCATGAGATGTTTCGTCTTTCTCGACGTAGAGGCACTCTTTAGCTTCCCTCCACATTGCCTTGAAAATTGGGGTTCCATCAAACTGGTAGTAGTCTCCGAGAAGTGGCTTGACTGCTTTGGTTGCCTCCATCGCGTTGTAGTGTGGCATGGTTGAGAACAGATGGTGCACCACGTGAGTGTCGGTGATGTTGTGGAAGACCTTGTTTAGAACACCATAGTCTCTGTCACAGGTTGCTAAAGCACCCCTTAGCCAATCCCACTCAGTTGAATCGTAGTGAGGCAATGATGGGTGAGTGTGCTGCAGATAGGTGATAAGGACAAGGAAGCCATTCACAACGAGGAGGGGTAAACCGTAGATGCACACGACCCAAGCTAGACCTTTCACTAAGGCAACACGGTATAGCAGATAACAAACTCCGAGAACTCCAGCATCAGAAACAAAGATTTGTAGCCTCTGGCGTTGGTTGTAGATTGGGCCATAAGGGTCATAGTGACATGCAAACCGGTCATAATGTCTGCCAGATACATTGAAGGCCAAGTACAAGGGCCAGCCAAGAGTGAGGGTGACAAGAAGTGTGATAACCCTGCCTGGTGGATTGTTCAAGTACTTCGAATACCATCCGAGCTGGGATTTAGACTTAGGCACAAAGACCTCATCACGCTCGAGGGAGCCAGTGTTGGAGTGGTGGCGACTATGACTGTATTTCCAAGAAAAGTACGGCACCAGCAGAGCAGAGTGAAGGACAAGTCCAACGGTGTCATCAACCCATTGGTAATCACTGAAGGCATGGTGGCCACATTCATGGGCATTAACCCAAATTCCAGTGCAAACACAACCCTGGCAATACCAGTAAATAGGCCATGCAATGTAGCAAAATGGGGATGGAAGGAGGTGGAAGTAAGTGGTTGCAACGTAGTACATTATGGCGACGAGTATGAGGTCATACACAACATAGGAGAATGACCGGACGAGAGACCTCTGAAAGCAGTGAGGTGGGATAGCCTTCTTAATATCACCAACTGTGAAAGGGGGCTTCGAGGTTGGTACCTTTTGAAGAGGATTCTTCTTTTCTTCAGTATTGCCATTTGGAGCAGACATACGACCACCAGCTCCCATTTTCGCTACGCTGCCTCTTCAATCCCAAACCTGCAAACTTTACATTAGGCTCGATTCTTTACATGATTCATCTATCATAAGTAAACAAACGAATGCATCAAAGAATTAAGCTACTATTGGCAAATCTAGTCTGAAATATCGTAGCCCAACCGAGGTGTGGTCCCCCTAATCTACCTTTCATGTAAGGTCTTGATTTATAGATCAAACAATCAGAGACAGGGAAATAATACCAAATCAACAATTCAATCTACTGACAGAAACATGAGGTCCATAGTGATACGGTCCACATTAAATTCCAAAACAGAAAATTGAGGCCAGAAATGCAAGAAACATGCTAAGCCACATCATGGACATCAGACCATCCATTACAGCTAACAATACCAATAAAATGGACATATCAAGTCATTGTCATGATAATTCAATGCTGCAATATATTCCGTCAGCATTATTTCTTTTCTCCATTTCTCCCAAACAGCTCCCTGCTCATTCTTTGCTGGTACAACCTATAATTCTTATTTTATAACCATAGTGTTCGGATCAGCTACAATTCTTATTCTTTCTAGCCTCTCATTAGTATAACACAAAACCATTAGTCATAACCACAAATTTCCATGCATGAATGATGATATGATTAGAAGAAGTGAAGTTTCAAACAATATGCAGAGTATCTAACACCAAATGAAGAAACTGGATGCATACACTGAGATAAGTAATAGAAAAGGCCTCTCGGTCTCACCTCACACCCCCACCTTGTATTGAATAGAACGAAAGCATCAATCCTTTATATGTACACATACACTCAAGAAAGTTGGCATCAATCATGTATATTATATATACACTTAAGAAAGTTGGCATCAATCATTTGGTTTTCATCACTTCAATAGGAAGTAATGCTTAACGTATGTTAGGCCAGTTTCCACATTTCTCAAATGCATTAAACACTCAATGGACATCTCACCAAACTTTAAGGCCCTACAAAATAAAATCTTCTCACTAATGGATTGTGTCAAAAAATAATGTTTTCTCACTAGCTGTAGGCAAATTATTAGTCAAATAACATCATTGTCAACAACCGGCGTTGCCATATTTGACATGATTAACATCTTAAACAAGTTACACAATATTTAATATTCAAGTTGACTAATTTGCACAACTCGACTACTTCCATCAAATGCCTGCTATCTCCCACCAGCAACAGATACTAAGTAACTATGTCCATCAAGAATGGAAAGAAATCACCTAACTTTTTTTTTCTCGTGAAATAACGTATATGTTAATTTCCATTTCGACACGTTATTGTACTGTTTCCAAATCCTTCAAATTCAACAAAGTGCAACAATGATAGTGACAACATTTATGCAACTAATCAAAGCAGAAAAATTAGCATGGTTCAACTCAACAAAAATGAAAGTTAATCAATTAGCTATATAATAGGACCAATAGACTCCCATATATTGATTAATAATATAGTGTTTTTTTTTTAATAACATCCACCTAACAACCAATATAGACAACAAAAGTAGATTAATTCTTATAGGGGTCCACTAGGGAATTTATAAAGCAGAAGAGAGAAAATAGACAATCTTTTGTGGTGGTAAGTACAAAAATAAAATTATTCAAACAAGTTTTCAAAAAGTAAAAAAACAACATAGCCCAAAATTCTTTCATTTTGAAGAAAGAACATAATTACACATCACAAATCTTAGCTAAGAGAAAATACCTACTCCCCCTGTCTCAATTCGGATACGGAGTTTAAGAAAGAACTGAAGACTTTTGAAACTTGTAATCTAAAATAAATCTTAAATATTATGCGGACATAAATCATCTCATTAAGAATTAAAAAAATATCTTAAAGTAAAATCGCTACTCCCTCTGTTGATAGTGTTTCGTGGAGCACGAAGTTTAAAAAAGAAACACTCTTGAAACTTGCGGTTTAAAATAATGACTAAAAAATAATCTCATAAAGGGTAAAATGGTCCTTTCAAAGCTAAACATTACTGCCCGTTCTGTGTCGGTGATACATGTTTTTTCCCTATATGTCTAACGTTTAGTGGACCGAGCTTTTTTTTCCCTATATGTCTAACGTTTAGTGGACCGAGCTTTAGTGAAAGGAATTATCCGTTTTGTGTCGGTGATAGATGTTTTTTCCCCTTTATGTCTAGGGTTTGGTGGACCGAGCTTTAGTGAAAGGAATTACCCGTACTGTGTCGGTGATAGATGTTTTTTCCCCTATATGTCTAAGGTTTGGTGGACCGAGCTTTAGTGAAAGGAATTACCCGTTCTGTGTCGGTGATAGATGTTTTTTCCCCTATATGTATAAGGTTTGGTGGACCGAGCTTTAGTGAAAGGAATTATCCGTTCTGTGTCGGTGATAGATGTTTTTTTCCCTATATGTCTAAGGTTTGGTCGACCGAGCTTTAGTGAACGGAATTACCCGTTTTGTGTCGGTGCTAGTTGTTTTTTTTCCCATACCCGTTTTGTGTCGATGATAGATGTTTTTTCCTATATGTCTAAGGTTTGGTGGGCCATGGGCGAAATTACCCGGTCTACATTGGTGGAAGGTTAGAATAAACCGAGTTGAATAGTCAAGATGCACACAAGTTAAGCCAACCCTATTGAAGGGTCTATTCAAGCTACAATATCACTACAGAGAATCTTGACTATTCAAAGGAGTAACACATTGATAACTCCTATGTACTTCAACAATTCATATGTCCCCATCCTAGGTAATAAGATACAAAGAACCTATGACAAAAACTTAAATGGTAGTACATATAACAAACAATTTCATAAAAAAGAGCTACATTGAATCTAATCAAATATGACATATTCTTAACAATAATAGTAATAATAATCAACCGCTCGAGCAACGACAAAGTTGTCTCTCTGCGTGTCCGTGTGAATTATAGATAACGGATTTCAACCGTGAAACTAAGTTGTCTTACATCAACGGATTTCAGCCGTAAAAGTAAGTTGTCTTACATCAATGGATTTCAACCGTAAAAGTAAGTTGTCTTACGTCACACCCCTTGCGGCGTGACCTTTTCTGAGACTCTACAAGATCTACCAACGTGGGATGTTTTGTGCATCGAAACACCTTTTTTCAGCCCCAAACATTAAAATTTAAATAATTCTTCAATCCTCTTAAAAACAAAGACATGTGAAATAGAAAAAAAAATCAAAAGAAAAGACACTATGATTTATGTGAATCATTTCTTTTCATTTTAGGTGAAAAAAAGAAGGATATAGTCAAAATCACAACAACCAACATAAAGATTTGAATAAATCAAATCAAATACAAATTACTCGCTCCATTTTAATTTATTTGTCTTAGTTTTAATTCAAGAATCTTCTTTATTTTCTTAAACTCCGTGTCAAGTCGAAAACCAGACAAACAATTTGAAAAGGAACTAGTAAATGATTAAAGAAAATGAAAGATTATGATTGCTATATACATTGATGTACATTTGGACTATAGCAGCCACCACAATTGAATGAAAATTTCAACTTTCTACCACTAGAACTTTTCAAATATCTCACATTAAAATACATTGAGGGAAAAAAAAGCACTCTCCAATTAGAATGAAAAGACAAAAATACCAAACACCAAAAAATTTAAAAAAAACAAACAAACAAGTGGCTCATGCATGCAAATAGATTCACACAAAAGGACAATAAATCAAAACTTAGAGATGCTACCCTTCTTTTTTTTTTCTTTTTTTGTTTGCAAAAACTAAGAGAAACCCATTACAGATCTGAACAAATAAAAAAACAATGCAGCTGATTTTTCCACCAAAATCAATAATAATTATATAAAAAAAAATCCCAAGAAAAAGGGTGGAGCTAGCAAGGGACATTTTTGTATGTGTGTGTGTGTTTTGTTTTTCTATTTGAAACAAATAGTGAAAATCTGAGTTTGCACCATTAACACAAATCAATGAAGAAAATCATCCCAGAAAAAAAAAAAGACACAACAAAACAAGCTTTATAAAATCTTGATTTCATAATGCAGGTTAATAAATAGTGATTCTTCAGAGCTAAAAATCTAATCTTTTCCACCATAAACACATAAAAAATCAAATTTCAAAAAAAAAATCCACTTTGAATCAAGCTTTATGAAATCAAAATTTCATAATGAAAATCAATAAATAGAGATTCTTGGAGCAAAACAAATCTAGTTTTTCCACCATAAACACCCAAAAATCAATTTAAAGGAATCACTTGATTTAAAAAAAGTTTTTTTCTGCAAAAATCAATAAAAAAAATTCACCCCAGAAAAAACCCACAACAAATCAAGCAACCTCAATCTTCATCAAATCAAAACATTCAAAAATGCAGGTAAACAAATAAAAAAAACTAATCTTTCTACCATTAACACACCAAAATGAATCAAAAAAAACCTCACATCAATGGTGAATCTATTTTTTTCCCAAAAAAATCATTAAATAAAAGAACCCCACAACAAATCAAACACCCTCAACCTTTCTCAAATCAAAAAAACAATCTTTCCACCATTAACACACCAAAATCAATCAAAAAAACTCACATTAATAGTGAATCTAATTTTTTTCCAAAAAAATCATTAAATAAACGAACCCCACATCAAATCAAACACCCTCAACCTTTATCAAATCAAAAATAAAATCTTTCCACCATTAACACACCAAAATCAATCAAAAAAACTCACATTAATGGTAAATCTATTTTTTTTTTATCATTGAATAAAAATAACCCCACAACAAATCAAACACCCTCATCCTTCATCAACTCAAAAAAAAATTTAAAAAAACAATCTTGAAAATCAAAAAAATAAATTTACCTCGAGAAAAAGCTAAAGCACCTTCTTCCTCCTTCACCCCACACACTCTCTCTCTCTCTTTCTCTTTTTTTTTTTGAGAGAAAGTGAGAGAATATTTGAAATTTATTTATTGATTTTTCTGAGGAAAAATAGGAATTTTATTTATTTTTCTCCACAAATTTTAGAATAATGTTTTTGGTGTATTATTATTTATAGAGGCGTCGGCGACTTTACATCACATGCATGCTTTAAACGTAACAAGCTATTGTGATGTCTACGTGTCATTATTTGATTGGTTGTTCAACACGTCATTGATAATTTTGGTCTTTTTTATAATAAAAAATAAAAAAATATCTTGGCCTTTCAAAAAGATAATAAATATTAAATAAAAGTATAAAGTATATGTCATGCTTTTTTTGTTTTTACTTGCTTGATGTATTTTAATTTAATACGTTTTCTCAAAGAAAATTTTAGTTAGATGTGTGTTTTATGGAATTATTCTTAGTAAAGATATTTTGAAATTGGACGTATTTTGATGTAATATATTTTATTAAGAAAATTTTAATTAGAGTCATTTAGTGTATATTAATTTGGTTGCTTTTTAAGAATTTTTCTGACGTTGGTTTTTTGCCCTGGGATCATATATTTTTTTTTCGACGATCGGTCATGAAAGTCCGATAGTTGTTCAACATAATTGGATTCAGAGATTAGTAATTAAGGCAGGAGAGAAAACTACTCTTAATCTCAAGTACTCGATCTCCGTCGATGTCATTTAATCCATTAAATTCGTCGTCATTCAACGGGTGGCGGCTGAGATTTGAAAGCTCCATTAGGGCGTTCAAGGTATCGCCCATAATTGAAGCCACCCTGCTTAGATCTATTCAGCATTCTTCCTGATTTCAATGATTATTTCAGAAGAGAAGAACAACAAGAAGGCCCAAGGTTTTTCCGGCGAAGCTGATTCAGCACGATTCCGACATCGTCAAGATAGAAAGGTATTGGAGGAAGATAATTAGACAGGATATTGTGTAGCTTCGTGTTACCGAGGATATGACTTTAGATAGAAATAAATGGAGGTCGTGTATTAGGGTAATCTGTAACAGAGAATAGGTGTAGCAATCTCTAAGAGATCCTTAACGATCAGTCACTTATCCCATCAACTTAATCAGCTAGCATGTAACAGGAAATCAACAGGCTGGGTATACCTGCCCTCAACACGTTGTCAGGTGTCCGAATAATCATAGCTATTCATAACTGTGTTTTACATATACGACTTTCACTTTGTTCCATGGCTTATAGGCTAACCAAATAACTGCGGACAATGGCTAGTAGAGGTAAGATGATGGTTTGCCTTGTGATATAGTAAGATTGTGAGATTAGCCGTATCGTTATATATTGTGTTGTTATTGGTCATCCTTTGTTTTGCTATTTGTTTTGTATGTACAAGTTTCTAATTGCTTTCCACTTTAGTCGTTTTTATATCTAGAAAGAGGGACCTTGATATGGTATTCATTGATCTTAGGAAGGCCTATGGCAAAGTTAAGGGGAATGTCATATGGAGGTGTCTAGAGGCGAAAGGTGTTCAAATGGTCTATATTAGGGTGATAAAGGACAATTATGATGAAGCCAAGACTTGGATAAAAATGGTAGGGTGATAAAGGACAATTATGATGAAGCCAAGACTTGGATAAAAATGGTGGGAGGTGACTTGGAGTATGTTTTTCATTTAGATGGGACTTTATCAAAGATCTGTACTAAGTCCTTTTCTTTTTGCCTTAGTGATGGATGAGCTGACAAGGTCTATTCAAGAGGAGGTTCCATGGTGTGTGCTATTGCGGATGACATAGTACCGATTGATGAGACCAAGGATAAAGTTAATGATAAGTTGGAGGTTTGGAGACATATTTAGAATTTAAAGGGTTCAAATTGAGCAGGACCAAGACAAAATACCAGGAGTGTAAATTTATTGTTATGATGGATGAAGTGAACATTGAAGTGAGGCTTGCCACTCAATCTATTCCCCAGAGAGAAAGCTTTAAATATCTCGGGTCTATCATTCAGAGTAGTGGTGATATCGATGCTAATGTCACGCATTGTTTTGGGACAACATGGATGAAATGGAAACTTGCCTCTGAAGTATTGTGTGACAAGAAAATACCACATAAACTTAAAGAAAAGTTGTACAGAATGGTGGTTAGACCGTCTTTGTTATGTGGGGTGGAGTGTTGGCCGGTCAAAAACTCACATGTTTGGAAGATGCAGGTTGCAGAGGTGAGGATGTTGAGATAGATATGTAAACATACCAGGGGTAACAAGATTAGGATTGAGATCATTCAGAAGAAGTTAGGGGTAGCCTCGGTGGTAGACATGATGAGAAAAACGAGACTATGATAGTTCGGGCATGCGCAAAGAAGAAATATTGATGCTCCTTTTAGAGGTGCGAGAGGTTGGAGTTAGGGGCTACGCGGAGAGGTAGCGGTAGACTGAAATGGTACTGGGGGGAGGTGATTAGACAGGATGTGGCAGCTTCATATCACCGAGGACATGACTTTACATAAAATGGAATAGAGGTCGTGTACTAGGAGGGTCTTTTCTTCATCATAGTTCCTTTTTTCTTTTTCTTTATTTTGTGTCCTCCATCGGACGACGTTCTTCCTTTAGCCATCCTTATCTTCTACTCATTGGAAAAGGGACTGGCGCAATGGGCCTTTTTTCTTCTATTTCAGCTAATAGCCTACTTTGCCCTGTGCTTCTTTTTGGAAGCTAGTAGGCTAGTAGAGGTAAGATGATGTTTTGCCTTGTGATATAGTAGGATTGTGAGATTAGCCGTGTCATTATATATTGTGTTGTTATTGGTCGTCATTTATTTTTCTATTTGTTTTATATTTATGAGTTTCTAATTGTTTTCCACTTTAATCATTTTTGTCTCTAGTATTTTCTACTTTTGAGGCTGATATATTTGTGTTGAGGGTCTTCCGGAAAAAGCCTCTCTATCTCTATGAGATAGTGGTAAGGTCTGCATATATTTTACCCTCCCCATGCTCCACTTGTGAGATTTCACTGGGTAAGTTGTTGTTGTTGTTGTAGATATGTGTTTTATCGAATTATTATAAGCAAATGTGTTTTGAAAATTTTCGTTATTTGACATATGTTGATCTAACATGCTTTTTGAGAAAGTTTTAATTAGAGATTGAAATTTGTCTTTCCTCATTGGCCTTCGGCTTCAGCAAATTGACCTGGGACCTTGTTTCGATGTAAGTCTGCCTCGCAGATAGCTTTCTTTTCCATCGCTTCTATGTGTAGATAGATGTAATATTGATTGATTGATAGTTTCAGTTTACTATTTGAAGTGTTCCAAAGTCTCAAATCGGTCCCCGCCTTGTTTCTTTATGGATTTGAGTACTTCGTTATTCTTAGTAAGATGTTTTGAAATTCTTAATTTGATTAATTGTGATATTTTTCGTAGTTATTTAATATAAAAAAAATTGGTTGGAAAATAAATAATTTTATAATTTTATCTTAATTAAATATAAAATAATTTTATCTTAAAATTAGTTATTCTATATCTTTCGTACCAAATTCTAAAGATAATATCGAAAAAATAGAATAGTATGATATATTGTATCCATTTTGTATTGCCAATGAGGCACTTCTTAATAAAGCTTTAATTAGAATTGTATTTTATCAAATTAATTTTATTACTATCAAATTTAAAATATTTTAGTATAATTTTTAGTGAATCAAATCATTTTTTAATTCAAGTTTTGTACAAAAAATTATTTATATTTAAGTAGGAAGATTAAATCATCTAATTACTTTCAATCTTAATTGATTAAGAGGCAATTTTGAGCCAAAACTTATACCTCTTTGCAAAATATATAAACAAATTTAGATGAACTTCTTTGGTGTTCTTATAATTGTTGTGGAGGGTTCAAACACCACTCATTCCATAAATATCTTTTATTTGGTGTAATTTGATCCAACATGATTTTTTAATAAAATTTTAATTAAATGTGTGTTTTTTTATAAAATTATTCTTAGTAAGATGTTTTGAAATTAGATGTATTTTAATCCGATAACGCCTTTTAAGAAAATTTTAATTAGATCTGTGTTTTATCGAATTATTCGATGTTTTGAAATTTTTCCTTATTTGGTATATGTTGATCTGACATGTTTTTTAAGAAAGTTTCAATTAGAGATGAAATTTATCGAGGTATTCTTATCAAAAATGTTTTGAACTTCTTAATTCCATTGATTGTGATACTTTTATATTTATTTAAATAAACATTTGTTTGGTTGAAAAATAAGTTATTTTTAAGATAAATTATTTCATAATTTTACCTCAATAAAAAATATAGAATAAATTTATTTTAAAATTAATTCTGAAATGAGTTATTCTATATCTCTCGTACCAAAAGTTAAAGATAATTTGCTTCCTAACTTTTTTCTTGAATATGTATTATTTTTAATGCTAGGAAAAAGAATTAAGGTATTATTATATATCAAATTAATTTTTTAACGAACATTAGCGGAAGAATTGATCACCTTTTGTGAAGTCTAGCATTCGCGATCGAATCATAGTCAAAGACTTTTTCAAAATTTAGAAAGACCGATTCAAAAGGACTTGATTGTTGTTCGATCTCTTTTGAAGGAATGAGGAAAAAATACATTAAAAATTGATTGATTTCTACTAATATCCTTCTATTTTTATGTAATACAAAAATATTTTTATAGAATTTAAAAAAAATATTAATTTTAATGTGGACAAAATTAGGTAGAGTATGACAAGGAGTTTACATGTCACTTTAAGTAAAGAACAAAAATTTGATGAGTGCCTTGTAATTTGTGAAGCACTAGAAAATTGTTTGAATATTATTTGGAATATTTTTTGTCCACAAAAAAATATTTTTTTTTCTTTGGTTTTGTCACCATCTCCACACATAAAAATTCAAAAAATTAATTATATTGGTTTATTGTTATTTAATAATATTTGTCTATTTTGGCAGGTTGTTTGATTCCCTTGTTCTCAAATATTCTACTTTATATTTATGTTTTACTCCTTTTGTTTTTGATAATTTTGAGTTAGATATGAAATTTTCAAAAAATAAAGTTCATAATGTTATGGAGAAAAAATTTGAATCCTATTAATGCCAATTTTTATATATTAATATGATAAAAAATATATTTTAAAATATTTATTTAAGTCTATGTAATTTGACTTTAAAAATGAAAATTATGACAATTAAAATTAGGGGTCGGAATAAATATTGAAAATTTAAAAATTTGAATTGAACCAATTAATTCGATTCTTCGATTTCGGTTCTTTGGTTTTTCAGTTCGGCGTCGATGTTCTTTTTGCGAAAGTTCAATTTTTCGGTAGCGGTCTCGAAACTTCCATCGAGGAACCAAACTTTTATTTTAAAAAAATTCAAAAAATTATATATTTTAATTAGCAATTAAATCGTTCATGAAACAAGTTAAAGTGGCAAAAAATTTGTAATTCATATATGAAATATTATTTTTCAAGAGAAATTAAAACATATTTTTATTGATTTATGTCATGGAAAGGAATTCGTCTTCGTGCTTGTTTTTCTCAAGCAATAGTTAGAGGTGCTGGTTCTTGACAAAGATAATATAGTTTTTTAAGCACAATAAGTATTCCATGGGGCCACATCGTCACTTAACATAATTTTAAGTTTTTAAGTGTCTTATATTCGATTTTATCCTCATTTTATTTTTCATTACTACATACAGAAAAATTAATTTCAAAACAGAAAATAAAATCGAACCGAATTTGAAAAATCAAATTAAATTAGTTCGATTTGATATACGATACAAACTTTTTCAAAATTAAAAATAAATAATTTGAGTCAAAATTTTCTAAAATAAAATCGAAGAACCGAATGTCTACTCCAAAATAGTTTTGAAATTTCTCCTTTTCCTTTTGAGGTAGACTATAATTACTTCTTTTAACATTTATCATGCCTAACCAATTTATTGCTATTTTCCACAAATTTGGTCCACATTAATGACAGATTTTAAAGTACTATCCAATTACTCTAGATTTTTGAAAAAAATAAATAAAGTTGACTTTAATTTGAATTTAATGAAAAAAATATTAATTGTGTAGTAAATGAGCAAAAAAAAGGTCCCTCTAGTTTACAATATCATTTACTATTATACATACGCGGATCGTTCGGTTGAAAATAAATTATTTTAAAATTAGATAAAAATAATATAATAAATAATTTCAGATAAATAATTTTAGGTCTATTTAATATTTTCAACTAGATATGGAATAAAATAATTCATCATATAATTATTATACCTTATATCTCACATCAAACGACTCTTTACTTTGATTTTCAATCTTACACTCGTAAGCATTTCAATATAACATGTGATTCCTCCGTCCATCTTTACGGCTCATATTTTGACTTGACATATGTTTTCAAAATTCTTTTTCCTTTCAATAAAGCAAGTAACAAGTTAACAATGCAAAGTCAAGTGCAATAAATGGAGGTACAAAAAAGAAATAAAATAAAGCAAGTAACAAGGTAACAATACAACGTATCTCGAAAAAAAAAACTAAAAATTGCAATAAGATAATATGGTAATCGAGATAGAATTAATAACAAATTACGATAGATCATTGAAACTAATAATAAATAATGATAAAATTAAAAATAAGAGTTATAATAATACAATTAGTATCGTGAAGCTAGAACATAATCCCTCGTAGTACCCGAAAAATAGGATGCTTGAGCACATAAAACTCCCTCTTACTATACATTTTTAAATATTTTAACTTGTCAATTACTATAATTTATAATACTAGTTTCAGTCTACGTGTTTTACACGTATATGCTGCGTCAATTTAAAAATTATATATATATATATACTATTTGTCACTAAATAAATACAATATTCATATAAAATTTTAATAAATACTGTTAGTTTGATGCAATAATTTAGTCTATTGTGAAATGACAAAGATGAGAAAATCAATTCAATTGCATATACTATTAATAATGTTAATAATTTTTGAATATATAAAGTAATAATTTAGAGTTGAATAATTAGAAGTTAAATAATTAGCTGATTAAAATTAAACGCAATAAAGATTCCTAAATATAAAAGAATTAGTTCAATGTTTCTAACATAATTTTACTAGAAAAAATTTCTTTTTAAATTTATTTTATTATATACTTTTATTAATAAAATATTTGATAATAAAAAAGTTAGGTAATTATTTACATTGAATAGTCCTATATCAAAAAGTGATTTCTAAACATAAAGAAATCCCAATCCAAAGTGAATTCTAAAACTAAATAAATAACAACAACAACATACGGGGAGAGCAGAATGTACGCAGTAGAAGTAGAAAGACTGTTTCCTGAATTCTAAAACTAAATAAATAAAAACTCAAATAATAATTCAAAGAAAATAGTGAAAAAATAATTTTTTAATATAGTATGAATTTTTACACAATTTTTAAATACATATAAAAAATTAATAAAATAAGATAAATAAATTATAATAAAAAAAATCATCAAGAAATTACATAAATATCCTTAAAATGGTCAACTTGAGCATTTAAAACTCTCTATTATTATATATTATTATAATTTCTTAATCTGTGGGTCATCCACAAGATCCATCACACACTGATTTTCTTTTTATAATCAAATAAAATATCTCACAATAAACAAGTCAAAGTTAGAATGAGGCATGACAATTTTTTTTTAAAAAAAAATTAATTTCCAATAATTCAAAAAGCTAAATATTTTATTAGCATAATATATACTAAGAAGTAACATTTTTTAATCAAATAACTCATAGGAAAATCTAACATAAATATTTATATTATGTAAAGAAAACTAGAAGCAATCATGCCCTTTAAAATTATCAAATTAAAGGATCATGCTTTTAAGTTTTATTTCACTAATAAACCACATCACTCTAAAGTATTTAAAAAATAGCCACATTTTCTTTGACATAATCAAACTTTGTCAAGAACTTGATCATTCTCTTTTTCTCCATCCTTTGTGCAACAAGATCCATGATTGCTATCTTCAACATTGATCCCTTTGTACCACTTAGCAAAACACACAAATGCAACCAAATCAACCAATGCCAAACCAAATAGCAAGAAATAAAACCTATCAATGTGGCCATTATTTAAATTTTGAGGTATCCAACCATGTCTAGTCCCTCTTGATGTGATTTGCATAACCATGTTGACAAGCATGCTACTAACATAATTTCCAAGTGACATTGATGCCATACAAAGTGAACTTCCTAGGCTTTTTATCCCATCAGGTGCTTGTCCATTGAAAAATTCCAGTTGTCCAACATACATAAAAACTTCTGAGGCACCAACAAGTACGTATTGTGGAATCTGCCAAAAAATGCTTAGTGAACTTGTTTCAATTCCGGGAACTACTCTTCTTAGCCTGAAGATTTCTGTTACCCCGGCTGCAACCATCGATAACATACCGATGATTAGTCCAACTCCCATCCTCTGGAGCTCTGTCAATCCTCTTGGATTCCCACTAATCTTTCCGGCTAATGGAACCACCATGAACCTGCATATAGGTGTCGTAAAATTAGCTCATAAAAAAATAATATCAGGACTATTTTACTTATTCACTTAGCTCCCTTTTGAGGGTACATTTCACAAATAGCCACTTTTCAATCTTTGTATATAAAAAATAGCCATTATCATAGAGTTAATAAATTCCAAATGTGAAACTTCAAGATATTGTCATGGAGTTACACTCGTCAAATTTAAAACTCTATAATAGTGGCTATTTTTTCAAGATATTGTCATGGAGTTGTTATCCAACTTAACACATTCATTTAATTATACTATCACACAAATATTTATTAATCCAATATCACCATGCTCATTTGACATCCATACCTGTAGAGAAACGTGCACGTTAAAACGCTAAATATGTCGAATGCTGACATACTGGCTGCTGGTAGTCGAAAATTCCCAAATGTGGCATCCATGACTTCACCTTGCTCAACAAATAAAGAGGCCATTTGTGTAAAGATTACTGAGTACATTATGGTGCATAGCCAAATTGGAAACATCCTTATAATGCACTTTGCTTCTTCAACTTGTGTGATTGTGCATAGCTTCCATGGATTAATCAATGGCCTTTGCCTATCTTCATCTGTCACTATTGCTGCCTTGTCTAATTTCCTGGTCAATTTTTCAATAATGTGGTTAGAAATGAAAAGAATGAAACTCAAGAATTTTGAGCAAGTAGTTTTATTATGTAGACGAATCAAGAATTCCGAGTCAGCAGATTCACTCTATAGGTGAATCAAGAATGTAGTGTCAGTTTGTTCGTTACATAGGCGATCAAGAATCTAGAGTAAGCAGGTTTACTAAATAGGTGAATGAAAGATCGATTGTCAATAGGTTCATTATACAAGAAAACAAAAACTTAGAGTCAGTTGATTCATTATATAGGAAAATTAAGATTCTAGAGCATTATATAGACAATCTAGAGTCGTGGATAGGTTCATAATTATATAGGCGAATCAAGAATCTGGAATTGGTAGGTTCATTACATAAGTTATTCAAGAATTGGAAGTCAGTAGGTTCATTGTATAGGTCAATCAAGAATCTAGATTTTCAATAGGTTCATTATATCATAAGCAAATCAAGAATCAAGAATTTAGAGAAAGTAAGTACAATATATAGGCAAATCAAGAATCTAGAGTCAACAAGTTCAGAATAAGTGTGATCTAACTGTATGCATACATAATTTATTTCAATGACGTTATATATATAGATACATATAACAAGTGGAATACTCTATTAATTAACTGCGATACTTAAAAGACAGATAATATGAACGAAGAATAACTTACTTGAAATCATTACTATGAAGGATCTTCCTTGTTCCTTTAATGTTTGATTCTGTCCCATTCAATTCATATAATTCTGTCTCATCAACATTAGGCACATGCCATTTACGGAACGCGGCAACGAATACCTGAGCGACACGTGGCAACGGGTTCCCAAATGACTTAACATACCTATATCCAGGAGTCCCCACCAAAAAAACAAACAGGCCCAATATCCCAGAAGCAGTAGAAGCCCAAAAACCAAGTGCCCATTTACCACCATCTTCATAATATACCAAAATTGTGTTGGAAATTAAAGATCCAGCATTTAGTGCAAAGTAAAAGTAGCCAAAATAAGCTGCCCTTGAGATTTTTTCTTTTGGATTTGCTTCATCAAATTGGTCTGATCCAAAAGTTGCAATTGTGGGCTGATGGCCACCATAGCCCAAAGCAACTAAATATATGGCTAAGTAAAATAATGAAGTGCCAATTGGTGATGGGGGTATACAATCTACTATACCATCTCCACATCCATTTGGTATGATCAAGAATAGCCAAGATGTCAATGATATGATCACAAGTCCCTGGTTAAATTCAACAACAACAACCAAAAAAGTTTAACTTACATGCACTGATAACGTAAAAAACTGTTATAACAACACTATTAATGTAATTTAACATGTTATAGTCGATATTGTCGATCAATCTTACTTACCATGTAACAAGGTAGTTCCCACTTGTTATGTAGAGTTAGTTATACATTAGTAACTTATATGCACTGATAACTGTTATAATACTATTAGTGTAATTTAACATGTTCTAGTCGATATTATGGATCAACCTTACTTTCCATGTAAATAAGTAGTTCCACTTGTTATGAACAGTTAGTTATACTTTAGTGACTTGATAAAGTCATAACAATAACAAAAATTGGAAGAAAAAGAAAAGACAACATAAATCATACTACTCGAAAAGACGATTTCAATATTTTCCTTATATATTAGCGAGAGACTTGATAATAGAAATATTCTTTTATACAGTCAATATCAGAATCTAAACTCAATGCAAAAGTAAAAACTTGTATTTTATTGATATTCTATACTCAAAGGGGAAGAATTTCACGTTAATTAAATCAAGTAATCCACTTTCTAATTTATATGACACTATTTGGCTAAACACATAATTTAAGAAAGAAAAAAAAAGATTTTTAACACATAACAACAACACTTGCAATCATAAATAAGCCATGACATTCGAGTCAATATTTTTTCGTTCAGAAGCGATTCAAAATATAAAAATTAAACACATGAAAAAGTTACAGGAATTTTACATATACATCATCTACATAAAAAATAAGTTTAACCTTATGTATAAATAAAGTATGACTTATTGTCTTAGATGATTCGAATGAAATCTCTTACACGTCTCCCTAACTCCGCCCTGGTTACGACAAACCACATGTCATTTAAGGACACATACAAGACTTCCTAAATATACAAATGTAAACACATGAAAAAGTTGTTGAAATTTTACATATATTATATCTACATAAAATATAATTTTGACTTTATGTATAAATAAAGTACGACTTCTTGTCTAAGGAATTCTAATGAACCCTCTTACACCATTTAACTCTGTCTTAGTTATAACAACATGATTCGAACCCTCTCACACCACCCTAACTCTATCCTGGTTGTAGCAATATGTCATTTAAGGACACATACAAAGACTTCCAAACTATACAAAATGCACAATTCATTATTTTCGAAACAGACTAAAAAAAATGAACGATATAATATAATATAGTAGGAGTAATAATTACCATGAGGAGAATAAGTTGAAAAATTGCACAAGTGAGGAACCTTCCCCAATAAGAGTCACTAATGAAAGCTCCCAAAAGTGAACACAAATAAACAGTTCCAGTCCATTTGCTAACATTATTAGCAGCAGTAGCATTGTCTTGTCCCAAAACTCTTGTTAAAAATAAAACCAAATTCACCCCAACACCAAAGAATGATAGAGTTACAAGTCCTTGGTTTACTGCATCAAAAATAAATAAAATTAATTTGAATTAAAGAACAATATATATGTGATTTTATAACTGACATGAGATGCATGTGTGGGCGCATAAAATACACATGTGACACACGCAAAAGTTAGTCACCCTTGTCGAGGATGAATTCAAAATTGAGAGTCATCATAGTGAATTAAACAACAATATATATATGATTTTATAACTGACATGAGATGCACGTGTAGGCACATGAAATACACACGTGACACACACAAAAGCTAGTCGCCGTTGTCGAGGGCGAATTTAAGATTAAAAATCATCGTAGTGAACAATCACACATTCAAGCAGGATCCTGAGAAGGGACACAATGTCTTATTTTACGTTGAATATTCTCTGACCAATCTATTCTTAGGTAGGATTAGCGAAGGATTTTTATAGTATTATGATATATATATATATATATATATTGTATACATTATTCTAACAAAAAGGAATATGTTTAATTATCTCCTAAATGGACTGATGTGTATTTAGGATTTAAAAGCATTCTATCAAAATGTTGTAATTATTTATATGACACAGTCTGACTCGGTTAAAAAAAAAGGCGTTTCCTTAAAATTAGTGACGTTAAACATGTTATATATCATTTGAGCGACTATAACAAAAGCTATTATTCTAATTAGATATTTTTAAATATAGAAGTATGTTATTCTATTTCTAATGAATTCATAGGAAAATAATGTCACGTAAATCGAAACGAGAAGATAAAATTAATTACCTAAACAAAGAAATGCTGAGTACCATCCACCAGTTTTTTTGCTTCTAAAGACTTTAAGATTGTTCACAATTCTCTGCTTGATGTCTTTGTTTATTCCAGCTGAATTTTTCTTTTCATTTGTCTGTAAAAATAAAATAAAATAAAATAAAAATTATTATGAACAATAAAGTAGTTAACAAAAATTCCTTTTTATATATTATCAGTGTATTTTAATTTATTATAACAAGTTATTCTATTTAATTTCTAAGTTATTTGCGATTATCGATCACTTTGACTTGATATCGTTACAAAAATTATATACTGTCAGTGCACAAACGTCAGATAAAATAATGAGCTAACCTTTGGCATGACTTGACTTGTGTCCATTGTACCCATTTGGGACATTCTCTGCAAAATTCAAATGCAAAAGTTCATTATACTGATCGTGCGTATAACTTAAATTGTAGAGGAATACTAAAAAATACAATAAAAATATCATACTGTATTCATGTTATCATAAAGTCTTTTTTACTACTTTTCAACTTCGATAATATTTCTAACGACTTTCCATAAAAAATCAACCAAATATATATGCATTTTGAGGAATGAAAATAAAAAAAAACTTACTCAAAGTGTTTGATAAAAAGAATATTATGAATATTTTTATGCATGCAAGAGAAAGCTTGATGAAAATTGATTGAAAAAATAGCTCAATATATAGACAAATAAAAATAAAAAAGTCCTTTTCAAAAACAATGTTTCAATAGGAGAAACATAATATTTTAACATATTTTTATTAAAGAAAAAAGTCTATACTTTCATTTAAAACCTCTCTAAGTGGATTTTGATTTGATGACATATGTCCATGAAAATGATTTTTTTTCGATAATTCGATGTCTGACATCCACGTGAAAGTCCATTATGAATTCATCTATTGTAGGGTTCATTCACGAGAGTAGCTTCCCGACATGATTTCCCTAGACTTCAAATTCAGCATAGATGAATCTCAACTATTTCAGTATAATTCATATTGATTCGTACGATGTTTTTGTCATGTCTTTTCGAGGTATTTAATTTCTTTAAATTCATGAATTATAATAATAATATTAAAAGAAAAAAAATCTATAGTTCTAACAATCCTTTTCATAACAATCCAAGATTCAACATGATGAATAAAATGACAAAACTTTAGAAAAATTATGATGCAATATATAGATTATTAATAGTTATTATTACTATTTCTTTAAGAAAAAAAAAGAAGATAAGAACATAAAACTTAGAATTTAAGTTAAATAAATTTTAAATTCTGAATTCGTCAGATAATATCACATTCTATGAACTAACAATTTTGACGTATTAAATTTTTATACATAAAATCTAACAAATAATCAAATCAATTTTACGTCATAAAAAAAACTTAACTTATATTTACAGATAAATGCAACATTACATTAATAATAAAACTATATAAGATATTTGAATGACCTTTTATGGAACTTTGTAGCTGAGAAATTAGCAAAAATCTTCGAGATAGTGTAAGATTCCGGTGAAGGAGAAGAACTTATATCGATAATATATGATTCTGGTGAAGGTGAAGAACGTGTATCAATGAGAATAACAGTAAATGTTGGTCGAAAAATCGATCGACTCACCAGAAAATCACCAATACTAGCTAAAATAATATTGCTAGCAAAACCTTTTGTCATTTATGGTGAAAATTAAGAAAAAAAAAAGTTGAAATTTTTTTTCACTCTCAATCTTCCTCCAAATTTAAAATTTGTACAATTTAAAACTTCAAAAAAGAAATATTAAATCAAGAAACAAGAAGAAGAAGTAGTACTAAATCTTGAAGATTATGTATGAATGAAGAGGATTAAGAAGTGATTAGTGAATTATTATTAATTACGTTTATCTTTTTATAAAGATTTGGAACTAAATTTTAAAATTCTGTTGAGTAACAAACTCCTAATAAAACTCTAATTAACTGTTTAAATCTAATATTACGCAAATATACTTGGTAGATTAAAATAAATTTGGATTTTCAAACAAATTAATTAAAAAAAAATTGAAGCTAATTAAAAAAAGGATAAGTACATGCTAATATCACGATTTTATATAACTCAATATAATTTAGTTTAGCTTCTATAAATTAATAATATAAAATAATTTTTCACTTTAACGCTAAATTAATTATAATATATGATATGATATATAACAAAAAAATAAAAAAAATAAACCGAGCATACTTCTAAAAAAAAATTTGAAAATTTCACAAAAATATATGCACCACTTTTTCCGATAGAACTTTTTTTTAAATGTTTGTTTCGTTTTTTAGTAGGAGAAAAAAATTCGAGATCCTAAATCTGACGTGACTCCTTATGACTAGTATATAATGACATTATTAATGATGATTCGACCCTAATTTGTTTGAAATTAGGTATAGTATTAAAATTATTTTATTATTACATGATAGAAAACCTAATCCTATTTGATAACGAAGAAATTTAAAAAATTATTAATAAAAAAAGACAAAATTACTGCCTATTTAATAGAAAATAATAAACGGCCCTAGATAAACTAATCCACCTATAATAAGTCAACTTTTTAATTATTTTTTTGTTCAAAAGATTATTTATCAAATCTCTAATTAATTAATATTACAAAACTGTAAAATCTATAGAAATAATAATTAAGAAAAAGTGATAAGGACAAGTCCATATATTATACTGTTGAAATTTAATGACTTATCAAATCACTTTTTTAAAAAAATAATCATTTTCAAAATGAATATAAAAGTTGATAAGTTGTTTCCCACTCATATATACCAAATAAAATTATTGTGCACTATTTATAGGGAAAACTGTCTTCCACTTCTTGACTAAGGATAAAAAGAAATAAATTCTACCAAATAAATAAATAAATATTGTTTGGTTAAATTTTAGGTTAATTAAGGGTTTTAATTAATCTAACTCAAATCCGTAGAGTGACTGAGTTGGTACAACAGATGATATCCCAAAAGAGAGGTCATAGATTGATTTTTTCCTATAATGACTTCTTGATTGAGCTCGTCGTCTATCGAACTTGCTGAGTGCGATTTATCTGTCATATGTAATTTGCGAGTTACTAACGTCTTTAACCAAACTCAATTGTGTTAGCAGAAAAAAGAATACCATTCCAAGTAACTACGCCAAAATATATTAGTTTACTATGGTTAATAATTGATAAGTTCGTTGAGGTGAGAATGACAGCGCTTTATTACTAAAAAAAAATATGACTTAACCATAAACAACTCATGTCACTAAATTAAAGAAAAGTTATCGTTGGTCATATTGAAACAAGTGTGAGCTATTACATCTTATTGAGATAATGCATATAATTAAAAAAAAAGAGACATATTCTTAGTGATTAATCTGTTTACGAAATGTGAACCTAGACTATCTATGTATTGATTCAATCCTATACACATCTTTGAATCTAATGAATATTTTTTTGAAAAAATATATAATAATGCACCTATCGAGATTAAAGTCAAAAATAAATTCGTAGGTGGACGTGTCGAGCAGAAATAAGATTTATTTGATGTAGATTATAATCATGTTCTAGTTTGTAACATCTTTTCCTAAGACTATATGTTATCTTATCAAACCAAAAAATAGAATGAAAAAAATTTATAAAAAAAATAAATAAATCAATGGCATACAATAAAGTCAATTAATCCATCTTTGTAGAGTTAGGTCATGGTCGGATTTTTTGTAAATTTTTTAATTTTAATTATGACACTTGAGTAAGAGAGTATTAGGCAAATAGTAATTTTTAAGACCACTAATTATTATTTCAAATTGAACTTCTCAACATTTATTTGTTTGTTAAATAACAACAAAACAATCTCTATAAGGAATTTCTTCATTCCTAATATTCAAAATATTAAAGATTTACATGATATATATAACATTGAAGATTATTCATATATCTTTAAAAAAAGAAAAGAGATTTAATTAAAAATAATATCTACATCGATATCACTAAACTATAAGTCCTAATCTTCACCATCAAAATTTTTAGTGGAATGCTAAATGTTATTTTATTCTTAATCAGAAGTCTCGAGTTCGACTCCTTTGATAGAGTGCGCTTTAGTTCACTCAAAGTGGGACATTCTGACACGAATTTAGATGAGTTGGGACTCAAGACGAACATTAACTTCAATATGTAGTCATTTTAGATCAAAAGCGCTTTAGCCACCAAAAGTGGGACTTCCCAATGCAAATTCAAATTAGTCGAGCCTCAAAATGGATATCAGACAAAATACAAGTCCTACTTTTTGTTAATTATATTTAATTTTTTTTATTACACTAAATTTTTCATTGCCAAATTTTTCATGAAGTCATAGATGCATTTATTTTATGACTTTTACTATTCTAATAAATATTTTTTTAAAAAATAATTATACTAGTAATTATCAATCTTGAATAAACAACAATATGGCATATTCAATGTTTCTTATTGCATAGCATGTTTTTCATTTCTTTTCATCTTATATGTATGATTATGACATATACCTTAGTTTTATACAAAATCTATTTTGTTATATTGAGACAAATAAATTGCTTCATAAATTACCAAGTGAAAATCCTTATTGTGATTGGACATCCATTATAATTAAAGGGTCTTTGTCAAGTGGCAAAATTAAATAATTATGAATATGTAAGTAGACATTACCACTACCTCAGAGAGATAGAGAGACTGTTTTTGGAAGACCCTTGTCTCAAAAATATCAGGTTCCAAAAGTAGACGATACTAGATATGAAAAAAGAATGAAGTTTCAAGGAAATTTTGGGGGAAATTCGATAGGCTAGCTCTTTCAAAACGAGCGTAAATCAACTTTTTTTTCTTTTTTATTTTGTATGTCTTTTTTTATTGAGCCTTTTAGTATCTCCCCTGTGACAAATCATCTTGGCCTCAGACCTTACTCGATCTATTATATTCAGACTTTTATTCGACTATTTAGTTATTGTCCACATTTTGAAAGTCGTACAAAAATCACTTAACTGATATGATTTTCATTTCGACGGTCTCTTATCCTTCTTCATAACTTGTAAATAAGATAAGTTTGTCAATTCAATATGACTTTGTAAATAATTTAAAGATATGTAGGATGAAGACCGTGCATTCTTAAAATTAAAGCGTTTATTTATCAACTGAGATCAAATTTGACTATCTGTTTATGTAATATTTCTTTTATTAACTTTTACTCCCTCGATCTCATTTTATGTGACACTCTTTGACTTGACACGATATTTAAGAAAAAATGAAAGACTTTTGAAACTTGTGATCTAAAATCATTCGTTGATATTTGTGTGGCTGAGAATCATTTCATTAAGGGTAAAAAATGGAGTTTTAAAGTTAAATTATTTCTAATTAGAGTAAGATGACATTCTTTTTGGGACGAGAAAAAATAAAGAGTACCACGTAAAATTCGACAGAAGAAATAATATTGTAAGAATTTGTTCATACACCAGATTGAACATAGCATCTATTGGTTTTCATGTGGAAAATAAGTGTAAATGAATGGTTCCAAAAAACATGTCATGATTAAAATCTTAGTGACATTATATATTCCCCCCATTTACTTTACACTATTTAACTACCCATGATCATTTGCCACCAAGAAAAAAAATTATGTTGTCAAGAATTGTCCATATATATTCAACTAGAAAAATGCTCAAGAATTGTTATGAATATTATCCCATCCACATAATATTGAAGAAGTGGTCCATATATATACAAACAAAAGGGCTACTAAAAGTGGGTAACAACTTGGCATGTTTTGAGGCTTTTGATGAAAGGAACCCTTCACGGGCCATGGACGGGCTCGTGGTGGGAGCCTTTGGCAATTTGGTGGTTGCCTAGACAAGGGCACCTCAACACAGTATCCTTCACGGGGCATGGTGCCCTTCACGAGCTGTGAAGGGCCTCGTGAAGGGGGGGCTGCCAAGGCCAAACAAGCCCCTCCCCACCATGGCACCCATCAACCCATGGTGGGCTCCGTCCAGGGGTCCAATTATGGGCTAAAGCCCATAAATACTAAGCCCAATAATTTCATCAACAAATTTTCATTTGTCCCTCTTTAAGGCCCAATAATGAGCTAAAGCCCAACAACACTATGTAAGCCCATCAATTTCATCAACAAATTTTCATTTGTCCCTCTTTTAGGCCCAATAATGAGTTAAAGCCCAATAACACTATGTAAGCCCATCAATTTGTCCCTCTTTAAGGCCCAATCATGAGCTAAAGCCCAATAACATTATGTAGGCCCATCAATTTCATCAATAATAAGCTAAAGCCCAATAACACTAGGTAGGTCCACCAATTTAATCAAGAAAATTTTCATTTGTCCCTTTTCAGGCCCAATAATGAGCTAAAGCCCAATAACATTGATGGGCCCATTAACAAATTTTCATTTCCCTCTTTGAGGCCCAATAATGAGTTAAAGCCCAAATAACATTATGTTGGCCCATAGTTACTAGGCCCAACTCCTTCCCCCCACAGTTAGTTCTTCATTCCCTCTTTGAAGACTCCCAACAGACACCACCAACTCCTAGTAGCTAGCTATTACTACTACTGTTAATGCTGACACAATTTGTTTGCTTTTAATAGGATAGCAAACAAAAAACCCCAAAACCCCTTTGTACCCAAACAAATTCTACTTTGTCATTTCAAGGTATTCTTAACTTTCTCCTTTCTTTTTCATAATTCAAATGTGATTCAAGTTTCAGTTTTTACTGTTTTATCTTTTTGTGGTTATTTGTTTTCCTGAAATTATGTTTAATTTTGGCTACTTTTTTCAATAAAACAGCACCTTAAATTATGTTTAAAGTTTTCATCTTTGAGTTTGAGGGTTTAATTCTATACTTGTTATGGGTTTGTTTGGATGAGACAATTGTCTTTTCTTTTTGGTACATACAAATGTGATTCTAGTTTCAGCTTTTTACTGCTTTTCTCTTGTGGGGGTTGGTTTTCTTGAAATTATGTTTAATTTTGGCTATATTTGCTATAAACACTTGCCTACATTGTGGTGTTATGTTTAAAGTTTTCATCTTTGAATTTGAGGCTTATCATTTTGTGTGTTTTTTTCCCTTGAAATTGTGCTTAATTTTGGCTACATTTGCAATTAAACATCAGCCTCAATTGTGTGTTATGGTTAAAGTTGGAGTTTGAGGAACATACTCTACAGTTGTTAATTGTGATGAGTTTGTTTTGGATGAGACACTTGCGCTTTTACTGCTTTATCTTTTTCTGGGTATTGGTTTCTTGAAATTATGCTTAATTTTGGCTACAGTTGCAATAAATATCAGCTTAAATTGTGTGTTATGTTTAAAGTTTTCATCTTTATTTTTGAGGGTTATCTTTTTGTGGGTATTTGTTTCTTGAAATTATGTTTAGTTGTGGCTATATTTGCTATAAACATTAGCCTGAATTGTGTGTTATGTTTAAAGTGTTCATCTTTGAGTTTGAGGGTTTAATTGTATAGTTGTAATGAGTTTGTTTTGGATGAGACACTTGTCTTTTCATTGGTATTATTCAAATGTGATTCAAGTTTCAGCTTTTTACTATTTATCTTCTTGTGGGTATGGTTTCTTGAAATTATGCTTAGTTGTGGCTACATTTACAATAAACATCAACCTAAATTGTACGTTATGTTTAAAGTTTTCATCTTTTCATTGGTCAGAAATCACTTGTTATCATTTTATATGCAAAGAAATCAGGGTGGGTGGGGATGAAATGTCTGATTGAATTGCTGAAGTAGGGCTAAGGAGAGTAGATATGAATCTAGAAATGAGGTTTTTCTCTGTTACCTTAGTGAGGATGGTATTAAGCTTACCTAAGCTTTGGTCACTAGTGTAGTGGTTGATGCACATCTAAGGGCAGCCGGGTGCACTAAGATCCAGCTATGCTCAGGTTTGGAGAAGGGTCAAACCACAAGAATCTATTGTACGCAATCTTATTCTACATTTTTGTAAGAGGCTGTTTCCACGGTTCAAATCTGTGACTTCCTGGTCACATGAAAACAACTTTACTAGTTATGCTAAGACTCGTGTTCGGTTTGGTGCACAAATCATAAGTTTTATTCATAAGATTTTAGCTCTTTCATTCTTGCAGTTGTTGCTGTTGATGTAATTAATCTTCACTCATGTGGATCTTATTTGTTGGTTACCTACAAAGAAAGAGAAAATAAAGTGTATTAATTTGTATCGTGCCATTAGTGTTACAACAACAACAAAAACAACAACATACCCAGTGGAATCCCACGAGTGGGGTCTGGGGAGGGTAGAGTGTACACAGACCTCACAAGGTAGAGAGACTGGTTCATGTGATCTAATATATATTGTTGGTAGCTATAGTATTATATCTTTTAAAACCTGCATATTTGTATATTTCTGAATGTGCTTATTGATATAGGGTTTTGGATTTCTTCATGTTCCATTTTAATTAGAAAACATTCTCAGGTTACAGTTTCTCTGCAAAACTTTCTCTAGAAATGGCAGCATCTGCAGCTTCAAGCTTGCAAATAGCAATAGCTAGGCCATCCGTACTCTCTACTAAAAGAATTTCCAGTTTCTGCTCAACAAAGTTTGGTGGTGAAACTAGAAAACTGTCCTGGAACCGACTTGCCAGTAATTGTCATGTTTCATCCATTTGGCGCAGTTACACATCTACGACTCAAAAGTTACAGAAAGTTGTCACCAAGGCAAAATCAGAAGCTGATGATAGCAAGCCTGCCTCTGTGTTGCCGATTGATTTGAGAGGTTCGGTTCTTTTGAATTTTTAGTTTTCTTAAGCTTTAAGATCTGAGCAACGAGCAGAAGAGATGGTGGATGTTGTAAGCAGATCTTTCCCCCTCCTCCCTCTTTTTAACTTGGGATTTCCCCTCATTGGCTTCATGATTCAAGAAGCGAATATGTAATCTCAAGTAGAGAATCAAAGTTGGGAACATTTGCAGTACATAATGTCCTTTTAGAATTCCTATTATTCTTTGGATTACGATTAACTATTTTGCATGATAAGCTACTTTGTATTTAACCGGAAGTAGCTTTTAGATAGTAAAGGTGTGCAAAAGCTAGTTCGGACACTACAAGTTATGTTAACACATTACTTGATGCTGGAACTTGGACGATAGATGGAGTGTCACATAACTGACAGAGATAGTGATCTCCTTTATGACATCTATCTCTATGCTATATAACTTTCTTTCATCTATTTTTTCAACGTATTCAAACTTGGAATTTCTGTCCATGTAGCCCTCTGCCCTTTGAGAAAGCTGTAAATTATATTTGCAGGTAAACGTGCTTTTATAGCTGGCGTAGCTGATGATAATGGATATGGGTGGGCTATTGCTAAGTCCCTGGCTGCTGCAGGTGCCGAAATTCTAGTTGGAACCTGGGTGCCAGTAAGTGAAATTTACAATTTGTTGTGATATCACAGCTTCAACTCTTCGTATATCCTTAAACCTTTTGATTTTTATGCATTTCTTTACAGGCCTTAAACATTTTTGAAACAAGTCTCCGACGGGGGAAGTTTGATGAATCACGCGTGTCAGAGTCTAAACTTGTGTTCCTTTCATACTGCTGCAAAAAAAATCTTTATGACTAACCTTCTGCTACATACATCTTTGTCAGTTTGCCAGATGGCTCTTTGATGGAGATTACGAAAGTATACCCCCTTGATGCTGTATTTGATAGTCCTGAGGATGTACCTGAAGATGTAATTTCAAATCCTATTGTTGTGTGAAATTATTTATTGTGTTTCATATGCATTATCTAAAAGTGATTTTTTTCTCACCATGCAGATAAAAACAAATAAGCGTTATGCTGGTTCTTCTAAGTGGACAGTTTCGGTATGTAGTTTCTCCCCAGCCACACTTCTTTATGCATTCCGAACGAAATGAGTAACTCAAACAGGGTTGTGGATACTAAAACAGCCACAAAGTAAAATAAGTTAGGCATGCATCACGATTGTTCTTGGGGTAGCTTTTCAGGGCTTGATTCTGCATTCTGGAAGCTATCGAGTCAAACTTTCTTAAAAATCTGGTGAATCTACCACATTTTCCTTGTGCTTGTTGTAGCGGACGAAAATAGCACATGCCTGCCACATCTCATACCATATGCCCCAAATGAAGACCCTTTCTCCTCAAGGTTTAAGAGCCTGTCTCTAACTTCTCCTACGATCTGTCCCCTTACAATCGTCTCATAGGATAAACGATCCATTAAAGCGTAACAAATGTCTGAACTCCATGATCTGCACGACTGTTCGGGGCTTCCTATGAACAAGGTGTGGGCACAAACAACTGTGATGTGAGCCACTACTTCTCTGTATTTAACCCATGTTAACGCCCAACTAACTCCCAGGACCAGATCGTGGGGATAAGGTTGGGAGCCCCACGGACTCAACCACTTTTGCTATATTTGTGCTGCATATCCGCTTGAGAAAAGTCATATAGCACCCACTTCTCCTCAATGGAGCACCTACTAGTACTTGGATTCCATGAGACCAAAATAAATAGGAAACTCCCTATATGAGCAAGGGAGAGATATGATTGAACATCAGACTCCTCTCGCTTCATACAGTCCATACTGTCGCAAACCACAAGGCATACATACTGCTGATGTCCCAAACTAATTAGTGATGACTGTGGAGAATTTTCCCTCTACAGTTGTGATCTTCATTTTCTGCTGGACTTGAAACTATAGACGTTCTTTTTTTTTCTTTTGAGAAACTATAGTCACTCATGGTGGGAATAGGCATAACATGTTGTGCATGGTTGCCGAATGAACTGATAGGCTACTTTTTTCCTCTCAAGTATACACTAAATTGCTAATAATGGTTGTGCTGCCCATCCCACTCTTCTGCGGTGCCAAGGTTATTGTTAACAATTTAACGTGCCTGAAGCAAATTATGACGATCCACTTTTCTTATCTCCACCTTAGTTATTTTTTTATTTGGTGTGTTAGCTATCATTTAGGCTTGTATCAGGACATCTTCAAGGTATTGATTTTTTGACCTCCAAAGTTTGCATCAGTACCGTTGCGTGTTCTTCAAATGTGATTTCTCTTGTTTATAGGAAGTTGCAGAATCTGTGAAAGAGGATTTTGGCAGCATCGACATTCTTGTCCATTCACTTGCTAATGGGCCAGAGGTAGCTTCTTTTGAAATTGTAAAAACTTGTTTCTTTATTGGCGATTTTTCTTATGAAATCATTCAACCATCAGGTGACCAAACCTCTTTTAGAGACAACGAGGAAAGGATACCTTGCAGCAATATCAGCATCCAGTTATTCCTACGTATCTTTGCTCAAGCATTTCCTTCCAATTATGAACCCAGGCATGTATTTAGTTCCCCGTTCATTTATGTTCTTCTTTCGCTTCGTCCCCCTTGTTTGCCGATTTATTCTATTATGTAAATTCCCCAAGATATTCTCTTTGAAATCAATAATGGTTTCATCACAGGTGGTTCTTCGATTTCTCTTACTTATATTGCGTCTGAGAGGATCATTCCAGGGTACACATTATTCTTTCCTTTTTCTTGTTCTGTTGATCGTTAAGACTTTAAAGTTTAAGTCTGTCCCTATGAGGAATCATTGGTTGAAATATGTCATGCGCAGATATGGAGGGGGAATGAGTTCTGCCAAAGCAGCACTTGAGAGTGACACCAGAGTGAGTTGTTCCTCTACCTTTCAGAAAAAAGAAAATCAGATGAAAAGCCAAACGGTTTTTGCCCCTTGAATCTCTAATGTCCGGCCACATTTTATTGCATCTAATCAGTGAAAGGGATCATTCTAATGATGTAGGTACTAGCTTTCGAGGCTGGAAGAAAACAGAAAGTTAGGGTGAACACAATATCTGCCGGTATGTTGTCCCTTCATTGGCTGTTGGATTGTCCATATTTACTATTAACTGTAACTCCTATAAAGGTAGTACTTTATTCCGCAAGGGTGACCGGAAATGTGATGATTATGTTCCCTCTGTGTAACGGCCATTTGTTATCATCTTGTACATCAATTTTTCCGTCAATAATTGTTTATCTAGTTGAATCAACTCCTTCTCTCTGATGTTTGTCACCATTGCGTGTTAGGTCTTTAATACAATTTTAACTTGATAATGTTTCGTACATTTCCCGGGAGTTGCCTAGATTCTAGTTTCTACATGAAAACACCTCAACCAACAGAGTTTAACGAAGATTTGTAAATCTTGTGGTCTTAACTAAAGGTGTATGTAATGTACCAAAAGACCCTCTGAATCTTGTGGTCTTAAACATGCCGTATAGAATGTTGGAATTAGAGTTACCAAAAATATACAAAGAGGCATTGTTTTTGGAACAAACTAAGAAGGAAAGTAAGACTTATATTGAAACAGAAGGACTATACAATAATCTCGGAAGCCCACCAAGTAGTCAAGGAACTGCTACTGCAGTATATTGTTCTAACTAATTTTTTCGTGCATAATCTTTTATTGACGAAATATATCACTATCCAGGCCCTTTACGAAGTCGAGCTGCAAAAGCAATTGGTTTCATAGATATGATGATTGACTACTCCATAGCCAACGCGCCTCTCCAGAAAGAATTATCAGCAGGTAAATCATCCATACAAGTTATTTCTCACTAAAAATGTTTTCTTTACTATCTCCTGTCCTACTGGATTTTATTAATATTCCTTTCGGGGAAAAAACTTGTCGTAGATGAAGTAGGGAACACAGCTGCATTCCTAGCATCGCCACTCGCTTCTGCAATTACTGGTGCTGTGATATATGTTGACAACGGTTTGAATGCAATGGGCGTGGGAGTCGACAGTCCTGCATTTAAAGACCTCAACATTCCCAAGAGCACGGTATAAAAGATATAGTGTGTTAGGCGAATTTGGACTTGTGCTTTCTTGAACATTGTTATGGTTAGAGCCAAGAGTGGCTCTGCCATCGGCTTTCGTGAAGTCATCTACTTGCTGTGTGATTGATGTTTTTATAGAGTAAATAGAAGTAATGAGTTCCCAGTTATAATAATCTCACTATATGTTCCTCCCCATATTTGCTGAAACAGAGACCTATATTCTCCTCCTGTTTAACGAGGCGATAGCAGAACACTGTCGTCTGTTTAAACAACATAAACCCCTTAACAGCCCGTTGGAGGCTGAGACGATAATGGGGGATGGCTCTGTGCACAGACAACAACAACACCGGCTCTATGAAGTTAGTAGTCGAGTTTGTTTGTTGGCTTTTTGAATTCATCGGTGTAATAACTCTAGGCGTGAAGCAAGTACTTCTAGCTGCTTTGTGTGAAAACCCCTTGGTGCCTTGAACAAGTTTTGTGGATGGTCTCCTACACTCAAGCAATAGTAGCACCCGGGCTCTATGAAGTTAGAATTGAGTCTTTTTGTTGGCTTTCTCAGTTCATTCATGAGTACTAATTCAAGGGTGTGAAGCGAGTAGGCGTCTAGCTACTTTTTGCCTACTTATTATGGTGACTATGTTTTCATCGCGAAAATGAACAAGAAATCTGGATAAATCAGGTCATCGAGTTTCGAATACCATTGTGTTTATTTTTTTATTATTTTGAAATTCTTTAGTGAAAATTCTGATTTTGCCTTCGGCACTAAAGTCAAGCATATCAAAATTCCAGTATGGAGAACCAGTAGTGAAGAAGTCAAACAATGAAGAAAAGAACAGTGGCATCAATAAATGCTACAACATACGAAGCAAAGAAAACAATGAGTAATATTAAAAGAATAACAATAACAATACTAACATGGAAAATAGACAACACTCGACTGTCTACTAATCTTTTATCTCCAGAGAATTTGGACTAGCAAAAATTGACCCTAAGACAGTTAGAGGGTCTACAATTTCTTATTACACCAAAATGACCTATATATATACAGAGATATAACCAGAATAATATGTTCATAGCAACTTCCTCTTCAGTCTCCCACCATTGTCAATGTTGGCATCACCAGTTTCAGGAGAGTTATCGACATCTGAAGCATCGCGTAAAACACTGCCATGGTTCCTTGACTCGAGTTTAGTCAAGAATCATCAACTTGAACCAGTTTATATGCTTCAGTAAAGACTGCCATGGTTCCTTCTGGTACTGCTTTCTTCTTCATCAGCTGTATGAACACAATGGCGTATGAGGTAAGTTCATCGTGTAACGAAGAAATCAAATCCAGAATCTCGTCAATGCATTTCACGTAAAACACTAACCAAAAACATCAAACAGGACAATACCTTATGGACACAGAATTAATTCGTCTCAAAGTATCTGTCGTGATTTCTGTAAATAGTTGTCTAAGATTATTTGCTATTTTAGAAGTTCAAGAAGAAATTTACTATTTTTTTCCGTTTTATCCTTAGTGATAATTGTTCTTAAAGACTACAAACACCAAAATATATCTGGTAAAATAGTAAAAAACTGAGACGTGTAAAAGGGAAACACGACAAATAATTTGAGACAGACAAAGAGATTCCGTACCTCCCAATCAGCAAAATCCAATCTGAAGACAAAGTGGCTGTATTTGACTTCACCAGACTTAACTAAATGGGCAGCAGGACCATTCCTTGGAGCTGAAAAGAGAAGAACATTAGAAAGGGAAAAACAAACAAACTAATTTTTCCGCTGGCAGAAATGCAAGGTAAGACTGCGTACAATAGCCCCTTGCAGCCGGACTCTTCCCTGGACCCTACGCATAGCGGGAGCTTTAGTACATCGGGCTTGCCCTTCAAAGTTTAGGGAAGCGCTATATTTCTGTAAGAGATTGTTTTCACAGTTCAAACACGGTCAACATAAGATTCAAAGAGATATCTTACTAAGAAAGTGCCATCCATTTTCATTAACGTCTATGACAACACGTCCATCTGAAACATGGTTCATATGTTCTTGTCTGTATCTGTTATCTCCCCCCGCGTTATCATCAAGTTGTGATAGAGGCAGAATAGCAAACAGATGTACTGAATTTCACAACTCAAGCAACTTAACACATCGACACATTTAGTCTTCGAAAGTTGTCATAGAGTTAAATGTCCAAAACACACATAAACCAACACATCCATCACATCTCGATGCTGAGGTGGACAAATAGTTGTTTTCAATCGACAACAAGCACACGCAGGCCAACTCAACATTGAGGTGTGTTTTGATACAAAGGGATTGACATTAACTGAGGTATAAAACTCGCGAAAAGGTGATAGTTTAGATCGATAAATATAACAATGAAACGACAAAGACGATTTTCAGAATCCAAATTGAACACCAGGTAAGTGAATTTGCTAAATGCATTTTTTGTTCTGTGTCATTTTTTGGTAGAAACCTTGTCTGTTAAGTTGTATTTTTTAAATATTTTTTTTGAGTTGGTGCTTTGTTATAAATCTGTCTATTTTATTAAGTTGAACGGTGCGGGGCAGGTGTAGGTGGAGGACGGACGAGTGCGTGTGCAGAGTATCCTCGCCCTCTTAGGCACATGGTTCTACGCTCGGAAAGGTTCTCGAGATTCTCAATTGCTCTTTTTAGTGGGGAGGAATAGTGCGGGAAGGGAGCGCCCCATAAACTGAAAATCCATAACCCCAATTGCTACGGGAATGCATGATGACTTGACGTCATCCTCACCTTCCTCCGGCTTATCACCGGCAGTCTGTTCAGGGTTCCAAACGGACAAGTTGAGCTCAACTTACAAATTTTTTTAAACTGTCCCATATTGCTCTGTATATGAAAAATTTTCATTTCAACACACTTCGACCCGCATAAGCTTTTAAGTACTATTCATCTTTTAATTGAGTTTAATATGAAAAGTAAAATTTTTTTTCCCGCTAATTAACATCTCAACAACTAATTAATTATTTTCGACTAACATTTCAATAATTATTTCTTAATCGCTAATACTATTTCTAATTAACATTTCAATAACTAACAATTTACTGAATACATCTAATTTAAAGTTATAAAAAAATTAAAATGAAAGTCAATATTTCATATAAAAAATTATATTTTTAATTTTTTTTATTTTTTTTGTGTTCGATACCCGCACAGATGGGAGGTTTCTTTAAGCAAAATCAAAAAATAAAATCCATATATCTTATGAAAGTTATTTATTATATGGCTTTTTAATTTTTTTTTTAAATTTACAAAATTTAATTCTTTTGAAAAAATTTCTTGTTTGGTCAAACTACAGGAAAATTCATCAGAGTAGCAAAGATTGATCCTTAACCTCTCCAATTTGCCCATTTTCCCCAAATCATCAAAAAAAAAAAAAAAATTAAAATGTCAAGAACTCCTACCATGGATTCTTGCACAGTGGAAACCAGTGATGGGGTCAAGCTCCAAGCCAGAATTTTCAAACCAAACCCATCTGACGAAGAAGAGGAAGAAGAAATAAGCAAAAATAGCTCATGGGTTGTGGTTTTAGTTCATCCATATTCGATATTAGGTGGTTGTCAGAGTCTATTGAGAGGAATAGCAAGTGGGTTATCAAGAAAAGGGTATAAAGCTTTGACCTTTGACATGAGAGGTGCAGGAAGATCAACTGGGAAGCCTTCTATTACTGGGTTTGAGGAAATTAAGGATGTTGTGTCTGTTTGTAAATGGGCTTGTGAAAATCTGTCTGTCAACAAGATTTTGTTGGTGGGTTCTTCTGCAGGTAATTGGAATTTTAAATTTTTTTCCTTTTTAATGTATAGATGTGTTTTTAAGATTATGGGGTTTCTCTAAATTAAGCTTGTTTTATAATATGTTTTGATTATATAGTATTCCACAAGTTAGAAGTAGTGTAGTAGGTTTGCAGGTAGTAGAGTGTGGTTTTGCTTATACTTCCAGTTGCGGAGCCAGAATTTTATCTAAAAGGGTGTCATAATTTAAAGAAGTAAAATCACGTAGAAGCCAAGAGGTGTCAATATATAATATATGTATGTAAAGAAAAGATTTTTACCTTGTTAAACAGTGTAATTTTCGGACGAAGGAGTGTTGGTTAATACCCCTCAAGTGAATGTGGCTCCTACAATGTATACTTCCATACTAGTAGTCCTAGTATTACTCGTGTAGCTTCTTGTTCGTCGTACTATTTTGAAGTATTTATTTTTTGTTTTGTTGTAGTCATGCTTTCTATAATATTGTGCCATGACTTCTTATGTTATTTCCTTTTCGGAACTGCTTTGATCTGTTATTTATCGAGCCAAAGGTCTATAGGAAACAACCTCTCTTCTTCTACCCTCCCTAGACCCCACTTAGCACTTTGTGGGGTTACACTAGGTATGTTGTTGTATCCTCGCGTTATTCCAAACAAGGACTGCATTGTGTCGGTGTCATTAAATTACACTGATAGTGTAAACACTTGAATTTTTTTGTGTCTATAGATGGTTTTCTGGTTCTTTGGAATGTTGGGGTTGCGTCTATATTAAGCCAGTCTGATGAATATGTTTGATGTTTAATTCAATGGCCCTGATATAGTAATGCCACAATTTAGAAGGATTTTCCAATTTTTCTGAGTCATCCTTGTGTTTTTCCAAACAAGAGTGCATTGTGTCAGTTCATTTAGTTTTAAGAGAATTACTGACTGTTCTCTGGTAGCTTTAGTTGTTAGCTAAACTTCTAGTTTAGTGTAATAAACAGCTAGATGTGTTGAGTTTGCTGGATTACAAGTATATATATATATATATATTCCTATCATATGGTAAGTTAGTGCTTGAGTCGCATTTGATAGGAAACTGCTGCATGCTTTCAGTAGGGAAGGTATTTTTTGTTTCCTTTTCCTAGTGGCTCTAAGACTGAGGATTTTGTATCCTTTAGAGGCGGAACTAGGATTTGAAGATTATGTGTTCTGAACTTCCCATCAACCATAGCTCGTTTTAGAAAAATGAACAGGAAGAAGCAGTGGGAGAGAAGGAAGCAAAGAGAACTCATGAGTTGTGGTTTTGGTTCATCCATATTCAATATTAGGGGGTTGTCGAGGTCTTTTTTTATTTTACGCTCGTAACTTGTGGTTGTCGAGGTCTATTGAGAGGAATATCTTTTAGAAGTTTCTTGCACTTCTAAAGTTCAGATTTTTCTCAAGGACTTTATGTTATGTCTACCGATTACACTATTAGGTTCAGTGGACCTATTATAATAGGTAACTCTTGTATCAAGCCTGATATGGTAAATCTTAAACTAGAGTTATAACCTGCTATAACTGGTTCAGTTGCATTGATAGCTATGTTGCTAGCACTCTCCGAAATGCTGTCACACCCATGTTGGATCCTCGTAAAATGCACTATGGAGAATTCAACACACACACTCTGCCATTTTGAAGAGTCCAAGCAACAGACTGATAGTGTAAATATTTTTATACTGTCAGTGTATATAGATGGTGTTTTGGCTCCTTGGAATTATGGGGTTTGCCTCTAAATTAGACCTATTTGATTAGATGTTTGATGTTGATTCAATGATCCAGAGAGTGTATTCTGCAGTATAGAGGGATTTTCCAAATATTTTCAGTGTGACTGGTCTTTGTTCGGTTCCAAATAAAGATTGCAAAAGACTAGTTCACTTCTTCATTAGATGCATCTCCTAATATAATTTCAAGAGAATTACTGATATTATTTTGGTAGCTTTAACTGTTAGTTAAATCCTCTAGTTTAGTGTAGTTTGATATGAACAGCTAGAAATGCATGTGCATGTGATTATGGTGTTGTTAAAGATACTTCACCTAGACGCTGGTCCCTCCAAGTCCGAGCTATAGTCAGGGGTTTGTATTACTTCGTATAGTGGCTGAAAACTTCGATTGGTTAGCAAGATTCTGGTTGAGCTTAAGCAAGTACATTTACGTTATTTCTCCTTAATAATTTCCTATTATATGCTCACGAAGGTTGCAACTTACTTACCAAGGACATGACCTTAGATAGGAGGTTTTGGTGGACATATCAGGTCTTGCTTATTTTTCCATACGGGTAGTCGTAGTATTTCCCTTATAGTTTTTTGTCCTTCAATTTCTGTTACAATCTACCATCTCTTGTACTTCGATTATTGCATTATTTTGTTGTACTTACTGTTCCTTTCTTTCAGAATGCTTTGTCATGCTTTTGATGGTATTTTGCCACGATTTCTTAAGTCCCGTTATTTCTTTTTCAATCTTCTTTGGTATGCTCTTCCTCGAGCTGAAGGTCTATCGAAAATGGCCTCTCTACCTTCCAAGGTAAGGGAAAGGTTTGGTTATGCACTACCCTCCCCAGACCCTACTTGTAGGATTATATGAGTATGTTGTTGTTGTAAGAATGAGAACTCTTCTCTGCGAGTAATTGGCGTCTTTACCATCCATCCTTTATGCAAACATGAATTGCTGCTACTCAAGTTCCACAGTTGTTTTCTTTTGCTGCTACTTTTAATGGCATAGGTGTAGGATGTTTCACTCTTTCTCTTCCTTTTCCGGGGAAATCAAGGATGTACCATAGTGATACACATTTAATCATGTTGCGAAATGTTACGATAAATCAATCACATTAATAGTGAGCTTTAAACTAGTTTGGCTGTTAATATTTCTGTGGTATCTGTATGCAACAACAATACTCAACTGAAGTGAAGTAATTCTCAAGAACGTTAGGAGTCAAACATCACATCCCTGGCAGAGTTGACTCATAACTTTCCTCTGTTGTTAAATTCATTAATGACCATAAATTATTTATAGAAAGCTTTGCCACAAAAAATGCACACAATGGCACTAATTGGATAAAACTGTTTTTTGCCCTGTGATGATGCATGTCTTTTTTGCTTTCCTATCCTCTCACATTTGCCTGTCTCAATAATCTCCTCACTTTGAACTTTCTCCATCGCTGTCTCTGAATAGTAAAATCAAGGTGAGTTGCCGCCTCAGTTTAAACATGTCTAAAACAAAAACTTTGGTCCTTTATGTGCATTTCTAGCCTGTTGTGGTGTATATATAATATGAAATTGAAGTTGTCTTTTTAAGTAACGGAAGAGGGAAAGAAGGATGTAGGAGAAGTAAGACCATTTTTTCAGGTTAAACCTGATCAATTCTTTAGTTTAAGTTCTAGAAGTAGGAAGAGAACCCGAAGAGAGGGAGGAACAAATGAATAGGTTAAAGAGAGAGAAGTTAGAGGCTACTTATCATTTTCACTTCCAGAAAATCGAGTTGAGCGCTTAAATGATAATTCATTCAACTTTATTATAAATTCTTCGATATATATACTTTGTCTTTAGTTTATTCCCTCCCACACCTTTTCAATGGGTTGCGTGGCTCATCTGAGTGCGTGCTGCATTGCTTTGGTAAGCAATTAAGTCACATCTCTCTATTATATTCTCCAATATACCATGTCAAATTGCCATTTGAGCAGATTACTACTTGCTTCTTTACAACACAAGCTACCTATAAATCAATGAGAGAAGATGTTCCAAAGATTTTGTGGTAACATATGCAGTTAATTCTTTTCTGGAACTTGCTGCGTTGATAAATACAACCAGCGTGCACTGGTTAACAATTATTATATTGTTCCCTTCTTAATCGTTTTCAACGTGACTTCTTGCAACTGCATTTGCTTTTCATACTTGAGGCAGGAATAAGATTTGTGTATGCTCTACCCTCCCAGACCCCACATTGTGGGACTACACTGGATGTTTTGGTTGTTGTCATCCATTATTAATATGCATTTTTAACAGGTGCACCAATAGCAGGCTCTGCTGTAGATCAGGTTGAACAGATAGTGGGCTATGTAAGTATTGGTTACCCTTTTGGTTTATTGGCATCAGTCCTCTTCGGGCGACATCACAAAAACATATTAAAGTCACCTAAACCAAAGCTCTTCATCATGGGGACGCAAGACGGATTCACCACCGTTAAACAACTGAACAACAAGCTTAAATCTGCAGCAGGACGTGTCGAGACTCATCTCATTGAAGGTATTGGCCACTTTGCGTTGGAAGGCCCTGCTTATGATTCTCAGATGGTAATTTTAATTGCAGAATTCATCAGCTCTTTGTAGTCCTCAAGATGCTTGCGTTGCACAGGAAGAATTTACGACATAATGTGATTCCCTACGAACGACATGCAATGTTAGGCAATGTCGTAAACTGGTGCTTTCTAGCTTGTTCTCCAAATGATAGATGAGAAAGATGGGGTTGGGCTTGATTTTTTGTGTGGGGTGGTAGGACTCCCATTATTGTTCTGTCCAGCTTTTGTGTGTGAGCAATAGTGTATGTGCAACATGGTAAATACTTATCTGCATCGAGCGTTTATGGTTGGCTTGTTCTTGGGCGTAGAATTTTACCTTCCCAATATAAAATCTTGGATCCGTCACTACTGCTTGCGGGCTTACTAGCATTGACATGTTGGAAAGTATTGCTTTGTACTTCAATTATCGTATTATCTTGTTGTGATTATAGTGTTCTTTTCATGACTTCTTCATTTCTGTAGTGGTTCGGACTGATGTTGTTGAACTGAGGGTCTATCAGCTTTTTTCATGACTTCTTCAATTATCATATTATCTTGATACGGTACATATTTAAAAGTCGAATACTTATCACATAAATTTGAGGATTCGGAGATGTGTTTGAGTATGAATATTCATATTGAATTACGACCAATTATTGTATATTACGATATATAAGGTATATAATTTAATTAATTGAAGTTTTTTGAATTTAAACTAATAAATTTTTTAATATTAATTCTTTATAAACACCTAATATTTTACTAATTATAATTGAGAATTTGAAAAAGGTAGACATGTGCATCCTCAATATTATTTTTGAATAGGTCTCATGCTCCTGTGCGTATTCTTTTTTTTCCTTTCTTGGGTTTTTTTTCACTTTTTAAAAATAATTATTCGATATTTAAAATTTACGTACATGACTTATTTAAATTTGGATTGCCTAAAATTTATTCAAGGAGGAAGTGCTATTTATTAAGCATTTCTCCATTCTCTAAACTTGAATCTGATATCGCTGTTAATGATGAAAAAATCTCATTAATGACGACCATATCAGCACTAACACATCGGACATCACAATCTATTAAAACATTGAAATCAAACATGTTTGAGTGAAAGTAGTACTAATAAAGCTGGACTTTAGATTCCTAATTAAGGATAAACAGATTTTGATCTCATGTATCTCATCGTACCTCTTTGATGCTTATTATTACTTATATTATATTATATGCTTTCTATTATAATATTTTATTTTTCTACAAAATTGTACTAGAGGAACTCCTCTTATATAGTAAAAATATAGCAATATAGATTTTCATTTCATCAAAACTAGAAAAGTAATAAAAATAAAATCAATCAATCACTCCTACCTTAATCAATTGATCCACAATTTTCAATTTTCAATGAACCTAACAACAATATATGAATAGAACACTCACACAAGTATATCAACTTGTGATTGAAAAAGTTATTTGTCCAACTCCATGATACGTATTGCTTGTTTCCTTCCAACAAATCTTGCGAATATGTTCTTTGAATTACGTCATCATAAAACTCATTAAAAAACGTACAGATCATGTGAACATCTGTTATACCTGATAAGATCTTTCACTCTTCTATCTCATTCTGAAGTCTGATTCTCCTAAAATGTCATTTCGCACTGTTCTTCAGAACCATTTGTCAGCTAAACTAGAAGTCTACAAGTCTATCTCCGCAGTCATCATAGAAAAAAAAAACAAATATATAAAGAATAATTAACCCTCACCACTATCATTCCTATATCTAAAAAAAAAAAGAAAGAGAAAAATAATGTGAAATTCTCTTTCTTCATTGTATCCTAAATTGTTAAAAGAATGAAAAAATCAAGAACAAAAAATAAAAAATAAATAAATTAATGATGTACTTTATTTTGAATTGGATTTGAAGAACTTCTAGGCCTTCTTCTTAAACCATTTTCCAAAGCTTTCTTTTCATCCACTTTGCCAATATTTGTAGAAATTGAATTGAAAGAAACCATTAATCTTCTTGAATATTTGGCTTTTATTCCTTCAAGAATTAATATGTCTTCAAGTGGAAAAGACCTAGCAAAAACCATGATGAATAAATGTGAAAAAAATAAGACAATAGTAAGAAGAAATAATGTTCTATGACTATTTTTCATAGTGGAAAACTTTAATTTCAAATGAAAAAAATGGAGAAGTATATTTGGTTTACAAGAAAAAAACTTAGTTTATATACAAGAATAAGAATAGAAAGAGGAATCCATTCTTGATATTTGTGATTAAATCTGACAAAACATGTGTAAATTGATATAATATAAGAAAAAAAATGATGGAGTTGTAATGTTTGTTTAAAGGATATATAGTTCATAGTTTTTAAGATTCACATCGAGAAGTCTTATTTTGAAAAAAAATACCGTTAAAAAATTGACGAAAAAAAATGAAAATACAAAAAGGGCATAAGCATGTGGATCATTATATTATTTTAACCGATAAATAATCGTCTAACTCTAGGGATCTGACAATGAAATGTTATGATTTATGGATATAACGTGCACTGATCATTTTTCGATTTTGTCTTAAATATGGGCAACTGATCATTTTTCGATTTTGTCTTAAATATGGGCAAAAATGTAAATGACCCCTTGGAAGGAGCAAAACATGTGAGACTTGATTTGACTAATAGTTAGTAGATCTCTTTGATTCAAATCAATTTTCTAATTTTGAAGACTATATGTTATATAAAAGAACATGTTCATGTGACTTTTCACAAGATACCAAATTAGACCACTTTCTTGTGTGTCCTTTTTCTTGTATTATATTTTAAGCATTTGAATCTAAGTTTTTTCAAGATCAAACAACCACAGCTAAGGTTGGTTGGGAAAGAAACAAGAATTGATTAACAATCAATTTAATTATGTAACAAAGCGACGGAGATGAGGATAGTTAGATGAATGTGTAGTTATATTAGGAAGGACATAATTAGAAATGATGTTATACAAGATAAGGTCAGAAATCATTCTGATTGTTAGGACATGTTAAGAGGTAGGTTTAACAACTATTGAATGAAAGTGATTTAGATATGACATGATATAGTTTTAGCTCACGGAGAACATGATTCTAAATAAAAAGTTATGGACTTCGAGGATTCAGGAAGAATTTAGAGGATTAGTAGGTAACCGAGTGTTATCGTACTTTTGTGTGAGAAAAGCATGAGGCTAATTTCCTCATGTAGTATCTTTTTTCTTCTATATTTACTATTACCTATTGCTTCTTTTGCAATATTCATCTTTGCTAATTTGTTGTCTTCATTTTCTTTTCGATCATCCTTTAGTTTCAAAAGCCAAGGATCTATCAAAAATAACCTTTCTACTGCGAATCAAAAATAAAAAACCTATAAGTAGATGATCAAGCTTGCAACGATATCATCCTATTTTTCGATCGATGCACAACTGCCTCTTTACCGTGGATTAGAAATTAAGGACCTATAAGTAGACCATCAAGCTTGTGACTATATCACCCAATCTTTCGATCGATACACAGTTGAAGAGGCAGATCACACGATTTCTCACTCTATGCCTTTCAAAAGGAAATGATTGATCGATTCACAAAACAAACAAGCTAAGAAAATTTATATTGGTATGTAACTCGCGAAAAAGTGCATTCTCCAACACAAAAATACGTGTGGAAATGCCACAAACCCACCCCCCAAAAGAAGCCAAAATAAAAAAGGGATAGCTACTACACCTTTTACAAATTACTACAAGAAGGTAAGCTAAAATTTCTATTGCATATACAAGTTAATATCTTGTATTATATAGTAGAGGGAATTTATGAGGAACAAGAAAGCATGCCTACACCGGGACGATAAGCCCAAGCTGGAGGGAGGCGCGCGTACTTCTCCATGCCAGGTTGTTCATCAAATGGGCGTTGCATAACTTTCAGTAGTCGTCGGACCTCCCCAAAATCGTCTTGTTCAGCTGCATCTATTGCACTTTGGCATAGATAGTTTCTAAGAATGTACTTTGGATTTACAGAGTTCATTGAAGCCTTCCTCTCTTCGTCCGATACACCACTAGTAGAGAGCTGTAGAATAGAATAATGACTAGTTAAGCATCTTGCATGCAAGAAATAGTTACAGAGAAGGAGAAACGCAGGTGCGGAGGCAGATAGGGCAGGGGTTCCATACGCACTTCTTTCGACGAAAAATTGTACAGTTTACACATGGTTACAATTTATTAATTTGAACAAAATAACATATTGTAAACAACCGAGATGGTTGCGCACCAGAATTATCATCATCGATGACAACAATCAAAACTACAATTACAGCTGTAACAAAATGAAGTTATGTATTTACTTTGAGCTAGAACTTACATCCCACTTTTACTTTGAGCTAGAACTTACATCCCACTTCTTTCCCTTCTTATGTTTTCCCTTTCATCTTCTTTTCCCTTTGAATCTTCATGTTTCTACAGCAAGGAGGGGTCAGGTGGATCTAGGATGGGTCCAGGATTTCAGCTATACCTTATTTCTTTTGACTCGAACGAAGAAAAGATTAAAATGTATAGATATAATAAGAGCAAACTCAACCCTCGGGGGTTGGCCTGGTGGTAATAGACTTGAGCCTTGGGGTTTGCTCCCTTTCAAGGTCTCAAGATCGAAACCCACTGGGTGCAAACAATTTTTGAGGGCCATCGGACTGAGTAAAACCTGAATTGACCGTGGTGCACTTGCGGAAAACTCCTTGCCGAGGGCTTGTGCACCCCCGAGATTAGTCGGGGCTCTAAGAGACTCGGACACCCGGTGCAAATCAAAAAAGAAAAAGAAGAGCAAACTCATTCTAAATCGGATGCAACCTCATGTTAGTCTCCGAGGCTGGGAAGGGAGGCATCTTCCTGGAGATTAATTATTTCGGCCTTTCCACCAACAGCAGCCCGTGTCTAAGGGGAACAGTGCAGGTGAGGAAATAACTCTTCCACACAAACTACGAGTGCACCACGAATATAAAGTAAAAGCAAGGGCCTTCACTGCGCTCCATCATGCTTATGCCACTTGATCCGTAGCTAATTACTATTAGTAAACAAGTACTGATCAATCAGATTTAACTTACAAAAATGGTATGACTTTCGACATCATTCACGATGCACTACGAGTCTACGACTGAACTCAAGAAGAAGATGACTCCTAATTCAAAATAAAAGAAGTTAATTATGCATACCTCCTGTATGTAGGATTTCACCCAGCTTGTCCACGCTTCCTTGCGCTCTTTACCAATATCCAATAGGGCAGCTTTCAGAGGAATTAGCAACTGGTCATCTGGAATTGTAGGATTAGCTTTGATGTTTGATAATAATCGGAAGAAGTTTGTGTAATCAACTTTATCGACAGCCATATTCTTAAGTAGTTCACCAATCATCTGTTTATGGTACTTGACCAAACCAAGCTTTTTGGTCATGATAGCTTGATAGTCATCCATAAATTTGAGGCCATACCTAAAAAAGTGGATAGATGAAACATCACTCAATAGTATAAAGATGAAGACCAGCAATGGAACACCCCAGCAAATGGTAGTATTTTTCGTCACCTCTCCATGGCGTAATTTGCCTCCTTATCATTCAGCAATTGTGCAGTCAATAGAGTAGTAGCAAACTGAGCAACATTCCATAAACCTATATCTGGCTGATTCGCAAAGCAGTATCTTCTACCAGGTAAATCAGTGGTATTTGGTGTGAAACTGGGATCAAATGCGTCTAAAAATCCAAAAGGGCCATAATCAATGGTGAGGCCTAACACACTCATGTTATCAGTATTCATCACTCCGTGTGTGAAACCAACACCTTGCCACATTGCAATCATGGAAGCCGTCCGCTCAGCAACTTCCACTGCCCATGCTGAAAAAAATGCACCCATACATTAATGCATGTGAGAAAAGTAATTTGTAAAAATATTTTTTTTTCCTTCAGTTCCATAACAAAAATGCAAAATAAATAGCACAGACTGTAATGAAAATGAAGTTAAAACTATGTTATAAGAATACATGTAAACTCCAAGTCCGTTTTTCCCAGTCTCAGATTAAAGAAATTAAAACATATCGCCTTCTCTCTTATAAGACCAAAGCTAGCGTCTTTTTACGACAATAAGGCACTTCCATTCCTACTACAACAACAAACCCAGCATAATCCCACAAGCAGGGTCTCGGGAGGTATAATGTATTGTTTCCGATAGACCCTCAACTCAAGGAAAAGCATTTCAAAGTACACTGTACCTCTTCAAACCCCATGTTATATTTTTGGAGTCCAGAACTTTGCTTGGTACTATATTAATCTGGATGGTTGAGCTCTAGTAGATCATCACATAGACAACATAAATGACCAGCTAAAGATTGTATTATCCTCCTTCACGTAGACATGGGAGGATCAAGAACTCTACTGGCGGAAACAGTTAAACATGAGGTCATTAAGACTTTGCTGACAACGGAAATACTGAGACAAGTACTATCATTAAGAAGCAATTAACATAACTCACATATAGCACATAAACAATCCATCCTTCTATCCACTTCAGGATAATCAATATTACCACATTGTATGGAAACCAAAAAGTAGCATCGCCTTATGAAAATAAAGTACTTCCTTTTCTCGACATTAAGTGTTTTAGATTCTGAAAATAGAAGTTCACCTCAAATTAACCATCAAGTGTCTGTTAGAAGCCTGACAGATCATTACCAAGCCCGTATAAATGGCTACTAAAACACATTACATTATGCCTTCCACTTAGATATGAGAGGACATAAAGGACCACTGGCAGAGGCATATAAAAACATTAAGAGTCTTGCTGACAACTGGAATATTGAGACAAGGACTACTCATCAAGAGGTAATTCCCATCACCCTCTTTTGCCGCACTCAATTCAGCATTAAAAAGGAGAACAGATTCCATGCAGACACAAGCAATCCTCCCCCATTATCCACTTCAAGAAAACCAATATTTTACCTGCATATTTGTTTGAGGTTAAATCCACAACCGAATCATCTTCCTCGCCTGTGCTGAATGATATGCTTTCACTCTTACTCATGTTCTCTAGATGGGGAAAGTGATGTCTAATTGTGTAATCTGCTAAAGTACGTACGATCTCAAGGTCCTCTTTACCCCTAGAGGCATGTAGTTGGTAAGAACCAAAGCGCAGAAAGGATTGAGCAACTCTGCAGACAATGGCACCAGGCTCATCCTTTGGATTTCCGCTGCATGAATAAGAATAGAATCATGCATAGAAAGAACAAAAAGCAGACTTGAATGATCAAAAACAACTAACACGAGCATAATCCTATAATATTCCAAGTCTACACTGAAAACTCAATACAGGTGTTTAGGTGGTTCTCACCAATTTTAGCGAATAAACTGCAAGTATATCATTCTCTGAAGAGTTCTCGACTCAATAACATTTTAATGAAAAATAATAGACATACTGTACAATTAACTACATACATACATACATACATACATACATACATACATACATACATACATATATATATATATATATATATATATATATATATATATATATATAGAGAGAGAGAGAGAGAGAGAGAGAGGGGTTAAAGTCTCAATGTATCCTTGCTGATTAAATGGCACAAAACTGTAAAGAGTAACATACTCATAAAACATGTCCCTGGTGACATCTTTTCCTGTCATTACAAGACAGAGTGCTCTTGTAGTTGGGATTCCAAGACTATGCATAGCTTCACTGCAGAGGAACTCCCGGATACTACTCCGAAGCACTGCAAGACCATCAGCAAAACGGCTATATGGGGTCTTCCCAGCACCCTTTAGCTGCAGTTCCCATCTTTCGGACTTTGAATTCAAAACCTCTCCAAGAGTTATTGCTCGACCATCACCTAGCTGACCAGCCCACGCCCCAAACTGATGTCCTCCATAGTTCTGAGCATAAGGCATGCTGCAGAAGCAAATTCAACCTAACATGCTGTCAAACTATTAAAAGTTTAAGCAGATTCAAATTAGAGGAGAAGTGACACTTACGCTCCAACTAAAGGTGATACCCCTGAGAACAGAAGTGGAATATCAGGCCTCTCAAATCTGAAAGGTTAAAAGAACTCAGCGTCACTTCTATCACAATACAATAGAAAGGACAATCTTCAAGAAGCATTAAAACCTCACTCTTTAGGATCCAACTCAAGTAACTCTGCTACTGATTCTGACCACACAACGAGCTGAGGATTCTCCACCTCAACAGAAGGCGACACTTTTGTATAACACGCATGCAATACCTACAAAAGCACATTATTTGACTCTAATAAATAACTTGCAACATAATTCTCCACCTCAATGCAACAATATCAACGTCATCTCATAATATTCAAAGTCAAACGGGACTGCAGCACTTAATACATATGGAAAACCAGGATTTCATCTTTCTTGCTATGCAGACACTGATAGCATAGAATCATATTGCAAGGTATTAATCTTCCTCATTCAGCTCTAGCCATGAAACAAGTCTATTTTTTTCCTTTTTAAACAAAAGGTTGTAAACCATTCCAATATTTCCAAGTGTGAATTGAATTCAGAGAACTTACCTAGCACCTGAACTATGGGAGTTGAAGAGAGGGAAGCTCAAACAAAACTAACTTCGGTGCTATCTCTATCAAGACAATAGGTGGAAGCACAATTTCTACAGACATGAATAACTAGCAAGAAGATTTCCCTATCACCTAAAGCAATAAAATGTGTTCTTTAGATTAAATTTTGACGGGACTCCAGCAGTTATTACATATACAACATCAAGATTACAACTTTTTTGCTATGCGACCAAAGAATCTATCTCATGAACTATCAATAGATGAACCTTTCCACAAGTAAGAGCACTAGAATTCCCATCTTGATTTGATACAGTCCAGGAAGAACTACACTGCAAAAGCTGGCTATTAAGGTGGGAGAACCCAAGGCTATATAAGTTCCACATTAGCTCCCAATTTAACTGATGTGGAACTCAATTCCCATACCTTGCAATAGGATCATATGAAACCACCACGCTCCGCATCTGTCGTCCTTGATGACTCCACACTGGGTAGACTTCCCTCTACCACAAATAGATACCAGGTAAGCCTTTTCGAGTCAGGTGCCCAGGCACCTCCATGGTACGGTGGGCACGACGGGTGGTGGGTGACTCTGATACAACTCCAGAAGAACCACACCATAAATGCTAGCTATTAATATGGGAGAGACCAAAGCTACATAAGCTCTACATCAACTCTCATTTAACCTATGGGGGACTCAAGTCCGATACTTTATAATAGGATCATAACATAGACTCAACAATATCAGTGAAAAATTCATGAAATTCCAACAATTCAATTCAATTCAAAACAAACAATTCAATAATGATCACAACAATTACATCCAATTTTAATACAACACAACACAAATATCAACGAGAAACAGAAAAAAAAAAAACTCTCTTGGAATGGCATCTGTTCTTGGATCAGCGGACAGTTCACGAACAAAAGAATGATGGGAGGAAAGTAATATTACTAATAACACTGATAACGGAACCAGACAATACTCAACCTCCTATTAACCTTCTAACATAATACTCGACCCTTCATATCTTCCTAGGATCATGTCCTCAATAAGCTCCAAAGTGCCATGTCTTGTTTAATCACCTATCTCTAAGATTTCTCTAGCCTACCTCTACCTCTCCTCATATCCACTATAGCCGACCTCTCCCGCCTCCTCACCGGGACATCGCCAACCTCTCATGCCTCCTCAACCGGAACATCTATGCATCTTCTCCTCACATACCTCCATCATCTCGTCCACCACGAAGGCAACTCCCACCTTGTCCCAGCTTGAAATCAAACTCCACAACATCACTGAAGAATTCATGAAATTCCAACTATTGAATTCAAAACAACAAAAAATCCAATAAAGATTATAAATTTACTTAAAACCCAATCTCAATACAACACCTACACACAAACACACACACACAGAGATACTAACAAGAAACAGTAAAGGGGAAAAAAAAACCTCTCTTGGAATGGTATCTGTTCTTGGATCAGCAGGCAATTCACGAACAAAAGAATGATCCCAATTAAGCTCTTCAAGTTTCAACATACGTCTACTGTTACTTCCATCATTTCCCAAATTCTGCTTCTTCAATATGTCAGCAACTGAATCAACTGAGTCCATCGAAGAAAACAGAACACAGCGGCGATTGGGTTGAATTGGGATTGAAAAAGGGTTCTTTGGATGGAAAAAAAAATTGGGTCGAAGAGATTTGGAGAAGAGAAGAGCGGTAGATGAAGAAGAAGTAAAAGAGAGTGAAGCTGAGATTTTTGGAAGTATTTGCATACTTGATTGTATGTTTTAATTTTAATGGGGACTGAAATGAAATACTAATAAGTATAGTTTACTTTATAAATTGATCCTTCTTGTTATGTTGAGAAATTTAAAACTTTGGTCTCTCAATTATGTTTAAAGTACATTTTGTCTCCTTCTATGTGATTTTTCTTCTTATTGTTGTTAACAAACTTAACATGAAAGACTTTTGGCAGGTTCCTTACAGATAGGTTGGTGAAATTTTTTGGGAAATTGAGTCGGAGCCCCAAGTAGCCTAGAAAATCGGGCTAATACTCACGAAAAAACTACTGAAATTGCTTGTTTCCTATTCCTTGGATGATAAAATACTATCAGGCCTCGTCCGGCGACGTCGGGCCACTAGAGACTCTTGGTAGGATTTTATGGGCCAAGCAACAAGAAACAAGTGATGTTGGCTGTTTTTCATAGGTGTTAGCCCACAATTTGTGGCACTGCCCGACGATCTGGGACAACTTTCCCAAAACATTACACCGACCCGTTCGTCACGAGCTCGGCAAGAGCCCCCTGTGGCCCGGTGGCACTACAGGACGCCTGATAGGATTTTATGGGCCAAGCAACAGGAAACATGCCATTTGAGTAGTTTTTCGTGGGTGTTAGCCCATGATTTGTGGTGCTGCCCGGGTATCCGAGCTAACTTTCCCAAAAAATTACACCAACCTGTCTGTAATGAGCCTGCTAAGAGGCCCAAGTGGCCCGGCAGCGCCGCAGGACACTAGGTAAGATTTTATAGGCCAAGCAACAGGAAATAGGCGATTTTGGTAGTTTTTCATAGGATTTAGCCCACGATTTGTGGCGCTGCCAAGGGGCTCTGTCACAAATTTCCCCAAAAATCATACGAGTGGGTCCGCAACGAGCCCAGCAAGAGGCCCAGGTGGCCTGGCGATGGTGGGGGAGGCCTGGTAGGAATTTATGGGCCAAGGAACATGAAACAAGCGATTTCGGCAAGTTTCTGTGGATGTTAGCCCACAGATTCTGGCGCTGCAGGGGTATCCGACGTAACTTTCTCAAAAAATCATACCAGTGGGTCCGCAATGAGCCCAGCAAGAGGCCCAAGTGGCCTGGCGCCCGAGGGGGGGGAGGCCTGGTAGGAATTTATTGGCGAAGGAACAGAAAACAGGCGATTTCGACAGATTTATGTGGGTGTTAGCCTACGGATTCTAGCGCTGCAAGGGGCTCCGGCGCAACTTTCCCGAAAAGTCATACGAGTGAATCTACAATGCGATCAGCAAGAGGCCCAGGTGGCCCGACAGTGGGGGAGGCTTGGTAGGATTTTATGGGCCAAGGAACAAGAAACATGCGATTTCGGTAGTTTTCTATGGGTGTTAGCCCACGGATTCTAGCGCTGCAAGGGCTCCGGCGCAACTTTCCCAAAAAATCATACGAGCTGGTCAGCAATAAGCCCAGAAAGAGGCCCAGGTGGCCCGACAGTAGCGGGGGAGGCCTGGTAGGATTTTATCGGCTAAGGAACTTGTTTGGTAGTTTTCTGTGCGTGTTAGCCCACGGATTCTGGTGCTACAGGGGGATTCGGTGAACTTTCCAAAAAAATCATACGAGTGGGTTCGCGACGAGTCCGGCAAGAGGTCTAGGGGGCCCGACGGCATTGTGGGAGGCCTGGTAGGACTTTATGGGCCAAAGAAGAGGAAATAGGAAATTTCGACACTTTTCTGTGGGTGTTAGCCCACGGTTTCTGACACTGCATGGGGGTCCAGCGCAAGTTTCCCGAAAAATCATACGAGTGGATATGCAAGAGGCCTGGCAAGAGGCCCAGCGGCGTTGGGGGAGGCCTGGTAGGATTTTATGGGCCAAGGAAGAGGAAACAGGTGATTTTGCCACTTTTTTTTGGGTGTTAGCCCACGGATTCTGGCTCTGCATGGGGGTCCCGCGCAAGTTTCCCAAAAAATCATACGAGTGGGTCCGTAAGAGGCCCGACAAGAGTCCAAGGGGGCCCGACGGTATTGGGGGAGGCTTGGTTTGATTTTATGGGCCAAGGAAGTGGAAACAGGGGATTTTGGCTCATTTCTGTGGGTGTTAGCCCGCTGATTCTGGCGCCGCATGGGGTTCCGACGCAAGTATCCCGAAAAATCATACGAGGGGGTCCATAAGAGGCCCGGCAAGAGGCCCATGGAGCTCAGCGAGGTTGGTGGAGGCCTTGTGGATTTTATGGGCCAAGGAAGTGGAAACAGGCGATTTCGGCTCATTTCTGTGGGTGTTAGCCCACGGATTCTGGCGCTGCATGGGGTTCCGGCGCAAGTTTATCTAAAAATCATAGGAGGGGGCCCGCAGAGGCCCGGAAAGAGGTCTATGGGGCCTGGCGGGGTTGGTGAAGGCCTTGTTGGATTTTATGGGCCAAGGAAGTGGAAACATGCGATTTCGACTCATTTCTGTGGGTGTTAGCCCAAAAATTCTGCCGCTGCATGGGGTTCTGGCGCAAGTTTATCGAAAAATTATACGAGGGGGTCCGCAAGAGGCCCAACAAGAGGCCCATAGGTCCCAGCGGGGTTGGTGGATGACTGGTTGGATTTTATGGTCCAAGGAAGTAGAAACATGCGATTTCGGCTCATTTCTGTGGGTGTTAGCCCACGGATTCTGGCGCTGCATGGGGTTCCGGCGCAAGTTTCCTGAAAAATCATACCAGGGGGTCCGTAAGAGGCCTGGCAGAGGCCCGTGGGGCCCGGCGGGGTTGGTGGAGGCCTGGTTGGATTTTATGGGCCAAGGAAGTGGAAACAGGCGATTTCAACTCATTTATGTGGGTGTTAGCCCATGGATTCTAGCGCTGCATGGGGTTTCTTTCCCAAAAAATCATACGAGGGGGTCCGCAAGAGGCCCGGCAAGAGGCCCATAGGGCCCGGCGGGGTTGGTGGAGGGTTGGTTGGATTTTATGGGCCAAGGAAGTGGAAACAGGCGATTTCAGCTTATTTCTGTGGGTGTTAGCCCACGGATTCTCGCGCTGCATGGGGTTCTGGTGCAAGTTTATCAAAAAAACATACGATGGGGTCCGCTAGAGGCCCGGCAAGAGGCCGATGGGGCTCAGCGGGGTTGGTGGAGGCCTACTTGGATTTTATGGGCCACGAAAGTGGAAACAGGCGATTCAGCTCATTTCTGTGGGTGCTAACCCACTGATTCTGGCACTGCATGGGGTTCTGGCGCAAGTTTCCCGAAAAACCATACGAGGGGGTCCGCAAGAGGCCCATGGGGCTCGATGGGGTTGGTGGAGGCCTGGTTGGACTTTATGGATCAAGGAAGTGGAAATAGGCGATTTCGACTCATTTCTGTGGGTATTAGCCCACGGATTCTGGCGCTGCACGGGGTTCTGGTGCAAGTTTCTCGAAAAATCATACGAGGGGTCCGCAAGAGGCCCGGCAAGAGGCCCATGGGGTCCGGCAGGGTTGGTGGAGGCCTGGTTGGATTTTATGGGCCAAGGAAGTGGAAACAGGCTATTTCAGCTCATTTTTGTGGGTGTTAGCCCACAGATTCTGGTGGTGCATGGGGTTCCAGCGCAAGTTTCCCAAAATATCATACGAGGGGGTCCGCAAGAGGTCGGTTAAGAGGTCCATGGGGCCCGGCGGGGTTGGTGGAGGCCTGGTTGGATTTTATGGGCCAAGGAAGTAGAAACAGGCAATTTCGGCTCCTTTCTGTGGGTGTTAGCCCACGGATTCTGGCGTTGCATGGGTTCCGACTCAAGTTTCTTGAAAAATCATACGAGGGGGTCCGTAAGAGCCCCGACAAGAGGCCCATGGGGCCCGGCGGGGTTGGTGGAGTCCTTGTTGGATTTTATGAGCCAAGGAAGTGGAAACAGGCGATTTCGACTCATTTCTGTGGGTGTTAGCCCACGGATTTGGGCGCTGCATGGGGTTCCGGTGCATGTTTCCTTAAAAATCATACCAAGGGATCCGCAAAAGGCCCGGCAAGAGGCCCATGGGGCCCGACGGTATTGGTGGAGGCCTGGTTGGATTTTATTGGCCAAGGAAGTGGAAATAGGCGATTTCGGCTCATTTCTGTGGGTGTTAGCCCACGGATTCGGGCGCTGCATGGGGTTCCGGCGCAAGTTTATCTAAAAATCATACGAGGGGGTCCGTAGAGGCCCGGCAAGAGGCCCATGGGGTCCGGCGGGGTTAGTGAAGGCCTTGTTGGATTTTATGGGCTAAGGAAGTGGGAACATGCGATTTTGGCTCATTTCTGTGGGTGTTAGCCCAACAATTCTATCGCTGCATGGGGTTCTGGGGCACGTTTATCAAAAATTCATACGAGAGGTCCGCAAGAGGCCCGATAAGAGGCCCATGGGTCCCGGCGGGGTTGGTGGAGGACTGGTTGGATTTTATGGTCCAAGGAAGTAGAAACATGCGATTTCGGCCCATTTCTGTGGGTGTTAGCCCACGGATTCTGGCGCTGCATGGGGTTCCGGCGCAAGTTTCCTGAAAAATCATACCAGGGGTCCGCAAGAGGCCTGACAAGAGGCCAATGGGGCCCGGCGGGGTTGGTGGAGGCCTGGTTGGATTTTATGGGCCAAGGAAGTGGAAACAGGCGATTTCGACTCATTTCTCTGGGTGTTAGCCCATAGATTATGGCGCTGCATGGGGTTTCTTTCCCAAAAAAGCATACGAGGGGGTCCGCAAGAGGCTCGGCAAGAGGCACTTGGGGCCCGGCGGGGTTGGTGGAGGCATGGTTGAATTTTTTGGGCCAAGGAAGTGGAAATAGGCGATTTCAGCTCATTTCTGTGGGAGTTAGCCCATGGATTCTCGCGCTGCATGGGGTTCCGGCGCAAGTTTATCAAAAAATCATACGATGGGGTCCGCTAGAGGCCCGGCAAGAGGCCGATGGGGCTCGACGGGATTGGTGGAGGCCTACTTGGATTTTATGGGCCAAGAAAGTGGAAACAGGCGATTTCAGCTCATTTCTGTGGGTGCTACCCCACGGATTCTGGCACTGCATGGGGTTTTGGCGCAAGTTTCCAAAAAAACCATACGAGGGGGTCCGCAGGAGGCCCGACAAGAGTCCCATGGGGCCTGACGGGGTTGGTGGAGGCCTGGTTGGACTTTATGGGCCAAGGAAGTGGAAACAGGCGATTTCGACTCATTTCTGTGGGTATTAGCCCACGGATTCTGGGACTGCATGGGGTTCTGTTGCAAATTTCCCGAAATATCAAACGATAGTGTCCGTAAGAGGCCCGATAAGAGGCCCATGGGGTCCGGCAGGGTTGGTGGAGGCCTGGTTGGATTTTATGGGCCAAGGAAGTGGAAACAGGCTATTTCGGCTCATTTTTGTGGGTGTTAGCCCACAGATTCTGGCGGTGCATAGGGTTTCTTTCCCAAAAAATCATACGAGGGGGTCCGCAAGAGGCCCGGCAAGAGGCCCATAGGGCCCGGCGGGGTTGGTGGAGGGTTGGTTGGATTTTATGGGCCAAGGAAGTGGAAACAGGCGATTTCAGCTTATTTCTGTGGGTGTTAGCCCACGGATTCTCGCGCTGCATGGGGTTCTGGTGCAAGTTTATCAAAAAAACATACGATGGGGTCCGCTAGAGGCCCGGCAAGAGGCCGATGGGGCTCAGCGGGGTTGGTGGAGGCCTACTTGGATTTTATGGGCCACGAAAGTGGAAACAGGCGATTCAGCTCATTTCTGTGGGTGCTAACCCACTGATTCTGGCACTGCATGGGGTTCTGGCGCAAGTTTCCCGAAAAACCATACGAGGGGGTCCGCAAGAGGCCCATGGGGCTCGATGGGGTTGGTGGAGGCCTTGTTGGACTTTATGGATCAAGGAAGTGGAAATAGGCGATTTCGACTCATTTCTGTGGGTATTAGCCCACGGATTCTGGCGCTGCACGGGGTTCTGGTGCAAGTTTCTCGAAAAATCATACGAGGGGTCCGCAAGAGGCCCAGCAAGAGGCCCATGGGGTCCGGCAGGGTTGGTGGAGGCCTGGTTGGATTTTATGGGCCAAGGAAGTGGAAACAGGCTATTTCAGCTCATTTTTGTGGGTGTTAGCCCACAGATTCTGGTGGTGCATGGGGTTCCAGCGCAAGTTTCCCAAAATATCATACGAGGGGGTCCGCAAGAGGTCGGTTAAGAGGTCCATGGGGCCCGGCGGGGTTGGTGGAGGCCTGGTTGGATTTTATGGGCCAAGGAAGTAGAAACAGGCAATTTCGGCTCCTTTCTGTGGGTGTTAGCCCACGAATTCTGGCGTTGCATGGGTTCCGACTCAAGTTTCTTGAAAAATCATACGAGGGGGTCCGTAAGAGCCCCGACAAGAGGCCCATGGGGCCCGGCGGGGTTGGTGGAGTCCTTGTTGGATTTTATGAGCCAAGGAAGTGGAAACAGGCGATTTCGACTCATTTCTGTGGGTGTTAGCCCACGGATTTGGGCGCTGCATGGGGTTCCGGTGCATGTTTCCTTAAAAATCATACCAAGGGATCCGCAAAAGGCCCGGCAAAAGGCCCATGGGGCCCGACGGTATTGGTGGAGGCCTGGTTGGATTTTTTTGGCCAAGGAAGTGGAAATAGGCGATTTCGGCTCATTTCTGTGGGTATTAGCCCACGGATTCGGGCGCTGCATGGGGTTCCGGCGCAAGTTTATCTAAAAATCATACGAGGGGGTCCGTAGAGGCCCGGAAAGAGGCCCATGGGGTCCGGCGGGGTTAGTGAAGGCCTTGTTGGATTTTATGGGCTAAGGAAGTGGGAACATGCGATTTTGGCTCATTTCTGTGGGTGTTAGCCCAACAATTCTATCGCTGCATGGGGTTCTGGGGCACGTTTATCAAAAATTCATACGAGAGGTCCGCAAGAGGCCCGATAAGAGGCCCATGGGTCCCGGCGGGGTTGGTGGAGGACTGGTTGGATTTTATGGTCCAAGGAAGTAGAAACATGCGATTTCGGCCCATTTCTGTGGGTGTTAGCCCACGGATTCTGGCGCTGCATGGGGTTCCGGCGCAAGTTTCCTGAAAAAATCATACCAGGGGTCCGCAAGAGGCCTGACAAGAGGCCAATGGGGCCCGGCGGGGTTGGTGGAGGCCTGGTTGGATTTTATGGGCCAAGGAAGTGGAAACAGCGATTTCGACTCATTTCTCTGGGTGTTAGCCCATAGATTATGGCGCTGCATGGGGTTTCTTTCCCAAAAAAGCATACGAGGGGGTCCGCAAGAGGCTCGGCAAGAGGCACTTGGGGCCCGGCGGGGTTGGTGGAGGCATGGTTGAATTTTTTGGGCCAAGGAAGTGGAAACAGGCGATTTCAGCTCATTTCTGTGGGAGTTAGCCCATGGATTCTCGCGCTGCATGGGGTTCCGGCGCAAGTTTATCAAAAAATCATATGATGGGGTCCGCTAGAGGCCCGGCAAGAGGCCGATGGGGCTCGACGGGATTGGTGGAGGCCTACTTGGATTTTATGGGCCAAGAAAGTGGAAACAGGCGATTTCAGCTCATTTCTGTGGGTGCTACCCCACGGATTCTGGCACTGCATGGGGTTTTGGCGCAAGTTTCCAAAAAAACCATACGAGGGGGTCCGCAAGAGGCCCGACAAGAGTCCCATGGGGCCTGACGGGGTTGGTGGAGGCCTGGTTGGACTTTATGTGCCAAGGAAGTGGAAACAGGCGATTTCGACTCATTTCTGTGGGTATTAGCCCACGGATTCTGGGACTGCATGGGGTTCTGTTGCAAATTTCCCGAAATATCAAACGATAGTGTCCGTAAGAGGCCCGATAAGAGGCCCATGGGGTCCGGCAGGGTTGGTGGAGGCCTGGTTGGATTTTATGGGCCAAGGAAGTGGAAACAGGCTATTTCGGCTCATTTTTGTGGGTGTTAGCCCACAGATTCTGGCGGTGCATAGGGTTTCTTTCCCAAAAAATCATACGAGGGGGTCCGCAAGAGGCCCGGCAAGAGGTCCATAGGGCCCGGCGGGGTTGGTGGAGGCCTGGTTGGATTTTATGGGCCAAGGAAGTGGAGATAGGCGATTTCGGCTCATTTCTGTGGGTGTTAGCCCACGGATTCTGGCGCTGCATGGGGTTCCGACGCAAGTTTCTTGAAAAATAATACGAGGGGGTCCGCAAGAGCCCCGACAAGAGGCCCATGGGGCCCGGCGGGGTTGGTGGAGGCCTTGTTGGATTTTATGGGCCAAGGAAGTGGAAACAGGCGATTTCGACTCATTTCTATGGGTGTTAGCCTATGGATTCGGGCGCTGCATGGGGTTCCGGTGCAAGTTTCCTTAAAAGGCATACCAAGGGGTCCGCAAGAGGCCCGACAAGAGGCCCATGGGGCCTGGCGGTATTGGTGGAGCCCTGGTTGGATTTTTTTGACCAAGGAAGTGGAAATATGCGATTTCGGCTCATTTCTGTGGGTGTTAGCCCACGGATTCTGGCGTTGCATGGGGTTCCGGCATAAGTTTCCCAAAACATCATACGAGGGGGTCCACAAAAGACCTGACAAGAGGCCCATGGGGCCCGGCGGGGTTGGTGGAGGCCTGGTTGGACTTTATGGGCCAAGGAAGTGGAAACAAGAGATTTCGGCTAATTTCTGTGAGTGTTAGCCCACGGATTTTGGCGCTGCATGGGGTTCTGGTGTAAGTTTCCCAAAAATTCTTACGATGGGGTCCGCAAGAGGCCTAGCAAGAGGCCCATGGGGCCCAGCGGGGTTGTTGGAGGCCTGGTTGGATTTTATGGGCTAAGGAAGTGGAAACAGGCGATTTCGGCTTATTTCGGTGGGTGTTAGCCCACGGATTCTGATGCTGCATGGGGTTCCGGTGTAAGTTTATCAAAAACTTATACGAGGGGGTTCACAAGAGGCCCGGCAAGAGGCCCATCGGGTCTGACGGGGTTGCTGGAGGCCTACTTGGATTTTATGGGCCAAGGAAGTTGAAACAGGTGATTTCAGCTCATTTCTGTGGGTGTTAGCTTACAGATTCTGGCGCTGCATGGGGTTCCAGCGCAAGTTCCCCAAATACTCATACGAGGGGGTCCGCAAGAGGCCCGACAAGAGGTTCATGTGGCCCGACGGGGTTGGTGGGGGCCTGGATGGACTTTATGGGCCAAGGAAGTGGAAACAGACGATTTCGACTCATTTCTGTAGGTGTTAGCCCAAGGATTCTGGCGCTGCATGGGGTTCCGGTGCAAATTTCCCAAAATATCATATGAGGGGGTCCGCAAGAGCCCCGACAAGAGATCCATGGGGCCCGGCGGGGTTGGGGAGGTCTGGTTGGACTTTATGGGCCAAGGAAGTGGAAACACGCGATTTCGGCTCATTTTTGTGGGTGTTAGCCCATGGATTCTGGCGTTGCATGGGGTTCCAGCACAAGTTTCCCAAAACTTCATACGAGGGGGTCCACAAGAGGCCCGGCAAGAGGCCCATGGGGCCCGGCGGGGTTGGTGGAGGAGTTGTTGGACTTTATGGGCCAAGGAAGCGGAAACAGGCGATTTCGGCTCATTTCTGTGAGTGTTAGCCCACGGATTCTGGCGCTGCATGGCGTTCCGGTGCAAGTTTCCCAAAAATTCATACAAGGGGGTCCGCAAGAGGCCCGGCAAGAGGTCCATGGGTCCCCGCGGGGTTGGTGGAGGCTTGGCTAGATTTTATGGGCTAAGGAAGTGGAAACAGGTGATTTCGGCTTATTTCGGTTGGTTTTAGCCCACGGATTCTGGCGCTGCATGGGGTTCCAGTGTAAGTTTATCAAAAAATCATACGAGGGGGTTCACAAGAGGCCCGACAAGAGGCCCATAGGGCCCGACGGGGTTGCTGGAGGCCTACTTGGATTTTATGGGCCAAGGAAGTGGAAACAGGCGATTTCGGCTCATTTCTGTGGGTGTTAGCCCACGGATTCTGGCGCTGCATGGGGTTCCGACGCAAGTTTCTCGAAAAATCATAGTAGGGGGTTCGCAAAAGGTCCATGGTGCCCAGCGGGGTTAGATGAGGCCTGGTTGGATTTTATGGGCCAAGGAGGTGGAAACAGGCGATTTCGGCTCAATTCCAAGGGTGTTAGCCCACGGATTCTGGCGCTGCATAGGGTTCCGGCGCAAGTTTCTCGAAAAATCATACGAGGGGGGCACGCAAGAGGCCCAGCAAGAGGTCCATGGTGCCAGGCGGGGTTGGATGAGGCCTGGTTGGATTTTATGGGCCAAGGAAGTGGAAACAGGCGATTTCGGCTCATTTCTGTGGGTGTTAGCCCACGGATTCTGGCGCTGCATGGGGTTCCGGCGCAAGATTCTCGAAAAATCATACGAGGGGGTCCGCAAGAGGCCCGGCAAGAGGTCCATGTTGCCCGGCGGGGTTGGATGAGGCCTGGTTGGATTTTATGGGCCAAGGAAGTGGAAACAGGCGATTTCGGCTCATTTCTGTGGGTGTTAGCACACGGATTCTGGCGCTGCATGGGGTTCCAGTGTAAGTTTATCAAAAAATCATACGAGGGGGTTCACAAGAGGCCCGACAAGAGGCCCATAGGGCCCGACGGGGTTGCTGGAGGCCTACTTGGATTTTATGGGCCAAGGAAGTGGAAACAGGCGATTTCGGCTCATTTCTGTGGGTGTTAGCCCACGGATTCTGGCGCTGCATGGGGTTCCGGCGCAAGATTCTCGAAAAATCATACGAGGGGGTCCGCAAGAGGCCCGGCAAGAGGTCCATGTTGCCTGGCGGGGTTGGATGAGGCCTGGTTGGATTTTATGGGCCATGGAAGTGGAAACAGACGATTTCGGCTCATTTCTGTGGGTGTTAGCCCACGGATTCTGGCGCTGCATGGGGTTCCGGCGCAAGATTCTCGAAAAATCATACGAGGGGGTCCGCAAGAGGCCCGGCAAGAGGTCCATGTTGCCCGGCGGGGTTGGATGAGGCCTGGTTGGATTTTATGGGCCAAGGAAGTGGAAACAGGCGATTTCGGCACATTTCTGTGGGTGTTAGCCCACGGATTCTGGCGCTGCATGGGGTTCCGGCGCAAGATTCTCGAAAAATCATACGAGGGGGTCCGCAAAAGGCCCGGCAAGAGGTCCATATTGCTCGGCAGGGTTGGATGAGGCCTTGTTGGATTTTATGGGCCATGGAAGTGGAAACAGACGATTTCGGCTCATTTCTGTGGGTGTTAGCCCACGGATTCTGGCGCTGCATGGGGTTCCGGCGCAAGATTCTCGAAAAATCATACGAGGGGGTCCGCAAGAGGCCCGGCAAGAGGTCCATGTTGCCCGGCGGGGTTGGATGAGGTCTGGTTGGATTTTATGGGCCAAGGAAGTGGAAACAGGCGATTTCGGCACATTTCTGTGGGTGTTAGCCCACGGATTCTGGCGCTGCATGGGGTTCCGGCGCAAGATTCTCGAAAAATCATACGAGGGGGTCCGCAAGAGGCCCGGCAAGAGGTCCATGTTGCCCGGCGGGGTTGGATGAGGCCTGGTTGGATTTTATGGGCCATGGAAGTGGAAACAGACGATTTCGGCTCATTTCTGTGGGTGTTAGCCCACGGATTCTGGCGCTGCATGGGGTTCCGGCGCAAGATTCTCGAAAAATCATACGAGGGGGTCCGCAAGAGGCCCGGCAAGAGGTCCATGTTGCCCGGCGGGGTTGGATGAGGCCTGGTTGGATTTTATGGGCCAAGGAAGTGGAAACAGGCGATTTCGGCACATTTCTGTGGGTGTTAGCCCACGGATTCTGGCGCTGCATGGGGTTCCGGCGCAAGATTCTCGAAAAATCATACGAGGGGGTCCGCAAAAGGCCCGGCAAGAGGTCCATATTGCTCGGCAGGGTTTGATGAGGCCTTGTTGGATTTTATGGGCCAAGGAAGTGGAAACAGGCGATTTCGGTTCATTTCTGTGGGTGTTAGCCCACAGATTCTGGCGCTGCATGGGGTTCCGGCGCAAGATTCTCGAAAAATCATATGAGGGGGTCCGTAAGAGGCCCGGCAAGAGGTCCATGTTGCCCGGCGTGGTTGGATGAGGCCTGGATGGATTTTATGGGCCATGGAAGTGGAAACAGGCGATTTCGGCTCATTTCTGTGGGTGTTAGCCCACGGATTCTGGCGCTGCATGGGGTTCCGGCGCAAGATTCTCGAAAAATCATACGAGGGGGTCCGAAAGAGGCCCGGCAAGAGGTCCATGTTGCCCGGCGGGGTTGGATGAGGCCTGGTTGGATTTTATGGTCCAAGGAAGTGGAAACAGGCGATTTCGGCTCATTTCTGTGGGTGTTAGCCCTCGGATTCTGGCGCTGCATGGGGTTCCGGCGCAAGATTATCGAAAAATCATACGAGGGGGTCCGCAAGAGGCCCGGCAAGAGGTCCATGTTGCCCGGCGGGGTTGGATGAGGCCTGGTTGGATTTTATGGGCCGAGGAAGTTGAAATAGGCGATTTCGGCTCATTTCTGTGGGTGTTAGCCCACGGATTCTGGCGCTGCATGGGGTTCCGGCGCAAGATTCTCGAAAAATCATACGAGGGGGTCCGCAAGAGGCCCGGCAAGAGGTCCATGTTGCCCGGCGGGGTTGGATGAGGCTTGGTTGGATTTTATGGGCCAAGGAAGTGGAAACAGGCGATTTCGGCTCATTTCTGTGGGTGTTAGCCCACGGATTCTGGCGCTGCATGGGGTTCCGGCGCAAGATTCTCGAAAAATAATATAAGGGGGTCCGCAAGAGGCCTGGCAAGAGGTCCATGTTGCCTGGCGGGGTTGGATGAGGCCTGGTTGGATTTTATGGGCCAAGGAAGTGGAAACAGGCGATTTCGGCTCATTTCTGTGGGTGTTAGCCCACGGATTCTGCCGCTGCATGGGGTTCCGGCGCAAGATTCTTGAAAAATCATACGAGGGGGTCCGCAAGAGGCCCGGCAAGAGGTCCATGTTGCCCGGCGGGGTTGGATGAGGCCTGGTTGATTTTATGGGCCAAGGAAGTGGAAACAGGCGATTTCGGCTCATTTCTGTGGGTGTTAGCCCACGGATTCTGGCGTTGCATGGGGTTCCGGCGCAAGATTCTCGAAAAATCATACGAGAGGGTCCGCAAGAGGCCCGGAAAGAGGTCCATGTTGCCCGGCGGGGTTGGATGTGGCCTGGTTGGATTTTATGGGCCAAGGAAGTGGAAACAGGCGATTTCGGCTCATTTCTGTGGGTGTTAGCCCACGGATTCTGGCGCTGCATGGGGTTCCGGTGCAAGATTCTCGAAAAATAATATAAGGGGGTCCGCAAGAGGCCTGGCAAGAGGTCCATGTTGCCTGGCGGGGTTGGATGAGGCCTGGTTGGATTTTATGGGCCAAGGAAGTGGAAACAGGCGATTTCGGCTCATTTCTGTGGGTGTTAGCCCACGGATTCTGGCGCTGCATGGGGTTCCGGCGCAAGATTCTTGAAAAATCATACGAGGGGGTCCGCAAGAGGCCCGGCAAGAGGTCCATGTTGCCCGGCGGGGTTGGATGAGGCCTGGTTGATTTTATGGGCCAAGGAAGTGGAAACAGGCGATTTCGGCTCATTTCTGTGGGTGTTAGCCCACGGATTCTGGCGTTGCATGGGGTTCCGGCGCAAGATTCTCGAAAAATCATACGAGAGGGTCCGCAAGAGGCCCGGAAAGAGGTCCATGTTGCCCGGCGGGGTTGGATGTGGCCTGGTTGGATTTTATGGGCCAAGGAAGTGGAAACAGGCGATTTCGGCTCATTTCTGTGGGTGTTAGCCCACGGATTCTGGAGCTGTATGGGGTTTTGGCGCAAGATTCTCGAAAAATCATACGAGGGGGTCCGCAAGAGGCCCGGCAAGAGGTCCATGTTGCCCGGCGGGGTTGGATGAGGCCTGGTTGGATTTTATGGGCCAAGGAAGTGGAAACAGGCGATTTCGGCTCATTTCTGTGGGTGTTAGCCCACGGATTCTGGCGCTGCATGGGGTTCCGGCGCAAGATTCTCGAAAAATCATACGAGGGGGTCCGCAAGAGGCCCGGCAAGAGGTCCATGTTACCCGGCGGGGTTGGATGAGGCCTGGTTGGATTTTATGGGCCAAGGAAGTGGAAATAGGCGATTTCGGCTCATTTGTGTGGGTGTTAGCCCACGGATTCTGGCGCTGCATGGGGTTCCGGCGCAAGATTCTCGAAAAATCATACGAGGGGGTCCGCAAGAGGCCCGGCAAGAGGTCTATGTTTCTCGGCGGGGTTGGATGATGCCTGGTTGTATTTTATGGGCCAAGGAAGTGGAAACAGGCGATTTCGGCTCATTTCTGTGGGTGTTAGCCCACGGATTTTGGTGCTGCATGGGGTTCCGGCGCAAGATTCTCGAAAAATAATATAAGGGGGTCCGCAAGAGGCCTGGCAAGAGGTCCATGTTGCCCGGCGGGGTTGGATGAGGCCTGGTTGGATTTTATGGGCCAAGGAAGTGGAAACAGGCGATTTCGGATCATTTCTGTGGGTGTTAGCCCACGGATTCTGGCGCTGCATGGGGTTCCGACGCAAGATTCTCAAAAAATCATACGAGGGGGTCCGCAAGAGGCCCGGCAAGAGGTCCATGTTGCCCGGCGGGGTTGGATGAGGCCTGGTTGGATTTTATGGGCCAAGGAAGTGGAAACAGGCGATTTCGGCTCATTTCTGTGGGTGTTAGCCCACGGATTCTGGCGCTGCATGGGGTTCCGGCGCAAGATTCTCGAAAAATCATACGAGGGGGTCCGCAAGAGGCCCAGCAAGAGGTCCATGTTGCCCGGCGGGGTTGGATGAGGCCTGGTTGGATTTTATGGGCCAAGGAAGTGGAAACAGGCGATTTCGGCTCATTTCTGTGGGTGTTAGCCCACGCATTCTGGCGCTACATGGGGTTCCGGCGCAAGATTCTCGAAAAATCATACGAGGGGGTCCGCAAGAGGCCCGGCAAGAGGTCCATATTGCCCGGCGGGGTTGGATGAGGCCTGGTTGGATTTTATGGGCCAAGGAAGTGGAAACAGGCGATTTCGGCACATTTCTGTGGGTGTTAGCCCACGGATTCTGGCGCTGCATGGGGTTCCGGCGCAAGATTCTCGAAAAATCATACGAGGGGGTCCGCAAGAGGCCCGGAAAGAGGTCCATGTTGCCCGGCGGGGTTGGATGTGGCCTGGTTGGATTTTATGGGCCAAGGAAGTGGAAACAGGCGATTTCGGCTCATTTCTGAGGGTGTTAGCCCACGAATTCTGGCGCTGCATGGGGTTCCGGCGCAAGATTCTCGAAAAATCATACGAGGGGGTCCGCAAGAGGCCCGACAAGAGGTCCATGTTGCCCGGCGGGGTTGGATGAGGCCTGGTTGGATTTTATGGGCCAAGGAAGTGGAAAGAGGCGATTTCGGCTCATTTCTGTGGGTGTTAGCCCACGGATTCTGGCGCTGCATGGGGTTCCGGCGCAAGATTCTCGAAAAATCATACGAGGGGGTCCGCAAGAGGCCCGGCAAGAGGTCCATGTTGCCCGGCGGGGTTGGATGAGGCCTGGTTGGATTTTATGGGCCAAGGAAGTGGAAACAGGCGATTTCGGCTCATTTCTGTGGGTGTTAGCCCACGGATTCTGGCGTTGCATGGGGTTCCGGCGCAAGATTCTCAAAAAATCATACGAGGGGGTCCGCAAGAGGCCCGGAAAGAGGTCCATGTTGCCCGGCGGGGTTGGATGTGGCCTGGTTGGATTTTATGGGCCAAGGAAGTGGAAACAGGCGATTTCGGCTCATTTCTGTGGGTGTTAGCCCACGGATTCTGGAGCTGTATGGGGTTTCGGCGCAAGATTCTCGAAAAATCATACGAGGGGGTCCGCAAGAGGCCCGGCAAGAGGTCCATGTTGCCCGGCGGGGTTGGATGAGGCCTGGTTGGATTTTATGGGCCAAGGAAGTGGAAACAGGCGATTTCGGCTCATTTCTGTGGGTGTTAGCCCACGGATTCTGGCGCTGCATGGGGTTCCGGCGCAAGATTCTCGAAAAATCATACGAGGGGGTCCGCAAGAGGCCCGGCAAGAGGTCCATGTTGCCCGGCGGGGTTGGATGAGGCCTGGTTGGATTTTATGGGCCAAGGAAGTGGAAACAGGCGATTTCGGCTCATTTCTGTGGGTGTTAGCCCACGGATTCTGGCGCTGCATGGGGTTCCGGCGCAAGATTCTCGAAAAATCATACGAGGGGGTCCGCAAGAGGCCCGGCAAGAGGTCCATGTTGCCCGGCGGGGATGGATGAGGCCTGGTTGGATTTAATGGGCCAAGGAAGTGGAAACAGGCGATTTCGGCTCATTTCTGTGGGTGTTAGCCCACGGATTCTGGCGCTGCATGGGGTTCCGGCGCAAGATTCTCGAAAAATCATACGAGGGGGTCCGCAAGAGGCCCGGCAAGAGGTCCATGTTGCCCGGCGGGGTTGGATGAGGCCTGGTTGGATTTTATGGGCCAAGGAAGTGGAAACAGGCGATTTCGGCTCATTTCTGTGGGTGTTAGCCCACGGATTCTGGCGCTGCATGGGGTTCCGGCGCAAGATTCTCGAAAAATCATACGAGGGGGTCCGCAAGAGGCCCGGCAAGAGGTCCATGTTGCCCGGCGGGGTTGGATGAGGCCTGGTTGGATGTTATGGTCCAAGGAAGTGGAAACAGGCGATTTCGGCTCATTTCTGTGGGTGTTAGCCCACGGATTCTGGCGCTGCATGGGGTTCCGGCACAAGATTCTCGAAAAATCATACGAGGGGGTCCGCAAGAGGCCCGGCAAGAGGTCCATGTTGCCCGGCGGGGTTGGATGAGGCCTGGTTGGATTTTATGGGCCAAGGAAGTGGAAACAGGCGATTTCGGCTCATTTCTGTGGGTGTTAGCCCACGGATTCTGGCGCTGCATGGGGTTCCGGCGCAAGATTCTCGAAAAATCATACGAGGGGGTCCGCAAGATGCCCGGCAAGAGGTCCATGTTGGCCGGCGGGGTTGGATGAGGCCTGGTTGGAATTTATGGGCCAAGGAAGTGGAAACAGGCGATTTCGGCTCATTTCTGTGGGTGTTAGCCCACGGATTCTGGCGCTGCATGGGGTTCCGGCGCAAGATTCTCGAAAAATCATACGAGGGGGTCCGCAAGAGGCCCGGCAAGAGGTCCATGTTGCCTAGCGGGGTTGGATGAGGCCTGGTTGGATTTTATGGGCCAAGGAAGTGGAAACAGGCGATTTCGGCTCATTTCTGTGGGTGTTAGCCCACGGATTCTGGCGCTGCATGGGGTTCCGGCGCAAGATTCTCGATAAATCATACGAAGGGGTCCGCAAGAGGCCCGGCAAGAGGTCCATGTTGCCCGGCGGGGTTGGATGAGGCCTGGTTGGATTTTATGGGCCAAGGAAGTGGAAATAGGCGATTTCGGCTCATTTCTGTGGGTGTTAGCCCACGGATTCTGGCGCTGCATGGGGTTCCGGCGCAAGATTCTCGAAAAATCATACGAGGGGGTCCGCAAGAGGCCCGGCAAGAGGTCCATGTTGCCCGGCGGGGTTGGATGAGGCCTGGTTGGATTTTATGGGCCAAGGAAGTGGAAACAGGCGATTTCGGCTCATTTCTGTGGGTGTTAGCCCACGGATTCTGGCGCTGCATGGGGTTCCGACGCAAGATTCTCAAAAAATAATATAAGGGGGTCCGCAAGAGGCCTGGCAAGAGGTCCATGTTGCCCGGCGGGGTTTGATGAGGCCTGGTTGGATTTTATGGGCCAAGGAAGTGGAAACAGGCGATTTCGGCTCATTTCTGTGGGTGTTAGCCCACGGATTCTGGCGCTGCATGGGGTTCCGGTGCAAGATTCTCGAAAAATCATACGAGGGGGTCCGCAAGAGGCCCAGCAAGAGGTCCATGTTGCCCGGCGGGGTTGGATGAGGCCTGGTTGGATTTTATGGGCCAAGGAAGTGGAAACAGGCGATTTCGGCTCATTTCTGTGGGTGTTAGCCCACGGATTCTGGCGCTGCATGGGGTTCCGACGCAAGATTCTCGAAAAATCATACGAGGGGGTCCGCAAGAGGCCCGGAAAGAGGTCCATGTTGCCCGGGGGGGTTGGATGAGGCCTGGTTGGATTTTATGGGCCAAGGAAGTGGAAATAGGCGATTTCGGCTCATTTCTGTGGGTGTTAGCCCATGGATTCTGGCGCTGCATGGGGTTCCGGCGCAAGATTCTCGAAAAATCATACGAGGGGGTCCGCAAGAGGCCCGGCAAGAGGTCCATGTTGCCCGGCGGGGTTTGATGAGGCTTGGTTGTATTTTATGGGCCAAGGAAGTGAAAACAGGCGATTTCGGCTCATTTCTGTGGGTGTTAGCCCACGGATTCTGGCGCTGCATGGGGTTCCGGCGCAAGATTCTCGAAAAATAATATAAGGGGGTCCGCAAGAGTCCTGGCAAGAGGTCCATGTTGCCCGGCGGGGTTGGATGAGGCCTGGTTGGATTTTATGGGCCAAGGAAGTGGAAACAAGCGATTTCGGCTCATTTCGGTGGGTGTTAGCCCACGGATTCTGGCGCTGCATGGGGTTCCGGCGCAAGATTCTCGAAAAATCATACGAGGGGGTCCGCAAGAGGCCCGGCAAGAGGTCCATGTTGCCCGGCGGGGTTGGATGAGGCCTGGTTGGATTTTATGGGCCAAGGAAGTGGAAACAGGCGATTTCGGCTCATTTCTGTGGGTGTTAGCCCACGGATTCTGGCGCTGCATGGGGTTCCGGCGCAAGATTCTCGAAAAATCATACGAGGGGGTCCGCAAGAGGCCCGGAAAGAGGTCCATGTTGCCCGGCGGGGTTGGATGTGGCCTGGTTGAATTTTATGGGCCAAGGAAGTGGAAATAGGCGATTTCGGCTCATTTCTGTGGGTGTTAGCCCACGGATTCTTGAGCTGCATGGGGTTTCGGCGCAAGATTCTCGAAAAATCATACGAGGGGGTCCGAGAGAGGCCCGGCAAGAGGTCCATGTTGCCCGGCGGGGTTCGATGAGGCCTGGTTGGATTTTATGGGCCAAGGAAGTGGAAACAGGCGATTTCGGCTCATTTCTGTGGGTGTTAGCCCACGGATTCTGGCGCTGCATGGGGTTCCGGAGCAAGATTCTCGAAAAATCATACGAGGGGGTCCGCAAGAGGCCCGGCAAGAGGTCCATGTTGCCCGGCGGGGTTGGATGAGGCCTGGTTGGATTTTATGGGCCAAGGAAGTGGATACAGGCGATTTCGGCTCATTTCTGTGGGTGTTAGCCCACGGATTCTGGCGCTGCATGGGGTTCCGGCGCAAGATTCTCGAAAAATCATACGAGGGGGTCCGCAAGAGGCCCGGCAAGAGGTCCATGTTGCTCGGCGGGGTTGGATGAGGCCTGGTTGGATGTTATGGTCCAAGGAAGTGGAAACAGGCGATTTAGGCTCATTTCTGTGGGTGTTAGCCCACGGATTCTGGCGCTGCATGGGGTTCCAGCGCAAGATTCTCGAAAAATCATACGAGGGGGTCCGCAAAAGGCCCGGCAAGAGGTCCATGTTGCCCGGCGGGGTTGGATGACGCATGGTTGGATTTTATGGGCCAAGGAAGTGGAAACAGGCGATTTCGGCTCATTTCTGTGGGTGTTAGCCCACGGATTCTGGCGCTGCATGGGGTTCCGGCGTAAGATTCTCGAAAAATCATACGAGGGGGTCCGCAAGAGGCCCGGCAAGAAGTCCATGTTGCCCGGCGGGGTTGGATGAGGCCTGGTTGGATTTTATTGGCCAAGGAAGTGGAAACAGGCGATTTCGGCTCATTTCTGTGGGTGTTAGCCCACGGATTCTGGCGCTGCACGGGGTTCCGACGCAAGATTCTCGAAAAATCATACGACGGGGTCCGCAAGAGGCCCGGCAAGAGGTCCATGTTGCCCGGCGGGGTTGGATGAGGCCTGGTTGGATTTTATGGACCAAGGAAGTGGAAACAGGCGATTTCGGCTCATTTCTGTGGGTGTTAGCCCACGGATTCTGGCGCTGTATGGGGTTCCGGCGCAAGATTCTCGAAAAATCATACGAGGGGGTCCGCAAGAGGCCCGGCAAGAGGTCCATGTTGCCCGGCGGGGTTGGATGAGGCCTGGTTGGAATTTATGGGCCAAGGAAGTGGAAACAGGCGATTTCGGCTCATTTCTATGGGTGTTAGCCCACGGATTCTGGCGCTGCATGGGGTTCCGGCGCAAGATTCTCGAAAAATCATATGAGGGGGTCCGCAAGAGGCCCGGCAAGAGGTCCATGTTGCCCGGCAGGGTTGGATGAGGCCTGGTTAGATTTTATGGGCCATGGATGTGGAAACAGGCGATTTCGGCTCATTTCTGTGGGTGTTAGCCCACGGATTCTGGCGCTGCATGGGGTTCCGACGCAAGATTCTCAAAAAATCATATGAGGGGGTCTGCAAGAGGCCCGGCAAGAGGTCCATGTTGCCCGGCGGGGTTGGATGAGTCCTGGTTGGAATTTATGGGCCAAGGAAGTGGAAACAGGCGATTTCGGCTCATTTCTGTGGGTGTTAGCCCACGGATTCTGGCGCTGCATGGGGTTCCGGCGCAAGATTCTCGAAAAATCATATGAGGGAGTTCGCAAGAGGCCCGGCAAGGGGTCCATGTTGCCCGGCGGGGTTAGATGAGGCCTGGTTGGATTTTATGGGCCATGGAAGTGGAAACAGGCGATTTCGGCTCATTTCTGTGGGTGCTAGCCCACGGATTCTGGCGCTGCATGGGGTTCCGGCGCAAGATTCTCGAAAACTCATACGAGGGGGTCCGCCAGAGGCCCGGCAAGTGGTCCATGTTGCCCGGCGGGGTTGGATGAGGCCTGGTTGGATTTTATGGGCCAAGGAAGTGGAAACAGGCGATTTCGGCTCATTTCTGTGGGTGCTAGCCCACGGATTCTGGCGCTGCATGGGGTTCCGGCGCAAGATTCTCGAAAACTCATACGAGGGGGTCCGCCAGAGGCCCGGCAAGAGGTCCATGTTGCCCGGCGGGGTTGGATGAGGCCTGGTTGGATTTTATGGGCCAAGGAAGTGGAAACAGGCGATTTCGGCTCATTTCTGTGGGTGTTAGCCCACGGATTCTGGCGCTGCATGGTTTTCCGGCGCAAGATTCTCGAAAATTCATACGAGGGGGTCCGCAAGAGGCCCGACAAGAGGTCCATGTTGCCCGGTGGGGTTGGATGAGGCCTGGTTGGATTTTATGGGCCAAGGAAGTGGAAACAGGCGATTTCGGCTCATTTCTGTGGGTGTTAGCCCACGGATTCTGGCGCTGCATGGGGTTCCGGCGCAGGATTCTCGAAAAGTCATACGAGGGGGTCCGCAAGAGGCCCGGCAAGAGGTCCATGTTGCCCGGCGGGGTTGGATGTGGCCTGGTTGAATTTTATGGGCCAAGGAAGTGGAAATAGGCGATTTCGGCTCATTTCTGTGGGTGTTAGCCCACGGATTCTTGAGCTGCATGGGGTTTCGGCGCAAGATTCTCGAAAAATCATACGAGGGGGTCCGAGAGAGGCCCGGCAAGAGGTCCATGTTGCCCGGCGGGGTTGGATGAGGCCTGGTTGGATTTTATGGGCCAAGGAAGTGGAAACAGGCGATTTCGGCTCATTTCTGTGGGTGTTAGCCCACGGATTCTGGCGCTGCATGGGGTTCCGGAGCAAGATTCTCGAAAAATCATACGAGGGGGTCCGCAAGAGGCCCGGCAAGAGGTCCATGTTGCCCGGCGGGGTTGGATGAGGCCTGGTTGGATTTTATGGGCCAAGGAAGTGGATACAGGCGATTTCGGCTCATTTCTGTGGGTGTTAGCCCACGGATTCTGGCGCTGCATGGGGTTCCGGCGCAAGATTCTCGAAAAATCATACGAGGGGGTCCGCAAGAGGCCCGGCAAGAGGTCCATGTTGCTCGGCGGGGTTGGATGAGGCCTGGTTGGATGTTATGGTCCAAGGAAGTGGAAACAGGCGATTTAGGCTCATTTCTGTGGGTGTTAGCCCACGGATTCTGGCGCTGCATGGGGTTCCAGCGCAAGATTCTCGAAAAATCATACGAGGGGGTCCGCAAAAGGCCCGGCAAGAGGTCCATGTTGCCCGGCGGGGTTGGATGACGCATGGTTGGATTTTATGGGCCAAGGAAGTGGAAACAGGCGATTTCGGCTCATTTCTGTGGGTGTTAGCCCACGGATTCTGGCGCTGCATGGGGTTCCGGCGTAAGATTCTCGAAAAATCATACGAGGGGGTCCGCAAGAGGCCCGGCAAGAAGTCCATGTTGCCCGGCGGGGTTGGATGAGGCCTGGTTGGATTTTATTGGCCAAGGAAGTGGAAACAGGCGATTTCGGCTCATTTCTGTGGGTGTTAGCCCACGGATTCTGGCGCTGCACGGGGTTCCGACGCAAGATTCTCGAAAAATCATACGACGGGGTCCGCAAGAGGCCCGGCAAGAGGTCCATGTTGCCCGGCGGGGTTGGATGAGGCCTGGTTGGATTTTATGGACCAAGGAAGTGGAAACAGGCGATTTCGGCTCATTTCTGTGGGTGTTAGCCCACGGATTCTGGCGCTGTATGGGGTTCCGGCGCAAGATTCTCGAAAAATCATACGAGGGGGTCCGCAAGAGGCCCGGCAAGAGGTCCATGTTGCCCGGCGGGGTTGGATGAGGCCTGGTTGGAATTTATGGGCCAAGGAAGTGGAAACAGGCGATTTCGGCTCATTTCTATGGGTGTTAGCCCACGGATTCTGGCGCTGCATGGGGTTCCGGCGCAAGATTCTCGAAAAATCATATGAGGGGGTCCGCAAGAGGCCCGGCAAGAGGTCCATGTTGCCCGGCAGGGTTGGATGAGGCCTGGTTAGATTTTATGGGCCATGGATGTGGAAACAGGCGATTTCGGCTCATTTCTGTGGGTGTTAGCCCACGGATTCTGGCGCTGCATGGGGTTCCGACGCAAGATTCTCAAAAAATCATATGAGGGGGTCTGCAAGAGGCCCGGCAAGAGGTCCATGTTGCCCGGCGGGGTTGGATGAGTCCTGGTTGGAATTTATGGGCCAAGGAAGTGGAAACAGGCGATTTCGGCTCATTTCTGTGGGTGTTAGCCCACGGATTCTGGCGCTGCATGGGGTTCCGGCGCAAGATTCTCGAAAAATCATATGAGGGAGTTCGCAAGAGGCCCGGCAAGGGGTCCATGTTGCCCGGCGGGGTTAGATGAGGCCTGGTTGGATTTTATGGGCCATGGAAGTGGAAACAGGCGATTTCGGCTCATTTCTGTGGGTGCTAGCCCACGGATTCTGGCGCTGCATGGGGTTCCGGCGCAAGATTCTCGAAAACTCATACGAGGGGGTCCGCCAGAGGCCCGGCAAGTGGTCCATGTTGCCCGGCGGGGTTGGATGAGGCCTGGTTGGATTTTATGGGCCAAGGAAGTGGAAACAGGCGATTTCGGCTCATTTCTGTGGGTGCTAGCCCACGGATTCTGGCGCTGCATGGGGTTCCGGCGCAAGATTCTCGAAAACTCATACGAGGGGGTCCGCCAGAGGCCCGGCAAGAGGTCCATGTTGCCCGGCGGGGTTGGATGAGGCCTGGTTGGATTTTATGGGCCAAGGAAGTGGAAACAGGCGATTTCGGCTCATTTCTGTGGGTGTTAGCCCACGGATTCTGGCGCTGCATGGTTTTCCGGCGCAAGATTCTCGAAAATTCATACGAGGGGGTCCGCAAGAGGCCCGACAAGAGGTCCATGTTGCCCGGTGGGGTTGGATGAGGCCTGGTTGGATTTTATGGGCCAAGGAAGTGGAAACAGGCGATTTCGGCTCATTTCTGTGGGTGTTAGCCCACGGATTCTGGCGCTGCATGGGGTTCCGGCGCAGGATTCTCGAAAAGTCATACGAGGGGGTCCGCAAGAGGCCCGGCAAGAGGTCCATGTTGCCCGGCGGGGTTGGATGTGGCCTGGTTGAATTTTATGGGCCAAGGAAGTGGAAATAGGCGATTTCGGCTCATTTCTGTGGGTGTTAGCCCACGGATTCTTGAGCTGCATGGGGTTTCGGCGCAAGATTCTCGAAAAATCATACGAGGGGGTCCGAGAGAGGCCCGGCAAGAGGTCCATGTTGCCCGGCGGGGTTGGATGAGGCCTGGTTGGATTTTATGGGCCAAGGAAGTGGAAACAGGCGATTTCGGCTCATTTCTGTGGGTGTTAGCCCACGGATTCTGGCGCTGCATGGGGTTCCGGAGCAAGATTCTCGAAAAATCATACGAGGGGGTCCGCAAGAGGCCCGGCAAGAGGTCCATGTTGCCCGGCGGGGTTGGATGAGGCCTGGTTGGATTTTATGGGCCAAGGAAGTGGATACAGGCGATTTCGGCTCATTTCTGTGGGTGTTAGCCCACGGATTCTGGCGCTGCATGGGGTTCCGGCGCAAGATTCTCGAAAAATCATACGAGGGGGCCGCAAGAGGCCCGGCAAGAGGGTCCATGTTGCTCGGCGGGGTTGGATGAGGCCTGGTTGGATGTTATGGTCCAAGGAAGTGGAAACAGGCGATTTAGGCTCATTTCTGTGGGTGTTAGCCCACGGATTCTGGCGCTGCATGGGGTTCCAGCGCAAGATTCTCGAAAAATCATACGAGGGGGTCCGCAAAAGGCCCGGCAAGAGGTCCATGTTGCCCGGCGGGGTTGGATGACGCATGGTTGGATTTTATGGGCCAAGGAAGTGGAAACAGGCGATTTCGGCTCATTTCTGTGGTGTTAGCCCACGGATTCTGGCGCTGCATGGGGTTCCGGCGTAAGATTCTCGAAAAATCATACGAGGGGGTCCGCAAGAGGCCCGGCAAGAAGTCCATGTTGCCCGGCGGGGTTGGATGAGGCCTGGTTGGATTTTATTGGCCAAGGAAGTGGAAACAGGCGATTTCGGCTCATTTCTGTGGGTGTTAGCCCACGGATTCTGGCGCTGCAACGGGGTTCCGACGCAAGATTCTCGAAAAATCATACGACGGGGTCCGCAAGAGGCCCGGCAAGAGGTCCATGTTGCCCCGCGGGGTTGGATGAGGCCTGGTTGGATTTATGGACCAAGGAAGTGGAAACAGGCGATTTCGGCTCATTTCTGTGGGTGTTAGCCCACGGATTCTGGCGCTGTATGGGGTTCCGGCGCAAGATTCTCGAAAAATCATACGAGGGGGTCCGCAAGAGGCCCGGCAAGAGGTCCATGTTGCCCGGCGGGGTTGGATGAGGCCTGGTTGGAATTTATGGGCCAAGGAAGTGGAAACAGGCGATTTCGGCTCATTTCTATGGGTGTTAGCCCACGGATTCTGGCGCTGCATGGGGTTCCGGCGCAAGATTCTCGAAAAATCATATGAGGGGGTCCGCAAGAGCCCGGCAAGAGGTCCATGTTGCCGGCAGGGTTGGATGAGGCCTGGTTAGATTTTATGGGCCATGATGTGGAAACAGGCGATTTCGGCTCATTTCTGTGGGTGTTAGCCCACGGATTCTGGCGCTGCATGGGGTTCCGACGCAAGATTCTCAAAAATCATATGAGGGGGTCTGCAAGAGGCCCGGCAAGAGGTCCATGTTGCCGGCGGGGTTGGATGAGTCCTGGTTGGAATTTATGGGCCAAGGAAGTGGAAACAGGCGATTTCGGCTCATTTCTGTGGGTGTTAGCCCACGGATTCTGGCGCTGCATGGGGTTCCGGCGCAAGATTCTCGAAAAATCATATGAGGGAGTTCGCAAGAGGCCCGGCAAGGGGTCCATGTTGCCCGGCGGGGTTAGATGAGGCCTGGTTGGATTTTATGGGCCATGGAAGTGGAAACAGGCGATTTCGGCTCATTTCTGTGGGTGCTAGCCCACGGATTCTGGCGCTGCATGGGGTTCCGGCGCAAGATTCTCGAAAACTCATACGAGGGGGTCCGCCAGAGGCCCGGCAAGTGGTCCATGTTGCCCGGCGGGGTTGGATGAGGCCTGGTTGGATTTTATGGGCCAAGGAAGTGGAAACAGGCGATTTCGGCTCATTTCTGTGGGTGCTAGCCCACGGATTCTGGCGCTGCATGGGGTTCCGGCGCAAGATTCTCGAAAACTCATACGAGGGGGTCCGCCAGAGGCCCGGCAAGAGGTCCATGTTGCCCGGCGGGGTTGGATGAGGCCTGGTTGGATTTTATGGGCCAAGGAAGTGGAAACAGGCGATTTCGGCTCATTTCTGTGGGTGTTAGCCCACGGATTCTGGCGCTGCATGGTTTTCCGGCGCAAGATTCTCGAAAATTCATACGAGGGGTCCGCAAGAGGCCCGACAAGAGGTCCATGTTGCCCGGTGGGGTTGGATGAGGCCTGGTTGGATTTTATGGGCCAAGGAAGTGGAAACAGGCGATTTCGGCTCATTTCTGTGGGTGTTAGCCCACGGATTCTGGCGCTGCATGGGGTTCCGGCGCAGGATTCTCGAAAAGTCATACGAGGGGGTCCGCAAGAGGCCCGGCAAGAGGTCCATGTTGCCCGGCGGGGTTGGATGAGGCCTGGTTGGAATTTATGGGCCAAGGAAGTGGAAACAGGCGATTTCGACTCATTTCTGTGGGTGTTAGCCCACGATTCTGGCGCTGCATGGGGTTCCGGCGAAAGATTCTCGAAATATCATACAAGGGGGTCCGCAAGAGGCCCGGCAAGAGGTCCATGTTACCCGGCGGGGTTGGATGAGGCCTGGTTGGATTTTATGGCCAAGGAAGTGGAAACAGGCGATTTTGGCTCATTTCTGTGGGTGTTAGCCCACGGATTCTGGCGCTGCATGGGGTTCCGGCGCAAGATTCTCGAAAAGTCATACGAGGGGGTCCGCAGAGGTCCGGCAAGAGGTCCATGTTGCCCGGCGGGGTTGGATGAGGCCTGGTTGGAATTTATGGGCCAAGGAAGTGGAAACAGGCGATTTCGACTCATTTCTGTGGGTGTTAGCCCACGGATTCTGGCGCTGCATGGGGTTCCGGCGAAAGATTCTCGAAATATCATACAAGGGGGTCCGCAAGAGGCCCGGCAAGAGGTCCATGTTACCCGGTGGGGTTGGATGAGGCCTGGTTGGATTTTATGGGCCAAGGAAGTGGAAACAGGCGATTTCGGCTCATTTCTGTGGGTGTTAGCCCACGGATTCTGGCGCTGCATGGGTTCCGGCGCAAGATTCTCGAATAATCATACGAGGGGGTCCACAAGAAGCCCGGCAAGAGGTCCATGTTGCCCGGCGGGGTTGGATAAGGCCTGGTTGGAGTTTATGGGCCAAGGAAGTGGAAACAGCGATTTCGGCTTATTTCTGTGGGTGTTAGCCCACGGATTCTGGCGCTGCATGGGGTTCCGGTGCAAGATTCTTGAAAAATCATACGAGGGGGTCCGCAAGAGGCCCGGCAAGAGGTCCATGTTGCCCGGCGGGATTGGATGAGGCCTGGTTGGATTTTATGGGCCAAGGAAGTGGAAACAGGCGATTTCGGCTCATTTCTGTGGGTGTTAGCCCACGGATTCTGGCGCTGCATGGGGTTCCGGCGCAAGATTCTCGAAAAATCATACGGGGGGTCCGCAAGAGGCCTGGCAAGAGGGCCATGTTGCCCGGCGGGATTGGATGAGGCCTGGTTGGATTTTATGGGACAAGGAAGTGGAAACAAGCGATTTCGGCTAATTTCTGTGGTGTTAGCCACGGATTCTGGCGCTGCATGGGGTTCCGGCGCAGGATTCTCGAAAAATCATACGAGGGGGTCGCAAGAGGTCCATGTTTCCCGGCGGAGTTGGATGAGGCCTGGTTGGATTTTATGGGCCAAGGAAGTGGAAACAGGCGATTTCGGCTCATTTTCTGGGTGTTAGGTTACCCACGGATTCTAGCGATGCATGGGGTTCCGGCGCAAGATTCTCGAAAAATCATAAGAGGGGGTCCGCAAGAGGCCCGGCAAGAGGTCCATGTTGCCCGGCGGGGTTGGATAAGGCCTGGTTGGAGTTTATGGGCCAAGGAAGTGGAAACAGGCGATTTCGGCTCATTCTGTGGGTGTTAGCCCACGGATTCTGGCGCAGCATGGTGTTCCGGTGCAAGATTCTCGAAAAATCATACGAGGGGTCCACAAGAGGCCCGGAAAGAGGTCCATGTTGCCCGGCGGGGTTGGATGAGGCCTGGTTGGATTTTATGGGCCAAGGAAGTGGAAACAAGCGATTTCGGCTCATTTTTGTGGGTGTTAGCCCACGGATTCTGGCACTGCATGGGGTTCCGGCGCAAGATTCTCGAAAAATCATACGAGGGGGACCGCAAGAGGCCCAGCAAGAGGTCCATGTTGCCCGGCGGGATTGGATGAGGCCTGGTTGGATTTTATGGGCCAAGGAAGTGGAAACAGGCGATTTCGGCTCATTTCTGTTGGTGTTAGCCCACGGATTCTGGCGCTGCATGGGGTTCCGGCGCAAGATTCTTGAAAAATCATACGAGGGGGTCCGCAAGAGGCCCGGCAAGAGGTCCATGTTGCCCGGCGGGGTTGGATGAGGCCTGGTTGGATTTTATGGGCCAAGGAAGTGGAAACAGGCGATTTTGGCTCATTTCTGTGGGTGTTAGCCCACGCATTCTGGCGCTGCAGGGGTTCCGGTGCAAGATTCTCGAAAAAATCATACGAGGGGGTCCGCAAGAGGCCCGGCAAGAGGTCCATGTTTCCCGGCGGGGTTGGATGAGGCCTGGTTGGAGTTTATGGGCCAAGGAAGTGAAAACAGGCGATTTCGGCTCCTTTCTGTGGGTGTTAGCCCACGGATTCTGGCGCTGCATGGGGTTCCGGCGCAAGATTCTCGAAAAATCATACGAGGGGGTCCGCAAGAGGCCCGGCAAGAGGTCCATGTTTCCCGGCGGGGTTGGATGAGGCCTGATTGGATTTTATGGGCCAAGGAAGTGGAAACAGGCGATTTCGGCTCATTTCTGTGGGTGTTAGCCCACGCATTCTGGCGCTGCATCGGGTTCCGGCGCAAGATTCTCGAAAAATCATACGAGGGGGTCCGCAAGAGGCCCGGCAAGAGGTCCATGTTGCCCGCGGGGTTGGATGAGGCCTGGTTGGATTTTATGGGCCAAGGAAGTGGATACAGGCGATTTCGGCTCATTTCTGTGGGTGTTAGCCCACGGATTCTGGCGCTGCATGGGGTTCCGGCGCAAGATTCTTGAAAACTCATACGAGGGGCTCCGCAAGAGGCCCGGCAAGAGGCCCGGCAAGAGGTCCATGTTGCCCGGCGGGGTTGGATGAGGCCTGGTTGGATTTATGGGCCAAGGAAGTGGAAACAGGCGATTTCGGCTCATATCTGTGGGTGTTAGCCCACGGATTCTGGCGCTGCATGGGGTTCCGGTGCAAGATTCTCGAAAAATCATACGAGGGGGTCCGCAAGAGGCCCGGCAAGAGGTCCATGTTGCCCGGCGGGGTTGGATGAGGCCTGGTTGGAGTTTATGGGCCACGGAAGTGGAAACAGGCGATTTCGGCTCATTTCTGTGGGTGTTAGCCCACGGATTCTGGCGCTGCATGGGGTTCCGGCGCATGATTCTCGAAAAATCATACGAGGGGGTCCGCAAGAGGCCCGGCAAGAGGTCCATGTTGCCCGGCGGGGCTGGATGAGGCCTGGTTGGATTTTATGGGCCAAGGAAGTGGAAACAGGCGATTTCGTCTCATTTCTGTGGGTGTTAGCCCACGAATTCTGGCGCTGCATGGGGTTCCGGCGCAAGATTCTCAAACAATCATACGAGGGGGTCCGCCAGAGGCCGGTAAGAGGTCCATGTTGCCCTGTGGGGGTGGATGAGGCCTGGTTGGATTTTATGGGCCAAGGAAGTGGAAACAGGCGATTTCAGCTCATTACTGTGGGTGTTAGCCCACGGATTCTGGCGCTGCATGGGGTTCGCGCGCAAGATTCTCGAAAAATCATACGAGGGGGTCCGCAAGAGGCCCGCAAGAGGTCCATTTGCCCGGCGGGGTTGGATGAGGCCTGGTTGGATTTTATGGGCCAAGGAAGTGGAAACACGCGATTTCAGCTCATTTCTGTTGGTGTTAGCCCACGGATTCTGGCGCTGCATGGGGTTCCGGCGCAAGATTCTCGAAAAATCATACGAGGGTGTCCGCAAGAGGCCTTTCAAGAGATCCATGTTGCCCGGCGGGGTTGGATGAGGCCTGGTTGGATTTCATGGGCCAAGGAAGTGGAAACAGGCGATTTCGGCTCATTTCTGTGGGTGTTAGCCCCCGGATTCTGGCGTTGCATGGGGTTCCGGCGCAAGATTGTCAAAAATTCATACGAGGGGGTTCGCAAGAGGCCCGGCAAGAGGTCCATGTTGCCCGGCGGGGTTGGATGAGGCCTGGTTGGATTTTATGGGCCAAGGAAGTGGAAACAGGCGATTTTGGCTCATTTATGTGGGTGTTAGCCCACGGATTCTGGCGCTGCATGGGGTTCCGGCGCAAGATTCTCGAAAAGTCATACGAGGGGGTCCGCAAGAGGCCCGGCAAGAGGTCCATGTTGCCCGGCGGGGTTGGATGAGGCCTGGTTGGATTTTATGGGCCAAGGAAGTGGAAACAGGCGATTTCGGCTCATTTCTGTGGGTGTTAGCCCACGGATTCTGGCGCTGCATGGGGTTCCGGCGCAAGATTCTCGAAAATTCATACGAGGGGGTCCGCAAGAGGCCCGGCAAGAGGTCCATGTTGCCCGGTGGGGTTGGATGAGGCCTGATTGGATTTTATGGGCCAAGGAAGTGGAAACAGGCGATTTCGGCTCATTTCTGTGGGTGTTAGCCCACGGATTCTGGCGCTGCATGGGGTTCCGGCGTAAGATTCTCGAAAAATCATACGAGGGGGTCCGCAAGAGGTCTATGTTGCCCGGCGGGGTTGGATGAGGCCTGGTTGGATTTTATGGGCTAAGGAAGTGGAAACAGGCAATTTCGGCTCATTTATGTGGGTGTTAGCCCACGGATTCTGGCGCTGCATGGGGTTCCGGTGCAAGATTCTCGAAAACTCATACGAGGGGGTCCGCAAGAGGTCCATGTTGCCCGGCGGGGTTGGATGAGGCCTGGTTGGATTTTATGGGCCAAGGAAGTGGAAACAGGCGATTTCGGGTCATTTCTGTGGGTGTTAGCCGACAGATTCTGGCGCTGCATGGGTTTCCGGCGCAAGATTCTCGAAAAATCATACGAGGGGGTCCGCAAGAGGCCCGGCAAGAGGTCCATGTTGCCCGGCGGGGTTGGATGAGGCCTGATTGGATTTTATGGGCCAAGGAAGTGGAAACAGGCGATTTCGGCTCATTTCTGTGGGTGTTAGCCCACGCATTATGGCGCTGCATGGGGTTCCGGCGCAAGATTCTCGAAAAATCATACGAGGGGGTCCGCAAGAGGCCCGGCAAGAGGTCCATGTTGCCCGACGGGGTTGAATGAGGCATGGTTGGATTTTATGGGCCAAGGAAGTGGATACAGGCGATTTCGGCTCATTTCTGTGGGTGTTAGCCCACGGATTCTGGCGCTGCATGGGGTTCCGGCGCAAGATTCTTGAAAACTCATACGAGGGGCTCCGCAAGAGGCCCGGCAAGAGGTCCATGTTGCCCGGCGGGGTTGGATGAGGCCTGGTTGGATTTTATGGGCCAAGGAAGTGGAAACAGGCGATTTCGGCTCATATCTGTGGGTGTTAGCCCACGGATTCTGGCGCTGCATGGGGTTCCGGTGCAAGATTCTCGAAAAATCATACGAGGGGGTCCGCAAGAGGACCGGCAAGAGGTCCATGTTGCCTGGCGGGGTTGGATGAGGCCTGGTTGGAGTTTATGGGCCACGGAAGTGGAAACAGGCGATTTCGGCTCATTTCTGTGGGTGTTAGCCCACGGATTCTGGCGTTGCATGGGGTTCCGGTGCAAGATTCTCGAAAAATCATACGAGGGGTTCCGCAAGAGGCCCGACAAGAGGTCCATGTTGCCCGACGGGGTTGGATGAGGCCTGGTAAGATTTTATGGGCCAAGGAAGTGGAAACAGGCGATTTCGGCTCATTTCTGTGGGTGTTAGCCAACGGATTCTGGCGCTGCATGGGGTTCCGGCGCAAGATTCTCGAAAAATCATACGAGGGGGTCCGCAAGAGGCCCGGGAAGAGGTCCATGTTGCCCGGCGGGGTTGGATGAGGCCTGGTTGGATTTTATGGGCCAAGGAAGTGGAAACAGGCGATTTCGGCTCATTTCTGTGGGTGTTAGCCCACGGATTCTGGCGCTGCATGGGGTTCCGGCGCAAGATTCTCGAAAAATCATACGAGGGGGTCCGCAAGAGGCCCGGTAAGTGGTCCATGTTGCCTGACGGGGTTTGATGAGGCCTGGTTGGATTTTATGGGCCAAGGAAGTGGAAACAGGCGATTTCGGCTCATATCTGTGGGTGTTAGCCCACGGATTCTGGCGCTGCATGGGGTTCCGGCGCAAGATTCTCGAAAAATCATACGAGGGGGTCCGCAAGAGGCCCAGTAAGAGGTCCATGTTGCCCTGCGGGGGTGGATGAGGCCTGGTTGGATTTTATGGGCCAAGGAAGTGGAAACAGGCGATTTCGGCTCATTACTGTGGGTGTTAGCCCACGGATTCTGGCGCTGCATGGGGTTCCGGCGCAAGATTCGCGAAAAATCATACGAGAGGGTCCGCAAGAGGCCCGCCAAGAGGTCCATGTTGCCCGGCGGGGTTGGATGAGGCCTGGTTGAATTTTATGGGCCAAGGAAGTGAATACAGGCGATTTCGGCTCATTTCTGTGGGTGTTAGCCCAAGGATTCTGGCGCTGCATGGGGTTCCGGCGCAAGATTGTCAAAAATTCATACGAGGGGGTTCGCAAGAGGCCCGACAAGAGGTCCATGTTGCCCGGCGGGGTTGGATGAGGCCTGGTTGGATTTTATGGGCCAAGGAAGTGGAAACAGGCGATTTTGGCTCATTTATGTGGGTGTTAGCCCACGGATTCTGGCGCTGCATGGGGTTCCGGCGCAAGATTCTCGAAAAGTCATACGAGGGGGTCCCCAAGAGGCCCGGCAAGAGGTCCATGTTGCCCGGCGGGGTTGGATGAGGCCTGGTTGGATTTTATGGGCCAAGGAAGTGGAAACAGGCGATTTCGGCTCATTTCTGTGGGTGTTAGCCCACAGATTCTGGCGCTGCATGGGGTTCCGGCGCAAGATTCTCGAAAATTCATACGAGGGGGTCCGCAAGAGGCCCGGCAAGAGGTCCATGTTGCCCGGTGGGGTTGGATGAGGCCTGGTTGGATTTTATGGGCCAAGGAAGTGGAAACAGGCGATTTTGGCTCATTTCTGTGGGTGTTAGCCCACGGATTCTGGCGCTGCATGGGGTTTCGGCGCAAGATTCGCAAAAAATCATACGAGAGGGTCCGTAAGAGGTCTATGTTGCCCGGCGGGGTTGGATGAGGCCTGGTTGGATTTTATGGGCCAAGGAAGTGGAAACAGGCAATTTCGGCTCATTTATGTGGGTGTTAGCCCACGGATTCTGGCGCTGCATGGGGTTCCGGCGCAAGATTCTCGAAAACTCATACGAGGGGGTCCGCAAGAGGTCCATGTTGCCCGGCGGGGTTGGATGAGGCCTGGTTGGATTTTATGGGCCAAGGAAGTGGAAACAGGCGATTTCGGCTCATTTCTGTGGGTGTTAGCCCACGGATTCTGGCGTTGCATGGGGTTCCGGTGTAAGATTCTCGAAAAATCATACGAGGGGTTCCGCAAGAGGCCCGACAAGAGGTCCATGTTCCCCGACGGGGTTGGATGAGGCCTGGTAAGATTTTATGGGCCAAGGAAGTGGAAACAGGCGATTTCGGCTCATTTCTGTGGGTGTTAGCCCACGGATTCTGGCGCTGCATGGGGTTCCGGCGCAAGATTCTCGAAAAATCATACGAGGGGGTCCGCAAGAGGCCCGGAAAGAGGTCCATGTTGCCCGGCGGGGTTGGATGAGGCCTGATAGAATTTTATGGGCCAAGGAAGTGGAAACAGGCGATTTCGGGTCATTTCTGTGGGTGTTAGCCCACGGATTCTGGCGCTGCATGGGGTTCCGGCGCAAGATTCTCGAAAAATCATACGAGGGGGTTCGCAAGAGGCCCGGCAAGAGGTCCATGTTGCCCGGCGGGGTTGGATGAGGCCTGGTTGGATTTTATGGGCCACGGAAGTGGAAACAAGCGATTTCGGCTCATTTATGTGGGTGTTAGCCCACGGAATCTGGCGCTGCATGGGGTTCCGGCGCAAGATTATCGAAAAGTCATACGAGGGGGTCCGCAAGAGGCCCGGCAAGAGGTCCATGTTGCCCGGCGGGGTTGGATGAGGCCTGGTTGGATTTTATGGGCCAAGGAAGTGGAAACAGGCGATTTCGGCTCATTTCTGTGGGTGTTAGCCCACGGATTCTGGCACTGCATGGGGTTCCGGCGCAAGATTCTCAAAAATTCATACGAGGGGGTCAGCAAGAGGCCCGGCAAGAGGTCCATGTTGCCCGGTGGGGTTGGATGAGGCCTGGTTGGATTTTATGGGCCAAGGAAGTGGAAACAGGCGATTTCGGCTCATTTCTGTGGGTGTTAGCACACGGATTCTGGCGCTGCATGGGGTTCCGGCGTAAGATTCTCGAAAAATCATACGAGGGGGTCCGCAAGAGGCCCGGCAAGAGGTCCACGTTGCCCGGCGGGGTTGGATGAGGCCTGGTTGGATTTTATGGGCCAAGGAAGTGGAAACAGGCGATTTCGGCTCATTTCTGTGGGTGTTAGCCCACGGATTTTGGCGCTGCATGGGGTTTCGGCGCAAAATTCTCGAAAAATCATACGAGGGGGCCCGCAAGAGGCCCGGCAAGAGTTCAATGTTTCCCGGCGGGGTTGGATGAGGCCTGGTTGGATTTTATGGGCCAAGGAAGTGGAAACAGGCAATTTCGGCTCATTTCTGTGGGTGTTAGCCCACGGATTCTGGCGCTGCATGGGGTTCCGGCGCAAGATTCTCAAAAAATCATACGAGGGGGTCCGCAAGAGGCCCGGAAAGAGGTCCATTTTGCCCGGCGGGGTTGGATGAGGCCTGGTTGGATTTTATGGGCCAAGGAAGTGGAAACAGGCGATTTCGGCTCATTTCTGTGGGTGTTAGCCCACGGATTCTGGCGCTGCATGGGGTTCCGGCGCAAGATTTTCGATAAATCATACGAGGGGGTCCGCAAGAGGCCCGGCAAGAGGTCCATGTTGCCCGGCGGGGTTGGATGAGGCCTTGTTGGAATTTATGGGCCAAGGAAGTGGAAACGGGCGATTTCGGCTCATTTCTGTGGGTGTTAGCCCACGGATTCTGGCCCTGCATGGGGTTCCGGCACAAGATTCTCGAAAATTCATACAAGGGGGTCCGCAAGAGGCCCGACAAGAGGTCCATGTTGCCCGGCGGGGTTAATTGAGGCCTGGTTGGATTTTATGGGCCAAGGAAGTGGAAACAGGCGATTTCGGCTCATTTCTGTGGGTGTTAGCCCACGGATTCTGGCGCTGCATGGGGTTCCGGCGCAAGATTCTCGAAAAATCATACGAAGGGGTCCGCAAGAGGCCCGGCAAGAGGTCCATGTTGCCCGGCGGGGTTGGATGAGGCCTGGTTGGATTTTATGGGCCAAGGAAGTGGAAACAGGCGATTTCGGCTCATTTCTGTGGGTGTGAGCCCCCGGATTCTGGCGCTGCATGGGGTTCCGGCGCAAGATTCTCGAAAAATCATACGAGGGGGTCCGCAAGAGGCCCGGCAAGAGGTCCATGTTGCCCAGCTGGGTTGGATGAGGCCTGGTTGGATTTTATGGGCCAAGGAAGTGGAAACAGGCGATTTCGGCTCATTTCTGTGGGTTAACGTTAGCCCACGGATTCTGGCGCTGCATGGGGTTCCGGCGCAAGATTCTCGAAAAATCATACGAGGGGGTCCGCAAGAGGCCCGGCAAGAGGTCCATGTTGCCCGACGGGGTTGAATGAGGCCTGGTTGGATTTTATGGGCCAAGGAAGTGGATACAGGCGATTTCGGCTCATTTCTGTGGGTGTTAGCCCACGGATTCTGGCGCTGCATGGGGTTCCGGCGCAAGATTCTTGAAAACTCATACGAGGGGCTCCGCAAGAGGCCCGGCAAGAGGTCCATGTTGCCCGGCGGGGTTGGATGAGGCCTGGTTGGATTTTATGGGCCAAGGAAGTGGAAACAGGCGATTTCGGCTCATATCTGTGGGTGTTAGCCCACGGATTCTGGCGCTGCATGGGGTTCCGGTGCAAGATTCTCGAAAAATCATACGAGGGGGTCCGCAAGAGGACCGGCAAGAGGTCCATGTTGCCTGGCGGGGTTGGATGAGGCCTGGTTGGAGTTTATGGGCCACGGAAGTGGAAACAGGCGATTTCGGCTCATTTCTGTGGGTGTTAGCCCACGGATTCTGGCATTGCATGGGGTTCCGGTGCAAGATTCTCGAAAAATCATACGAGGGGTTCCGCAAGAGGCCCGACAAGAGGTCCATGTTGCCCGACGGGGTTGGATGAGGCCTGGTAAGATTTTATGGGCCAAGGAAGTGGAAACAGGCGATTTCGGCTCATTTCTGTGGGTGTTAGCCAACGGATTCTGGCGCTGCATGGGGTTCCGGCGCAAGATTCTCGAAAAATCATACGAGGGGGTCCGCAAGAGGCCCGGGAAGAGGTCCATGTTGCCCGGCGGGGTTGGATGAGGCCTGGTTGGATTTTATGGGCCAAGGAAGTGGAAACAGGCGATTTCGGCTCATTTCTGTGGGTGTTAGCCCACGGATTCTGGCGCTGCATGGGGTTCCGGCGCAAGATTCTCGAAAAATCATACGAGGGGGTCCGCAAGAGGCCCGGTAAGTGGTCCATGTTGCCTGACGGGGTTTGATGAGGCCTGGTTGGATTTTATGGGCCAAGGAAGTGGAAACAGGCGATTTCGGCTCATATCTGTGGGTGTTAGCCCACGGATTCTGGCGCTGCATGGGGTTCCGGCGCAAGATTCTCGAAAAATCATACGAGGGGGTCCGCAAGAGGCCCAGTAAGAGGTCCATGTTGCCCTGCGGGGGTGGATGAGGCCTGGTTGGATTTTATGGGCCAAGGAAGTGGAAACAGGCGATTTCGGCTCATTACTGTGGGTGTTAGCCCACGGATTCTGGCGCTGCATGGGGTTCCGGCGCAAGATTCGCGAAAAATCATACGAGAGGGTCCGCAAGAGGCCCGCCAAGAGGTCCATGTTGCCCGGCGGGGTTGGATGAGGCCTGGTTGGATTTTATGGGCCAAGGAAGTGAATACAGGCGATTTCGGCTCATTTCTGTGGGTGTTAGCCCACGGATTCTGGCGCTGCATGGGGTTCCGGCGCAAGATTGTCAAAAATTCATACGAGGGGGTTCGCAAGAGGCCCGACAAGAGGTCCATGTTGCCCGGCGGGGTTGGATGAGGCCTGGTTGGATTTTATGGGCCAAGGAAGTGGAAACAGGCGATTTTGGCTCATTTATGTGGGTGTTAGCCCACGGATTCTGGCGCTGCATGGGGTTCCGGCGCAAGATTCTCGAAAAGTCATACGAGGGGGTCCCCAAGAGGCCCGGCAAGAGGTCCATGTTGCCCGGCGGGGTTGGATGAGGCCTGGTTGGATTTTATGGGCCAAGGAAGTGGAAACAGGCGATTTCGGCTCATTTCTGTGGGTGTTAGCCCACAGATTCTGGCGCTGCATGGGGTTCCGGCGCAAGATTCTCGAAAATTCATACGAGGGGGTCCGCAAGAGGCCCGGCAAGAGGTCCATGTTGCCCGGTGGGGTTGGATGAGGCCTGGTTGGATTTTATGGGCCAAGGAAGTGGAAACAGGCGATTTTGGCTCATTTCTGTGGGTGTTAGCCCACGGATTCTGGCGCTGCATGGGGTTTCGGCGCAAGATTCGCAAAAAATCATACGAGAGGGTCCGTAAGAGGTCTATGTTGCCCGGCGGGGTTGGATGAGGCCTGGTTGGATTTTATGGGCCAAGGAAGTGGAAACAGGCAATTTCGGCTCATTTATGTGGGTGTTAGCCCACGGATTCTGGCGCTGCATGGGGTTCCGGCGCAAGATTCTCGAAAACTCATACGAGGGGGTCCGCAAGAGGTCCATGTTGCCCGGCGGGGTTGGATGAGGCCTGGTTGGATTTTATGGGCCAAGGAAGTGGAAACAGGCGATTTCGGCTCATTTCTGTGGGTGTTAGCCCACGGATTCTGGCGTTGCATGGGGTTCCGGTGTAAGATTCTCGAAAAATCATACGAGGGGTTCCGCAAGAGGCCCGACAAGAGGTCCATGTTCCCCGACGGGGTTGGATGAGGCCTGGTAAGATTTTATGGGCCAAGGAAGTGGAAACAGGCGATTTCGGCTCATTTCTGTGGGTGTTAGCCCACGGATTCTGGCGCTGCATGGGGTTCCGGCGCAAGATTCTCGAAAAATCATACGAGGGGGTCCGCAAGAGGCCCGGAAAGAGGTCCATGTTGCCCGGCGGGGTTGGATGAGGCCTGATAGAATTTTATGGGCCAAGGAAGTGGAAACAGGCGATTTCGGGTCATTTCTGTGGGTGTTAGCCCACGGATTCTGGCGCTGCATGGGGTTCCGGCGCAAGATTCTCGAAAAATCATACGAGGGGGTTCGCAAGAGGCCCGGCAAGAGGTCCATGTTGCCCGGCGGGGTTGGATGAGGCCTGGTTGGATTTTATGGGCCACGGAAGTGGAAACAAGCGATTTCGGCTCATTTATGTGGGTGTTAGCCCACGGAATCTGGCGCTGCATGGGGTTCCAGCGCAAGATTATCGAAAAGTCATACGAGGGGGTCCACAAGAGGCCCGGCAAGAGGTCCATGTTGCCCGGCGGGGTTGGATGAGGCCTGGTTGGATTTTATGGGCCAAGGAAGTGGAAACAGGCGATTTCGGCTCATTTCTGTGGGTGTTGGCCCACGGATTCTGGCACTGCATGGGGTTCCGGCGCAAGATTCTCAAAAATTCATACGAGGGGGTCAGCAAGAGGCCCGGCAAGAGGTCCATGTTGCCCGGTGGGGTTGGATGAGGCCTGGTTGGATTTTATGGGCCAAGGAAGTGGAAACAGGCGATTTCGGCTCATTTCTGTGGGTGTTAGCACACGGATTCTGGCGCTGCATGGGGTTCCGGCGTAAGATTCTCGAAAAATCATACGAGGGGGTCCGCAAGAGGCCCGGCAAGAGGTCCACGTTGCCCGGCGGGGTTGGATGAGGCCTGGTTGGATTTTATGGGCCAAGGAAGTGGAAACAGGCGATTTCGGCTCATTTCTGTGGGTGTTAGCCCACGGATTTTGGCGCTGCATGGGGTTTCGGCGCAAAATTCTCGATAAATCATACGAGGGGGTCCGCAAGAGGCCCGGCAAGAGGTCCATGTTGCCCGGCGGGGTTGGATGAGGCCTTGTTGGAATTTATGGGCCAAGGAAGTGGAAACGGGCGATTTCGGCTCATTTCTGTGGGTGTTAGCCCACGGATTCTGGCCCTGCATGGGGTTCCGGCACAAGATTCTCGAAAATTCATACAAGGGGGTCCGCAAGAGGCCCGACAAGAGGTCCATGTTGCCCGGCGGGGTTAATTGAGGCCTGGTTGGATTTTATGGGCCAAGGAAGTGGAAACAGGCGATTTCGGCTCATTTCTGTGGGTGTTAGCCCACGGATTCTGGCGCTGCATGGGGTTCCGGCGCAAGATTCTCGAAAAATCATACGAAGGGGTCCGCAAGAGGCCCGGCAAGAGGTCCATGTTGCCCGGCGGGGTTGGATGAGGCCTGGTTGGATTTTATGGGCCAAGGAAGTGGAAACAGGCGATTTCGGCTCATTTCTGTGGGTGTGAGCCCCCAGATTCTGGCGCTGCATGGGGTTCCGGCGCAAGATTCTCGAAAAATCATACGAGGGGGTCCGCAAGAGGCCCGGCAAGAGGTCCATGTTGCCCAGCTGGGTTGGATGAGGCCTGGTTGGATTTTATGGGCCAAGGAAGTGGAAACAGGCGATTTCGGCTCATTTCTGTGGGTTAACGTTAGCCCACGGATTCTGGCGCTGCATGGGGTTCCGGCGCAAGATTCTCGAAAAATCATACGAGGGGGTCCGCAAGAGGCCTGTCAAGAGGTCCATGTTGCCCGGCGGGGTTGGATGAGGCCTGGTTGGATTTTATGGGCCAAGGAAGTGGAAACAGGCGATTTCGGCTCATTTCTGTGGGTGTTAGCCCGCGGATTCTGGCGTTGCATGGGGTTCCGGCGCAAGATTCTCAAAATATCATACGAGGGGTCCGCAAGAGGCCTGGCAAGAGGTCCATGTTGCTCGGCGGGGTTGGATGAGGCCTGGTTGGATTTTTTGGGCCAAGGAAGTGGAAACAGGCGATTTCGGCTCATTTCTGTGGGTGTTAGCCCACGGATTCTGGCGCTGCATGGGGTTCCGGCGCAAGATTCTCGAAAAATCATACGAGGGGGTCCGCAAGAGGCCCGGCAAGATGTCCATTTTGCCCGGCGGGGTTGGATGAGGCCTGGATGGATTTTATGGGCCAAGGAAGTGAATACAGGCGATTTCGGCTCATTTCTGTGGGTGTTAGCCCACGGATTCTGGCGCTGCATGGGGTTCCGGCGCAAGATTCTCGAAAAATCATACGAGGGGGTTCGCAAGAGGCCCGGCAAGAGGTCCATGTTGCCCGGCGGGGTTGGATGAGGCCTGGTTAGATTTTATGCGCCACGGAAGTGGAAACAGGCGATTTCAGCTCATTTATGTGGGTGTTAGCCCACAGATTCTGGCGCTGCATGGGGTTCCGGCGCAAGATTCTCGAAAAGTCATACGAGGGGGTCCGCAAGAGGCCCGGCAAGAGGTCCATGTTTCCCGGCGGGGTTGGATGAGGCCTGGTTGGATTTTATGGGCCAAGGAAGTGGAAACAGGCGATTTCGGCTCATTTCTGTGGGTGTTAGCCCACGGATTCTGGCGCTGCATGGTGTTCCGGCGCAAGATTCTCAAAACTTCATACGAGGGGTTCAGCAAGTGGCCCGACAAGAGGTCCATGTTGCCCGGTGGGGTTGGATGAGGCCTGGTTGGATTTTATGGGCCAAGGAAGTGGAAACAGGCGATTTCGGCTCTTTTTTGTGGGTGTTAGCCCACGGATTCTGGCGCTGCATGGGGTTCCGGCGCAAGATTCTCGAAAAATCATACAAGGGGGTCCGCAAGAGGTCTATGTTGCCCGGCGGGGTTGGATGAGGCCTGGTTGGATTTTATGGGCCAAGGAAGTGGAAACAGGCGATTTCGGCTCATTTCTGTGGGTGTTAGCCCACGGATTCTGGCGCTGCATGGGGTTCCGGCGCAAGATTCTCGAAAAATCATACGAGGGGGTCCGTAAGAGGTCCATGTTGCCCGGTGGGGTTGGATGAGGCCTGGTTGGATTTTATGGGCCAAGGAAGTGGAAACAGGCGATTTCTGCTCATTTTTGTGGGTGTTAGCCCACGGATTCTGACGCTGCATGGGGTTCCGGCGCAAGATTCTCGAAAAATCATATGAGGGGGTCCGCAAGAGGCCCGGCAAGAGGTCCATGTTGCCCGGCAGGGTTGGATGAGGCCTGGTTAGATTTTATGGGCCATGGATGTGGAAACAGGCGATTTCGGCTCATTTCTGTGGGTGTTAGCCCACGGATTCTGGCGCTGCATGGGGTTCCAGTGCAAGATTCTTGAAAAATCATACGAGGGGGTCCGCAAGAGGCCCGGTAAGAGGTCCATGTTGCCCGGTGGGGTTGGATGAGGCCTGGTTGGATTTTATGGGCCAAGGAAGTGGAAACAGGCGATTTCGGCTCATTTCTGTGGGTGTTAGTCCACGGATTCTGGCGCTTCATGGGGTTCCGGCGCAAGATTCTCGAAAAATCATACGAGGGGGTCCGCAAGAGGCCTGGCAAGAGGTCCATGTTTCCTGGCGGGGTTGGATGAGGCCTGGTTGGATTTTATGGGCCAAGGAAGTGGAAACAGGCGATTTCGGTTCATTTCTGTGGGTGTTAGCCCACGGATTCTGGCGCTGCATGGGGTTCCGGCGCAAGATTCTCGAAAAATCATACGAGGGGGTCCGCAAGAGGCCCGGAAAGAGGTCCATGTTGCCCGGTGGGGTTGGATGAGGCCTTGTTGGATTTTATGGGCCAAGGAAGTGGATACAGGCGATTTCTGCTCATTTCGGTGGGTGTTAGCCCACGGATTCTGACGCTGCATGGGGTTCCGGCGCAAGATTCTCGAAAAATCATATGAGGGGGTCCGTAAGAGGCCCGGAAAGAGGTCCATGTTGCCCGTCGGGGTTGGATGAGGCCTGGTTGGATTTTATGGGCCAAGGAAGTGGATACAGGCGATTTCGGCTCATTTCTGTGGGTGTTAGCCCACGGATTCTGGCGCTGCATGGGGTTCCGGCGCAAGATTCTCCAAAAATCATACGAGGGTGTCCGCAAGAGGCCCGGCAAGAGGTCCATGTTGCCCGGCGGGGTTGGATGAGGCCTGGTTGGATTTTATGGGCCAAGGAAGTGGAAACAGGCGATTTCGGCTCATTTCTGTGGGTGTTAGCCCACGGATTCTGGCGCTGCATGGGGTTCCGGTGAATGATTCTCGAAAAATCATACGAGGGGGTCCGCAAGAGGCCCGGCAAGAGGTTCATGTTGCCCGGTGGGGTTGGATGAGGCCTGGTTGGATTTTATGGGCCAAGGAAGTGGAAACAGGCGATTTCGGCTCATTTCTGTGGGTTAACGTTAGCCCACGGATTCTGGCGCTGCATGGGGTTCCTGCGCAAGATTCTCGAAAAATCATACGAGGGGGTCCGCAAGAGGCCTGTCAAGAGGTCCATGTTGCCCGGCGGGGTTGGATGAGGCCTGGTTGGATTTTATGGGCCAAGGAAGTGGAAACAGGCGATTTCGGCTCATTTCTGTGGTTGTTAGCCCACGGATTCTGGCGTTGCATGGGGTTCTGGCGCAAGATTCTCAAAATATCATACGAGGGGTCCGCAAGAGGCCTGGCAAGAGGTCTATGTTGCTCGGCGGGGTTGGATGAGGCCTGGTTAGATTTTTTGGGCCAAGGAAGTGGAAACAGGCGATTTCGGCTCATTTCTGTGGGTGTTAGCCCACGGATTCTGGCGCTGCATGGGGTTCCGGCGCAAGATTCTCGAAAAATCATACGAGGGGGTCCGCAAGAGGTCCGGCAAGATGTCCATTTTGCCCGGCGGGGTTGGATAAGGCCTGGATGGATTTTATGGGCCAAGGAAGTGAATACAGGCGATTTCGGCTCATTTCTGTGGGTGTTAGCCCACGGATTCTGGCGCTGCATGGGGTTCCGGCGCAAGATTCTCGAAAAATCATACGAGGGGGTTCGCAAGAGGCCCGGCAAGAGGTCCATGTTGCCCGGCGGGGTTGGATGAGGCCTGGTTAGATTTTATGGGCCACGGAAGTGGAAACAGGCGATTTCAGCTCATTTATGTGGGTGTTAGCCCACAGATTCTGGCGCTGCATGGGGTTCCGGCGCAAGATTCTCGAAAAGTCATACGAGGGGGTCCGCAAGAGGCCCGGCAAGAGGTCCATGTTTCCCGGCGGGGTTGGATGAGGCCTGGTTGGATTTTATGGGCCAAGGAAGTGGAAACAGGCGATTTCGGCTCATTTCTGTGGGTGTTAGCCCACGGATTCTGGCGCTGCATGGGGTTCCGGCGCAAGATTCTCATAACTTCATACGAGGGGTTCAGCAAGTGGCCCGACAAGAGGTCCATGTTGCCCGGTGGGGTTGGATGAGGCCTGGTTGGATTTTATGGGCCAAGGAAGTGGAAACAGGCGATTTCGGCTCTTTTTTGTGGGTGTTAGCCCACGGATTCTGGCGCTGCATGGGGTTCCGGCGCAAGATTCTCGAAAAATCATACGAGGGGGTCCGCAAGAGGTCTATGTTGCCCGGCGGGGTTGGATGAGGCCTGGTTGGATTTTATGGGCCAAGGAAGTGGAAACAGGCGATTTCGGCTCATTTCTGTGGGTGTTAGCCCACGGATTCTGGCGCTGCATGGGGTTCCGGCGCAAGATTCTCGAAAAATCATACGAGGGGGTCCGTAAGAGGTCCATGTTGCCCGGTGGGGTTGGATGAGGCCTGGTTGGATTTTATGGGCCAAGGAAGTGGAAACAGGCGATTTCTGCTCATTTCTGTGGGTGTTAGCCCACGGATTCTGACGCTGCATGGGGTTCCGGCGCAAGATTCTCGAAAAATCATATGAGGGGGTCTGCAAGAGGCCCGGCAAGAGGTCCATGTTGCCCGGCAGGGTTGGATGAGGCCTGGTTAGATTTTATGGGCCATGGATGTGGAAACAGGCGATTTCGGCTCATTTCTGTGGGTGTTAGCCCACGGATTCTGGCGCTGCATGGGGTTCCAGTGCAAGATTCTTGAAAAATCATACGAGGGGGTCCGCAAGAGGCCCGGTAAGAGGTCCATGTTGCCCGGTGGGGTTGGATGAGGCCTGGTTGGATTTTATGGGCCAAGGAAGTGGAAACAGGCGATTTCTGCTCATTTCTGTGGGTGTTAGCCCACGGATTCTGACGTTGCATGGGGTTCCGGCGCAAGATTCTCGAAAAATCATATGAGGGGGTCCGTAAGAGGCCCGGAAAGAGGTCCATGTTGCCCGTCGGGGTTGGATGAGGCCTGGTTGGATTTTATGGGCCAAGTAAGTGGATACAGGCGATTTCGGCTCATTTCTGTGGGTGTTAGCCCACGGATTCTGGCGCTGCATGGGGTTCCGGCGCAAGATTCTCCAAAAATCATACGAGGGTGTCCGCAAGAGGCCCGGCAAGAGGTCCATGTTGCCCGGCGGGGTTGGATGAGGCCTGGTTGGATTTTATGGGCCAAGGAAGTGGAAACAGGCGATTTCGGCTCATTTCTGTGGGTGTTAGCCCACGGATTCTGGCGCTGCATGGGGTTCCTGTGAATGATTCTCGAAAAATCATACGAGGGGGTCCGCAAGAGGCCCGGCAAGAGGTCCATGTTGCCCGGTGGGGTTGGATGAGGCCTGGTTGGATTTTATGGGCCAAGGAAGTGGAAATAGGCGATTTCGGTTCATTTCTGTGGGTGTTAGCCCACGGATTCTGGCGCTACATGGGGTTCCGGCGCAAGATTCTCGAAAAATCATACGAGGGGGTCCGCAAGAGGCCCGGAAAGAGGTCCATGTTGCCCGGTGGGGTTGGATGAGGCCTGGTTGGATTTTATGGGCCAAGGAAGTGGAAACAGGCGATTTCTGCTCATTTCTGTGGGTGTTAGCCCACGGATTCTGACGCTGCATGGGTTTCCGGCGCAAGATTCTCGAAAAATCATATGAGGGGGTCCGTAAGAGGCCCGGCAAGAGGTCCATGTTGCCCGGCAGGGTTTGATGAGGCCTGTTTAGATTTTATGGGCCATGGATGTGGAAACAGGCGATTTTGGCTCATTTCTGTGGGTGTTAGCCCACGGATTCTGGCACTGCATGGGGTTCCAGCGCAAGATTCTTGAAAAATCAAACGAGGGGGTCCGCAAGAGGCCCGGTAAGAGGTCCATGTTGCCCGGTGGGGTTGGATGAGGCCTGGTTGGATTTTATGGGCCAAGGAATTGGAAACAGGCGATTTCGGCTCATTTCTGTGGGTGTTAGTCCACGGATTTTGGCGCTTCATGGGGTTCCGGCGCAAGATTCTCGAAAAATCATACGAGGGGTCCGCAAGAGGCCCGGCAAGAGGTCCATGTTGCCCGACGGGGTTGGATGAGGCCTAGTTGGATTTTATGGGCCAAGGAAGTGGAAACAGGCGATTTCGGCTCATTTCTGTGGGTGTTAGCCCACGGATTCTGGCGCTGCATGGGGTTCCGGCGCAAGATTCTCCAAAAATCATACGAGGGTGTCCGCAAGAGGCCCGGCAAAAGGTCCATATTGCCCGGCGGGGTTGGATGAGGCCTGGTCGGATTTTATGGGCCAAGGAAGTGGAAACAGGAGATTTCGGCTCATTTCTGTGGGTGTTAGCCCACAGATTCTGGCGCTGCATGGGGTTCCGGTGAATGATTCTCGAAAAATCATACGAGGGGGTCCGCAAGAGGCCCGGCAAAAGGTCCATGTTGCCCGGTGGGGTTGGATGAGGCCTGGTTGGATTTTATGGGCCAAGGAAGTGGAAATAGGCGATTTTGGCTCATTTCTGTGGGTGTTAGCCCACTAATTCTGGTGCTGCATGGGGTTCCGGCGCAAGATTCTCGAAAAATAATACGAGGGGGTCCGCAAGAGGCCCGGCAAGAGGTCCATGTTGCCCGGCGGGGTTGGATGAGGCCTGGTTGGATTTTATGGGCCAAGGAAGTGGAAACAGGCGATTTCGGCTCATTTCTGTGGGTGTTAGCCCACGGATTCTGGCGCTGCATGGGGTTCCGGCGCAAGATTCTCGAAAATTCATACGAGGGAGTCCACAAGAGGCTCGGCAAGAGGTCCATGTTGCCTGGTGGGGTTGGATGAGGCCTGGTTAGATTTTATGGGCCAAGGAAGTGGAAACAGGCGATTTCGGCTCATTTCTGTGGGTGTTAGCCCACGGATTCTGGCGCTGCATGGGGTTCCGGCGCAAGATTCTCGAAAAATCATACGAGGGGGTCCGTAAGAGGTCTATGTTGCCCGGCAGGGTTGGATGAGGCCTGGTTGGATTTTATGGGCCAAGGAAGTGGAAACAGGCGATTTCGGCTCATTTATGTGGGTGTTAGCCCACGGATTCTGGCGCTGCATGGGGTTCCGGCGCAAGATTCTCCAAAAATCATACGAGGGTGTCCGCAAGAGGCCCGGCAAGAGGTCCATGTTGCCCGGCGGGGTTGGATGAGGCCTGGTTGGATTTTATGGGCCAAGGAAGTGGAAACAGGCGATTTCGGCTCATTTCTGTGGGTGTAAGCCCACGGATTCTGGCGCTGCATGGGGTTCCGGTGAATGATTCTCGAAAAATCATACGAGGGGGTCCGCAAGAGGCCCGGCAAGAGGTCCATGTTGCCCGGTGGGGTTGGATGAGGCCTGGTTGGATTTTATGGGCCAAGGAAGTGGAAATAGGCGATTTTGGCTCATTTCTGTGGGTGTTAGCCCACGGATTCTGGCGCTGCATGGGGTTCCGGCGCAAGATTCTCGAAAAATCATACGAGGGGGTCCGCAAGAGGCCCGGCAAGAGGTCCATGTTGCCCGGCGGGGTTGGATGAGGCCTGGTTGGATTTTATGGGCCAAGGAAGTGGAAACAGGCGATTTCGGCTCATTTCAGTGGGTGTTAGCCCACGGATTCTGGCGCTGCATGGGGTTCCGGCGCAAGATTCTCGAAAATTCATACGAGAGAGTCCGCAAGAGGCCCGGCAAGAGGTCCATGTTGCCTGGTGGGGTTGGATGAGGCCTGGTTAGATTTTATGGGCCAAGGAAGTGGAAACAGGCGATTTCGGCTCATTTCTGTGGGTGTTAGCCCATGGATTCTGGCGCTGCATGGGGTTCCGGCGCAAGATTCTCGAAAAATCATACGAGGGGGTCCGTAAGAGGCCCGGCAAGAGGTCCATGTTGGCCGGTGGGGTTGGATGAGGCCTGGTTGGATTTTATGGGCCAAGGAAGTGGAAACAGGCGATTTCGACTCATTTCTGTGGGTGTTAGCCCACGGATTCTGGCGCTGCATGGGGTTCCGGCGCAAGATTCTCGAAAAATCACACGAGGGGGTCCGCAAGAGGCCCGGCAAGAGGTCCATGTTGCCCGGCGGGGTTGGATGAGGCCTGGTTGGATTTTATGGGCCAAGGAAGTGGAAACAGGCGATTTCGGCTCAATTCTGTGGGTGTTAGCCCACGGATTCTGGCGCTGCATGGGGTTCCGGCGCAAGATTCTCGAAAAATCATACGAGGGGGTCCGCAAGAGGCCCGGCAAGAGGTCCATGTTGCCCGGCGGGGTTGGATGAGGCCTGGTTGGATTTTATGGTCCAAGGAAGTGGAAACAGGCGATTTCGGCTCATTTCTGTGGGTGTTAGCCCACGGATTCTGGCGCTGCATGGGGTTCTGGCGCAAGATTCTCGGAATATCATACGTGGGGGTCCGCAAGAGGCCCGGCAAGAGGTCCATGTTGCCCGCCGGGGTTGGATGAGGCCTGGTTGGATTTTATGGGCCAAGGAAGTGGAAACAGGCGATTTCGGCTCATTTCTATGGGTGTTAGCCCACGGATTCTGGCGCTGCATGGGGTTCCGGCGCAAGATTCTCAAAAAATCATACGAGGGGGTCCGCAAGAGGCCCGGCAAGAGGTCCATGTTGCTCGGCGGGGTTGGATGAGGCCTGGTTGGATTTTATGGGCCAAGGAAGTGGAAACAGGCGATTTCGGCTCATTTCTGTGGGTGTTAGCCCACGGATTCTGGCTCTGCATTGGGTTCCGGTGCAAGATTGTTGAAAAATCATACGAGGGGGTCCGCAAGAGGCCCGGCAAGAGGTCCATGTTGCCCGGCGGGGTTGGATGAGGCCTGGTTGGATTTTATGGGCCAAGGAAGTGGAAACAGGCGATTTCGGCTCATTTCTGTGGGTGTTAGCCCACGGATTCTGGCGCTGCATGGGGTTCCAGCGCAAGATTCTCGAAAAATCATACGAGGGGGTCCGCAAGAGGCCCGGCAAGAGGTCCATGTTGCCCGGCGGGGTTGGATGAGGCCTGGTTGGATTTTATGGGCCAAGGAAGTGGAAACAGGCAATTTCGGCTCATTTCTGTGGGTGTTACCCACGGATTCTGGCGTTGCATGGGGTTCCGGCGCATGATTCTCGAAAAATCATACGAGGGGGTCCGCAAGAGGCTCGGCAAGAGGTCCATGTTGCCCGACGGGGTTGGATGAGGCCTGGTTGGATTTTATGGGTCAAGGAAGTGGAAACAGGCGATTTCGACTCATTTCTGTGGGTGTTAGCCCACGGATTCTGGCGCTGCATGGGGTTCCGGCGCAAGATTCTCGAAAAATCACACGAGGGGGTCCGCAAGAGGCCCGACAAGAGGTCCATGTTGCCCGGCGGGGTTGGATGAGGCCTGGTTGGATTTTATGGGCCAAGGAAGTGGAAACAGGCGATTTCGGCTCAATTCTGTGGGTGTTAGCCCACGGATTCTAGCGCCGCATGGGGTTCCGGCGCAAGATTCTCGAAAAATCATACGAGGGGGTCCGCAAGAGGCCCGGCAAGAGGTCCATGTTGCCCGGCGGGGTTGGATGAGGCCTGGTTGGATTTTATGGTCCAAGGAAGTGGAAACAGGCGATTTCGGCTCATTTCTGTGGGTGTTAGCCCACGGATTCTTGCGCTGCATGGGGTTCTGGCGCAAGATTCTCGGAATATCATACGTGGGGGTCCGCAAGAGGCCCGGCAAGAGGTCCATGTTGCCCGCCGGGGTTGGATGAGGCCTGGTTGGATTTTATGGGCCAAGGAAGTGGAAACAGGCGATTTCGGCTCATTTCTATGGGTGTTAGCCCACGGATTCTGGCGCTGCATGGGGTTCCGACGCAAGATTCTCAAAAACTCAAACGAGGGGGTCCGCAAGAGGCCCGGCAAGAGGTCCATGTTGCTCGGCGGGGTTGGATGAGGCCTGGTTGGATTTTATGGGCCAAGGAAGTGGAAACAGGCGATTTCGGCTCATTTCTGTGGGTGTTAGCCCACGGATTCTGGCTCTGCATTGGGTTCCGGTGCAAGATTGTTGAAAAATCATACGAGGGGGTCCGCAAGAGGCCCGGCAAGAGGTCCATGTTGCCCGGCGGGGTTGGATGAGGCCTGGTTGGATTTTATGGGCCAAGGAAGTGGAAACAGGCGATTTCGACTCATTTCTGTGGGTGTTAGCCCACGGATTCTGGCGCTGCATGGGGTTCCAGCGCAAGATTCTCGAAAAATCATACGAGGGGGTCCGCAAGAGGCCCGGCAAGAGGTCCATGTTGCCCGGCGGGGTTGGATGAGGCCTGGTTGGATTTTATGGGCCAAGGAAGTGGAAACAGGCAATTTCGGCTCATTTCGGTGGGTGTTACCCACGGATTCTGGCGTTGCATGGGGTTCCGGCGCATGATTCTTGAAAAATCATACGAGGGGGTCCGCAAGAGGCTCGGCAAGAGGTCCATGTTGCCCGACGGGGTTGGATGAGGCCTGGTTGGATTTTATGGGTCAAGGAAGTGGAAACAGGCGATTTCGGCTCATTTCTGTGGGTGTTAGCCCACGGATTCTGGCGCTGCATGGGGTTCTGGCGCAAGATTCTCGAAAACTCACACGAGGGGGTCCGCAAGAGGCCCGGCAAGAGGTCCATGTTGCCCGGCGGGGTTGGATGAGGCCTGGTTGGATTTTATGGGCCAAGAAAGTGGAAACAGGCGATTTCGGCTCATTTCTGTGGGTGTTAGCCCACGGATTCTGGCGCTGCATGGAGTTCCGGCGCAAGATTCTCGAAAAATCACACGAGGGGGTCCGCAAGAGGCCCGGCAAGAGGTCCATGTTGCCCGGCGGGGTAGGATGAGGCCTGGTTGGATTTTATGGGCCAAGGAAGTGGAAACAGGCGATTTCGGCTCATTTCTGTGGGTGTTAGCCCACGGATTCTGGCGCTGCATGGGGTTCCGGCGCAAGATTCTCGAAAACTCACACGAGAGGGTCCGCAAGAGGCCCGGCAAGAGGTCCATGTTGCCCGACGGGGTTGGATGAGGCCTGGTTGGATTTTATGTGCCAAGGAAGTGGAAACAGGCGATTTTGGCTCATTTCTGTGGGTGTTAGCCCACGGATTCTGGCGCTGCATGGGGTTCCGGCGCAAGATTCTCGAAAAATCACACGAGGGGGTTCGCAAGAGGCCCGCAAAAGGTCCATGTTGCCCAGCGGGGTTGGATGAGGCCTGGTTGGATTTTATGGGCCAAGGAAGTGGAAACAGGCGATTTCGGCTCATTTCTGTGGGTGTTAGCCCACGGATTCTGGCGCTGCATGGGGTTCCAGCACAAGATTCTCGAAAAATCACACGAGGGGGTCCGCCAGAGGCCCGGCAAGAGGTCCATGTTGCCCGGCGGGGTTGGATGAGGCCTTGTTGGATTTTATGGGCCAAGGAAGTGGAAACAGGCGATTTCGGCTCAATTCTGTGGGTGTTAGCCCACGGATTCTGGCGCTGCATGGGGTTCCGGCGCAAGATTCTCGAAAAATCACACGAGGGGGTTCGCAAGAGGCCCCGCAAGAGGTCCATGTTGCCCGGCGGGGTTGGATGAGGCCTGGTTGGATTTTATGGGCCAAGGAAGTGGAAACAGGCGATTTCGGCTCATATCTGTGGGTGTTAGCCCACGGATTCTTGCGCTGCATAGGGTTCCGGCGCAAGATTCTCGAAAATCACACGAGGGGGTCCGCAAGAGACCCGAAAAGAGGTCCATGTGGCCCGGCGGGGTTGGATGAGGCCTGGTTGGATTTTATGGGCCAAGGAAGTGGAAACAGGCGATTTTGACTCATTTCTGTGGGTGTTAGCCCACGGATTCTGGCGCTGCATGGGGTTCCGGCGCAAGATTCTCGAAAAATCACACGAGGGGGTCCGCAAGAGGCCCGGCAAGAGGTCCATGTTGCCCGGCGGGGTTGGATGAGGCCTGGTTGGATTTTATGGGCCAAGGAAGTGGAAACAGGCGATTTCGGCTCAATTCTGTGGGTGTTAGCCCACGGATTCTGGCGCTGCATGGGGTTCCAGCGCAAGATTCTCGAAAAATCATACGAGGGGTCCGCAAGAGGCCTGGCAAGAGGACCATGTTGCCCGGCAGGGTTGGATGAGGCCTGGTTGGATTTTATGGGCCAAGGAAGTGGAAACAGGCGATTTCGGCTCATTTTTGTGGGTGTTAGCCCACGGATTCTAGCGCTGCATGGGGTTCCGGCGCAAGATTCTCGAAAAATCACACGAGGGGGTCCGCAAGAGGCCTGGCAAGAGGTCCATGTTGCCCGACAGGGTTGGATGAGGCCTGGTTGGATTTTATGGGCCAAGGAAGTCGAAACAGGCGATTTCGGCTCAATTCTGTGGGTGTTAGCCACGGATTCTGGCGCTGCATGGGGTTCCGGCGCAAGATTCTCGAAAAATCATACGAGGGGGTCCGCAAGAGGCCCGGCAAGAGGTCCATGTTGCCCGGCGGGGTTGGATGAGGCCTGGTTGGATTTTATGGTCCAAGGAAGTGGAAACAGGCGATTTCGGCTCATTTCTGTCGGTGTTAGCCCACGGATTTTGGCGCTGCATGGGGTTCCGGCCCAAGATTCTTGAAAAATCACACGAGGGGGTCCGCAAAAGGCCCGACAAGAGGTCCATGTTGCCCGACGGGGTTGGATGAGGCCTGGTTGGATTTTATGGGCCAAGGAAGTGGAAACAGGCGATTTCGGCTCATTTCTGTGGGTGTTAGCCCACGGATTCTTGCGCTGCATGGGGTTCCGGCGCAAGATTCTCGAAAACTCACACGAGGGGGTCCGCAAGAGGCCCGGCAAGAGGTCCTTGTTGCCCGGCGGGGTTGGATGAGGCCTGGTTGGATTTTATGGGCCAAGGAAGTGGAAACAGGCGATTTCGGCTCATTTTTGTGGGTGTTAGCCCACAGATTCTGGCGCTGCATGGGGTTCCGGCGCAAGATTCTTGAAAACTCACACGAGGGGGTCCGCAAGAGGCCCGAAAAGAGGTCCATGTTGCCCGACGGGGTTGGATGAGGCCTGGTTGGATTTTATGGGCCAAGGAAGTGGAAATAGGCGATTTCGGCTCATTTCTGTGGGTGTTAGCCCACGGATTCTGGCGCTGCATGGGGTTCCGGCACAAGATTCTCGAAAAATCACACGAGGGGGTCCGCAAGAGGCCCGGCAAGAGGTCCATGTTGCCCGGCGGGGTTGGATGAGACCTGGATGGATTTTATGGGCCAAGGAAGTGGAAACAGGGGATTTCGGCTCATTTCTGTGGGTGTTAGCCCACGGATTCTGGCGCTGCATGGGGTTCCGGCGCAAGATTCTCGAAAAATCACACGAGGGGGTCCGCAAGAGGCCCGGCGAGAGGTCTATGTTGCCCGGCGGGGTTGGATGAGGCCTGGTTGGATTTTACGGGCCAAGGAAGTGGAAACAGGCGATTTCGGCTCATTTCTATGGGTGCTAGCCCACGGATTCTGGTGCTGCATGGGGTTCCGGCGCAAGATACTCGAAAAATCACACGAGGGGGTCCGCAAGAGGCCCGGCAAGAGGTCCATGTTGCCCGGCGGGGTTGGATGAGGCCTGGTTGGATTTTATGGTCCAAGGAAGTGGAAACAGGCGATTTCGGCTCATTTCTGTCGGTGTTAGCCCACGGATTTTGGCGCTGCATGGGGTTCCGGCCCAAGATTCTCGAAAAATCACACGAGGGGGTCCGCAAGAGGCCCGGCAAGAGGTCCATGTTGCCCGGCGGGGTTGGATGAGGCCTGGTTGGATTTTATGGTCCAAGGAAGTGGAAACAGGCGATTTTGACTCATATCTGTGGGTGTTAGCCCACGGATTCTGGCGCTGCATGGGGTTCCGGCGCAAGATTCTCGAAAAATCACACGAGGGGGTCCGCAAGAGGCCCGGCAAGAGGTCCATGTTGCCCGGCGGGGTTGGATGAGGCCTGGTTGGATTTTATGGGCCAAGGAAGTGGAAACAGGCGATTTCGGCTCAATTCTGTGGGTGTTAGCCCACGGATTCTGGCGCTGCATGGGGTTCCAGCGCAAGATTCTCGAAAAATCATACGAGGGGTCCGCAAGAGGCCTGGCAAGAGGACCATGTTGCCCGGCGGGGTTGGATGAGGCCTGGTTGGATTTTATGGGCCAAGGAAGTGGAAACAGGCGATTTCGGCTCATTTTTGTGGGTGTTAGCCCACGGATTCTAGCGCTGCATGGGGTTCCGGCGCAAGATTCTCGAAAAATCACACGAGGGGGTCCGCAAGAGGCCTGGCAAGAGGTCCATGTTGCCCGGCAGGGTTGGATGAGGCCTGGTTGGATTTTATGGGCCAAGGAAGTCGAAACAGGCGATTTCGGCTCAATTCTGTGGGTGTTAGCCACGGATTCTGGCGCTGCATGGGGTTCCGGCGCAAGATTCTCGAAAAATCATACGAGGGGGTCCGCAAGAGGCCCGGCAAGAGGTCCATGTTGCCCGGCGGGGTTGGATGAGGCCTGGTTGGATTTTATGGTCCAAGGAAGTGGAAACAGGCGATTTCGGCTCATTTCTGTCGGTGTTAGCCCACGGATTTTGGCGCTGCATGGGGTTCCGGCCCAAGATTCTTGAAAAATCACACGAGGGGGTCCGCAAAAGGCCCGACAAGAGGTCCATGTTGCCCGACGGGGTTGGATGAGGCCTGGTTGGATTTTATGGGCCAAGGAAGTGGAAACAGGCGATTTCGGCTCATTTCTGTGGGTGTTAGCCCACGGATTCTTGCGCTGCATGGGGTTCCGGCGCAAGATTCTCGAAAACTCACACGAGGGGGTCCGCAAGAGGCCCGGCAAGAGGTCCTTGTTGCCCGGCGGGGTTGGATGAGGCCTGGTTGGATTTTATGGGCCAAGGAAGTGGAAACAGGCGATTTCGGCTCATTTCTGTGGGTGTTAGCCCACAGATTCTGGCGCTGCATGGGGTTCCGGCGCAAGATTCTTGAAAACTCACACGAGGGGGTCCGCAAGAGGCCCGAAAAGAGGTCCATGTTGCCCGACGGGGTTGGATGAGGCCTGGTTGGATTTTATGGGCCAAGGAAGTGGAAATAGGCGATTTCGGCTCATTTCTGTGGGTGTTAGCCCACGGATTCTGGCGCTGCATGGGGTTCCGGCGCAAGATTCTCGAAAAATCACACGAGGGGGTCCGCAAGAGGCCCGGCAAGAGGTCCATGTTGCCCGGCGGGGTTGGATGAGACCTGGATGGATTTTATGGGCCAAGGAAGTGGAAACAGGGGATTTCGGCTCATTTCTGTGGGTGTTAGCCCACGGATTCTGGCGCTGCATGGGGTTCCGGCGCAAGATTCTTGAAAAATCACACGAGGGGGTCCGCAAGAGGCCCGGCGAGAGGTCTATGTTGCCCGGCGGGGTTGGATGAGGCCTGGTTGGATTTTACGGGCCAAGGAAGTGGAAACAGGCGATTTCGGCTCATTTCTATGGGTGCTAGCCCACGGATTCTGGTGCTGCATGGGGTTCCGGCGCAAGATACTCGAAAAATCACACGAGGGGGTCCGCAAGAGGCCCGGCAAGAGGTCCATGTTGCCCGGCGGGGTTGGATGAGGCCTGGTTGGATTTTATGGGCCAAGGAAGTGGAAACAGGCGATTTCGGCTCATTTCTGTGGGTGTTAGCCCACGGATTCTGGCGCTGCATGGGGTTCCGGCGCAAGATTCTCGAAAAATCATACGAGGGGGTCCGCAAGAGGCCTTTCAAGAGGTCCATGTAGCCTGGCGGGGTTGGATGAAGCCTGATTGGATTTTATGGGCCAAGGAAGTGGAAACAGGCGATTTCGGCTCATTTCTGTGGGTGTTAGCCCACAGATTCTGGCGCTGCATGGGGTTCCGGCGCAAGATTCTTGAAAACTCACACGAGGGGGTCCGCAAGAGGCCCGAAAAGAGGTCCATGTTGCCCGACGGGGTTGGATGAGGCCTGGTTGGATTTTATGGGCCAAGGAAGTGGAAACAGGCGATTTCGGCTCATTTCTGTGGGTGTTAGCCCACGGATTCTGGCGCTGCATGGGGTTCCGACGCAAGATTCTCGAAAAATCATACGAGGGGGTCCGTAAGAGGCCCGGCAAGAGGTCCATGTTGGCCGGTGGGGTTGGATGAGGCCTGGTTGGATTTTATGGGCCAAGGAAGTGGAAACAGGCGATTTCGACTCATTTCTGTGGGTGTTAGCCCACGGATTCTGGCGCTGCATGGGGTTCCGGCGCAAGATTCTCGAAAAATCACACGAGGGGGTCCGCAAGAGGCCTGGCAAGAGGTCCATGTTGCCCGGCAGGGTTGGATGAGGCCTGGTTGGATTTTATGGGCCAAGGAAGTCGAAACAGGCGATTTCGGCTCAATTCTGTGGGTGTTAGCCACGGATTCTGGCGCTGCATGGGGTTCCGGCGCAAGATTCTCGAAAAATCATACGAGGGGGTCCGCAAGAGGCCCGGCAAGAGGTCCATGTTGCCCGGCGGGGTTGGATGAGGCCTGGTTGGATTTTATGGTCCAAGGAAGTGGAAACAGGCGATTTCGGCTCATTTCTGTCGGTGTTAGCCCACGGATTTTGGCGCTGCATGGGGTTCCGGCCCAAGATTCTTGAAAAATCACACGAGGGGGTCCGCAAAAGGCCCGACAAGAGGTCCATGTTGCCCGACGGGGTTGGATGAGGCCTGGTTGGATTTTATGGGCCAAGGAAGTGGAAACAGGCGATTTCGGCTCATTTCTGTGGGTGTTAGCCCACGGATTCTTGCGCTGCATGGGGTTCCGGCGCAAGATTCTCGAAAACTCACACGAGGGGGTCCGCAAGAGGCCCGGCAAGAGGTCCTTGTTGCCCGGCGGGGTTGGATGAGGCCTGGTTGGATTTTATGGGCCAAGGAAGTGGAAACAGGCGATTTCGGCTCATTTCTGTGGGTGTTAGCCCACAGATTCTGGCGCTGCATGGGGTTCCGGCGCAAGATTCTTGAAAACTCACACGAGGGGGTCCGCAAGAGGCCCGAAAAGAGGTCCATGTTGCCCGACGGGGTTGTATGAGGCCTGGTTGGATTTTATGGGCCAAGGAAGTGGAAATAGGCGATTTCGGCTCATTTCTGTGGGTGTTAGCCCACGGATTCTGGCGCTGCATGGGGTTCCGGCGCAAGATTCTCGAAAAATCACACGAGGGGGTCCGCAAGAGGCCCGGCAAGAGGTCCATGTTGCCCGGCGGGGTTGGATGAGACCTGGATGGATTTTATGGGCCAAGGAAGTGGAAACAGGGGATTTCGGCTCATTTCTGTGGGTGTTAGCCCACGGATTCTGGCGCTGCATGGGGTTCCAGCGCAAGATTCTCGAAAAATCATACGAGGGGGTCCGCAAGAGGCCCGACAAGAGGTCCATGTTGCCCGGCGGGGTTGGATGAGGCCTGGTTGGATTTTATGGTCCAAGGAAGTGGAAACAGGCGATTTCGGCTCATTTCTGTGGGTGCTAGCCCACGGATTCTGGTGCTGCATGGGGTTCCGGCGCAAGATACTCGAAAAATCACACGAGGGGGTCCGCAAGAGGCCCGGCAAGAGGTCCATGTTGCCCGGCGGGGTTGGATGAGGCCTGGTTGGATTTTATGGGCCAAGGAAGTGGAAACAGGCGATTTCGGCTCATTTCTGTGGGTGTTAGCCCACAGATTCTGGCGCTGCATGGGGTTCCGGCGCAAGATTCTCGAAAAATCATACGAGGGGGTCCGCAAGAGGCCTTTCAAGAGGTCCATGTAGCCTGGCGGGGTTGGATGAAGCCTGATTGGATTTTATGGGCCAAGGAAGTGGAAACAGGCGATTTCGGCTCATTTCTGTGGGTGTTAGCCCACAGATTCTGGCGCTGCATGGGGTTCCGGCGCAAGATTCTTGAAAACTCACACGAGGGGGTCCGCAAGAGGCCCGAAAAGAGGTCCATGTTGCCCGACGGGGTTGGATGAGGCCTGGTTGGATTTTATGGGCCAAGGAAGTGGAAACAGGCGATTTCGGCTCATTTCTGTGGGTGTTAGCCCACGGATTCTGGCGCTGCATGGGGTTCCGACGCAAGATTCTCGAAAAATCATACGAGGGGGTCCGTAAGAGGCCCGGCAAGAGGTCCATGTTGGCCGGTGGGGTTGGATGAGGCCTGGTTGGATTTTATGGGCCAAGGAAGTGGAAACAGGCGATTTCGACTCATTTCTGTGGGTGTTAGCCCACGGATTCTGGCGCTGCATGGGGTTCCGGCGCAAGATTCTCGAAAATTCACACGAGGGGGTCCGCAAGAGGCCCGGCAAGAGGTCCATGTTGCCCGGCGGGGTTGGATGAGGCCTGGTTGGATTTTATGGGCCAAGGAAGTGGAAACAGGCGATTTCGGCTCAATTCTGTGGGTGTTAGCCCACGGATTCTGGCGCTGCATGGGGTTCCGGCGCAAGATTCTCGAAAAATCATACGAGGGGGTCCGCAAGAGGCCTTGCAAGAGGTCCATGTTGCCCGGCGGGGTTGGATGAGGCCTGGTTGGATTTTATGGTCAAAGGAAGTGGAAACAGGCGTTTTCGGCTCATTTCTGTGGGTGGTAGCCCACGGATTCTGGCGCTGCATGGGGTTCTGGCGCAAGATTCTCGGAATATCATACGTGGGGGTCCGCAAGAGGCCCGGCAAGAGGTCCATGTTGCCCGTCGGGGTTGGATGAGGCCTGGTTGGATTTTATGGGCCAAGGAAGTGGAAACAGGCGATTTCGGCTCATTTCTATGGGTGTTAGCCCACGGATTCTGGCGCTGCATGGGGTTCCGGCGCAAGATTCTCAAAAAATCATACGAGGGGGTCCGCAAGAGGCCCGGCAAGAGGTCCATGTTGCTCGGCGGGGTTGGATGAGGCCTGGTTGGATTTTATGGGCCAAGGAAGTGGAAACAGGCGATTTCGGCTCATTTCTGTGGGTGTTAGCCCACGGATTCTGGCTCTGCATTGGGTTCCGGTGCAAGATTGTTGAAAAATCATACGAGGGTGTCCGCAAGAGGCCCGGCAAGAGGTCCATGTTGCCCGGCGGGGTTGGATGAGGCCTGGTTGGATTTTATGGGCCAAGGAAGTGGAAACAGGCGATTTCGGCTCATTTCTGTGGGTGTTAGCCCACGGATTCTGGCGCTGCATGGGGTTCCAGCGCAAGATTCTCGAAAAATCATACGAGGGGGTCCGCAAGAGGCCCGGCAAGAGGTCCATGTTGCCCGGCGGGGTTGGATGAGGCCTGGTTGGATTTTATGGGCCAAGGAAGTGGAAACAGGCAATTTCGGCTCATTTCTGTGGGTGTTACCCACGGATTCTGGCGTTGCATGGGGTTCCGGCGCATGATTCTCGAAAAATCATACGAGGGGGTCCGCAAGAGGCTCGGCAAGAGGTCCATGTTGCCCGACGGGGTTGGATGAGGCCTGGTTGGATTTTATGGGTCAAGGAAGTGGAAACAGGCGATTTCGACTCATTTCTGTGGGTGTTAGCCCACGGATTCTGGCGCTGCATGGGGTTCCGGCGCAAGATTCTCGAAAAATCACACGAGGGGGTCCGCAAGAGGCCCGGCAAGAGGTCCATGTTGCCCGGCGGGGTTGGATGAGGCCTGGTTGGATTTTATGAGCCAAGGAAGTGGAAACAGGCGATTTCGGCTCAATTCTGTGGGTGTTAGCCCACGGATTCTGGCGCTGCATGGGGTTCCGGCGCAAGATTCTCGAAAAATCATACGAGGGGGTCCGCAAGAGGCCCGGCAAGAGGTCCATGTTGCCCGGCGGGGTTGGATGAGGCCTGGTTGGATTTTATGGTCCAAGGAAGTGGAAACAGGCGATTTCGGCTCATTTCTGTGGGTGTTAGCCCACGGATTCTGGCGCTGCATGGGGTTCTGGCGCAAGATTCTCGTAATATCATACGTGGGGGTCCGCAAGAGGCCCGGCAAGAGGTCCATGTTGCCCGCCGGGGTTGGATGAGGCCTGGTTGGATATTATGGGCCAAGGAAGTGGAAACAGGCGATTTCGGCTCATTTCTATGGGTGTTAGCCCACGGATTCTGGCGCTGCATGGGGTTCCGACGCAAGATTCTCAAAAAATCATACGAGGGGGTCCGCAAGAGGCCCGGCAAGAGGTCCATGTTGCTCGGCGGGGTTGGATGAGGCCTGGTTGGATTTTATGGGCCAAGGAAGTGGAAACAGGCGATTTCGGCTCATTTCTGTGGGTGTTAGCCCACGGATTCTGGCTCTGCATTGGGTTCCGGTGCAAGATTGTTGAAAAATCATACGAGGGGGTCCGCAAGAGGCCCGGCAAGAGGTCCATGTTGCCCGGCGGGGTTGGATGAGGCCTGGTTGGATTTTATGGGCCAAGGAAGTGGAAACAGGCGATTTCGGCTCATTTCTGTGGGTGTTAGCCCACGGATTCTGGCGCTGCATGGGGTTCCAGCGCAAGATTCTCGAAAAATCATACGAGGGGGTCCGCAAGAGGCCCGACAAGAGGTCCATGTTGCCCGGCGGGGTTGGATGAGGCCTGGTTGGATTTTATGGTCCAAGGAAGTGGAAACAGGCGATTTCGGCTCATTTCTGTGGGTGTTAGCCCACGGATTCTGGCGCTGCATGGGGTTCTGGCGCAAGATTCTCGAAAAATCACACGAGGGGGTCCGCAAGAGGCCCGGCGAGAGGTCCATGTTGCCCGGCGGGGTTGGATGAGGCCTGGTTGGATTTTATGGGCCAAGGAAGTGGAAACAGGCGATTTCGGCTCATTTCTGTGGGTGTTAGCCCACGGATTCTGGCGCTGCATGGGGTTCCAGCGCAAGATTCTCGAAAAATCATACGAGGGGGTCCGCAAGAGGCCTTGCAAGAGGTCCATGTAGCCTGGCGGGGTTGGATGAGGCCTGGTTGGATTTTATGGGCCAAGGAAGTGGAAACAGGCAATTTCGGCTCATTTCTGTGGGTGTTACCCACGGATTCTGGCGTTGCATGGGGTTCCGGCGCATGATTCTCGAAAAATCATACGAGGGGGTCCGCAAGAGGCTCGGCAAGAGGTCCATGTTGCCCGACGGGGTTGGATGAGGCCTGGTTGGATTTTATGGGTCAAGGAAGTGGAAACAGGCGATTTCGGCTCATTTCTGTGGGTGTTAGCCCACGGATTCTGGCGCTGCATGGGGTTCTGCGCAAGATTCTCGATAAATCACACGAGGGGGTCCGCAAGAGGCCCGGCAAGAGGTTCATGTTGCCCGGCGGGGTTGGATGAGGCCTGGTTGGATTTTATGGGCCAAGAAAGTGGAAACAGGCGATTTCGGCTCATTTCTGTGGGTGTTAGCCCACGGATTCTGGCGCTGCATGGGGTTCCGGCGCAAGATTCTCGAAAAATCACACGAGGGGGTCCGCAAGAGGCCCGGCAAGAGGTCCATGTTGCCCGGCGGGGTTGGATGAGGCCTGGTTGGATTTTATGGGCCAAGGAAGTGGAAACAGGCGATTTCGGCTCATTTCTGTGGGTGTTAGCCCACGGATTCTGGCGCTGCATGGGGTTCCGGCGCAAGATTCTCGAAAACTCACACGAGAGGGTCCGCAAGAGGCCCGGCAAGAGGTCCATGTTGCCCGGCGGGGTTGGATGAGGCCTGGTTGGATTTTATGGGCCAAGGAAGTGGAACAGGCGATTTTGGCTCATTTCTGTGGGTGTTAGCCCACGGATTCTGGCGCTGCATGGGGTTCCGGCTCAAGATTCTCGAAAAATCACACGAGGGGGTTCGCAAGAGGCCCCGCAAGAGGTCCATGTTGCCCAGCGGGGTTGGATGAGGCCTGGTTGGATTTTATGGGCCAAGGAAGTGGAAACAGGCGATTTCGGCTCATTTCTGTGGGTGTTAGCCCACGGATTCTGGCGCTGCATGGGGTTCCGGCACAAGATTCTCGAAAAATCACACGAGGGGGTCCGCAAGAGGCCCGGCGAGAGGTCCATGTTGCCCGGCGGGGTTGGATGAGGCCTTGTTGGATTTTATGGGCCAAGGAAGTGGAAACAGGCGATTTCGGCTCAATTCTGTGGGTGTTAGCCCACGGATTCTGGCGCTGCATGGGGTTCCGGCGCAAGATTCTCGAAAAATCACACGAGGGGGTCCGCAAGAGGCCCCGCAAGAGGTCCATGTTGGCCGGCGGGGTTGGATGAGGCCTGGTTGGATTTTATGGGCCAAGGAAGTGGAAACAGGCGATTTCGGCTCATATCTGTGGGTGTTAGCCCACGGATTCTTGCGCTGCATGGGGTTCCGGCGCAAGATTCTCAAAAAATCACACGATGGGGTCCGCAAGAGGCCCGAAAAGAGGTCCATGTGGCCCGGCGGGGTTGGATGAGGCCTGGTTGGATTTTATGGGCCAAGGAAGTGGAAACAGGCGATTTCGACTCATTTCTGTGGGTGTTAGCCCACGGATTCTGGCGCTGCATGGGGTTGCGGCGCAAGATTCTCGAAAAATCACACGAGGGGGTCCGCAAGAGGCCCGGCAAGAGGTCCATGTTGCCCGGCGGGGTTGGATGAGGCCTGGTTGGATTTTATGGGCCAAGGAAGTGGAAACAGGCGATTTCGGCTCAATTCTGTGGGTGTTAGCCCACGGATTCTGGCGCTGCATGGGGTTCCAGCGCAAGATTCTCGAAAAATCATACGAGAGGTCCGCAAGAGGCCTGGCAAGAGGACCATGTTGCCCGGCGGGGTTGGATGAGGCCTGGTTGGATTTTATGGGCCAAGGAAGTGGAAACAGGCGATTTCGGCTCATTTTTGTGGGTGTTAGCCCACGGATTCTAGTGCTGCATGGGGTTCCGGCGCAAGATTCTCGAAAAATCACACGAGGGGGTCCGCAAGAGGCCTGGCAAGAGGTCCATGTTGCCCGGCAGGGTTGGATGAGGCCTGGTTGGATTTTATGGGCCAAGGAAGTCGAAACAGGCGATTTCGGCTCAATTCTGTGGGTGTTAGCCCACGGATTCTGGCGCTGCATGGGGTTCCGGCGCAAGATTCTCGAAAAATCATACGAGGGGGTCCGCAAGAGGCCCGGCAAGAGGTCCATGTTGCCCGGCGGGGTTGGATGAGGCCTGGTTGGATTTTATGGCCCAAGGAAGTGGAAACAGGCGATTTCGGCTCATTTCTGTCGGTGTTAGCCCACGGATTTTGGCGCTGCATGGGGTTCCGGCCCAAGATTCTTGAAAAATCACACGAGGGGGTCCGCAAAAGGCCCGACAAGAGGTCCATGTTGCCCGACGGGGTTGGATGAGGCCTGGTTGGATTTTATGGGCCAAGGAAGTGGAAACAGGCGATTTCGGCTCATTTCTGTGGGTGTTAGCCCAAAGATTCTGGCGCTGCATGGGGTTCCGGCGCAAGATTCTGGAAAAATCACACGAGGGGGTCCGCAAGAGGCCCGAAAAGAGGTCCATGTTGCCCGACGGGGTTGGATGAGGCCTGGTTGGATTTTATGGGCCAAGGAAGTGGAAACAGGCGATTTCGGCTCATTTCTGTGGGTGTTAGCCCACGGATTCTGGCGCTGCATGGGGTTCCGGCGCAAGATTCTCGAAAAATCACACGAGGGGGTCCGCAAGAGGCCCGGCAAGAGGTCCATGTTGCCCGGCGGGGTTGGATGAGACCTGGATGGATTTTATGCGCCAAGGAAGTGGAAACAGGCGATTTCGGCTCATTTTTGTGGGTGTTAGCCCACGGATTCTGGCGCTGCATGGGGTTCCGGCGCAAGATTCTCGAAAAATCACACGAGGGGGTCCGCAAGAGGCCCGGCGAGAGGTCCATGTTGCCCGGCGGGGTTGGATGAGGCCTGGTTGGATTTTATGGGCCAAGGAAGTGGAAACAGGCGATTTCGGCTCATTTCTGTGGGTGCTAGCCCACGGATTCTGGCGCTGCATGGGGTTCCGGCGCAAGATACTCGAAAAATCACACGAGGGGGTCCGCAGGAGGCCCGGCAAGAGGTCCATGTTTCCCGGCGGGGTTGGATGAGGCCTGGTTGGATTTTATGGGCCAAGGAAGTGGAAACAGGCGATTTCGGCTCATTTCTGTGGGTGTTAGCCCACGGATTCTGGCGTTGCATGGGGTTCCGGCGCAAGATTCTCAAAAAATCATACGAGGAGGTCCGCAAGAGGCCCGACAAGAGGTCCATGTTGCCCGGTGGGGTTGGATGAGGCTTGGTTGGATTTTATGGGCCAAGGAAGTGGAAACAGGCGATTTCGGCTCATTTCTGTGGGTGTTAGCCCACGGATTCTGGCGCTGCATGGGGTTCCGGCGCAAGATTCTCGAAAAATCAGACGAGGGGGTCCGCAAGTGGCCCGGCAAGAGGTCCATATTGCCCGGCGGGGTTGGATGAGGCCTGGTTGGATTTTATGGGCCAAGGAAGTGGAAACAGGCGATTTCGGCTCATTTCTGTGGGTGTTTGCCCACGGATTCTGGCGCTGCATGGGGTTCCGGCGCAAGATTCTCGAAAAATCATACGAGGGGGTCCGCAAGAGGCCCGGCAAGAGGTCCATGTTGCCCGGCGGGGTTGGATGAGGCCTGGTTGGATTTTATGGGCCAAGGAAGTGGAAACAGGCGATTTCGGCTCATTTCTGTGGGTGTTATCCCACGGATTCTGGCGCTGCATGGGGTTCCGGCGCAAGATTCTCGAAAAATCATACGAGGGGGTCCGCAAGAGGCCTTGCAAGAGGTCCATGTTGCCCGGCGGGGTTGGATGAGGCCTGGTTGGATTTTATGGGCCATGGAAGTGGAAACAGGCGATTTCGGCTCATTTCTGTGGGTGTTAGCCCACGGATTCTGGCGCTGCATGGGGTTCCGGCGCAAGATTCTCGAAAAATCATACGAGGGGGTCCGCAAGAGGCCCGGCAAGAGGTCCATGTTGCCTGGCGGGGTTGGATGAGGCCTGGTTGGATTTTATGGGCCAAGGAAGTGGAAACAGGTGATTTCGGCTCATTTCTGTGGGTGTTAGCCCACGGATTCTGGCGCTGCATGGGGTTCCGGCGCAAGATTCTCGAAAAATCATACGAGGGGGTTCGCAAGAGGCCCGGCAAGAGGTCCATGTTGCCCGGCGGGGTTGGATGAGGCCTGGTTGGATTTTATTGGCCAAGGAACTAGAAACAGGCGATTTCGGCTCATTTCTATGGGTGTTAGCCCACGGATTCTGGCGCTGCATGGGGTTCCGGCGCAAGATTCTCAAAAAATCATACGAGGGGGTCCGCAAGAGGCCCGGCAAGAGGTCCATGTTGCCCGGCGGGGTTGGATGAGGCCTGGTTGGATTTTATGGGCCAAGGAAGTGGAAACAGGCGATTTCGGCTCATTTCTGTGGGTGTTAGCCCACGGATTCCGGCGCTGCATGGGGTTCCGGCGCAAGATTCTCGAAAAATCATATGAGGGGGTCCGCAAGAGGCCCAGCAAGAGGTCCATGTTGCCCGGCGGGGTTGGATGAGGCCTGGTTGAATTTTATGGGCCAAGAAAGTGGAAACAGGCGATTTCGGCTCATTTCTGTGGGTGTTAGCCCACGGATTCTGGCGCTGCATGGGGTTCCGGCGCAAGATTCTCGAAATATCATACGAGGGGGTCCGCAAGAGGCCCGGCAAGAGTTCCATGTTGCCCGGCGGGGTTGGATGAGGCCTGGTTGGATTTTATGGGCCAAGGAAGTGGAAACAGGCGATTTCGGCTCATTTTTGTGGGTGTTAGCCCACGGATTCTGGCGCTGCATGGGGTTCCGGCGCAAGATTCTCGAAAAATCATACGAGGGGGTTCGGAAGAATCCCGGCAAGTGGTCCATGTTGCCCGGCGGAGTTGGATGAGGCCTGGTTGGATTTTATGGGCCAAGGAAGTGGAAACAGGCGATTTCGGCTCATTTCTGTGGGTGTTAGCCCACGGATTCTGGCGCTTCATGGGGTTCTGGAGCTAGATTCTCGAAAAATCATACGAGGGGTCCGCAAGAGGCCAGGCAAGAGGTCCATGTTGCCCGGTGGGGTTGGATGAGGCCTGGTTGGATTTTATGGGCCAAGGAAGTGAAAACAGGCGATTTCGGCTCATTTCTGTGGGTGTTAGCCCACGGATTCTGGCGCTGCATGGGGTTCCGGCGCAAGATTCTTAAAATATCATACGAGGGGGTCCGCAAGAGGCCCGACAAGAGGTCAATGTTTCTCGGCGGGGTTGGATGAGGCCTGGTTGGATTTTATGGGCCAAGGAAGTGGAAACAGGCGATTTCGGCTCATTTCTGTGGGTGTTAGCCCACGGATTCTGGCGCTGCATGGGGTTCCGGCGCAAGATTCTCGAAAAATCATACGAGGGGGTCTGCAAGAGGCCCGGCAAGAGGTCTATGTTGCCCAGCGGGGTTGGATGAGGCCTGGTTGGATTTTATGGGCCAAGGAAGTGGAAACAGGCGATTTCGGCTCATTTCTGTGGGTGTTAGCCCACGGATTCTGGCGCTGCATGGGGTTCCGACGCAAGATTCTCAAAAACTCATACGAGGGGGTCCGCAAAAGGCCCGGCAAGAGGTCCATGTTGCCCGGCGGGGTTGGATGAGGCCTGGTTGGATTTTATGGGCCAAGGAAGTGGAAACAGGCGATTTCGGCTCATTTCTGTGGGTGCTAGCCCACGGATTCAAGCACTGCATGGGGTTCCGGCGCAAGATTCTCGAAAAATCATACGAGGGGGTCCGCAAGAGGCCCGGCAAGAGGTCCATGTTGCCCGGCGGGGTTGGATGAGGCCTGGTTGGATTTTATGGGCCAAGGAAGTGGAAACAGGCGATTTCGGCTAATTTCTGTGGGTGTTAGCCCACGGATTCTGGCGCTGCATGGGGTTCCGGCGCAAGATTCTCGAAAAATCATACGAAGGGGTCCGCAAGAGGCCCGGCAAGAGGTCCATGTTGCCCGGCGGGGTTGGATGAGCCCTGGTTGGATTTGATGGGCCAAGGAAGTGGAAACAGGCGATTTCGGCTCATTTCTGTGGGTGTTAGCCCACGGATTCTGGCGCTGCATGGGGTTCCGGCGCAAGATTATCAAAAAATCATACATGGGTCCCGCAAGAGGCCCGACAAGAGGTCCATGTTGCCCGGCGGGGTTGGATGAGGCCTGGTTGGATTTTATGGGCCAAGGAAGTGGAAACAGGCGATTTCGGCTCATTTCTGTGGGTGTTAGCCGACGGATTCTGGCGCTGCATGGGGTTCCGGCGCAAGATTCTCAAAAAATCATACGAGGGGGTCCACAAGAGGCCCGGCAAGAGTTCCATGTTGCCCGGCGGGGTTGGATGAGGCCTGGTTGGATTTTATGGGCCAAGGAAGTGGAAACAGGCGATTTCGGCTCATTTATGTGGGTGTTAGCCCACGGATTCTGGCGCTGCATGGGGTTCCGGCGCAAGATTCTCGAAAAATCATACGAGGGGGTCCGCAAGAGGCCCGGCAAAAGGTCCATGTTTCCCGGCGGGGTTGGATGAGGCCTGGTTGGATTTTATGGGCCAAGGAAGTGGAAACAGGTGATTTCGGCTCATTTCTGTGGGAGTTAGCCCACGGATTCTGGCGCTGCATGGGGTTCCGGCGCAAGATTCTCGAAAATCATACGAGGGGGTCCGCAAGAGGCCCGGCAAGAGGTCCACGTTGCCCGGCGGGGTTGGATGAGGCCTGGTTGGATTTTATGGGCCAAAGAAGTGGAAACAGGCGATTTCGGCTCATTTCTGTGGTTGTTAGCCCACGGATTCTGGCGCTGCATGGGGTTCCAGCGCAAGATTCTCGAAAAATCATACGAGGGGGTCCGCAAGAGGCCCGGCAAGAGGTCCATGTTGCCCCGCGGGGTTGGATGAGGCCTGGTTGGATTTTATGGGCCAAGGAAGTGGAAATAGGCGATTTCGGCTCATTTCTGTGGGTGTTAGCCCACGGATTCTGGCGCTGCATGGGGTTCCGACGCAAGATTCTCAAAAACTCATACGAGGGGGTCCGCAAGAGGCCCGGCAAGAGGTCCATGTTGCCCGGCGGGGTTGGATGAGGCCTGGTTGGATTTTATGGGCCAAGGAAGTGGAAACAGGCGATTTCGGCTCATTTCTGTGGGTGTTAGCCGACGGATTCTGGCGCTGCATGGGGTTCCGGCGCAAGATTCTCAAAAAATCATACGAGGGGGTCCACAAGAGGCCCGGCAAGAGTTCCATGTTGCCCGGCGGGGTTGGATGAGGCCTGGTTGGATTTTATGGGCCAAGGAAGTGGAAACAGGCGATTTCGGCTCATTTATGTGGGTGTTAGCCCACGGATTCTGGCGCTGCATGGGGTTCCGGCGCAAGATTCTCGAAAAATCATACCAGGGGGTCCGCAAGAGGCCCGGCAAGAGGTCCATGTTTCCCGGCGGGGTTGGATGAGGCCTGGTTGCATTTTATGGGCCAAGGAAGTGGAAACAGGTGATTTCGGCTCATTTCTGTGGGAATTAGCCCACGGATTCTGGCGCTGCATGGGGTTCCGGCGCAAGATTCTCGAAAAATCATACGAGGGGGTCCGCAAGAGGCCCGGCAAGAGGTCCATGTTGCCCGGCGGGGTTGGATGAGGCCTGGTTGGATTTTATGGGCCAAGGAAGTGGAAACAGGCGATTTCGGCTCATTTTTGTGGGTGTTTGCCCACGGATTCTGGCGCTGCATGGGGTTCCGGCGCAAGATTCTCGAAAAATAATACGAGGGGGTCCGCAAGAGGCCCGGCAAGAGGTCCATGTTGCCCGACGGGGTTGGATGAGGCCTTGTTGGATTTTATGGGCCAAGGAAGTGGAAACAGGCGATTTCGGCTCATTTCTGTGGGTGTTAGCCCACGGATTCTGGCGCTGCATGGGGTTCCGACGCAAGATTCTCAAAAACTCATACGAGGGGGTCCGCAAGAGGCCCGGCAAGAGGTCCATGTTGCCCGGCGGGGTTGGATGAGGCCTGGTTGGATTTTATGGGCCAAGGAAGTGGAAACAGGCGATTTCGGCTCATTTCTGTGGGTGCTAGCCCACGGATTCTAGCACTGCATGGGGTTCCGGCGCAAAATTATCGAAAAATCATACGAGGGGGTCCGCAAGAGGCCCGGCAAGAGGTCCATGTTGCCCGGCGTGGTTGGATGAGGCCTGGTTGGATTTTATGGGCCAGGGAAGTGGAAACAGGCGATTTCGGCTCATTTATGTGGGTGTTAGCCCACGGATTCTGGCGCTGCATGGGGTTCTGGCGCAAGATTCTCGAAATATCATACAAGGGGGTCCGCAAGAGGCCCGGCAAGTGGTCCATGTTGCCTGGGGGGTTGGATGAGGCCTGGTTGGATTTTATGGGCCAAGGAAGTGGAAACAGGCGATTTTGGCTCATTTCTATGGGTGTTAGCCCACGGATTCTGGCGCTGCATGGGGTTCCGGCGCAAGATTCTCGAAAAATCATACGAGGGGGTCCTGAAGAGGCCCGGCAAGAGGTCCATGTTGCCCGGCGGGGTTGGATGAGGCCTGGTTGGATTTTATGGGCCAAGGAAGTGTAAACAGGAGATTTCGGCTCATTTCTGTGGGTGTTAGCCCACGGATTCTGGCGCTGCATGGGGTTCCGGCGCAAGATTCTCGAAAAATCATACAAAGGGGTCCGCAAGAGGCCCGGCAAGAGGTCCATGTTGCCCGGCGGGGTTGGATGAGGCCTGGTTGGATTTTATGGGCCAAGGAAGTGGAAACAGGCGATTTCGGCTCATTTCTGTGGGTGTTAGCCCACGGATTCTGGCGCTGCATGGGGTTCCGGCGCAAGATTATCGAAAAATCATACGAGGGGGTCCGCAAGAGGCCCGACAAGAGGTCCATGTTGCCCGGCGGGGTTGGATGAGGCCTGGTTGGATTTTATGGGCCAAGGATGTGGAAACAGGCGATTTCGGCTCATTTATGTGGGTGTTAGCCCACGGATTCTGGCGCTGCATGGGGTTCCGGCGCAAGATTCTCGAGAAATCATACGAGGGGGTCCGCAAGAGGACCGGCAAGAGGTACATGTTGCCCGGCGGGGTTGGATGAGGCCTGGTTGGATTTTATGGGCCAAGGAAGTGGAAACAGGAGATTTCGGCTCATTTCTGTGGGTGTTAGCCCACGGATTCTGGCGCTGCATGGGGTTCCGGCGCAAGATTCTCAAAAAATCTTACGAGGGGGTCCGCAAGAGGCCCGGCAAGAGGTCCATGTTGCCCGGCGGGGTTGGATGAGGCCTGGTTGGATTTTATGGGCCAAGGAAGTGGAGACAGGCGATTTCGGCTCATTTATGTGGGTGTTGGCCCACGGATTCTGGCGCTGCATGGGGTTTCGGCGCAAGATTCTCGAATTATCATACGAGGGGGTCTGCAAGAGGCCCGACAAGAGGTCCATGTTGCTCGGCGGGGTTGGATGAGGCCTGGTTGGATTTTATGGGCCAAGGAAGTGGAAACAGGCAATTTCGGCTCATTTCTGTGGGTGTTATCCCACGGATTCTGGCGCTGCATGGGGTTCCGTCGCAAGATTCTCGAAAAATCATACGAGGGGATCCGCAAGAGGCCCGGCAAGAGGTCCATGTTGCCCGGCGGGGTTTGATGAGGCCTGGTTGGATTTTATGGGCCAAGGAAGTGGAAACAGGCGATTTCGGCTCATTTCTATGGGTGTTAGCCCACGGATTCTGGCGCTGCATGGGGTTCCGGCGCAAGATTATCGAAAAATCATACGAGGGGGTCCGCAAGAGGCCCGACAAGTGGTCCATGTTGCCTGGGGGGGTTGGATGAGGCCTGGTTGGATTTTATGGGCCAAGGAAGTGGAAACAGGCGATTTCGGCTCATTTCTGTGGGTGTTAGCCCACGGATTCTGGCGCTGCATGGGGTTCCGGCGCAAGATTATCGAAAAATCATACGAGGGGGTCCGCAAGAGGCCCGACAAGAGGTCCATGTTGCCCGGCGGGGTTGGATGAGGCCCGGTTGGATTTTATGGGCCAAGGAAGTGGAAACAGGCGATTTCGGCTCATTTATGTGGGTGTTAGCCCACGGATTCTGGCGCTGCATGGGGTTCCGGCGCAAGATTCTCGAGAAATCATACGAGGGGGTCCGCAAGAGGACCGGCAAGAGGTCCATGTTGCCCGGCGGGGTTGGATGAGGCCTGGTTGGATTTTTTGGGCCAAGGAAGTGGAAACAGGAGATTTCGGCTCATTTCTGTGGGTGTTAGCCCACGGATTCTGGCGCTGCATGGGGTTCCGGCGCAAGATTCTCGAAAAATCATACGAGGGGGTCTGCAAGAGGCCCGACAAGAGGTCCATGTTGCCCGGCGGGGTTGGATGAGGCCTGGTTGGATTTTATGGGCCAAGGAAGTGGAAACAGGCGATTTCGGCTCATTTCTGTGGGTGTTAGCCCACGGATTCTGGCGCTGCATGGGTTTCCGGCGCAAGATTCTCGAAAAATCATACGAGGGGGTCCGCAAGAGGTCCGGCAAGAGGTCCATGTTGCCCAGCGGGGTTGGATGAGGCCTGGTTGGATTTTATGGGCCAAGGAAGTGGAAACAGGCGATTTCGGCTCATTTCTGTGGGTGTTAGCCCACGGATTCTGGCGCTGCATGGGGTTCCGGCACAAGATTCTCGAAAAATCATACGAGGGGGTCCGCAAGAGGTCCATGTTGGCCGGCGGGGTTGGATGAGGCCTGGTTGGATTTTATGGGCCAAGGAAGTGGAAACAGGCGATTTTGGCTCATTTCTGTGGGTGTTAGCCCACGGATTCTGGCGCTACATGGGGTTCCGGCGCAAGATTATCGAAAAATCATACGAGGGGGTCCGCAAGAGGCCCGGCAAGAGGTCCATGTTGCCCGGCGGGGTTGGATGAGGCCTGGTTGGATTTTATGGGCCAAGGAAGTGGAAACAGGCGATTTCGGCTCATTTCTGTGGGTGTTAGCCCACGGATTCTGGCGCTGCATGGGTTTCCGGCGCAAGATTCTCGAAAAATCATACGAGGGGGTCCGCAAGAGGCCCGGCAAGAGGTCCATGTTGCCCAGCGGGGTTGGATGAGGCCTGGTTGGATTTTATGGGCCAAGGAAGTGGAAACAGGCGATTTCGGCTCATTTCTGTGGGTGTTAGCCCACGGATTCTGGCGCTGCATGGGGTTCCGGCGCAAGATTCCAAAAAAATCATACGAGGGGGTCCGCAAGAGGCCCGGCAAGAGGTCCATGTTGCTCGGAGGGCTTGGATGAGGCCTGGTTGGATTTTATGGGCTAAGGAAGTGGAAACAGGCGATTTCAGCTCATTTATGTGGGTGTTAGCCCCACGGATTCTGGCGCTGCATGGGGTTCCGGCGCAAGATTCTCGAAAAATTATACGAGGGTGTTCGCAAGAGGCCCGGCAAGAGGTCCATGTTGCCCGGCGGGGTTGGATGAGGCCTGGTTGGATCTTATGGGCCAAGGAAGTGGAAACAGGCGATTTCGGCTCATTTCTATGGGTGTTAGCCGACGGATTCTGGCGCTGCATGGGGTTCCAGCTCAAGATTCTCGAAAAATCATACGAGGGGGTCCGCAAAAGGCCCGGCAAGAGGTCCATGTTGCCCGGCGGGGTTGGATGAGGCCTGGTTGGATTTTATGGGCCAAGGAAGTGGAAACAGGCGATTTCGGCTCATTTCTGTGGGTGTTAGCCCACGGATTCTGGCGCTGCATGGGGTTCCGGCGCAAGATTATCGAAAAATCATACGAGGGGGTCCGCAAGAGGCCCGACAAGAGGTCCATGTTGCCCGGCGGGGTTGGATGAGGCCTGGTTGGATTTTATGGGCCAAGGATGTGGAAACAGGCGATTTCGGCTCATTTATGTGGGTGTTAGCCCACGGATTCTGGCGCTGCATGGGGTTCCGGCGCAAGATTCTCGAGAAATCATACGAGGGGGTCCGCAAGAGGACCGGCAAGAGGTACATGTTGCCCGGCGGGGTTGGATGAGGCCTGGTTGGATTTTATGGGCCAAGGAAGTGGAAACAGGAGATTTCGGCTCATTTCTGTGGGTGTTAGCCCACGGATTCTGGCGCTGCATGGGGTTCCGGCGCAAGATTCTCGAAAAATCTTACGAGGGGGTCCGCAAGAGGCCCGGCAAGAGGTCCATGTTGCCCGGCGGGGTTGGATGAGGCCTGGTTGGATTTTATGGGCCAAGGAAGTGGAAACAGGCGATTTCGGCTCATTTATGTGGGTGTTGGCCCACGGATTCTGGCGCTGCATGGGGTTTCGGCGCAAGATTCTCGAATTATCATACGAGGGGGTCTGCAAGAGGCCCGACAAGAGGTCCATGTTGCTCGGCGGGGTTGGATGAGGCCTGGTTGGATTTTATGGGCCAAGGAAGTGGAAACAGGCGATTTCGGCTCATTTCTGTGGGTGTTATCCCACGGATTCTGGCGCTGCATGGGGTTCCGTCGCAAGATTCTCGAAAAATCATACGAGGGGGTCCGCAAGAGGCCCGGCAAGAGGTCCATGTTGCCCGGCGGGGTTTGATGAGGCCTGGTTGGATTTTATGGGCCAAGGAAGTGGAAACAGGCGATTTCGGCTCATTTCTGTGGGTGTTAGCCCACGGATTCTGGCGCTGCATGGGGTTCCGGCGCAAGATTATAGAAAAATCATACGAGGGGGTCCGCAAGAGGCCCGACAAGTGGTCCATGTTGCCTGGGGGGGTTGGATGAGGCCTGGTTGGATTTTATGGGCCAAGGAAGTGGAAACAGGCGATTTCGGCTCATTTCTGTGGGTGTTAGCCCACGGATTCTGGCGCTGCATGGGGTTCCGGCGCAAAATTATCGAAAAATCATACGAGGGGGTCCGCAAGAGGCCCGACAAGTGGTCCATGTTGCCTGGGGGGGTTGGATGAGGCCCGGTTGGATTTTATGGGCCAAGGAAGTGGAAACAGGCGATTTCGGCTCATTTCTGTGGGTGTTAGCCCACGGATTCTGGCGCTGCATGGGGTTCCATCGCAAGATTCTCGAAAAATCATACGAGGGGGTCCGCAAGAGGCCCGGCAAGAGGTCCATGTTGCCCGGCGGGGTTTGATGAGGCCTGGTTGGATTTTATGGGCCAAGGAAGTGGAAACAGGCGATTTCGGCTCATTTCTGTGGGTGTTAGCCCACGGATTCTGGCGCTGCATGGGGTTCCGGCGCAAGATTATCGAAAAATCATACGAGGGGGTCTGCAAGAGGCCCGACAAGTGGTCCATGTTGCCTGGGGGGGTTGGATGAGGCCCGGTTGGATTTTATGGGCCAAGGAAGTGGAAACAGGCGATTTCGGCTCATTTATGTGGGTGTTAGCCCACGGATTCTGGCGCTGCATGGGGTTCCGGCGCAAGATTCTCGAAAAATCATACAAGGGGGTCCGCAAGAGGCCCGACAAGAGGTCCATGTTGCTCGGCGGGGTTGGATGAAGCCTGGTTGGATTTTATGGGCCAAGGAAGTGGAAACAGGCGATTTCGGCTCATTTCTATGGGTGTTATCCCACGGATTCTGGCGCTGCATGGGGTTCCGGCGCAAGATTATCAAAAAATCATACGAGGGGGTCCGCAAGAGGCCCGGCAAGAGGTCCATGTTGCCCGGCGTGGTTGGATGAGGCCTGGTTGGATTTTGTGGGCCAAGGAAGTGGAAACAGGCGATTTCGGCTCATTTCTGTGGGTGTTAGCCCACGGATTCTGGCGCTGCATGGGGTTCCGGCGCAAGATTCTCGAAAAATCATACAAGTGGGTCCGCAAGAGGCCCGGCAAGTGGTCCATGTTGCCTGGGGGGTTGGATGAGGCCTGGTTGGATTTTATGGGCCAAGGAAGTGGAAACAGGCGATTTTGGCTCATTTCTATGGGTGTTAGCCCACGTATTCTGGCGCTGCATGGGGTTCCGGCGCAAGATTCTCGTAAAATCATACGAGGGGGTCCTCAAGAGGCCCAGCAAGAGGTCCATGTTGCCCGGCGGGGTTGGATGAGGCCTGGTTGGATTTTATGGGCCAAGGAAGTGTAAACAGGAGATTTCGGCTCATTTCTGTGGGTGTTAGCCCACGGATTCTGGCGCTGCATGGGGTTCCGGCGCAAGATTTTCGAAAAATCATACGAAGGGGTCCGCAAGAGGCCCGGCAAGAGGTCCATGTTGCCCGGCGGGGTTGGATGAGGCCTGGTTGGATTTTATGGGCCAAGGAAGTGGAAACAGGCGATTTCGGCTCATTTTTGTGGGTGTTAGCCCACGGATTCTGGCGCTGCATGGGGTTCCGGCGCAAGATTATCGAAAAATCATACGAGGGGGTCCGCAAGAGGCCCAACAAGAGGTCCATGTTGCCCGGCGGGGTTGGATGAGGCCTGGTTGGATTTTATGGGCCAAGGAAGTGGAAACAGGTGATTTCGGCTCATTTATGTGGGTGTTAGCCCACGGATTCTGGCGCTGCATGGGGTTCCGACGCAAGATTCTCGAGAAATCATACGAGGGGGTCCGCAAGAGGACCGGCAAGAGGTCCATGTTGCCCGGCGGGGTTGGATGAGGCCTGGTTGGATTTTATGGGCCAAGGAAGTGGAAACAGGAGATTTCAGCTCATTTCTGTGGGTTTTAGCCCACGGATTCTGGCACGGCATGGGGTTCTGGCGCAAGATTCTCGAAAAATCTTACGAGGGGGTCCGCAAGAGGCCCGGCAAGAGGTCCATGTTGCCCGGCGGGGTTGGATGAGGCCTGGTTGGATTTTATGGGCCAAGGAAGTGGAAACAGGCGATTTCGGCTCATTTATGTGGGCGTTGGCCCACGGATTCTCGCGCTGCATGGGGTTCCGGCGCAAGATTCTCGAAATATCATACGAGGGGGTCCGCAAGAGGCCCGACAAGAGGTCCATGTTGCTCGGCGGGGTTGGATGAGGCCTAGTTGGATTTTATGGGCCAAGGAAGTGGAAACAGGCGATTTCGGCTCATTTCTGTGGGTGTTATCCCACGGATTCTGGCGCTGCATGGGGTTCCGTCGCAAGATTCTCGAAAAATCATACGAGGGGGTCCGCAAGAGGCCCGGCAAGAGGTCCATGTTGCCCGGCGGGGTTTGATGAGGTCTGGTTGGATTTTATGGGCCAAGGAAGTGGAAACAGGCGATTTCGGTTAGCCTACGGATTCTGGCGCTGCATGGGGTTCCGGCGCAAGATTATCGAAAAATCATACGAGGGGGTCCGCAAGAGGCCCGACAAGTGGTCCATGTTGCCTGGGGGAGTTGGATGAGGCCTGGTTGGATTTTATGGGCCAAGGAAGTGGAAACAGGCGATTTCGGCTCATTTCTGTGGGTGTTAGCCCACGGATTCTGGCGCTGCATGGGGTTCCGGCGCAAGATTATCAAAAAATCATACGAGGGGGTCCGCAAGAGGCCCGACAAGAGGTCCATGTTGCCCGGCGGGGATGGATGAGGCCTGGTTGGATTTTATGGGCCAAGGAAGTGGAAACAGGCGATTTCGGCTCATTTATGTGGGTGTTAGCCCACGGATTCTGGCGCTGCATGGGGTTCCGGCGCAAGATTCTCGAGAAATCATACGAGGGGGTCCGCAAGAGGACCGGCAAGAGGTCCATGTTGCCCGGCGGGGTAGGATGAGGCCTGGTTGGATTTTATGGGTCAAGGAAGTGGAAACAGGAGATTTCGGCTCATTTCTGTGGGTGTTAGCCCACGGATTCTGGCGCTGCATGGGGTTCCGGCGCAAGATTCTCGAAAAATCATACGAGGGGTCCGCAAGAGGCCCGACAAGAGGTCCATGTTGCCCGGCGGGGTTGGATGAGGCCTGGTTGGATTTTATGGGCCAAGGAAGTGGAAACAGGCGATTTCGGCTCATTTATGTGGGTGTTAGCCCACGGATTCTGGCGCTGCATGGGGTTCCGGCGCAGGATTCTCGAAAACTCATACGAGGGGGTCCGCAAGAGGCCCGGCAAGAGGTCCATGTTGCCCGGCGGGGTTGGATGAGGCCTGGTTGGATTTTATGGGCCAAGGAAGTGGAAACAGGCGATTTCGGCTCATTTCTGTGGGTGTTAGCCCACGGATTCTGGCGCTGCATGGGGTTCCGGCGCAAGATTCTCGAAAAATCAAACGAGGGGGTCCGCATGAGGCCCGGCAAGAGGTCCATGTTACCCGGCGGAGTTGGATGAGGCCTGGTTGGATTTTATGGGCCAAGGAAGTGGAAACAGGCGATTTCGGCTCATTTATGTGGGTGTTAGCCCACGGATTCTGGCGCTGCATGGGGTTCCGGCGCAAGATTCTCGAAAAATCATACGAGGGTGTCCGCAAGAGGCCCGGCAAGAGGTCCATGTTGGCCGGCGGGGTTGGATGAGGCCTGGTTGGATTTTATGGGCCAAGGAAGTGGAAACAGGCGATTTTGGCTCATTTCTGTGGGTGTTAGCCCACGGATTCTGGCGCTGCATGGGGTTCCGGCGCAAGATTCTTGAATAATCGTACGAGGGGGTCCGCAAGAGGCCCGGCAAGAGGTCCATGTTGCCCGGCGGGGTTAGATGACGCCTGGTTGGATTTTATGGGCCAAGGAAGTGGAAACAGGCGATTTCGGCTCATTTCTGTGGGTGTTAGCCCACGAATTCTGGCGCTGCATGGGTTTCCGGCGCAAGATTCTCGAAAAATCATACGAGGGGGTCCGCAAGAGGCCCGGAAAGAGGTCCATGTTGCCCAGCGGGGTTGGATGAGGCCTGGTTGGATTTTATGGGCCAAGGAAGTGGATACAGGCGATTTCGGCTCATTTCTGTGGGTGTTAGCCCACGGATTCTGGCGCTGCATGGGGTTCTGGCGCAAGATTCCCGAAAAATCATACGAGGGGGTCCGCAAGAGGCCCGGCAAGAGGTCCATGTTGCCCGGCGGGGTTGGATGAGGCCTGGTTGGATTTTATGGGCCAAGGAAGTGGAAACAGGCGATTTCGGGTCATTTCTGTGGGTGTTAGCCGACGGATTCTGGCGCTGCATGGGGTTCCGGCGCAAGATTCTCGAAAAATCATACGAGGGGGTCGCAAGAGGCCCAGCAAGAGGTCCATGTTGCCCGGCGGGGTTGGATGAGGCCTGGTTGGATTTTATGGGCCAAGGAAGTGGAAACAGGCGATTTCGGCTCATTTATGTGGGTGTTAGCTCACGGATTCTGGCGCTGCATGGGGTTCCGACGCAAGATTCTCGAAAAATCATACAAGGGGGTCCGCAAGAGGCCCGGCAAGAGGTCCATGTTGCCCGGCGGGGTTGGATGAGGCCTGGTTGGATTTTATGGGCCAAGGAAGTGGAAACAGGCGATTTCGGCTCATTTCTGTGGGTGTTAGCCCACGGATTCTGGCGCTGCATGGGGTTCCGGCGCAAGATTCTCGAAAAATCATACGAGGGGGTCCGCAAGAGGCCCGACAAGAGGTCCATGTTGCCCGTCGGGGTTGGATGAGGCCTGGTTGGATTTTATGGGCCAAGGAAGTGGAAACAGGCCATTTCGGCTCATTTCTGTGGGTGTTAGCCCACGGATTCTGGCGCTGCATGGGGTTCCGGCGCAAGATTTTCGAAAAATCATACGAGGGGGTCCGCAAGAGGCCCGGCAAGAGCTCCATGTTGCCTGGCGGGGTCGGATGAGGCCTGGTTGGATTTTATGGGCCAAGGAAGTGGAAACAGGCGATTTCGGCTCATTTCTGTGGGTGTTAGCCCACGGATTCTGGCGCTGCATGGGGTTCCGGCGCAAGATTCTCGAAAAATCATACGAGGGGGTCCGCAAGAGGCCCGGCAAGAGTTTCCATGTTGTCCGGCGGGGTTGGATGAGGCCTGGTTGGATTTTATGGGCCAAGGAAGTGGAAACAGGCGATTTCGGCTCATTTCTGTGGGTGTTAGCCCACGGATTCTGGCGCTGCATGGGGTTCCGATGCAATATTCTCAAAAAATCATACGAGGGGGTCCGCAAGAGGCCCGGCAAGAGGTCCATGTTGCCCGGCGGGGTTGGATGAGGCCTTGTTGGATTTTATGGGCCATGGAAGTGGAAACAGGCGATTTCGGCTCATTTCTGTGGGTGTTAGCCAACGGATTCTGGCGCTGCATGGGGTTCCGGCGCAAGATTCTCGAAAAATCATACGAGGGGGTCTGCAAGAGGCCCGGCAAGAGGTCCATGTTGCCCGGCGGGGGTCGGATGAGGCCTGGTTGGAATTTATGGGCCAAGGAAGTGGAAACAGGCCATTTCGGCTCATTTCTGTGGGTGTTAGCCCACGGATTCTGGCGCTGCATGGGGTTCCGGCGCAAGATTCTTGAATAATCGTACGAGGGGGTCCGCAAGAGGCCCGGCAAGAGGTCCATGTTGCCCGGCGGGGTTAGATGACGCCTGGTTGGATTTTATGGGCCAAGGAAGTGGAAACAGGCGATTTCGGCTCATTTCTGTGGGTGTTAGCCCACGGATTCTGCCGCTGCATGGGGTTCCGGCGCAAGATTCTCGAAAAATCATACGAGGGGGTCCGCAAGAGGCCTGGCAAGAGGTCCATGTTGCCCGGCGGGGTTGGATGAGGCCTGGATGGATTTTATGGGCCAAGGAAGTGGAAACAGGCGATTTCGGCTCATTTCTGTTGGTGTTAGCCGACGGATTCTGGCGCTGCATGGGGTTCCGGCGCAAGATTCTCGAGAAATCATACGAGGGGGTCCGCAAGAGGCCCGGCAAGAGGTCCATGTTGCCCGGCGGGGTTGGATGAGGCCTGGTTGGATTTTATGGGCCAAGGAAGTGGAAACAGGCGATTTTGGGTCATTTCTGTGGGTGCTAGCCGACGGATTCTAGCGCTGCATGGGGTTCCGGCGCATGATTCTCGAAAACTCATACGAGGGGGTCCGCAAGAGGCCGGCAAGAGGTCCATGTTGCCCGGCGGGGTTGGATGAGGCCTGGTTGGATTTTATGGGCCAAGGAAGTGGAAACAGGCGATTTCGGGTCATTTCTGTGGGTGTTAGCCGACGGATTCTGGCGCTGCATGGGGTTCCGGCGCAAGATTCTCGAAAAATCATACAAAGGGGTCCGCAAAAGGCCCGGCAAGGGGTCCATGTTGCTCGGCGGGGTTGGATGAGGCCTGGTTGGATTTTATGGGCCAAGGAAGTGGAAACAGGCGATTTCGGCTCATTTCTGTGGGTGTTAGCCCACGGATTCTGGCGCTGCATGGGGTTCCGGCGCAAGATTCTCGAAAAATCATACGAGGGGGTCCGCAAGATGACCGGCAAGAGGTCCATGTTGACCGGCGGGGTTGGATGAGGCCTGGTTGGATTTTATGGGCCAAGGAAGTGGAAACAGGCGATTTCGGCTCATTTCTGTGGGTGTTAGCCCACGGATTCTGGCACTGCATGGGGTTCCGGCGCAAGATTCTCGAAAACCATACGAGGGGGTCCGCAAGAGGCCCGGCAAGAGGTCCATGTTGCCCGGCGGGGTTGGATGAGCCCTGGTTGGATTTTATGGGCCAAGGAAGTGGAAACAGGCGATTTCGGCTCATTTCTGTGGGTGTTAGCCCACAGATTCTGGCGCTGCATGGGGTTCCGGCGCAAGATTCTCGAAAAATCATACGAGGGGGTCCGCAAGAGGCCCGGCAAGAGGTCCATGTTGCCCGACGGGGTAGGATGAGGCCTGGTTGGATTTTATGGGCCAAGGAAGTGGAAACAGGCGATTTCGGCTCATTTCTGTGGGTGTTAACCCACGGATTCTGACGCTGCATAGGGTTCCGGAGCATGATTCTCGAAAAATCATACGAGGGGGTCGGCAAGAGGCCCGGCAAGAGGTCCTTGTTGCCCGACGAGGTTGGATGAGGCCTGGTTGGATTTTATGGGCCAAGGAAGTGGAAACAGGCGATTTCGGCTCATTTCTGTGGGTGTTAGCCCACAGATTCTGGCGCTGCATGGGGTTCTGGCGCAAGATTCTCGAGAAATCATACGAGGGGGCCGCAAGAGGCCCGGCAAGAGGTCCATGTTGCCCGGCAGGGTAGGATGAGGCCTGGTTGGATTTTATGGGCCAAGGAAGTGGAAACAGGCGATTTCGGCTCATTTCTGTGGGTGTTAGCCCACGGATTCTAGCGCTGCATGGGGTTTCGGAGCAAGATTCTCGAAAAATCATACGAGGGGGTCAGCAAGAGGTCCTTGTTGCCCGACAGGGTTGGATGAGGCCTGGTTGGATTTTATGGGCCAAGGAAGTGGAAACAGGCGATTTCGGCTCATTTCTGTGGGTGTTAGCCCACGGATTCTGGCGCTGCATGGGGTTCCGACGCAAGATTCTCGAAAAATCATACGAGGGGGTCCGCAAGAGGCCCGGCAAGAGGTCCATGTTGCCCGGCGGGGTTGGATGAGGCCTGGTTGGATTTTATGGGCCAAGGAAGTGGAAACAGGCAATTTCGGCTCATTTCTGTGGGTGTTAGCCCACAGATTCTGGCGCTGCATCGGGTTCCGGCGCAAGATTCTCGAAAAATCATACGAGGGGGTCCGCAAGAGGCCCGGCAAGAGGTCCATGTTGCCCGGCGGGGTTGGATGAGGCCTGGTTGGATTTTATGGGCCAAGGAAGTGGAAACAGGCGATTTCGGCTCATTTCTGTGGGTGTTAGCCCACGGATTCTGGCGCTGCATAGGGTTCCGGCGCAAGATTCTCAAAAAATCATACGAGGGGGTCCGCAAGAGGCCCGACAAGAGGTCCATGTTGCCCAGCGTGGTTGGATTAGGCCTGGTTGGATTTTATGGGCCAAGGAAGTGGAAACAGGCGATTTCGGCTCATTTTTGTGGGTGTTAGCCTACGAATTCTGGCGCTGCATGGGGTTCCGGCGCAAGATTCTCGAAAAATCATACGAGGGGGTCCACAAGAGACCCGGAAAGAGGTCCATGTTGCCCGGCGGGTTGGATGAGGCCTGGTTGGATTTTATGGGCCAAGGAAGTGGAAACAGGCGATTTCGGCTCGTTTCTATGGTAGTTAGCCCACGGATTCTGGCGCTGCATGGGGTTCCGGCGCAAGATTCTCGAAAAATCATACGAGGGGGTCCGCTAGAGGTCCGGCAAGAGGTCCATGTTGCCCGGTGGGGTTGGATGAGGCCTGGTTGGATTTTATGGGCCAAAGAAGTAGAAACATGCGATTTCAGCTCATTTCTGTGGGTGTTAGCCCACAGATTCTGGCGCTGCATGGGGTTCCGGTGCAAGATTCTCGAAAAATCATACGAGGGGGTCCGCAAGAGGCCCGGAAAAAGGTCCATGTTGCCCGGCGGGGTTGGATGAGGCCTGGTTGGATTTTATGGGCCAAGGAAGTGGAAACAGGCGATTTTGGCTCATTTCTGTGGATGTTAGCCCACGGATTCTGGCGCTGCATCGGGTTCCGGCGCAAGATTCTCGAAAAATCATACGAGGGGGTCCGCAAGAGGCCCGGCAAGAGGTCCATGTTGCCCGGCGGGGTTGGATGAGGCCTGGTTGGATTTTATGGGCCAAGAAAGTGGAAACAGGCGATTTCGGCTCATTTCTGTGGGTGTTAGCCCACGGATTCTGGCGCTGCATGGGGTTCCGGCGCAAGATTCTCGAAAAATCATACGAGGGGGTCCGCAAGAGGCCCGGCAAGAGGTCCATGTTGCCCGGCGGGGTTGGATGAGGCCTGGTTGGATTTTATGGGCCAAGGAAGTGGAAACAGGCGATTTCGGCTCATTTCTGTGGGTGTTAGCCCACGGATTCTGGCACTGCATGTGGTTCCGGCGCAAGATTCTCGAAAATTCATACGAGGGGGTCTGCAAGAGGCCCGGCAAGAGGTCCATGTTGCCCGGAGGGGTTGGATGAGGCCTGGTTGGATTTTATGGGCCAAGGAAGTGGAAACAGGCGATTTTGGGTCATTTCTGTGGGTGCTAGCCGACGGATTCTGGCGCTGCATGGGGTTTCGGCGCAAGATTCTCGAAAAATCATACGAGGGGGTCCGCAAGAGGCCCGGAAAGAGGTCCATGTTGCCCGGCGGGGTTGGATGAGGCCTGGTTGGATTTTATGGGCCAAGGAAGTGGAAACAGGCGATTTCGGCTCATTTCTGTGGGTGTTAGCCCACGGATTCTGGCGCTGCATCTGGTTCCGGCGCAAGTTTCTCGAAAAATAATACGAGGGGGTGTGCAAGAGGCTCGGCAAGAGGTCCATGGTGCATGGCGGGGTTGGATGAGGCCTGGTTGGATTTTATGGGCTATGGAAGTGGAAACAGGTGATTTTGGCTCATTTCTGTGGGTGTTAGCCCACAGATTCTGGCGTTGCATGGGGTTACAGTGCAAGTTTCTCAAAAACTCATACGAGGGGGTCTGCAAGATACCCGGCAAGAGGTCCATGTTGCCCGGCGGGGTTGGATGAGGCCTGGTTGGATTTTATGGGCCAAGGAAGTGGAAACAGGCGATTTCGGCTCATTTCTGTGGGTGTTAGCCCACGGATTCTGGCGCTGCATGGGGTTCCGGCGCAAGATTCTCGAAAAATCATACGAGGGGGTCCGCAAGAGGCCCGGCAAGAGGTCCATGTTGCCCAGCGGGGTTGGATGAGGCCTGGTTGGATTTTATGGGCCAAGAAAGTGGAAACAAGCGATTTAGGCTCATTTCTGTGGGTGTTAGCCCACGGATTCTGGCGCTGCATGGGGTTCCGACGCAAGATTCTCGAAAAATCATACGAGGGGGTCCGCAAGAGGCCCGGCAAGAGGTCCATGTTGCCCGGCGGAGTTGGATGAGGCCTGGTTGGATTTTATGGGCCAAGGAAGTGGAAACAGGCGATTTCGGCTCATTTCTGTGGGTGTTAGCCCACGGATTCTGGCACTGCATGTGGTTCCAGCGCAAGATTCTCGAAAAATCATACGAGGGGGTCTGCAAGAGGCCCGGGAAGAGGTCCATGTTGCCCGGCGGTGTTGGATGAGGCCTGGTTGGATTTTATGGGCCAAGGAAGTGGAAACAGGCGATTTCGGCTCATTTCTGTGGGTGTTAGCCCACGGATTCTGGCGCTGCATGGGGTTTCGGCGCAAGATTCTCGAAAAATCATACGAGGGGGTCCGCAAGAGGCCCGGCAAGAGGTCCATGTTGCCCGGCGGGGTTGGATGAGGCCTGGTTGGATTTTATGGGCCAAGGAAGTGGAAACAGGCGATTTCGGCTCATTTCTGTGGGTGTTAGCCCACGGATTCTGGCGCTGCATCGTGTTCCGGCGCATGTTTCTCGAAAAATAATACGAGGGGGTGCGCAAGAGGCTCGGCAAGAGGTCCATGGTGCACGGCGGGGATGGATGAGGCCTGGTTGGATTTTATGGGCTCTGGAAGTGGAAACAGGTGATTTTGGCTCATTTCTGTGGGTGTTAGCCCACATATTCTGGCATTGCATGGGGTTACAGTGCAAGTTTCTCAAAAAATCATACGAGGGGGTCTGCAAGATAACCGGCAAGAGGTCCATGTTGCCCGGCGGGGTTGGATGAGGCCTGGTTGGATTTTATGGGCCAAGGAAGTGGAAACAGGCGATTTCGGCTCATTTCTGTGGGTGTTAGCCCACGGATTCTGGCGCTGCATGGGGTTCCGGCGCAAGATTCTCGAAAAATCATACGAGGGGGTCCGCAAGAGGCCCGACAAGAGGTCCATGTTGCCTGGCGGGGTTGGATGATGCCTGGTTGGATTTTATGGGCCAAGGAAGTGGAAACAGGCGATTTCGGCTCACTTCTGTGGGTGTTAGCCCACGGATTCTGGCGCTGCATGGGGTTCCGGCGCAAGATTCTCGAAATATCATACGAGGGGGTCCGCAAGAGGCCCGGAAAGAGGTCCATGTTGCCCAGCGGGGTTGGATGAGGCCTGGTTGGATTTTATGGGCCAAGGAAGTGGAAACAGGCGATTTCGGCTCATTTCTGTGGGTGTTAGCCCACGGATTCTGGCGCTGCATGGGGTTCCGGCGCAAGATTCTCGGAAAATCATATGAGGGGGTCCGCAAGAGGCCCGGCAGAGGTCCATGTTGCCCGGCGGGGTTGGATGAGGCCTGGTTGGATTTTATGGGCCAAGGAAGTGGAAACAGGCGATTTCGGCTCATTTCTGTAGATGTTAGCCCACGGATTCTGGCGCTGCATGGGGTTCCGACGCAAGATTCTCGAAAAATCATACGAGGGGGTCCGCAAGAGGCCCGGCAAGTGGTCCATGTTGCCCGGCGGGGTTGGATGAGGCCTGGTTGGATTTTATGGGCCAAGGAAGTGGAAACAGGCAATTTCGGCTCATTTCTTTAGGTGTTAGCCCACGGATTCTGGCGCTGCATGGGGTTCCGGCGCAAGATTCTCGAAAAATCATACGAGGGGGTCCGCAAGAGGCCCGGCAAGAGGTCCATGTTGCCCGACGGGGTTGGATGAGGCCTGGTTGGATTTTATGGGCCAAGGAAGTGGAAACAAGCGATTTCGGCTCATTTCTGTGGGTGTTAGCCCACGGATTCTGGTGCTGCATGGGGTTCCGGCGCAAGATTCTCAAAAAATCATACGAGGGGGTCCGCAAGAAGCCCGGCAAGAGGTCCATGTTGCCCGGCGGGGTTGGATGAGGCCTGGTTGGATTTTATGGGCCAAGGAAGTGGAAACAGGCGATTTCGGCTCATTTCTGTGGGTGTTAGCCCACGGATTCTGGCGCTGCATGGGGTTCCGGCGCAAGATTCTCGAAAAATCATACGAGGGGGTCCGCAAGAGGCCCGACAAGAGGTCCATGGTTCCCGGACGGGGTCGGATGAGGCCTAGTGGGATTTTATGGGCCAAGGAATTGGAAACAGGCGATTTGGGCTCATTTTTGTGGGTGTTAGCCCACGGATTCTGGCGCTGCATGGTGTTCCGGCGCAAGTTTCTCTAAAAATAATACGAGGGGGTCCGCAAGAGGCTCGGCAAGAGGTCCATGGTGCACGATGGGGTTGGATGAGGCCTGGTTGGATTTTATGGGCTAAGGAAGTGGAAACAGGTGATTTTGGCTCATTTCTGTGGGAGTTAGCCCACAGATTCTGGCGTTGTATAGGGTTCCGGTGCAAGTTTCTCAAACAATCATACGAGGGGGTCTGCAAGATACCCGGTAGGAGGTCCATGGTGCCCAACGGGGTTGGATGAGGCCTGGTTGGATTTTATGGGCGAAGGAAGTTGAAACAGGCGATTTGGGATCATTTCTGTGGGTGTTGGCCAACAGATTCTGGCGCTGCATGGGGTTCCGGCGCACGTTTCTCAAAAACTCATACGAGGAGGTCCGCAAGAGGTCCGGAAAGAGGTCTATGGTGCCCGATGGGGTTGGATGAGGCCTGGTTGGATTTTATGGGCCAAGGAAGTAGAAACAGGCGATTTGGGCTCATTTCTGTGGGTGTTAGCCCACGGATTCCTGCGCTGCATAGGGTTCCAGCGCAAGTTTCTAGAAAAATTAAATGAGGGGGTCTGCAAGAGGCCCGAGAAGAGGTCCATGGGGCCCGGTGGGGTTGGATGAGGCCTGGTTGGATTTTATGGGCCAAGGAAGTGGAAACAGGCGATTTCGGCTCATTTATATGGGTTTTAGCCCATGGATTCTTGCGCTGCATGGGGTTCCGGTGCAAGTTTCTCAAAAAGTCATACAAGGGGGTCCACAAGAGGCCTGGCAAGAGGTTCATGGTGCCTGACGGGGTTGGATATAGTCTGATTGAATTTTATGGGCCAAGGAAGTGGAAACAAGAGATTTGGGCTAATTTCTGTGGGTGTTAGCCCACGGATTCTGGCGCTGCATGGGGTTCCGATGCATGTTTCTCGAAAAATCATATGAGGGGGTCCGCAAGAGGCCCGACAAAAGGTCCATGGTGCCCGGCGAGGTTAGATGAGGCCTGGTTGGAGTTTATGGGCCAAGGAAGTGGAAACAGGCGATTTGGGCTCATTTCTATGGGTGTTAGCCCACGGATACTGGCTCTGCATGGGGTTCCGGCGCATGTTTCTTAGAAAATCATACGAGGGGGTCCGTAAGAGGCCCGACAAGAGATGAATGGCGCCCGACAGGGTTGGATAAGGCCTGGTTGGAATTTATGGTCCAAGGAAGTGGAAACAGGCGATTTCGGCTCATTTCTGTGGATGTTAGCCCACGGATTATGGCGCTGCATGGGGTTCCGACGCAAGTTTCTTGAAAGGTCATATGAGGGGGTCCGCAAGAGGCCCAGCAAGAGGTCCATGGTGTCCGGCGGGGTTTGATGAGGCCTGGTTGAATTTTATGGGCCAAAGAAGTGGAAATAGGCGATTTAGGCTCATTTCTGTGCGTGTTAGCCCACAAATTCTGGCGCTGCATGGGGTTCCGACGCAAGTTTTTGGAAATATCATACGAGGGGGTCCGCAAGAGGCCCGACAAGAGTTCCATGGTGCCCGGCGGGGTTAGATAAGGCCTGGTTGGATTTTATGGGCCAAGGAAGTGGAAACAGGTGATTGGGGCTCATTTCTGTGGGTGTTAGCCCCACGGATTCTGACGCTGCATGGGGTACCGGCGCAAGTTTCTCGAAAACTCATACGAGGAGGTCCACAAGAGGCCCCACAAGAGATCCATGGTGCCCGGCAGGGTTGGATGAGGCCTGGTTGGATTTTATGGGCCAAGGAAGTGGAAACAGGCCGATTTCGGCTCATTTCTGTGGGTGTTAGCCCATGGATTCTTGCACTGCATGGGGTTCCGGCGCAAGTTTCTTGAAATATCATACGAGGGGGTCCGCAAGAGGCCCTACAAGAGGTCCATGGTTCCCGGCGGGGTTTGATGAGGCGTAGTTGGATTTTATGGGCCAAGGAAGTGGAAACAGGCGATTTGGGCTCATTTCTATGGATGTTAGCCCATGGCATCTGGCGCTGCATGGGGTTCCGGCGCAAGTATCTCGAAAATTCATACAAGGGGGTCCGCAAGAGGCCTGGCAAGAGGTCCATGGTGCCCGGCGGGGTTGGATGAGGTCTGGTTGAATTTTATGAGCCAAGGAAGTGGAAACAGGCGATTTGGGCTCATTTTTGTAGGTGTTAGCCCACGGATTCTGGCGCTACATGGGGTAACGATGCATGTTTCTCAAAATATCATACGAGGGGGTCCAAAGAGGCCCAACAAGAGGTCCATGGTTCCCAGCGGGTTTAGATGAGGCCATTATTGGAATTTATGGGCCAAGAAAGTGGGAACAGGCGATTTGGGCTCATTTCTTTGGGTGTTAGCCCACGGATACTAGCGCTGCATGGGGTTCCAGCGCAAGTTTCTCAAAAAATCATACGAGGGGGTCTACAAGAGACCTGACAAGAGATGAATGGTTCCCGGCGGGGTTGGATAAGGCCTGGTTAGATTTTATGGGCCAAGGAAGTGGAAACAGGTGATTTGGGCTCATTTCTGTGGGTGTTAGCCCACGGATTCTGGCGCTGCATGGGGTACCGGCGCAAGTTTCTCGAAAAATCATACGAGGGGGTCCACAAGAGGCCCAACAAGAGATCCATGGCACTCGGCAGGGTACGATGAGGCCTGGTTGGATTTTATGGGCCAAGGAAGTGGAAACAGGTGATTTTGGCTCATTTCTGTGGGTGTTAGCCCACGGATACTGGCGCTGCATTGGGTTCTAGCGCAAGTTTCTCGAAACATCATACGAAGTGGTCCGCAAGAGGCCCGACAAGAGATCTTTTGTGCCCGACAGGGTTGGATGAGGCCTGGTTAGATTTTATGGGCCAAGGAAGTGGAAAGAGGCGATTTGGGCTCATTTCTGTGGGTGTTAGCCCACGGATTCTGGCGCTGCATGGGGTTCCAGCTCATGTTTCTTGAAATATCATACGAGGGGGTCTACAAGAGGCCCGGCAAGAGGTCCATGGTGCTCGGCGTGGTTGGATGAGGCATGGTTTGATTTTTTGGGTGAAGGAAGTGGAAAGAGGCGATTTGGGCTCATTTCCGTGGGTGTTAGCCCACGGATTCTGGGCCTGTCTGGGGTTCCGGCGCAAGTTTCTTTAAAATTGATACGAGGGGGTCCACAAGAGGCCCGACAAGAGGTACATGGTGCCCGACGAGGTTGGATGAGGCCTGGTTGGATTTTATGGGCAAAGGAAGTGGAAATAGGCGATTTTCGCTCATTTCTGTGGGAGTTAGCCCATGGATTCTGGCGCTGCATGGGGTTCCAGCTCAAGTTTCTCGAAAAATCATATGGGGGGTCCGCAAGAGGCCCGACAAGAGGTCCATGGTGGTCGGCGTGGTTGGATGCGGCCTGGTTTGATTTTATGGGCCAAGGAAGTGGAAACAGGCGATTTGGGTTCATTTCTGTGGATGTGAGCCCATGGATTCTGGGGCTACATGGGGTTCCGTCGCAAGTTTCTTGAAAAATCATACGAGGGGGTCTGCAAGAGGCCCGGCAAGAGGTCCATGGTGCCCAACGGGGTTGGATGAGGCCTGGTTGGATTTTATGGGCGAAGGAAGTAAAAACAGGCGATTTCAGCTAATTTCTGTGGGTGTTAGCCCACGGATTCTGGCGCTGCATGGGGTTCCTGCACAAATTTCTCGAAATATCATACGAGGGGGTCTGCAAGAGGCCCGACAAGAGATCCATGGTGCCCGGCAGGGTTGGATGAGGCCTTGTTGGATTTTATGGGCCAAGGAAGTGGAAACAGGCGATTTGGGCTCAATTTTGTGGGTGTTAGCCCACGCATTCTGGCGCTACATGGGGTTCTGGAGCAGGTTTCTCGAAAACTCATACGAGGGGGTCCGTAAGAGGCCTGGCAAGAGGTCCATGGTGCCCGACGGGGTTGGATGAGGCCTTGTTGGAATTTATGGGCCAAGGAAGTGGAAACAGGCGATTTCAGCTCATGTATGTGGGTGTTAGCCCACGGATTCTGGCGCTGCATGGGGTTCCGGCGAGAGTTTCTTAAAATATCATACGAGGGGTTCGTAAAGAGGCCCGACAAGAGTTCCATGGTGCCTGACGGGCTTGGATGAGGCCTGGTTGAATTTTATGGGCCAAGGTAGTGGAAACAAGCGATTTGGGCTCATTTCTATGAGTGTTAGCCCACGGATTCTGGCACTGCATGGGGTTTTGACGCAAGTTTCTCGAAAAGTCATACGAGGGGGTCCGCAAGAGGCCTGACAAGAGGTCCATGGCACCCGGCAGGGATAGATGAGGCCTGGTTGGATTTTATGGGCCAAGGAAGTGAAAACAGGCGATTTGGGCTCATTTCTGTGGGTGTAAGCCCACGGGCGCTGCATGGGGTTCCGGCGCAAGTTTCTCAAAAAATCATAAAAGGGGGTCCGCCAAGGCCCCGACAAGAGATCCTTGGTGCCCGACGGGGATGGATGAGGCCTGGTTGGATTTTATGGGTCAAGCAAGTGGGAACAGGCAATTTTGGCTCATTTCTTTGGGTGTTGGCCAACGGATTCTAGCGCTGCATGGGGTTCCGGCGCAAGTTTCTCGAAAACTCACACGAGGGGGTCTGCAAGAAGACCAGCAAGAGGTCCATGGTGCCCGACAGAGTTGGATGAGGCCTGGTTGGATTTTATGCGCCAAAAAAGTTGAAACAGATGATTTCGACTCATTTCTGTGGCTGTTAGCCCACAGATTCTTCCGTTGCATGGGGTTCCGACACACGTTTCTCAAAATATCATATGAGGGGGTCCGCAAGAGGCCCAACAAGAGGTCCATGGTGCCCAGCGGGGTTGGATAAGGCCTTGTTGTATTTTATGGGCCAAGGAAGTGGAAACAGGCGATTTGGGCTCATTTTTGTGGGTGTTAGCCCACGGATTTCTGGCGCTGCATGGGGTTCTGGTGCAAGTTTCTCGAAAAATCATACGAGGGGGTCTTCAAGAGGCCCGACAAGAGGTCCATAGTGCCCTGCGGGGTTGGATGAGGCCTGGTTGGAGTTTATGGGCCAAGGAAGTGGAAACAGGTGATTTGGGCTCATTTCTATAGGTGTTAGCCCACGGATTCTGGCGCTGTATGGGGTTTCGGCGCAAGTTTCTCGAAAAATCATACGAGGGGGTTTGCAAGAGGCCTGACAGGAGGTTCATGGTGCCCGACGAGGTTTGATAAGGCCTGGTTGGATTTTATGGGCCAAGGAAGTGGTAACAGGCGATTTGGTCTCATTTCTGTGGGTGTTAGCCCACGGATTCTGGCGCTGCATGGGGCTCCGGCACAAGTTTCTCGAAAAATCATACAAGGGGGTCCACAAGAGGCCCGGCAAGAGGTCTATGGTTCCCGGCAGGGTTGGATGAGGCTTGGTTGGAGTTTATGGGCCAAGGAAGTTAAAATAGGCGATTTGGGCTCATTTTTATGGGTGTTAGCCCACGGATTCTTGCACTGCATGGGGTTCCGGCGCAAGTTTCTTGAAAAATCATACGAGGGGGTCCGCAAGAGGCCCAACAAGAGGTCCATGGTGCCCGGCGGGGTTGGATGAGGCCAGGTTGGATTTTATTGGCCAAGGAAGTGGAAACAGGCGATTTGGGCTCATTTCTGTGGGTGTTAGCCCACAGATTCTGGCGCTGCATTGGGTTCCGACGCAAGTTTCTCGAAAAATATACGAGGGGGTCCGCAAGAGGCCCAGCAAGAGTTCTCTGGTGCCCGACGGGGTTGGATGAGGCCCGATTGAATCTTATGAGCCAAGGAAGTGGAAATAAGCAATTTGGTCTCATTTCTGTGGGTGTTAGCCCACGGATTCTGACGCTGCATTGGGTTCTGATGCAAGTTTCTTGAAAATTAATACGAGGGGGTCCGCAAGAGGTCCGACAAGAGTTCCATGGTGCCCGACGGGGTTTGATAAGGCCTGGTTGAATTTTATAGGCCAAGGAAGTGGAAATAGGCGATTTGGGCTCATTTCTATGGGTTTTAGCCCACGGATTCTGGCGCTGCATATGGTTCCGACGCAAGTTTCTTGAAAAATCATACGTGGGGGTCCGCAAGAGGCCCTGTAAGAGGTCCATGGTGCCTGGTGGGGTTAGATGAGGCCTTGTTAGATTTTATGGGCCAAGGAAGTGGAAACAGGCGATTTGGGCTCATTTCTGTGGATGTTAGCCCACGAATTCTGGCGCTGCATGGGGTTCCAGCGCAAGTTTCTCAAAACATCATACGAAGGGGTCCCCAAGAGGCCCGACAAGAGATCCATGGTGCCTGGCAGGGTTGGATGAGGCCTGGTTGGATTTTATGGGCCAAGGAAGTGGAAACAGGCGATTTCGGCTCATTTTTGTGGGTGTTAGCCCACGGATTCTTGTGCTGCATGGGGTTCCGGCGCAAGTTTCTTCAGAAGTCATACAAAGGGGTTCGTAAAAGGCCCAACAAGAGGTCCATGGTGCCCTACGGGGTTGGATGAGGCCTGGTTGGATTTTATGGGCCAAGGAAGTGGAAACAGGCGATTTGGGCTCATTTCGTTGGGTATTAGCCCACGGATTCTGGCGCTGCATGTGGTTTCGGCACAAGTTTCTAGAAATATAATACGAGGGGGTCTGCAAGAGGCCCGGCAAGAGTTCCATGGTGCCCGACGGGGTTGGATGAGGCTTGGTTGGATTTTATGGGCCAAGGAAGTGGAAACAGGCGATTTGAGCTCATTTCTGTGGGTGTTAGCCCATGAATTCTGGCGCTGCATGGGTTTCCGACACAAGTTTCTCAAAAAATCATACAAGGGTGTCGGCAAGAGGCCCGACAAGAGGTCCATGGTGCCCGGCGGGGTAGGATGAGGCCTGGTTGGATTTTATGGGCCAAGGAAGTGGAAACAGGCGATTTGGGCTCATTTCTATGGGTGTTAGCCCATGGATTTCTGGTGCTGCATGGGGTTTTGGCGCAAGTTTCTAGAAAAATCATACGAGGGGGTCCGCAAGAGGTCCATGGTGCACGGCGGGGTTTGATGAGGCCTGGTTAGAATTTATGGGCCAAAGATGTGGAAACAGGCGATTTTGGCTCATTTTTGTGGGTTCTTGCCCACGGATTCTCGCGCTGCATGGGGTTTCGGCGCAAGTTTCTCGAAAATTCATACGAGGGTGTCCGCAAGAGGCTCGGTAAGAGGTCCATGGTTCCCGGTGAGGTTGGATGAGACCTGGTTGTATTTTATGGGCCAAGGGAGTTGAAAGAGGCGATTTGGGCTCATTTCTGTGGGTGTTAGCCCACAGATTCTGGCGCTGCATGGGGTTTCGGCGCAAGTTTCTCGAAAAATCATACGAGGGGGTCCGAAAGAGGCCCCGCAAGAGGTGCATGGTGCCCGGCGGGGTTGGATGAGGCCTGGTTGGATTTTATGGGCCAAGAAGTGGAAACAAGCAACTTGGGCTCATTTCTATGGGTATTAGCCCACGGATTCTGGCGCTGCAAGGGGTTCCGGTGCAGGTTTTTTCGAAAAATCATACGAGGGGGTCCGCAAGAGGCCCGGCAAGAGTTCCATGGTGTCCAGCGGGGTTGGATGAGGCCTTGTTGGATTTTATGGGCCATGGAATTGGAAACAAGCAATTTCAGCTCATTTCTGTGGGTGTTAGCCCACGGATTCTGGCGCTGCACCCGCAAGTTTTTTCGAAAACTCATACGAGGGGGTCCGCAAGAGGCCCGGCAAGAGGTCCATGGTGCGCGGCGGGGTTGGACGAGGCCTGGTTGGTTTTTATGGGCCAAGGAAGTGGAAACAGGCGATTTGGGCTCATTTCTATGGGTGTTAGCCAACGGATTCTGGTGCTGCATGGGGTTCCGGCGCAAGATTTTTCAAAAAATCATATGAGAGGGTCTGCAAGAGGCCCGACAAGAGGTCCATGGTGCCCGGCAGAGATGGATGAGGCCTGGTTGAATTTTATGGACCAAGGAAGTGCAAACAAGCGATTTGGGCTCATTTATGTGGGTGTTAGCCCACGGATTCTGGCGCTGCATGGGGTTCCGGCGCAAGATTTTTCAAAAAATCATATGAGGGGGTCTGCAAGAGGCCCGACAAGAGTTCCATGATGCTCGGCGGGGTTGGATGAGGCCTGGTTGGATTTTATGGGCCAAGGAATTGGAAACAGGCAATTTCAGCTCAATTTTTGTGGGTGTTAGCCCACAGATTCTGGCGCTGCATGGGGTTCCGGCGCAAGTTTTTTCGAAAAATCATACGATGGGGTCCGTAAGAGGCCCGGCAAGAGGTCCATGGTTTGCGGCGGGGTTGGCCGAGGCCTGGTTGGATTTTATGGGCCAAGGAAGTGGAAACAGGCGATTTGGGCTCATTTCTGTGGGTGTTAGCCAACGGATTCTGGCGCTGGATGGGGATCCGGTGCAAGTTTCTCGACAACTCATACGAGGGGTTTCGCAAGAGGCCCGGCAAGAGGTCCATGGTGCCTGGTAGAGTTGGATGAGGCCTGGTTGTATTTTATGGGCCAAAGAAGGGGATACAAGCGATTTGGGCTCATTTCTGTGGGTGTTAGCCCACGGATTCTGGCACTGCATGGGGTTCCGACACAAGTTTCTCAAAAAATCATACGAGGGGGTCCGTAAGAGGCCCGACAAGAGGTCCATGGTGCATGGCGGGGTTTGATGAGGCCTGGTTGAAATTTATGGGCCAAGGAAGTGGAAATAGGCATTTGGGCTCATTTCTGTGGGTTTTAGCCTACGGATTCTAGCGCTGCATAGGGTTCTGACACAGGTTTCTTGAAAAATCATATGTGGGGGTCCGCAAGAGGCCCCGCAAGAGGTCCATGGTACCCGGCAGGGTTAGATGAGGCCTGGTTGGATTTTATTGGCCAAGGAAGTGGAAACATGCGATTTGGGCTCATTTCTGTGGATGTTAGCTCACGGATTCTGGTGCTGCATGGGGTTCCAGCTCAAGTTTCTCGAAAAAACATACAAGGGGGTCCGCAAGAGGCCCGACAAGAGATCCATGGTTCCTGGCAGGGTTGGATGAGGCCTGGTTTGATTTTATGGGCCAAGGAAGTGGAAACAGGCGATTTCGGCTAATTTCTGTGGGTGTTAGCCCACAGTTTTGGCGCTGCCTTGGGTTTCGATGCAAGTTTCTCGAAGAGTCATACGAGGGTGTCCGCAAGAGGCCCAGCAAGAGTTCTTTGGTTCCCGACGGGGTTGGATGAGGCCTAGTTGAATTTTATGGGCGAAGGAAGTGGAAACAAGCGATTTGGGCCCATTTCTGTGGGTGTTAGCCCACGGATTCTGGCGCTGCATGGGGTTCCGACGCAAGTTTCTCAAACATCATACGAGGGGGTCCGCAAGAGGTCCGAGAAGAGGTCCATGGTGCTCGGCGGGGTTTGATGAGGCCTGGTTGAAGTTTATGCGCCAAGGAAATGGAAACAGGCGATTCGGGCTCATTTCTATGGGTTTTAGCCCACGGATTCTGGCGCTGCATGGGGTTCCGATGCAAGTTTCTTGAAAAATCATACATGGGGGTCCGCAAGAGGCCCTGCAAGAGATCCATGGTGCCTGGCGGGGTTAGATGAGGCCTTGTTGGATTTTATGGGCCAAGGAAGTGGAAACAGGCGATTTGGGCTCATTTCTGTGGATTTTAGCACACGAATTCTGGCGCTGCATGGGGTTCCAGTGCAAGTTTCTCAAAGATTCATACGAGGGGGTCCGCAAGAGGCCCGACAAGAGATCCATGGTGCCTGGCAGGGTTGGATGAGGACTGGTTTGATTTTATGGGCGAAGGAAGTGGAAACAGGCGATTGCGGCCCATTTCTGTGGGTGTTAGCCCACGGATTCAGGTGCTGCATGGGGTTCCGGCGCAAGTTTCTTGAGAAGTCATACGAAGGGGTTTGTAAGAGGCCTGGCAAGAGGTCCATGGTGCTCGGCGGGGTAGGATGAGGCCTGGTTGGACTTTATGGGCCAAGGAAGTGGAAACAGGCGATTTGGGCTCATTTCTATGGGTGTTAGCCCATGGATTACTGGCCCTTCATGGGGTTTTGGCGCAAGTTTCTAGAAATATCATATGAGGGGGTCCGCAAGAGGCCCGACAAGAGGTCCATTGTGCCCGGCGGGGTTGGATGACACCTGGTTAGATTTTATGGGCCAAGGATGTGAAAACAGGCGATTTGGGCTCATTTCTGTGGGTGTTAGCCCACAGATTCTGGCGCTGCATGGGGTTTCGGCGCACATTTCTCAAAAAATCATACGAGGGGGTCCGAAAGAGGCCCGACAAGAGGTCCATGGTGCCCGGCGGGATTGGATGAGACCTCGTTAGATTTTATGGGCCAAGGAAGTGGTAACAGGCGATTTGGGCTCATTTCTGTGGGTGTTAGCCCACTGATTCTAGCGCTGCATGGGGTTTCGGCGCAAGTTTCTTGAAAATTCATACGAGGGGTCCGCAAAAGGCTCAGCAAGAGGTCCATGGTTCCCGGCGAGGTTGGATGAGGCCTGGTTGGATTTTATGGGCCAAAGGAGTTGAAAGAGGCGATTTGGGCTCATTTCTGTGGGTGTTAGCCCACAGATTCTGGCGCTGCATGGGGTTCCGGCGCAAGTTTCTCAAAACATTATACGAGGGGGTCGGCAAGAGGCCCGGCAAGAGGTGCATGGTGCCCGGCGGGGTTGGATGAGGCCTGGTTGGATTTTATGGGCCAAGAAGTGGAAACAAGCGATTTGGGCTCATTTCTGTGGGTGTTAGCCCACGGATTCTGGCGCTTCAAGGGGTTTCGGCGCAAGTTTTTTCAAAAAATCATACGAGGGGGTCCGAAAGAGGCCCGGCAAGAGTTTCATGGTGCCCGACGGGGTTGGATGAGGCCTGGTTTGATTTTATGGGCCAAGGAATTGGAAACAGGCAATTTCAGCTCATTTCTGTGGGTGTTAGCCTACAGATTTTGGCGCTGCATGGGGTTCCGGCGCAAGTGTTTTCGAAAAATCATACGAGGGGGTCCGCAAGAGGCCCGGCAAGAGGTCCATGGTGCGAGGCGGGGTCGGACGAGGCCTGGTTGGATTTTATGGGCCAAGGAAGTGGAAACAGGCGATTTGGGCTCATTTCTATGGGTGTTAGCCAACGGATTCTGATGTTGCATGGGGTTTCAACGCAAGTTTTTCGACAACTCATACGAGGGGGTTCGCAAGAGGCCCGGAAAGAGGTCCATGGTGCCCGGCAGAGTTAAATGAGGTCTGGTTGAATTTTATGGGCCAAGAAAGTTGAAACAAGCGATTTGGGCTCATTTCTGTGGGTGTTAGCCCACGGATTCTGGCGCTGCATGGGGTTCCGACGCAAGTTTCTCGAAAACTCATACGAGGGGGTCCGCAAGAGGCCTGACAAGAGGTCCATGGTGCCCGGTGGGGTTTAATGAGGCCTGGTTGAATTTTATGGGCCAAGGAAGTGGAAACAGGCATTTGGGCTAATTTCTGTGGGATTTAGCCCACGGATTCTGACGCTGCATGGGGTTCCGATACAAGTTTCTTGAAAATTCATACTTGGGGGTCTGCAAGAAGCCCCGCGAGAGGTTCATGGGACCCGGCGGGGTTATATGAGGCCTGGTTGGATTTTATGGGCCAAGGAAGTGGAAACAGGCAATTTGGGCTCATTTCTGTGGATGTTAGCCCACGGATTCTAGCGCTGCATGGGGTTCCAGCTCAAGTTTCTCAAAACATCATACGAGGGGGTCCGCAAGAGGCCCGACAAGAGATCCATGGTGCCTGGCAGGGTTGGATGAGGCCTGGTTAGATTTTATGGGCCAAGGAAGTGGAAACAGGCGATTTCGGCTACTTTTTGTGGGTGTTAGCCCACGGATTCTGGCGTTGCATGGGGTTCCCGTGCAAGTTTCTTGAAACGTCATACGAAGGGGTCCATAAGAGGCCACGAAAGAGGTCCATGGTGCCCGGCGGGGTACGATGAGGCCTGGTTGGATTTTATGGGCCAAGGAAGTGGAAACAAGCGATTTGGGCTCATTTCTGTGGGTATTAGCCCACGGATTCTGGCGCTGTATGGGTTTACGGCGAGAGTTTCTCAAAAACTCATACAAAGGGGTCCGCAAGAGGCCCGACAAGAGGTCCATGGTGCTCGGCGGGGTTGGATAAGACCTGGTTAGATTTTATGGGCCAAGGATGTGAAAACAGGCGATTTGGGCTCATTTCTGTGGGTGTTAGCCCATGGATTCTGGCGTTGCATGGGGTTCCGGCGCAAGTTTCTCAAAAACTCATACGAGGGGGTCCGCAAGAGGCCCGGCAAGAGGTCTATGGTGCCCGACGGGGTTGGATGAGGCCTGGTTGGATTTTATGGGCCAAGGAAGTAGAAACAGGCGATTTGGGCTCATTTCTGAGGGTGTTGGCCCACGGGTTATGGCGCTGCATGGGGTTCCGGCGCAAATTTCTCGAACAATCATACAAGGGGGTCCGCAAGAGGCCCAGCAAGAGGTCCATGGTGCCCAGTGGGGTTTGATGAGGCCCTGTTGAATTTTATGGGCCAAGGAAGTGGAAACAGGCAATTTGGGCTCATTTCGGTGGTTGTTAGCCCATGGATTCTGGCGCTGCATGGGGTTCCGGCGCAAGTTTCTCGAAAGATCATACGTGGGGGTCCGTAAGAGGCCTTGCAAGAGGTCCATGGTGCCCAACGGGGTTTGATGAGGCCTGCTTGGATTTTATGGGCCAAGGAAGTGGAAACAGGCGATTTGGGCTCATTTGTGTAAGTGTTAGCCCACGGATTCTGGCGCTGCATGGGGTTCCGGCGAAAGTTTCTCAAAATATCATACGGGGGGTCCGCAAGAGGCCCGGCAAGAGATCCATGGTGCCCGGCAAGGTTGGATGAGGCCTGGTTGGATTTTATGGGCCAAGGAAGTGGAAACAGGCGATTTCGGCTCATTTCTGTGGGTGTTAGCCCACGGATTCTTGCGCTGCATGGGGTTCCAATGCAAGTTTCTCAAAAAGTCATACGAAGGGGTCCGTTAGAGGCCCGGAAAGAGGTCTCTGGTGCCCGGCCGGGTTAGATGAGGCCTGGTTGGATTTTATGGGCCAAGGAAGTGGAAACAGGCGATTTGGGCTCATTTCTGTGGGTATTAGCCCACGGATTCTAGCGCTGCATGGGTTTCCGGCCCAAGTTTCTCAAAATATCATACGAGGGGGTCAGCAAGAGGCCCGGCAAGAGGTCCATAGTGCCCGGCGGGGTTGGATGAGGCCTGGTTGGATTTTATGGGCCAAAGAAGTGGAAACAGGCGATTTTGGATCATTTATGTGGGTGTTAGCCCACGGATTCTAGCCCTGCATGGGGTTCCAACGCATGTTTTTTTCGAAAAATCATACGAGGGGGTCCGCAAGAGGCCGGACAAGAGTTCCATGGTGCCCGGCGGGGTTCGATGAGGCCTGGTTGAATTTTATAGGCCAAGGAAGTGGAAACAAGCAATTTGGGCTCATTTCTGTGGGTGTTAGCCCACGGATTCTGGCGCTGCATGGGGTTCCGGCGCAAGTTTCTCGACAAATCATACGAGGGGGTCCGCAAGGGGCACGGCAAGAGGTCCATAGTGCCCGGCGGGGTTGGATGAGGCCTGGTTGGATTTTATGGGCCAAAGAAGAAGAAACAAGCAATTTGGGCTCATTTCTGTAAGTGTTAGCCCACGGATTCTGGCGCTGCATGGGGTTCCGATGCAAGTTTCTGGAAAAATCATACGAGGGGGTCCGCAAGAGGCCTGGCAAGAGGTCCATGGTGCCCGGTTGGGTTAGATGAGGCCTGGTTGGATTTTATGGGCCAAGGAAGTGGAAATAGGAGATTTGGGCTCATTTCTTTGGGTGTTAGCCCACGGATACTGGCGCTGCATGGGGTTCCGGCGCAGGTTTCTCCAAAAATAATACGAAGGGGTCGGCAAGAGGCCCGACAAGAGATCCATGGTGCCCGGCAGGGTTGGATGAGGCCTGGTTGGATTTTATGGGCCAAGGAATTGGAAACAGGCAATTTCGGCTCATTTCTGTGGGTGTTAGCCCACGGATTCTGACGTTGCATGGGCTTCCGGCGCAAGTTTCTCCAAAAGTCATACGAGGGGGTCCGCAAGAGGCCCGATAGGAGGTCCATGGTGCCCGGCGGGGTTTGATGAGGCTTGGTTGGAATTTATGGACCAAGGAAGTGGAAACAAGCGATTTGGGCTCATTTCTGTGGGTGTTAGCCTGCGGATTCGGGCGCTGCATGGGATTTCGGGGCAAGTTTCTCAAATAATCATACGAGGGGGTCCGGAAGAGGCCCGACAAGAGATCCATGGTGCCTGGCACGGTTGGATGAGGCCTGGTTAGATTTTATGGGCCAAGGAAGTGGAAACAGGCGATTTCGGCTACTTTCTGTGGGTGTTAGCCCACGGATTCTGGCGTTGCATGGTTTTCCGGTGCAAGTTTCTTGAAAAGTCATACGAAGGGGTCCGTAAGAGGCCCAGCAAGAGGTCCATGGTTCCGAGCGGGGTTGGATGAGGCCTGGTTGGATATTATGGGTCAAGGAAGTTGAAACAGGCGATTTGGGCTCATTTCTGTGGGTGTTAGCCCATGGATTCTGGCGCTGCATGGGGTTCCGGCGTAAGTTTCTCGAAAAATCATACGAGGGGGTCCGCAAGAGGCCCGGTAAGAGGTCCATAGTGCCCGGCGGGGTTGGATGAGGCCTGGTTGGAGTTTATGGGCCAAGGAAGTGGAAACAGGCGATTTGGGCTCATTTCTGTGGGTGTTAGCCAACGAATTCTGGCGCAGCATGGATTCCGGCGCAAGTTTTTTCAAAAAATCATACGAGGGGTCCGCAAGAGGCCCCGCAAGAGTTCCATGGTCCTCGGCGGGGTTGGATGAGGCCTGGTTTAATTTTATGGGCCAAGGAAGTGGAAACAAGTGATTTGGGCTCATTTATGTGGGTGTTAGCCCACGGATTCTGGCGCTGCATGGCATTCCGCCGCAAGTTTCTCGAAAAATCATACGAGGGGGTCCGCAAGAGGCCCGACAAGAGGTCCATGGTGCCCGGTTGGGTTAGATGAGGCCTGGTTGGATTTTATGGGCCAAGGAAGTGGAAATAGGAGATTTGGGCTCATTTCTGTGGGTGATAGCCCACAGATACTGGCGCTGCATGGGGTTCCGATACAAGTATCTCCAAAAATAATACGAGGGGGTCCGCAAGAGGCCCGATAAGAGATCCATTGTGCCCGGCAGGGTTGGATGAGGCCTGATTGGATTTTATGGGCCAAGGAAGTGGAAACAAGCAATTTTGGCTCATTTCTGTGGGTGTTAGCCCACGGATTCTGACGCTGCATGGGGTTCCGGCGCAAGTTTCTCCGAAAGTCATACGAGGTGGTCCGTAAAAGGCCCAACAGATGGTCCATGGGGCCCGGCGGGGTTTGATGAGGCTTGGTTGGAATTTATGGGCTAAGGAAGTGAAAACAGGCGATTTGGGCTCATTTCTGTGGGTTGTTAGCCCAAGGATTCTGGCGCTGCATGGCGTTCCAACGAAAGTTTCTCGAAAAATCATACGAGGGGGTCTGCAAGAGGCCCGGCAAGAGGTCCATGGTGCCCGACAGGGTTGGATGAGGCCTGGTTGGATTTTATGGGACAAGAAAGTGGAAACAGGCAATTTCGGCTCATTTCAGTGGGTGTTAGCCCACGGATTCTGACGCTGCATGGGGTTCCGGCGCAAGTTTCCCAAAAAGTCATACAAGGGGTTCCGCAAGAGGCCCGGCAGGAGGTCCATGGTGCCTGGCGTGGTTGGATGAGGCTTGGTTTGATTTTATGGGCCAAGGAAGTGGAAACAGGGGATTTGGGCTCATTTCTATGGGTAATAGCCCACGGATTCTAGCGCTGCATGGGTTTCCGACCAAAGTTTCTCGAAAACATATACAAGGGGGTCCGCAAGAGGCCCGGCAAGAGGTCCATGGTGCCCGGCGGGGTTGGATGAGGCCTGGTTGGATTTTATGGGCCAAGGAAGTGGAAATAGGCAATTTGGGCTCACTTCTGTGGGAGTTAGCCCACGGATTCTGGCGCTGCATGGGGTTCTGGCGCAAGTTTTCCAAAAACTCATACGAGGGGGTCCGCAAGAGCCCCGACAATAGGTCCATAGTGCCCGGCGGGGTTATATGAGGCCTGGTTGGATTTTATGGGCCAAGGAAGTGGAAACAGGCAATTTGGGCTCATTTCTGTGGATGTTAGCCCACGGATTCTGGCGCTGCATGGGGTTCCAGCTCAAGTATCTCAAAACATCATACGAGGGGGTCCGCAAGAGGCCCGACAAGAGGTCCATGGTGCCCGGCGGGGTTGGATGAGGACTGATTGGATTTTATGGGCCAAGGATGTGGAAACAGGCGATTTGGGCTCATTTTTGTGGGTGTTAGCCCACGGATTCTGGCGCTGCATGGGGTCGGCGCAATTTTCTCGAAATTTCATATGAGAGGGTCCGCAAGAGGCCCAACAAAAGGTCCATGGTTCCCAGCGGGGTTGGATGAGGCCTGGTTGGATTTTATGGGCCAAGGAAGTGGAAACAGGTGATTTGGGCTCATTTCTGTGGGTGTTAGCCCACGGATTCTGGCGCTGCATGGGGTTCCGGTGCAAGTTTCTCGAATAACCATACGAGGGGGTCCGCACGAGGCCCGAAAAGAGGTGCATGGTTCCCGGCGGGGTTGGATGAGGCCTAGCTGGATTTTATGGTCCAAGAAATGGAAACAAGCGATATGGGATCATTTCTGTGGGTGTTAGCCCATGGATTCTGGCGCTCCAAGGGGTTCGGCCGCAAGTTTTTTCAAAAAAGCACACGATGGGGTCCGCACGAGGCCCGGTAAGAGTTCCATGGTGCCCGGCGGAGTGGGATGAGGCCTGGTTGGATTTTATGGGCCAAGGAATCGGAAACAGGCAATTTCGGCTCATTTCTGTGGGTGTTAGCCCACGGATTCTAGCGCTGCATGGGGTTCTGGCGCAAGTTTTTTCGAAAAATCATACGAGGGGGTCCACAAGAGGCCCGTCAAGAGGTCCATGGTGCGCGGCGGGGTTGGACGAGGCCTGGTTGGATCTTTTGGGCCAAGGAAGTGGAAACAGGCGATTTGGGTTTATTTCTATGGGTGTTAGACAACGGATTCTGGCGCTGCATGGGGTTCCGTCGCAAGTTTCTCGACAACTCATACGAGGGAGTTCGCAAGAGGCCCGTCAAGAGGTCCATGGTGCCCGGCGGGGTTAGATGAGGCGTGGTTAGATTTTATGGGCCAAGGAAGTGGAAACAGGCATTTGGGCTCATTTCTGTGGGTTTTAGCCCACGGATTCTGGCGCTGCATGGGGTTCCAACGCAAGTTTCTTGAAAATTCATACGTGGGGGTCCGCAAGAGGCCCCGCAAGAGGTCCATGGTGCCTGGCGTGGTTAGATGAGGCCTGGTTGGATTTTATGGGCCAGGGAAGTGGAAACAGCCGATTTAGGCTCATTTCTGTGGACGTTAGCCCACGGATTCTGGCGCTGCATGGGGTTCCAGCTCAAGTTTCTCGAAAAATCATACGACTGGGTCTGCAAGAGGCCCGACAAGAAATCCATGGTGCCTGGCAGGGTAGGATGAGGCCTTGTTGGATTTTATGGGCCAAGGAAGTGGAAACAGGCGATTTCGGGTAATTTCAGTGGGTGTTAGCCCACGGATTCTGGCGCTGCATGGGGTTCCGGCGCGAGTTTCTTGAAAATTCATACGAAGGGGTCCATAAGAGGCCCGACAAGAGGTCCATGGTGCCCGCCAGGGTTGGATGAGGCCTGGTTGGATTTTATGGGCCAAGGAAGTGGAAACAGGCGATTTGGGCTCATTTTTGTGGGTATTAGCCCACGGATTCTGGCGCTGCATGGGTTTCTGGCGAGAGTTTCTCAAAAAATCATACGACGGGGTCCGCAAGAGGCCAGGCAAGAGGTCCATGTTGCCCGGCGGGGTTGGATGAGGCCTGGTTGGATTTTATAGGCCAAGGAAGTGTTAATAGGCGATTTGGGCTCATTTATCTATGCGTTAGCCCTCGGATTCTGGCGCTGCATGGGGTTCCGGCGCAAGTTACTCAAAAAATCATACGAGGGGGTCCGCAAGAGGCCCGGCAAGAGGTCTATGGTGCCCGACGGGATTGGATGAGGCCTGGTTGGATTTTATAGGCCAAGGAAGTGGAAACAGACGATTTGGGCTCATTTATGTGGGTGTTAGCCCACGGATTCTAGCGCTGCATGGGGTTCTGGCGATGTTTCTCGAAAAATTATACGAGGGGGTCCGCAAGAGGCCCAGCAAGAGGTCCATGGTGCCCAGCGGGGTTTGATGAGGCCTGGTTGAATTTTATGGACCAAGGAAGTGGAAACAGGCGATTTGGGCTCATTTCGGTAGGTGTTAGCCCACGGATTCTGGCGCTGCATGGGGTTCCGACACAAGTTTCTCAAACAATCATACGAGGGGGTCCGTAAGAGGCCTTGCAAGATGTCCATGGTGCCCAGTGGGGTTTGATGAGGCCTGGTTGGATTTTATGGGCCAAGGAAGTGGAAACAGGCGATTTGGGCTCATTTCTATAAGTGTTAGCCCACGGATTCAGGCGCTGCATGGAGTTCCGGCACAAGTTTCTCAAAAAATTATACGGGGGGTCCGCAAGAGGCCCGGCAAGAGATCCATGGTGCCCGACAGGGTTGGATGAGGCCTAATTGGATTTTATGGGCCAAGGAAGTGGATTCAGGCGATTTTGGCTCATTTATGTGGGTGTTAGCCCACGGATTCTGGCGCTGCATATGGTTCCAGCGCAAGTTTCTCAAAAAGTCATACGAAGGGGTCCGTAAGAGGCCCGGCAAGAGGTCCATAGTGCCTGGCGGGGTTGGATGAGGCCTGCTTGGATTTTATGGGCCAAAGAAGTTGAAACAGGCGATTTGGGCTCATTTCTGTGGGTGTTAGCCCACGGGTTCTGGAGCTGCATGGGGTTCCGGCGCAAGTTTCTCGAAAACTCATACGAGGGGGTCCGCAAGAGGCCCGACAAGAGGTCCATAGCGCCTAGCGGGGTTGGATGAGGCCTGGTTGGATTTTATGGGCCAAGGAAGTTGAAACAGGCGATTTGGGCTCATTTCTGTGGGTGTTAGCCCACGAATTCTGGCGCTGCATGGGGTTCCGGCGCAAGTTTCTCGACAAATCATACGAGGGGGTCCGCAAGGGGCACGGCAAGAGGTCCATAGTGCTCGGCGGGGTTGGATGAGGCCTGGTTGGATTTTATGGGCCAAAGAAGAAGAAACAGGCAATTTGGGCTCATTTCTGTGAGTGTTAGCCCATGGATTCTGGCGCTGCATGGGGTTCTAGCGCAAGTTTTATCGAAAAATCATACGAGGGGGTTCGCAAGAGGCCCAGCAAGAGTTCCATGGTGTCCGACGGGGTAGGATGAGGCCTGGTTTAATTTTATGGGCCAAGGAAGTGGAAACAAGCGATTTGGGCTCATTTCTGGGGGTGTTAGCCCACGGATTCTGGCGCTGCATGGGGTTCCGGCGCAAGTATCACCAAAACTCATACGAGGGGGTCCGCAAGAGACCCGACAAGAGGTCTATGGTGCCCGACGGGGTTGGATGAGGCCTGGTTGGATTTTATGGGCCAAGGAAGTGGAAATAGGCGATTTGGGCTCATTTCTGTGGGTGTTAGCCCATGGATTCTGGCGCTGCATGGGGTTCCGGCGCATGTTTCTCGAAAAATCATACGAGGGGGTCCTCAAGAGTCCCAACAAGAGGTCCATGGTGCCCAGCGGGGTTTGATGAGCCCTGGTTGAATTTTATGGGCCAAGGAAGAGGAAACATGCGATTTGGGCTCATTTCGGTGGGTGTTAGCCCACGGATTCTGGCGCAGCATAGGATTTCGGGGCAAGTTTCTCAAAAAATCATACGAGGGGGTCCGCAAGAGGCCCGACAAGAGGTCCATGGTGCCCGGCAGGGTTGGATGAGGCCTGGTTGGATTTTATGGGCCAAGGAAGTGGAAACAGACGATTTTGGCTCATTTCTGTGGGTGTTAGCCCACGGATTCTAGCACTGCATGGGGTTCCAACGCATGATTTTTCGAAAAATCATACGATGGGGTCCGCAAGAGGCCGGACAAGAGTTCCATGGTGCCCGACGGGGTTGGATGAGGCCTGGTTGAATTTTATGGGCCAAGGAAGTGGAAACAAGCAATTTAGGCTTATTTCCGTGGGTGTTAGCCCACGGATTCAGCGCTGCATGGGGTTCCGATGCATGTTTCTCAAAAAATCATACGAGAGGGTCCGCTTGAGGCCCGGCAAGAGGTCCATGGTGCCCTGTTGGGTTAGATGAGTCCTGGTTAGATTTTATGGGCCAAGGAAGTTGAAACAGGGGATTTGGGCTCATTTCTGCGGGTGTTAGCCCACGGATTCTGGCGCTTCATGGGGTTCCGGCGCAAGTTTTTTGAAAAATCATACGAGGGGGACCGCAAGAGGCCTTGCAAAAGGTCTATGGTTCCCAGCGGGGTTTGATGAGGCCTGGTTGGATTTTATGGGCCAAGGAAGTGGAAACAGGTGATTTGGGATCATTTCTGTAAGTGTTAGTCCACGGATTCTGGCGCTACATGGGGTTCTGGAAAAAGTTTCTCAAAAATTCATACGAGGGGGTCCCCAAGAGGCCCGGCAAGAGATCCATGGTGCCCGACAGGGTTGGATGAGGCCTGGTTGGATTTTATGGGCCAAGGAAGTGGAAACAGGCGATTTCGGCTCATTTCTGTGGGTGTTAGCCCACGGATTCTGGCGTTGCATGGGGTTCCAGCGCAAGTTTCTCAAAATGTCATATGAAGGGGTCCGTAGGAGGCCCGGCAAGAGGTCCATGGTGCCCGGCCAGGTTGGATGAGGCCTGGTTGGATTATATGGGCCAAGGAAATGGAAACAGGCGATTTGGGCTCATTTCTATGGGTATTAGCCCACGGATTCTGGAGCTGCATGGGGTTCCGGCGCAAGTTTCTCGAAATATCATACGAGGGGGTCCGCAAGAGGCCCCGCAAGAGGTCCATGGTGCCCGGCGGGGTTGGATGAGGCCTGGTTGGATTTTATGGGCCAAGGAAGTGGAAACAGACGATTTTGGCTCGTTTCTGTGGGTGTTAGCCCACGGATTCTAGCACTGCATGGGGTTCCAACGCAAGATTTTCGAAAAATCATACGAGGGGGTCCGCAAGAGGCCGGACAAGAGTTCCATGGTGCCCGACGGGGTTGGATGAGGCCGAGTTGAATTTTATGGGCAAAGAAAGTGGAAACAAGCAATTTATGCTTATTTCCGTGGGTGTTAGCCGACGGATTCTGGCGCTGCATGGGGTTCCGATGCAAGTTTCTCAAAAAATCATACGAGGGGGTCCGCAAGAGGCCCGGCAAGAGGTCCATGGTGCCCTGTTGGGTTAGATGAGGCCTGGTTGGATTTTATGGGCCAAGGAAGTTGAAACAGGGGATTTGGGCTCATTTCTGTGGGTGTTAGCCCACGGATTCTGGCGCTGCATGGGGTTCCGGCGCAAGTTTTTTGAAAAATCATACCAGGGGGTCCGCAAGAGGCCCGACAAGAGGTCCATAGTGCCCGGCGGGGTTGGATGAGGCCTGGTTGGATTTTATGGGCCAAGGAAGTGCAAACAGGCGATTTGGGCTCATTTCTGTGGGTGTTAGCCCACGGATTCTGGCGTTGCATGGGGTTCCGGCGCAAGTTTTTTCGAAATATCATACGAGGGGGTCCGCAAGAGGCCCAGCAAGAGTTCCATGGTGCCCGGCGGGGTTGGATGAGGCCTGGTTGGATTTTATAGGCCAAGGAAGTGGTAATAGGCGATTTGGGCTCATTTCTGTGGGTGTTAGCCCGCAGATTCTGGCGCTGCATGGGGTTCCGGTGCAAGTTTCTCAAAAATTCATACGATGGGGTCCACAAGAGGCCCGGCAAGAGGTCCATGGTTCCCAGCAGGGTTGGATGAAGCCTGGTTGGATTTTATGGGCCAAGGAAGTTGAAACAGGCGATTTGGGCTCATTTATGTGGGTGTTAGCCCACGGATTTTGGCGCTGCATGGGGTTCCAGTGCAAGTTTCTCGAAAAATCATACGAGGGGGTCCGCAAGAGGCCCGGCAAGAAGTCCATTGTGCCTGGCGGGGTTGGATGAGGCCTGGTTTGATTTTATGGGCCAAAGAAGTGGAAACAGGCGATTTGGGCTCATTTTTGTGGGTGTTAGCCCACGGATTCTGGTGCTGCATGGGGTTCCAGCGCAACTTTCTCAAAAAATCATACGAGGGGGTCCGCAAGAGGCCGGTAAGAGGTCCATGGTGCCCGGTTGGGTTAAATGAGGCCTTATGGGCCAAGGAAGTGGAAACAGGAGATTTGGGCTCATTTCTGTGGGTGTTAGCCCACGGATATTGGCGTTGCATGGGGTTCGGGCGAAAGTTTCTCCAAAAATAATACGAGAGGTCCGCAAAAGGCCCGACAAGAGATCCATGGTACCCGGCAGGGTTGGATGAGGCCTGGTTGGATTTTATGGGCCAAGGAAGTGGAAACAGGCAATTTCGGCTCATTTCTGTGGGTGTTAGCGCACGGGTGCTGACGCTGCATGGGGTTCCGGCGCAAGTTTCTCAGAAAGTCATACAGGGGGGTCCGCAAGAGGTCCGGCAGGAGGTCCTTGGGGCCCGGCGGGGTTTGATGAGGCTTGGTTGGAATTTATGGGCCAAGGAAGTGGAAACAGGCGATTTGGGCTCATTTCTGTGGGTGTTACCCCACAGATTCGGGCGCTGCATGGGATTTCGGGGCAAGTTTCTCAAAAACCCATACGAGGGAGTCCGCAAGAGGCCCGGCAAGAGGTCCATGGTGCCCGGCGGGGTTGGATGAGGCCTGGTTGGATTTTATGGGCCAAGGAAGTGGAAACAGACGATTTTGGCTCATTTTTGTGGGTGTCAGCCCACGGATTCTAGCACCGCACGGGGTTCCAATGCAAGATTTTTCGAAAAATCATACGAGGGGGTCCGCAAGAGGCCAGACAAGAGTTCCATGGTGCCCGACGGGGTTGGATGAGACCTGGTTGAATTTTATGGGCCAAGGAAGTGGAAACAAGCAATTTAGGCTTATTCCGTGGGTGTTAGCCCACGGATTCTGGCGCTGCATGGGGTTCCAATGCAAGTTTCTCGAAAAATCATACGAGGGGATCCGCAAGAGGAGCGGCAAGAGGTCCATGGTGCCCTGTTGAGTTAGATGAGGCCTGGTTGAATTTGATGGGCCTAGGAAGTTGAAACAGGCGATTTGGGTTCATTTCTGTGGGTGTTAGCCCACGTATTCTGGCGCTGCATGGGGTTCCGCCGTAAGTTTTTTGAAAAATCATACCAGGGAGTCCGCAAGAGGCCCGACAAGAGGTCCATAGTGCCCGGCGGGGTTGTATGGGGCCTGGTTGGATTTTATGGGCCAAGGAAGTGGAAACAGGCGATTTGGGCTCATTTCTGTGGGTGTTAGCCCACGGATTCTGGCGCTGCATGGGGATCCGGCGCAAGTTTTTTCGAAATATCATACGAGGGGGTCCGCAAGAGGCCCAACAAGAGTTCCATGGTGCCCGGCGTGGTTGGATGAGGCCTGGTTGGATTTTATGGGCCAAGGAAGTGTTAATAGGCGATTTGGGCTCATTTCTATTGGTGTTAGCCCACGGATTCTGGCGCTGCATGGGGTTCCGGCGCAAGTTTCTCAAACATTCATACGAGGGGGGCCGCAAGAGGCTCGGCAAGACGTCCATGGTTCCCAGCGGGGTTGGATGAGGCCTGGTTAGATTTTATGGGCCAAGGAAGTGGAAACAAGCGATTTCGGCTCATTTCTGTGGGTGTTAGCCCACGGATTCTGGCGCTGCGTGGGGTTCCAGCGCAAGTTTCACAAAAGGTCATAGGAAGGAGTCCGTAAGAGGCCCCGCAAGAGGTCCATGGTGCCCGGCCGGGTGGGATGTGGCTTGGTTAGATTTTATGGGCCAAGGAAGTGGAAACAGGCGATTTGGGCTCAATTCTGTGGGTGTTAGCCCACGGATTCTGGCGCTGCATGGGGTTTCGGTGCAAGTTTTCTCAACAACTCATACGAGGGGGTCCGCAAGAGGCCCGGCAAGAGTTCCATGGTGCCCGGCGGGGTTGGATGAGGCCTGGTTGAATTTTATGGGCCAATGAAGTGGAAACAAGCGATTTGGGCGCATTTCTATGGGTGTTAGCCCATGGATTCTGGCGCTGCATGGGGTTCCGATGCAAGTTTCTTGAAAAATCATTCGAAGGGGTCCGAAAGAGGCCCGGCAAGAGGTCCATGGTGCCCGGCAGGGTTTGTTGAGGCCTGGTTGAATTTATTGGCCAAGGAAGTGGAAACACGCATTTGGGCTCATTTCTGTGGGTGTTAGCCAATGGATTCTGGCGCTGCATGGGGTTCTGACGCAAGTTTCTTGAAATATCATTCGTAGGGGTCCGCAAGAGGCCCCGTAAGAGGTCCATGGTGCCCGGAGGGGTTAGATGATGCCTGGTTGGAATTTATGGGCCAAGGAAGTGGAAACAGGCGATTTGGGCTCATTTCTGTGGGTGTTAGCCCACGGATTCAGGTGCTGCATGGGATTTCTGGGCAAGTTTCTCAAAACCTCATACAAGGGGGTCCGCAAGAGGCCCGACAAGAGGTCCATGGTGCCCGACAGGGTTGGATGAGACCTGGTTTGATTTTATGGGCCAAGGAAGTGGTAACAGGCGACTTGGGCTCATTTCTGTGGGTGTTAGCCCACGGATTCTGGCACTGCATGGGGTTCCGGCGCAAGTTTCTCAAAAATTCATACGAGGGGGTCCGCAAGAGGCCCGGCAAGAGGTCCATGGTTCCCAGCGGGGTTGAATGAGGCCTGGTTGGATTTTATGGGCCAAGGAAATTGAAACGGGCGATTTGGCCTCATTTCTGTGGGTGTTAGCCCACGGATTCGGGTGTTGCATGGGATTTCGGGGCAAGTTTCTCAAAAAATCATACGAGGGAGTCCACAAGAGGCCCGACAAGAGGTCCATGGTGCCCAGCAGGGTTGGACGAGGCCTGGTTGGATTCTATGGGCCAAGAAGGTATTAATAGGCGATTTGGGCTCATTTCTATTGGTGTTAGCCCACGGATTCTGGCGCTGCATGGGGTTCCGGCGCAAGTTTCTGAAAAATTCATACGAGGGGGTCCGCAAGAGGCCCGACAAGAGTTCCATGGTGCCCGGCGTGGTTGGATGAGGCCTGGTTGAATTTTATGGGCCAAGGAAGTGGGAACAAGCGATTTGTGCTCATTTTTGTGGGTGTTAGCCCACGGATTCTGGCACTGCATGGGGTTCCGACGTAAGTTTCTCGAAAAATCATACGAGGGGGTCCGCAAGAGGCCCTGAAAGAGGTCCATGGTGCCCAGTGGGGTTAGATGAGGCCTGGTTGGAATTTATGGGCCAAGGAAGTGGAAACAGGCGATTTGGGCTCATTTCTGTGGGTGTTAGCCCACGGATACTGGCGCTGCATGGGGTCCTGGCGCAATTTTCTCCAAAAATATTATGAGGGGGTCCGCAAGAGGCCCGAAAAGAGATCCATGGTGCCCGACAGTGTTGGATGAGGCCTGGTTGGATTTTATGGGCCAAGGAAGTGGGAACAAGCAATTTCGGCTCATTCCTGTGGGTGTTAGCCCACAGATTCTGACGCTGGATGGGGTTCCGGCACAAGTTTCTCAAAACGTCATACAAGGGGGTCCGCAAGAGGCCCGGCAGGAGGTCCATGATGCCTGGCGGGGTTGGATGAGGCCTGGTTTTATTTTATGGGCCAAGGAAGTGGAAACAGGAGATTTGGGCTCATTTCTGTGGGTATTAGCCCACGGATTCTGGCGCTGCATGGGTTTCCGGCGCAAGTTTTTCGAAAAATTATACGAGGTGGTCCGCAAGAGGCCCGGCAAGAGGTCTATGGTGCCCGGCGGGGTTGGATGAGGCCTGGTTGGATTTTTTGGGCCAAGGAAGTGGAAATAGGCGATTTGGGCTCATTTCTGTGGGTGTTAGCCCACGAATTCTGGCGCTGCATGGGGTTCCGGCAAGAGTTTTTCAAAAAATCATACGAGGGGTCCGCAAGAGGCCCGTCAAGAGGTCCATGGTGCCCGACGGGGTTGGATGAGGCCTGGTTGGATTTTATGGGCCAAGGAAGTGGAAACAGGCGATTTGGGCTCATTTCTGTAAGTGTTAGCCCACCGATTCTGGCGCTGCATGTGGTTCCGATGCAAGTTTCTCGATAAATCATAGGAGGGGGTCTGCAAGAGGCCCAGCAAGAGATCCATGGTGCCCGGCAGGGTTGGATGAGGCCTGGTTGGATTTTATGGTCAAAGGAAGTGGAAACAGGCGATTTCGGCTCATTTCTATGGGTGTTAGCCCACGGATTCTGGCGCTGCATGGGGTTCCACCACAACTTTCTCGAAAAGTCATACAAAGGGGTCCGTATGAGGCCCGGCAAGAGGTCCATGGTGCCCGGCCGGGATGGATGAGGCCTGGTTGGATTTTATGGGCCAAAGAAGTGGAAACAGGCGATTTTGGCTTATTTCTGTGGGTATTAGCCCACGGATTCTGACGTTGCACGGGGTTCCGGCGCATGTTTCTCGAAATATCATACGAAGGGGTCCGCAAGAGGCCCGGCAAGAGGTCCATGGCGCCCGGCGGGGTTGGATGAGGCCTGGTTGGATTTTATGGGCCAAGGAAGTGGAAACAGGCGATTTTGGCTAATTCCTGTGGGTGTTAGCCCACCGATTCTGGCGCTGCATAGGTTTCCGGCACATGTTTCTCGAAAAATCGTACGAGGGGGTCTGCAAGAGGCCCGGCAAGAGGTCTATGGTGCTCGGCAGAGTTGGATGAGGCCTGATTGGATTTTATGGGCCAAGGAAGTTGAAACAAGCGATTTCAAATAATTTTTGTGGGTGTTAGCCCACAGATTCATGCGCTGCATGGGGTTTCGAAACAAGTTTCTCAAACCATCATACGAGGGGGTCCGCAAGAGGCCCAATAAGAGGTCCATAGTGCCCGACGGGGTTGGATGAGGCCTGGTTGGATTTTATGGGCCAAAAAAGTGGAAACGAGCGATTTAGGCTCATTTCTGTGGGTGTAAGCCCACGGATTTCTGGCGCAGCATGGGGTTCTGGCGTAAGTTGCCTGACAAGAGGTCCATGGTGCCTGGCGGGGTTGGATGAGGCCTGGTTAGATTTTATGGGCCAAAGAAGTGGAAACAGGCGATTTGGGCTCATTTATGTGGGTGTTAGCCCACGGATTCTGGCGTTGCATGGGGTTTTGGCGCAAGTTTCTCGAAATCTCATACGAGGGGGTCCGCAAGAGGCCCGGCAAGAGGTTCATGGTTCCTGGCGGGGTGTGATGAGGTCTGGTTGGATTATATGAGCCAAGGTAGTGGAAACAGGCGATTTCGGCTCATTTCTGTGGGTGTTAGCCCATGAATTTTGGCGCTGCATGGGGTTCCGGTGCAAGTTTCTCAAAAAATCATATGAGGGGGACCGCAAGAGGCCCGGCAAGAGGTCCATGGTGCCCGGCGGGGATGGATGAGTCCTGGTTGGATTTTATGGGCCAAGGAAGTGGAAACAGGCGATTTGGACTCATTTCTGTGGGTGTTAGCCCACAGATTCTGGCGCTGCATGGGGTTTCGGCGCAAGTTTCTCAAAAACTCATACGAGGGGGTCTGTAAGAGGCCCGGCAAGAGGTCCATGGTGCCCGGTAGAGATAGATGAGGCCTGGTTAGATTTTATGGGCCAAGGAAGTTGAAATAGGCGATTTCGGCTCATTTCTGTGGCTGTTAGCCCACAGATTCTTGCGTTGCATGGGGTTCCGGCACAAGTTTCTCAAAAAATCATACGAGGGGGTCCGGAAGAGGCCCGACAAGAGGCCCATGGTGCCCGGCAGGGTTGGATGAGGCCTGGTTGGATATTATGGGCCAAGGAAGTGGAAACAGGCGATTTGGGCTCATTTCTTTGCGTGTTAGCCCATGGATTTATGGCGATGCATGGGGTTCTAGCGCAAGTTTCTCGAAATATCATACGAGGGGTCCGCAAGAGGCCCGGCAAGAGGTCCATGGTGCCCGGCGGGGTCGTATGAGGCCTGGTTGGATTTTATGGGCAAAGGAAGTTAAAACAGGCGATTTGGGCTCATTTCTGTGGATGTTAGCCCACGGATTCTGGCGCTGCATGGGGTTTCGGCACAAGTTTCTCAAAAACTCACACGAGGGGTCTGCAAGAGGCCCAGTAAGAGGTCCATGATGCCCGGCGGGGTTGGATGAGGCTTGGTTGGATTTTATGGGTCAAGGAAGTGGTAACAGGCGATTTGGTCTCATTTCTATGCGTGTTAGCCCACGGATTCTAGCGCTGCATGGGGTTCCGGCGCACGTTTCTCGAAAACTCATACGAGGGGCTCCGCAAGTGGCTCGGCAAGAGGTCCATGGTGCCCGGTGGAATTGGATGAGGCCTGGTTGGATTTTATGGGCCAAGGAAGTTGAAACAGGCGATTTGGGCTCATTTCTATGGGTGTTAGCCCACGGATTCAGGCGCTACATGGGGTTCTAGCGCAAGTTTCTCGAAACCTCATACGAGGGGATCCGCAAGAGGCCCGGCAAGAGTTCCATGGTGCCCGGCGGGGTTGGATGAGGCCTGGTTGAATTTTATGGGCCAAGGAAGCGGAAACAAGCGATTTGGGTTCAAATCTGTGGGTGTTAGCCCACGAATTCTGGCGCTGCATGGAGTTCCGACGCATGTTTCTCGAAAAGTCATACGAGGGGGTCTGCAAGAGGCCCGAAAAGAGGTCCATGGTGCTCGGTGGGGTTAGATGAGGCCTGGTTGGATTTTATGGTCCAAGGAAGTGGAAACACGCGATTTGGGCTCATTTCTGTGGTTGTTAGCCCACGGATACTGGCGCTGCATGGGGTTCCTATGCAAGTTTCTCCAAAAATCATACGAAGGGGTCCGCAAGAGGCCCAACAAGAGATCCATGGTGCCCGGCAGGGTTGGATGAGCTCTGGATGGATTTTATGGGATAAGGAAGTGGAAACAGGCAATTTCGACTCATTTCTGTGGGTGTTTGCCCACGGAATTTGGCGCTGAATGGGGTTCCGGCGCAAGTTTCTCAAAAAGTCATATGAGGGGGTCCGCAAAAGGCCCGGTAAGAGGTCCATGGTGCATGGCGAGGTTGGATAAGGCCTGGTTGAATTTTATGGGCCAAGGAAGTGGAAACAGACGATTTGGGCTCATTTCTGTGGGTGTTAGCCCACGGATTCTGGCGCTGCATAGTGTTCCGGCGCAGGTTTCTCGAAAACACATACGAGGGAGTCCGCTAAAGGCTTGGAATGTGGTCCATGGTGCCCGGCGGGGTTGGATGAGGTCTGGATGGATTTTATGGGCAAAGGAAGTGGAAACAGGCGATTTGGGCTCTTTTCTGTGGGTGTTAGCCCACGGATTCTAGCGCTGCATGGGGTTCCAGTGCAAGTTTCTCGAAATCTCATACGAGGGGGTCCGCAAGAGGCTGGACAAGAGGTCCATGGTGCCCGGCGGGGTTGGATGAGGCCTGGTTGGATTTTATGGGCCAAGGAAGTGGAAACAGACGATTTTGGCTCATTTCTGTGGGTGTTAGCCCACGGATTCTGGCGCTGCATGGGGTTCCGGCGCAGGTTTCTAAAAATATCATATGAGGGATTCCGAACGAGACCCTGCAAGAGGTCCATGGTGCCCAGTAGGGTTGGATGAGGCCTGGTTGGATTTTATGAGCCAAGGAAGTGGAAGCAGGCGATTTGGGCTTATCTCTATAGGTGTTAGCCCACTATTCTGGCGCTGCATGGGGTTCCGACGCAAGTTTCTAGAAAAATCATACGAGGGGGTCTGCAAGAGGCCCAGCAAGAGGTCCATGGTGCCCGGCGGGGTTGGATGAGGAATGGTAGGATTTTATGGGCCAAGGAAGTGGAAACATGCAATTTTGGCTCATTTCTGTGGGTGTTAGCCCACGGATTCTGGTTCTGCATGGGGTTCCGGCGCAAGTTTCTCGAAAATTCATACGAGGGGGTCCGCAAGAGGCCCGGCAAGAGGTCCATGGTGCCCGGCGGGGTTGGATGAGGCCTGGTTGGATTTTATGGGCCAAGGAAGTGGAAACAGGCGATTTGGGCTCATTTCTGTGGGTGTTAGCCCACGGATTCTGGCGCTGCATGGAGTTTCGGTGCTAGTTTCTCGAAAAATCATACGAGGGGGTCCGCAAGAGGCCCGGCAAGAGGTCCATGGTGCCCGACGGGGTTGGATGAGGCCTGATTGGGTTTTATGGGCCAAGGAAGTGGAAACAGGCGATTTGGGCTCATTTATGTGGGTGTTAGCCCACGGATTCTGGCGCTGCATGGGGTTCCGGTGCAAGTTTCTCGTAAAACCATACGAAGGGGTCCGCAAGAGGCCCGACAAGAGGTCCATGGTGCCCGGCGGGGTTGGATAAGGCCTGGTTGGATTTTATGGGCCAAGGAAGTGGAAACAGGCGATTTGGGCTCATTTCTGCAGGTGTTAGCCCATGGATTCTGGCGTTGCATGGGGTTCCGGTGCAAGTCTCTCGAAAAATCATACGAAGGGGTCTGCAAGGGGCCCGACAAGAGGTCCATGGTGCCCGACGGGGTTGGATGAGGCCTGGTTGGATTTTATGGGCCAAGGAAGTGGAAACTGGCGATTTGCTCTCATTATTTATGGGTGTTAGCCCACGGATTCTGGCGCTGCATGGGATTCTGGCGAAAGTTTCTCGAAAAATCATACGAGGGGGTCCGCAAGAGGTCCATGGTGCCCGACGGGGTTTGATGAGTCCTGGTTGGATTTTATGGACCAAGGAAGTGGAAACAGGCGATTTGGGCTCATTTCCGTTGGTGTTAGTCCACGTTTTCTGGCGCTGCATGGGGTTCCGGTGCAAGTTTCTTGAAAAATCATACGAGGGGTTCCGCAAGAGGCCTGGCAAGAGGTCCATGGTGCCCGGCAGGGTTGGATGAGGCCTGGTTGGATTTTATGGGCCAAGGAAGGGGAAACAGGCGATTTGGGCTCATTTCTGTGGGTGTTAGCCCACGGATTCTGGCGCTGCATGGGGTTTCGGCGTTTCTTGAAAAATTATACGTGGGGGTCCGCAAGAAGCCCAACATGTGGTCCATGGTGCCTGACGTGGTTGGATGAAGCCTGGTTGGATTTTATGGGCCAAGGAAGTGGAAACAGGCGATTTGGGCTCATTTTTATGGGTGTTAGCCCACGGATTCTGGCGCTACATGGGGTTCCGGCGCAAGTTTCTCGAAAAATTATTCGATGGGGTCCGTAAGAGGCCCGGAAAGAGGTCCATGGTGCCCGGCGAGGTTGGATGAGGCCTGGTTGGATTTTATGGGCCAAGGAAGTGGAAACAGGCGATTTGGGATCATTTATGTGGGTGTAAGCGCATGGATTCTGGCGCTGCATGGGGTTCCGGCGCAAGTTTCTCGAAAAATCATATGAGGGGGTCCGCAAGAGGCCTTGCAAGAGGTCCATGGTGCCTGGCGGGGTTGGATGACGCGTGGTTGGATTTTATGGGCCAAGGAAGTGGAAACAGGCGATTTGGGCTCATTTCTATGGGTGTTAGCCCACGAATTTTGGCGCTGCATGGGGTTCCGGCATATGTTTCTCGAAAAATCGTACGATGGGGTCCGCAAGAGGCCCGAAAAGAGGTCCATGGTGCCCGGTGGGGTTGGATGATGCCTGGTTGGATTTTATAGGCCAAGGAAGTTGAAACAGGTGATTTGGGCTCATTTTTGTGGGTGTTAGCCCACGGATTCTGGCGTTGCATGGGGTTCTGGTGCGAGTTTCTCAAAAAATCATACGAGAGGGTCCGCAAGAGGCCCGACAAGAGTTCGATGTTGCCCCGCGGGGTTGGATTTTATGGGCCAAGGAAGTGGAAACAGGCGATTAGGGCTCATTGTCTTGGGTGTTAGCCCACGGATTCTGGCGCTGCATGGGGTTCCGCTGCAAGTTTCTCGAAAAATCATACGTGGGGGTCCGCAAGAAGCCCAACACGAGGTCCATGGTGCCTGACGTGGTTGGATGAGGCCTGGTTGGATTTTATGGGCCAAGGAAGTGGAAACAGGTGATTTGGGCTCATTTCTGTTGGTGTTAGCCCACGGATTTTGGCGCTACATGGGGTTCCGGCGCAAGTTTCGCGAAAACTCATTCGAGGGGGTCCGTAAGAGGCCTGGCAAGAGGTCCATGGTGCCCGGCGGGATTGGATGAGGCCTGTTTGGATTTTTTTGGCCAAGGAAGTTGAAACAGGCGATTTGGGCTCATTTCTGTGGGTGTTAGCCCACGGATTCTGGCGCTGCATGGGGTTTCGGCGCAAGTTTCTCTAAAATTCATACGCGGGGGTCCGCAAGAGGCCCAGCAAGAGGTCCATGGTTCCCCGCGGGGTAGGATGAGGCCTGGTTGGATTTTATGGACCAAGGAAGTGGAAACAGGCGATTTGGGCTCATTTCTGTGGGTGTTAGCCCACGGATTCTGGCGATGCATGGGGTTCCGGTGCGAGTTTCTCGAAATATAATATGATGGGGTCCGCAAGAGACCCGGCAAGAGGTCCATGGGGCCCGGTAGGGTTGGATGAGGCCTGGTCGGATTTTATGGGCCAAGGAAGTGGAAACGGGCGATTTCGGCTCATTTCTATGGATGTTAGCCCACGGATTCTGGTGCTGCATGGGGTTCTGGCGCAAGTTTCTCAAAACATCATACGAGGGGGTCCGCAAGAGGCCCGGCAAGAGGTCCATGGTGCCCGATGGGGTTGGATGAGGCCTGGTCGGATTTTATAGGCCAAGAAAGTGGAAACAGGCAATTTCGGCTCATTTTTGTGGGTGTTAGCCCACGGATTCTGGTGTTGCATGGGGTTCTGGCGCAAGTTTCTCAAAAATTCATACGAGGGGGTCCGCAAGAGGCCCGGCAAGAGGTCCATGGTGCCCGGTGGGGTTGGATGAGGCCTGGTTGGATTTTATGGGCCAAGGAAGTGGAAACAGGCGATTTAGGATCATTTCTGTGGGTGTTAGCCCACGGATTCTGGCGCTGCATGGGGTTTCGGTGCATGTTTCTCGAAAAATCATATGAGGGGGTCTTCAAGAGGCCCGGCAACAGGTCCATGGTGCCCGGCAGGGTTGGATGAGGCCTGGTCGGATTTTATGGGCCAAGGAAGTGGAAACAGGCGATTTCGGCTCATTTCTATGGGTGTGAGCCCACGGATTCTGGTGCTGCAGGGGGTTCTGGCGCAAGTTTCTCAAAAAATCATACGAGGGGGTCCGCAAGAGGCCCTGCAAGAGGTCCATGGTGCCCAGCTGGGTTGGATGAGGCCTGGCTGGATTTTATGGACCAAGGAAGTGGAAACAGGCGATTTCGGCTCATTTCTATGGGTGTTAGCCCATGGATTATGGCGCTGCATTGGGTTCCAGTGCAAATTTCTCGAAACATCATAAGAGGGGGTCCACAAGAGGCCCGGCAAGAGGTCCATGGTTCCCGGCAGGGTTGGATGACGCCTGGTTGGATTTTAAGGGCCAAGGAAGTGGAAATAGGCGATTTCGGCTCATTTATGTGGGTGTTAGCCCTCGGATTCTAGCGCTACATGTGGTTCCGGTGCAAGTTTCTCAAAGAATCATACAAGGGCGTCCGCAAGAGGCCCAGGAAGAGGTCCATGATGCCCGACGGGGTTGGATAAGGCCTGGTTGGATTTTATGGGCCAAGCAAGTGGAAACAGGCGATTTGGGCTCCTTTCTGTAGGTGTTAGCCCACGAATTCTGGCGCTGCATGGGGTTTCGGCGCAAGTTTCTCGAAAAATAATACGAGGGGGTCCGCAAGAGGACCGGCAAGTGGTCCATGGTTCCCAGCGGGGTCGGATAAGGCCTGGTTGGATTTTATGGGCCAAGGAAGTGGAAACAAGCAATTTCGGCTCATTTCTATGGGTGTTAGCCCATGGATTATGGCGCTACATGGGGTCCCGACGCACGTTTCTCAAAAAATCATATGAGAGGCTCCGCAAGAGGCCCGGCAAGAGGTCTATGGTTCCCAGCGGGGTTGGATGAGGCCTGGTTGGATTTTATGGGCCAAGGAAGTGGAAATAGGCAATTTGGGCTCATTTCTGTGGGTGTTAGCCCACGGATTCTAGCGCTGCATGGGGTTCCAGCACAAGTTTCTTTAAAAATCATACGAGGGGGTCCGCAAGAGGCTTAACAAGAGATCTATGGTGCCCAGCAGGGTTGGATGAGGCCTGGTCGGATTTTATGGGCCAAGGAAGTGGAAACAGGCAATTTGCCTCATTTCTGTGGGTGTTTGCCCACGAATTGTGGCGCTGCATGGGGTTCCGGCGCAAGTTTCTGGAAAAATCATACAAGGGGGTCCGCTAGAGGCCCAGCAAGAGGTCCATAGTGCCCGACGGGGTTGGCTGAGGCCTGGTCGGATTTTATGGGCCAAGGAAGTGGAAACAGGCGATTTGGGCTCATTTCTTTGGGTGTTAGCCCACGGATTCTGCCGCTGCATGGGGTTCCGGCGCAAGTTTCTCGAAATATCATACGAGAGGGTCCGCAAGAGGCCCGGCAAGAGGTCCATGGTGCCCGGCGGGGTTGGATGAGGCCTGGTTGGACTTTATGGGCCAAGGAAGTGGAAACAAGCAATTTCGGCTCATTTCTGTGGATCTTAGTCCACGGATTCTGGCGCTGCATGGGGTTCCGGTGCCAGTTTCTCGAAAAATCATACGAGGGGGTCCGCAAGAGGTCTGGCAAGAGGTCCATGGTGCCCGGCGGGGTTTGATGAGACCTGGTTAGATTTTATGGGCCATGGAAGTGGAAACAGGCGATTTCGGCTCATTTTTGTGGGTGTTAGCCTACAGATTCTGGCGTTGCATGGGTTTCCGGTGCAAGTTTCTTGAAAATTCATACGAGGGGGTCCGTAAGAGGCCCGGCAAGAGGTCCATGGTCCTCGGAGGGGTTGGATGAGGCCTGGTCGGATTTTATGGGCCAAGGAAGTTGAAACAGGCAATTTCGTCTCATTTCTGTGGGTGTTAGCCCACGGATTCTGGTGCTGCATGGGGTTCCGGCGCAAGTTTCTAGAAAAATCATACGAGGGGGTCCGAAAGAGACCCAGCAAGAGGTCCATGGTGCCCGGCGGTGTTGGATGAGGCCTGGTTGGATGGGCCAAGGAAGTGGAAACAGCAATTTGGGCTCATTTCTGTGGGTGTTAGCCCACGGATTCTGGCTCTGCATGGGATTCCGGCGCAGGTTTATTGAAAATTCATTCGAGGGGATCCGCAAGAGGCTCGGTAAGAGTTTCATGGTGCCCGTCAAGGTTGAATGAGGCCTGGTCGGATTTTATGGGCCAAGGAAGTGGAAACAAGCGATTTCGGCTCATATCTATGGGTGTTAGCCCACGGATTCTGGTGCTGCATGGGGTTCCGGTGCAAGTTTCTCCAAAAATTATATGAGGGGGTCCGCAAGAGGCCCGACAAGAGGTCCATGGTGCCCGGCGGGGTTGGATGAGGCCTGGTTGGATTTTATGGGCCAAGGAAGAGGAAACAGGATATTTCGGCTCATTTCTATGATTGTTAGCCCACGGATTCTGGCGCTTTATGGGGTTCCGGCGCAAGTTTCTCGAATAATCATACAAGGAGGTCCGAAAGAGGCCCACCAAGAGGTCCATGGTGCCCGGCGGGGTTGGATGAGGCCTGGTTGGATTTTATGGGCCAAGGAAGTGAAAACAGCGATTTGGGCTTATTTCTGTGGGTGTTAGCCCACGGATTCTAGCGCTGCATGGGGTTCCGGTGCAAGTTTCTCAAAAACTTATTCGAGGATGTCCGCAAGAGGCCCGGCAAGAGGTCCATGGTGCCCGGCGGGGTTGGATGAGGCCTGTTTGGATTTGTTTGGCCAAGGAAGTGGAAACAAGCAATTTCGGCTCATTTCTATGGGTGTTAGCCCATGGATTATGGCGCTACATAGGGTTCCGGCGCACGTTCCTCGAAAAATCATATGAGGGCTCCGCAAGAGGCCCGGCAAGAGGTCCATGGTTCCCGGCGGGGTTGGAAGAGGCTTGGTTGGATTTTATGGGCCAAGGAAGTGGAAATAGGCAATTTGGGCTCATTTCTGTGGGTGTTAGCCCACGGATTCTAGCGCTGCATGGGGTTCCGGCACAAGTTTCTTGAAAAATCATACGAGGGGATCGCAAGAGGCTCGGAAAGAGATCTATGGTGCCTAGCAGGGTTGGGTGAGGCCTGATCGGATTTTATGGGCCAAGGAGGTGGAAACAGGCAATTTGCCTCATTTCTGTGGGTGTTAGCCCACGAATTCTGGCGCTGCATGGGGTTCCGGCGCAAGTTTCTCGAAAAATCATACAAGGGGGTCCGCAAGAGGCCCAACAAGAGTTCCATAGTGCCCGACAGGGTTGGCTGAGGCCTGGTCGGATTTTATGGGCCAAGGAAGTGGAAACAGGCGATTTGGGCTCATTTCTTTGGGTGTTAGCCCACGGATTCTGCCGCTGCATGGGGTTCCCGCGCATGTTTCTCGAAATATCATACGAGGGGGTCCGCAAGAGGCCCGACAAGAGGTCCATGGTGCCCGGCGGGGTTGGATGAGGCCTGGTTGGACTTTATGGGCCAAGGAAGTGGAAACAAGCAATTTCGGCTCATTTTTGTGGATCTTAGCCCACGGATTCTGGCGCTGCATGGGGTTCCGGTGCCAGTTTCTCAAAATATCATATGAGGGGGTCCGCAAGAGGCCTGGCAAGAGGTCCATGGTGCCCGGCGGGGTTTGATGAGACCTGGTTGGATTTTATGGGCCAAGGAAGTGGAAACAGGCGATTTCGGCTGATTTTTGTGGGTGTTAGCCTACAGATTCTTGCGTTTCATGGGTTTCCAGCGCAAGTTTCTTGAAAATTCATACGAGGGGGTCCGTAAGAGGCCCGGGAAGAGGTCCATGGTGCTCGGAGGGGTTGGATGAGGCCTGGTCGGATTTTATGGGCCAAGGAAGTTGAAACATGCAATTTCGTCTCATTTCTTTGAGTGTTACCCACGGATTCTAGCGCTGCATGGGGTTCCGGCGCAAGTTTCTAGAAAAATCATATGAGGGGGTCCGAAAGAGGCCCAGCAAGAGGTCCATGCTGCCCGGCGGTGTTGGATGAGGCCTGGTTGGATTTTATGGGCCAAGGAAGTGGAAACAGCAATTTGGGCTCATTTCTGTGGGTGTTAGCCCACGGATTCTGGCTCTGCATGGGATTCCGGCGCAAGTTTATTGAAAATTCATTCGAGGGGATCCGCAAGAGGTTCGGTAAGAGGTCCATGGTGCCCGGCAAGGTTGAATGAGGCCTGGTCGGATTTTATGGGCCAAGGAAGTGGAAACAAGCGATTTCGGCTCATATCTATGGGTGTTAGCCCACGGATTCTGGTGCTGCATGGGGTTCCGGTGTAAGTTTCTCCAAAACTTATATGAGGGGGTCCGCAAGAGGCCCGATAAGAGGTCCATGGTGCCCAGCGGGGTTGGATGAGGCCTGGTTGGATTTTATGGGCCATGGAAGTGGAAACAGGATATTTCGGCTCATTTCTGTGCGTGTTAGCCCACGGATTCTGGCGCTGCATGGGGTTCCGGTGCAAGTTTCTCGAATAATCATACAAGGGGGTCCGAAAGAGGCCCACCAAGAGGTCCATGGTGCCCGGCGGGGTTGGATGAGGCCTGGTTGGATTTTATGGGCCAAGGAAGTGAAAACAGCGATTTGGGCTCATTTCTGTGGGTGTTAGCCCACGGATTCTAGTGCTGCATGGGGTTCCGGTGCAAGTTTCTCAAAAACTCATTCGAGGATACTCGCAAGAGGCCCGGCAAGAGGTCCATGGTGCCCGGCAAGGTTGGATAAGGCCTGGTTGGATTTTATGGGCCAAAGAAGTGGAAACAGGCGATTTCGGCTCATTTCTGTGGGTGTTAGCCAACGCATTCTGGCGTTGTAGGGGGTTCCGGCACAAGTTTCTCGAAAAATCATACGAGGGGTCCGCAAGAGGCCCGGAAAGAGGTCCATGGTGTCCGGCGGGGTTGGATAAGGCCTGGTTGGATATTATGGGCCAAGGAAGTGGAAACAGGCGATTTGAGCTCATTTCTGTGGGTATTAGCCCACGGATTTTGGCGCTGCATGGGGTTTCGGCGCAAGTATCTTGAAAAAACATACGAGAGGGTCCGCAAGAGGCTCGGCAAGAGGTCCATAGTGCCCGGAGGAGTTTGATGAGGTTTGGTTGGATTTTATGGGCCAAGGAAGTGGAAACAGGCGATTTCGGCTCATATCTGTGAATGTTAGCCCACGGATTCTGGCGCTGCATGGGGTTCCGGCGCAAGTTTCTCAAAAAATCATACGAGGGGGTCTACAAGAGGCCCGACAAGAGGTCCATGGTGCCCGGCGGGGTTGGTTGAGGCCTGATCGGATTTTATGGGCTAAGGAAGTGGAAACAGGCGATTTGGCTCATTTCGGTGGGTGTTACCCCACAGATTCTCGTGCTGCATGGAATTCCGGCGCAAGTTTCTCGAAAAATCATACTAGGAGGTCCGCAAGAGGCCCGGCAAGAGGTCCATGGTGCCCGGCGGGGTTGGATGAGGCCTGGTTGGATTTTATGGGCCAAGAAAGTGGAAACAAGCGATTGCAGCTCATTTCTGTGGGTGTTAGCCCACGGATTCTGGCGCTGTATGGGGTTCCGATGCAAGTTTCTAGAAACATAATACGAGGGGGTCCGCATGAGGCCCGGCAAGAGGTCCATGGTGCCCAGCGGTTTTGGATGAGGCGTGGTTGGATTTTATGGGCCAAGGAAGTGGAAACAGGAGATTTCGGCTCATTTCTGTGGGTGTTAGCCCATGGATTATGGCGCTGCATGGGGTTCCTGCGCAAGTTTCTCAAAAACTCATATGAGGGGGTCCGTAAGAGGCCCGGTAAGAGGTCCATGGTTCCCGACGGGGTTTGGTGAGGCCTGGTTGGATTTTATGGGACAAGGAAGTGGAAATAGGCGATTTTGGCTCATTTCTGTGGGTGTTAGCCCACGGATTTGGGCGCTGCATGGGGTTCCGGCCCAAGTTTCTTGAAATATCATACGAGGGGGTCCACAAGAGACTCGGCAAGAGGTCCATGGTGCCTGGCAAGGTTGGATGAGGCCTGATTGGATTTTATGGGCCAAGGAAGTGGAAACAGGCGATTTCGGCTCATTTTTGTGGGTGTTAGCCCACGGATTCTGGCGCTGCATGGGGTTCCGGCACAAGTTTCTCAAAAAATCATACGAGGGGGTCCGCAAGAGGCCCGGCAAAAGGTCCATTGTGCCTAGCGGGGTTTGATGAGGCCTGGTTGGATTTTATTGGCCAAGGAAGTGGAAACAGGCGATTTGGGCTCATTTTTGTGGGTGTTAGTCCACGGATTCTAGCGCTGCATAGGGATCCGGCGCAAGTTTATCGAAAAATCATACGAGGGGGTCGACAAGAGGCCCATAGGGCCTTACGGTGTTTGTGCAGGCCTTGTTGGATTTTATGGGCCATGGAAGTTGTAATTGGCGATTTCGGCTCAATTCTGTGGGTGCTAACCCACGGATTCTGGCACTGCATGGGGTTCCAATGCAAGTCTATCGAAAACGCATACGAGGGGGTCCGCAAGAGGCCCATGGGGCCCGGCCGGGTTAGTGGAGGCCTGGTTGGATTTTATGGGACAAGGAAGTGGAAACAAGCGATTTTGGCTCATTTCTGTGGGTGTTAGCCCACGGATTCTGGCGCTGCATGGGGTTCCGGTGCAAGTTTATCAAAAAAACATACGAGGGGGTCCACAAGAGGCCCATAGGGCCCGATGGGGTTGGTGGAGGCCTGGATGGATTTTATGGGCCAAGGAAGTAGAAACAAGCGATTTCAGCTCATTTCTGTGGGTGTTTGCCCACGGATTCTGGCATTGCATGAGGTTGCGGCGCAAGTTTCTCAAAAAATCATACGAGGGGTACGCAAGAGGCATGGCAAGAGGCCCATTGGGCCCGGCGGGGTTGGTGGAGGCCTTGTTGGATTTTATGGGCCAATGAAGTGGAAACATGCGATTTCGGCTCATATCTGTGTGATGTTAGCCCACAGATTCTTGCGCTGCATGGGGTTCAGGCGCAAGTTTATCGAAAACTCATACGAGGGGGTCCGCAAGAGGCCTGGCAAGAGGCCAATGGGGCCCGGCGGAGTTGGTGGAGGCCTGGTTGGATTTTATGGGCCATGGAAGAGGAAACAGGTGATTTCAGCACTTTCTATGGGTGTTAGCCCACGGATTCTGGCGCTACATGGGGGTCCGGCGCAAGTTTCCCAAAAAATCATACGAGTGGCTTCGAAAGAGGCCCGGCAAGAGGCCCGGGGGGCTGACGGTGTTGGGAGAGGCCTGGTAGGATTTTATGGGCTACGGAAGAGGAAACAGGCGATTTTGGCACTTTTCTATGGGTATTAGCCCACGGATTCTGGCGCTGCATGGGGGTCCAGCGCAAGTTTCCCAAAAACCCATACGTGTGGCTCCGCAAGAGGCCCGACAAGAGGCCTAGGGGGCCCGGTTGGGTTGGGGGAGGCCTAGTAGAATTTTATGGGCCAAGGAAGAGGAAACAGGCGATTTCGACAATTTTCTGTGGGTGTTAGCCCACGGATTCTGGCGCTGCATGGGGTCCGCCGCAAGTTTCCCAAAAAATCATACGACTGAGTCCGAAAGAGGCCCAACAAGAGGCCTAGGGAGCCCGGCGGGGTTGGGGGAGGCCTTGTTGGATTTTTTGGGCCAAGGAATAGGAAACAAGCGATTTCGACATTTTTCTGTGGGTGTTAGCCCACGGATTCTGGCGTTGCATAAGGGTGCGGCATAATTTTCCCGAAAAAACATACAAGTGGTTCCGCAAGAGGCCCGGCAAGAGGCCCACGGGGCTCAGCGAGGTCGCGGGAGCCCTGGTAGGATTTTATGGGCTAAGGAAGAGGAAACAGGCAATTTCGGCACTTTACTATAGGTGTTAGCCCACAGATTCTCGCGATGCATCGGGGTCTGACGCAAGTTTCCCGAAAAATCATACGAGTGGCTCCGCAAGAGGCCTGGCAAGAGGCCAAGGGGGGCCGAGGAGGTTGGGGGAGGCCTGGTAGGAATGTATGGGCCAAGAAAGAGGAAACAGGTGATTTTGGCACTTTTCTGTGGGTGTTAACCCACGGATTCAGGCGCTGCATTGGGGTCCGGTGCAAGTTTCCCAAAAATCATAAAAGTGGCTCTGCAAGAGGCCCAAGGGCCCCGGTGGGGTTGGGGGAGGCCTAGTAGAATTTTCTGGACCAAGGAAGAGGAAGTAGGCGATTTCGACACTTTTCTGTGGGTGTTAGCCCACGGATTCTGGCACTGCATAGGGGTCCGGCGGGGTTGGGGGAGCCCTAGTTGGTTTTATGGGCCAAGGAAGAGGAAACAGGCGATTTCGGCACTTCTCTGGGGGTGTTAGCCCACGGATTCTTGCGCTGCATAGGGGTTCGGCGCAAGTTTTTCGAAAATTCATATGAGTGGCTCTACAAGAGGCCCTCAAGAGGCCTAGGGGTCTCGGCGGGGTTGGGGGAGGCCTGGTTGGATCTTATGGGCCACGGAAGAGGAAACAGGCAATTTCGGCACTGTTCTATGGGTGTTAGCCCACAGATTCTGGCGCTGCATGGGGGTCCAGCGCAAGTTCCCCAAAATATCATACGAGTGGGTTCGCAAGAGGCCCGCCAAGAGGCCCAAGGGGCCCGACAGCGTTGGGGGAGGCCTGGTAGGATTTTATGGGCCAAGGAAGAGGAAACAGGCGATTTCAGGACTTCTCTATAGGTGTTAGCCCACGGATTCTGGCGCTGCATGGGGGTCTGATGTAAGTTTTCCAAAAAATCATACGAGTGGCTCCGCAAGAGGTCCAAGGGGCCCGGCGGGTTGGGGGAGGCCTGGTAGGATTTCATGGGCAAAGGAAGAGGAAACAGGCATTTTCGGCACTTTTCCATACTAATTCTGCCGCTGCATGGGGGTCCGGCGCAAGTTTTTCAAAAAATCATACGAGCGGTCGCGCAAGAGGCCCAGGGGGCCCGGCGGCATTGGGGAAGGCCTGGTAGGATTTTATGGGCCAAGGAAGAGGAAATAGGCGATCTCGGCACTTTCTATGGGTGTTAGCCCACGGATTCTGGCGCTACATGGGGGTCTGGCGCAAGTTTCAAGAAAAATCATAGGAGTGGGTCCGCAAGAGGTCCGGTAAGACTCCCAGGGGGCCCAACGGCGTTGGGGGAGGCCTGGTAGGATTTTATGGGCCTAGGAAGAGGGAACAGGCGATTTCGGCACTTTTCTGTGGGTGTTTGCCCACGGTTTCTGGCGTTGCAAGGGGGTCCAGCGCAAGTTTCCCGATAAGTCATACGAGTGGGTCTGCAAGAGACCCGGCAAGAGGCCTAGGGGTCCAGGCGGCATTGGGGGAGGCCTGGTTAGGATTTTATGGGCCAAGGAAGAGGAAACAAGGGATTTTTGCACTTTTTGTGGGTGTCAGCCCACGGTTTCTGGCGCTGCATAGGGGTCCGGCGCAAATTTCCCGTAAATCATACGAGTAAGTCTGCAGGAGGCCTGGCAAGAGGCCTGGGGGGCCAGCAACGTTGGGGGAGTCCTGGTAGGATTTTATGGGCCAAGGAAGCGGAAATAGGCAAATTCGGCACTTTCCTGGGGATGTTAGCCCACGGTTTCTAGCGTTGCATGGGGATCCGGCGTTTCTAGCGCTGCATGGGGGTCCGGCGCAAGTTTCCCAAAAAATCATACGAGATGGTCCGATAGAGGCCCCTCAAGAGGCCCAGTGGACCCGGCAGCATTGAGGGAGGCCGTGTAGGATTTTATGGGTCAAGGAAGAGGGAGCAAGCGATTTCGGCACTTTTTTGTAGGTGTTAGCCCACGGTTTCTTGCGCTGTATGGGGGTCCGGTGTAAGTTTCCCTAAAAATCATACGAGATGGTCCAGTAGAGGCCCGGGCAAGAGGCCTAGGGGGCCCGGCAACGTTGGGGGAGGTCTGGTAAGATTTTATGGGCCAAGGAAGAGGGAACAGGCGATTTCGGCACTTTTTTGTGGGTGTTAGCCCACGGATTCTGGCACTGCATGGGGTCCGGCGCAAGTTTCCTGAAACATCATACGAGTGGGTCGGCAAGAGGCCCAGGTGGCCCGACGGCGTTGGGGGAGGCCTCGTAGGATTTTATGGGCCAAGAAAGAGGAAACAGGCGATTTCTACAAACAGACACTTTTCATGTGTGTTAGCTTATGAATTTTTGAGTGGTATAACTTTCGATCAATTTTTTTAAACCTTTACAAAATCATTTGTGATGACCTAGAGAAGAATCTTAATAGTATCGACCTGATCTACAAATATATATGTTTTTTGGTATTTAAGTGACACTTCACAGAAATTAGATAATTTTATTCATTTTTTGTGTGTGTTATCCCAACGAATTTTTTATTATATGGCTTTTGATCAATTTTTTTTTTTTTTTTGAAATCTTTATAGAACTGTTTGTAATGACCTAAGGAAGAATTCCAATAGCCCCAACTTGATTCCCGGGGCTTTTTTGGCATTTAGGAAACACTCAATAGGAATTAGGCGATTTTCTCTATTTTTCTTGTATTAGCCCATGGATTTTTTAGTGGTACGTCATTCGATCAAATTTTTCTCGAAATCCCTATAGAACCGTCTTTGATGACTAGGGAAAGAAAATTCCAAAAGTCTCAGACTGATTTTGGGGCTTATTTTAGCATTTAGGAGTCACTCAACATGAATTAAGCAATTTCTTCATTTTTCGTGTATGTTAGTTCATGAATTTTTTGGTGATATGTATTTTGATTAGTCTTTTTTTTAAAACCTTTACAAGACCGTATATGCTGACTTACAAAAGAATTCTAACAGCTTCGACCTGATATGTAGGACGATTTTAGCATTTAGGAGCCATTCAAAAGAAATTAGGCGATTTTCTTTGTTCTTAGTGTATTAGCCTAATAATTTTTTTATGGTATGACTTTTGATCAATTTTTTCTCAAAACCTTTATAGAACCATTTGTAATTACGTAGAGAAGAATTTCAATAGCCTCGGCCTAATCCACGAGACATTTTTAGCATTTAGTGGCCACTATATAGGAATTATGTGATTTTCTTCATGTTTAGTGTGTGTTAGCCTATGAATCTTCTGGCGATATGGCTTTCAATTAATTTTTTCTCGAAACATTTATAGAACCATATGTAATAATCTAGTGAAGAATTTTAATAGCCTCAGGCTGATCCAGGGAGCTTCTCATTTAGGATCCACTAAAAATTATTATGTAATTTGTTTCAATTTTCGTGTATTAGCCATAAATTTTGTGGTGGTATAGATTTTAGTCAATGTTTTCTTGAAATGTTCACAGAATAGTCCGTGATAACCTGAGAAAGAATTCCAATAGCCTCAACCTGATCTGCATGGCTTTTTTAGCATTTAAAGTCCACTTAACAGAATTTAGACGATTTTCTTTATTTTTCGTATGTATTAACTCGTGAATGTTTTGTTAGTATGACTTTTAATCCATAAATTTTTAAAAATACGATTAACCATAACTTTTTGACCTCAAATTTTTGTAGGACAATCTGTAAAGGCCTAGTGAATGGTGTCCGTAAATTTTATTAGAATACTTTTTTAGCATTTAGGGGTCATGAATAAGAAATCAACTTTTTTTTCTTTAATTTTCGTGTATATTACAACAACAACATACTCAGTGAAATCCCACAAGTGGAGGCTGGAGAAGGTAAAATGTATGCAGACCTTACCACTACCTCATAGAGATAGAGATGTTCTTTCCGAAAGACCCTCATCTCAAAAATATCATCCTCAAAAGCAAAAATTCTTTTTTTAATCTATAATTAATTTCGTGTATATTACTCTGTGATTGTTTAGAAATATTACTAAGCGTAACTTTTTCAACCAAAAATTTTATAGGACATCTTAAATGATCCAGTAAATGATATTAATAGCTTCTATGAGATCCACGCTGCAATTTTTTAGCGCTTAGGGATCACGAAATAGAAATTCAAGATTGTACATAATTTTCCATGTATACTAGACTACATATAATTTGTAAATATGATTGATCAGAACCTTCTTACCCAAAATTTACAGGATCATCTTTAATAATCTAATGAATGATATCCATAGTTTCTATAATGATTATGCCACTTTTTTAACATTTAGGAGGCACGAAATAAATATTCAAAAAATTTCTCAATTTTTTATTTGTATTAATCCATAAATTTTTTAAAATATGAACAAATCAAAACTCTTATATCCAAAATTTTGTAGGATCATAAATGTTTGGGAACATAACTAACAAAACTTTTTGACCCAAGATTTTAATATTCAAGTAAAACTTTATTTCCCTAAAATCAAGAATGGAAATCTTACTAAACAGCTGCAATATTTTATTTGTCTTACAGGCTGAACTTACTGTGAATATATTGATCCATATGATGTTGGACATTTTTTGCTGAGCAACCTGCTTGAGCAATTTACAACTTCAGAGCTATGTTGCTCGGACCCTACGAAAATGTCACCAGGTGCATATCGGATTCTTTCAAAGTAATGCATTTTCGAGAGTCCAAACAATATATATTCAGAGGGAACATTTGAGAATGATAATCTTTGGATTTCTGTCCAGAGCTGCTACTTCAATTGAGCCTGAAGATACTGGTTAGCCAGAGTTTCCGAAATCATTGAATGCTGTCTCTACCATGGTCCAGTTCTGACTGACAAGAGAAATAAATCTGATTTTAGAAATATCAAAACACTGTTAAATGTTAAATTCTATCTCGTAGAAGAAAAAACGAGTAGGTTTTCATGAAAACAAAGACAAATATATCTGCAGGTACACAATGAATTATCTTAGTATAGTGAAGTGCTGCATATATCTGATTAAAAAGAGGAGAGCTCATAGAAATCGATGAATAGAAGTAGGAAACCGTATTTTGTCAGTCTCTACAATAACTCATCAGGATATGCATTTCGAGACAAGAAGCAACAAGGAAAGTCCCCATGAGAGGATTTATAACAGAGCTGGTTGCACATCAAGGCACATTTTCAATTTACCTGATCGTTTTCGTTGGTGATTTCAGCTGATTAACAACAATCCTTTTCCTTTGCTGATAGCTTTTGGTTCAATGTTAAGGCCACTAAGATCAATTTGTTTCAGCTATTTGTGAAGCCCCTTGGAACAGCAACTCAGAAGTTATCTGACCAAGAACACGTGATACACAAAATCACCTTTTGAATCATTGCTATTGCTAGTCTTTGAACTATGAAGCTATCGCGCCTTCTCCAGTGAGGCAAGTATGTTTCGGAGCTCTGTTGCTTTGCTTGTCATTCCATTTACTGAATATGCTTTAATCATACTTCTGTATGTTATCTTATCTGGCTTACATCCACTTCGTTCCATCATCTCGAGCACCCCTTTCAACTCTGTGAAGCATCCCATCATCCCATACGCATCCACAAGGCAGTTAAAAAACACGGTGTCAAGTGCCACGTCAGAATTCTCAATAAACCGCAAAACAGCTCCAAGTTTTTCAGCTTTACCAGCTTTCCCATAAGCTCTTACGAGCGAACAAAGAGTAACACAGTTTGGTTTTATCCTCTCAGACTGCATCAGTCTAAAAAGAAATTCCATCTGCTTTAAATCTCCAGCCCTTCCAAATGCATCTATTACGATATTGTAAGTAACTATGGTCCATGAAAAATGGTATTTCTGCATAAACTCCATCACAGCACCCATTTTCTCATAATTTTCTGTTTTCCCATATGAATCTAAGAGTATGTTGAACGTCTTGATACTAGGTTCAATTCCAGCACTCTGAAACTTCTCATAGCATTTCTCCATCATTTCTATTTGCCCACTGCCACCAAATGCTCTCAATGTTGAATTCATGGTCCACACATCTGGCTTGCAATCTCTTCGCCGCAGCATTTCAACTAGTGTTGATTCCATCTCTTTGAACCTTGGGCAATTAAAGAAAAAGAATCAATTTCCCTATCATAAAGAACTAATGCCAGGCACCTGCCTCGAGAAAATGATAATCAACGGATACAAAAACAATTTCTCAGCAAAGATGTCACAAAACCTTAGATATGATTGTGTAGCTTAAAGTTTTCGATCTGATAATTCATTTTACATGTTTCAGTTGTTTCATCTCTCATTTTGGATATAGTAATTCGATAGAAACTCATTTCTAGTTGTGTCATAATTAGAACTTTCAATGAATAGCAATCAAACCTTTTCGCTTTGCCATAGGAATCAATGAGAGTATTATATGTTACTGTATTGGGCTTGATCCCCATACGTTCCATGTCGGAAAGCAGGATTTGCACTTTGTCGAAGTCATTAACCTGTAGGCAGGACTTTATCAGGATAGTATATGTGAAGACATCGGGGAGACAGTTCGGAATGTTCTTCATCTCTTCCAGGATAGAAAAAGCTTCATGAAAGCGACCACTGCGGCTATAGGCGGACAGAAGAGCAGTGTAAGCTTCTTGATTCACAACACAGCCTTCCTCCACCATCATCTCAAATAAAGATTGTGCTTTCTCAGGTTCCTTACATTTCCCAAGCATGACAATTAATTTGATATAAATACCGGCATTGGGTCTGTACCACAACTGCTCCTGGAGGAGTTCAAAGACCTGAAGGGCAAAGAAAAATCAAGATAATAACAGATTGTCAGGTTCTTGCACGTCTTCTACGGAATTCAGTAACACCGCCAAAACAGCAAATGTTTCTGAACTATCAAACGAATTTAGAATATATTGCTTTATTTGGAATCTAGAAAATGTTTACTCTTAACACATGAACATACAACATCATCATACCAATGTAATGCCACAAAGTAGGGTCTGGGGAGCATGGATATATTCAAATCTTACTCCCTACCCTGGAGGATAGAGAGGTTGTTCCTAACAGACCCTCAGCTCAATGAAAAACAGATTAAAGCAGTTCAGTAAAGGAAATAACAGAAGCAAAGGAGCATGGCAAAGTACTATAAAAAGCATGATAAAGCATACTAAACAGTAATTACAATAAAAGTACAAAATGTGGCAGATAATAAAAAAGGCAACCACTACTAAGCTTCTACCATGCACAAATCCAAAAGGCAGGTCGGACTACGAGGGTCTATTGTACACACTTTTACTCTCAATGATACCCATGATAACTTTACCAGCTACACCAAGCTCCCCTTCCAGAAATTCCAATTTGGGTTCCAAAAAGAGTGAAAATAACTCAAGATTCCAACTTGGGTTCCAAACTTAAGAACCAAAAATAGTGGGAAAAAAAAAAGAACTCAAAATCCCAATTTGAGTTCCAAAATTAAGAATCAAAAAGAGTGAAAACAACTCAAAATTCCAAATGAGGTTCTAAAATCAACAACCAAAAAGAGTGAAAAAACACAAAATTCCAATTTGGGTTCCAAACATAAGAACCAAAAAGAGTAAAAACAACTCAAATCCCAATCTGGGTTCTACAATTAAGTACCAAAAATGACCAGAAAAAACCCTCACCTTAAGAGCAGATTCCCAACGCAAAGCAGTAATACGTTCATGAAGAGCTTCAAGAACAGTACGAGGCAAAAGTTTCTTCGAATTCCCTTTCTTCTTCTTATACTCAATCACTGCTTTTGTAGCTTCCCTTCGAAGAATAATCGATACAGCTTTCTGAGAAGCTATCTTTCTGTTAGTTTCCTCTTTCCTTTCCTTTGCTTCCTTCACCTTCAGCTTCTCAAGCTCCATTGAAGAAGAATCCGATATGATGGGTTGTTTGGATCCGGATACGGTTACACTCCGGCGGGTTAACGGGTCGGGTCTTGTTGACCCGTATGATGGCGGAGGAAATGGATTCGAAGATCCGAAGATGGAAGCCATGTCTGAAAATATGAGGCTGAATTTTTTTTGTTTATTTATAATTCATAAAACGAATGATATTTTTTTCACTATTATTTTTTATTAAATCATAAATGTACATTTGCAATTAGCACAATTTATCTTCTCGAAAATATATAATTTCGATAAATAAAAAGGTAAATACAAAAAAAAATTTAAATATTTATCTTTGAACAATTTAATTATTTTGAAAAACGAAAAAGATCTCAAAAAATAAGTTAATATGGAACGGAGGGAGTAGTTATTTAGGAATTGATTAGTTGGGACTTGGGAACAACTTATGTCGGAATAATTTATTTCAAAATACGTTATTTCATAATAAATTGTTTCATTATGTATATGAGATAGTTAATTCTATTGTTAAGGAATAATGGTGAGATAAATAATCTAAATTACCTGATATTTTTAATTGCATGTCAGATAAATTAATTTTGCATTTTATCGAAGTCGAACATGGAACATATAAGTTGTCAAAAATACACACAAATATATAATAGTTATCACAAAATCTACAAATGGGAGTTTTAGATTATCTAAAATAACAATTTTTAAAGGTTTTTTGCAGGTTCATTCAGTAAGCTCAATCAACGATGCGCCAAACCAATTAGATGAACTGCTGAACTGACACTCAGTATCATGCTCCGAGTGGGCACCCTAGACGTGGCCGGCACTCAAAGACTATTACTAGTCCCCGAGCGAACCACTTGGCCTCATCACATTCATTCATTCAATGAACTCTATAAAATCAGCGGAAGACTAAAGATAACAATGGGCAATCTCATCTTAAATATCATAATAAATAAATAGAGTAGTAGGAAGGAAATTAGCTCAAAAAGTCTTTACATCAATACTAAACTCTAGTCTATAAAGCCTCTATCACTATCAAGTGGTGCCAATGACAGACCCATGGCTATCTCAACTCAAAAGTATAGTTGTCTCAAGTTTAACTCTAATAAGTTAGATGAAAATAAAGCAATGATCCTCCGAAGTAAGGAGGCTCACCAACTCAGCTGAATGCTCAGATCCTTAACAATGCGTTTGTTGACGATCTATAGCACCTGCCTCTACATCATAAAACGATGCAGTTCAAATGGGACGCCACTACGTGGAACGTACGAGTATGTAAAATGGCATAATGAAACAGAAACAGGTAGAATAATATAGAAATGACATCAACTCAAAATATACTCAATCAAAATGTCAAATGTCTATCTAAAGAAAGAATAAAGAGTAGACAAATGACCCATCAACATCAATCTAACCTTATCAATCAACTCAACTCAACTCAACTTAACTCAGAGTACTATCAGTGTAGGACCTATTTAGGAGTTCCTCTTATCCGACAACAATCACTTATGAGCCAGTGATTGTACAACAATCCCGCTGATGTTGCCACAGTCATTCTGTCACACCCCAGGAGGGTACCCTTTGGCGTTGCCGGCACTCAAGGACTATTTCTACTCCCAAAGCGCACCACTTAGCCTCGTCACAACATTCAATCAAATAAACTCTACTGAATAGCGGAAAATATAAGTAAGTAGTGGACGCATCTCATCTCAAGTCTCAAAAGAATATATATATATATATATATATATATATATATATAATGAAGGCTAGTTGAAAGAACTAGCCCACAATCTCAACTCAAGTTCTAAACTTAATTCTCAAGTGCATTATGAATGCTTCTCAAATTAAATTAGTCATCAAAACTCCATCAACTCATCATCACAATCAACAATCTCGACTCAAGGCTCTAGACTCAATTCTCAAGTGTATTAAGCATGCTTCTCAAATTAGTCATGTAGGGTTATGCAAATTCTCATGAATATATTTAATTTAATAAAATAAATAGTATGATGATCATCAACATCGAAAACATGTAATTTTAAAATAAGATTTTATGAAAAACCATCAAATATTCATGCATGTAGACTCTTCAATCATCAACTCATCTATGACCTCTATGGGGCACATGAGAGAACAATCTCATGTTTTAGTTTAGCCTTACATACCTGGGATGCAGCTATCAACCGAGTACGTCAAGGATCCCTTCTCGAATGTCTCAACTCAAGCCCTTCTCTTCTCTCCTCAAGCCCTAGCCATGTTAGATTATGGAATAGGACTTAGAATGGGAGTTTTTTTTTACCCTTTTCATGTCAAAACGACCTTATTAGCTGAGTATTAAAGTTCAGGATGGGTGGGGAATTGACCGGGATGCCCCTCATAATTATTTAGAAATTTTCAGCTCGTAAAGGACACGGTCCGCGACGAGAACTGGTCGCGAATAGTGTATTTTCAGAAAAGAGTTTTTGAATGAGTTTTTCTCATCCTGTTGAAAAATTTGAAAAGCACACAAGTGCCTCTCCGCGACAGGTGCGCGATGCGCCTCTGTCGCACACCATCACTATTTTTTTATTTTGGATCGACAAATTATCTTTTGATCGGGTCGCTCTAAAAATCGACCGAGACCATTTTCCCACTCAATTTTTCATGCTGATCACAAATCTGGCCTCAGATTTGCCATATGAGCATCGGAAGACGCGTTACGCACATACCCTTACTCTAGGGGTACTTTGGTAATTTTATCAGGTGTTACACATTCGGTACTTGCCAGGTAAGGAACAACTAAGATCCACAAGGATTTGGACAATTAACTGATTAAGTCCTATTGATTCAGGACAATAAAAAAGGGACATGTCCGACTCTAATGGACTTAGTCTTCAAATAAGGAACTTGTCCGACTTTGACGGACTTAGTCTACTAAATAAAAATTTGTCCGACTATAATGGATTTAGTCCACTCCTACGCTTGGCGACGTAGTTAATGAGTGCGAGCGGGACTTACTTTTACTCATTTCGGTGCTCGATACTCCTCCCAAGACTCAATGCTCATAAGACTCTTCATTTCAATTAGTCTCATAGAGACTCTCGTCATCTCATTAACTCGAACTCTAAAGTCTCCTATTGCTTTCAGGGACTTTAACTCATCTCAATCAACTCAATTTTCATTTAAGAACTCAAGGACTCCAATCATCATTAAGAAGAAGACGGTTAGACAAAACTCTAGGTAAATACTAAAATTAGGATAAAATAAATTTCTCTTTAAACTAGACAAATAAAATTAAATATTCTCTTATATAATAAGTGTGAGTTGGGCAGCTCTCCGTCGACGTGTCTGCTTGAGCTACCTGCTTCCTCTTGTACATTATGCGAGTCAATAAAAATATTTCGTGAATTTTTATTTAACCTTTTTAAAGCAGTTGCTTGCTTCAACTTTGATTTTGTAATATTACCTATAATAAATAATTTTCCCAGTGACTTCAACTATGATTTCGTTATATCACCCCGATCAAATATTTTAAGTTAGGTAAATACTAAAATTAGGATAAAATAAATTTCTCTTTAAACTGGACAAAAATAATAAAATAATTATCTTTCCGTGATTATATTTGTGTCAAAAAGGAAGTACTACAAATATACATAAAATTTAAAATCACTTAGGCATTAAATTTAAAATTTAATCAATATTAATAATATTTATTAGATATTAATTTTAAACTTGATGAGAAAATTTAATAACATTTAATTATATCATTAAAAATTAAATTTATGAATAACTATTTAGCCATGCATACGGTATAAATGATACTTATGAAGAAAGCAATACATATATTAAATTCTTATCAAAACAAGATAATAAAAAAATCAAAAGATTTGGCCGTATCATTTTAGTTTGAAGATTCCAAAATAAGCAATAAAAAAATTAGACTTTGATGCTTCCAAGAAGATGACTTACTCAATTTTTAAATATCATAAACTTGTCCGACTATAATGGATTTAGTCCATTCCTATGCTTGACGACATAGTTAATGAGTGCGAGTGGGATTTACTTTTACTTATTTCAGTGCTCGATACTCCTCCCAAGACTCAATGCTCATAAGACTCTTCATTTCAATTAGTCTCATAGAGACTCACATCATCTAATCAACTCGAATTTTAAAGTCCTCTATTGCTTTCAGGGACTTTAACTCATCTCAATCAACTCAATTCTCATTTAAGAACTCAAGGACTCCAATCATCATTAAGAAGAAGACAGTTAGACAAAATTCTAGGTAAATACTAAAATTAGGATAAAATAAATTTCTCTTTAAACTAGACAAATAAAATTAAATATTCTCTTATATAATAAGTGAGAGTTGGGCAGCCTTTGTCAACGTGCTTGCTTGAGCTACCTGCTTCCTCTTGTACATTATGCGAGTCAATAAAAATATTTCGTGAATTTTTATTTAACCTTTTTTACGCAGTTGCTTGCTTCAACTTTGATTTACAATATTACCTCTAATAAATAATTTTCCCAGTGGCTTCAAGTATGATTTCGCTATATCACCCCGATCAATTATTTTAAGTTAGGTAAATATTTAAATTAGGATAAAATAAATTTCTCTTTAAACTAGACAAATAAAATTACATAACTATTTTAGTATTCTTCCGTGATTATATTTGTGTCAAAAATGAAGTACTATAAATATACATATAATTTAAAATTGCTTAATCATTAAATTTAAAATTTAATCAATATTAATAATATTTATTGGATATTAATTTTACACTTAATGAAAAAATTTAACAGCGTTTAACTATATTATTAAAAAATAAATTTATAAATAACTATTTGGCCATGCATTACACGAGATTTTCGTAACTAGTAACGGTATAAATGATACTTATGAAGAAAGCAATACATATATTAAATTCTTATCAAAACAAGATAATAAAAAAATCAAATGATTTGGCCTTATTATTTTAATTTGAAGATCCCAAAATAAGCAAAAAAAAAAAATTAGAGTTTGATGCTTCCAAGAAGTTGACTTACTCAATTTTTAAATATTATAAATATAATATCTTAAAAAAATATAATAGATGAATGATTTTGCAAGTAATGTAATTTATTTTTGAAAAGGTGGTGCCAATTGATTTTGTCAATATATACCCTCTAATCCCTCTCTTAATTTACACATTGTGAAGTCTTTCTACTTTCTTTTTCTCTTTGTTCATATTCTAAAATGGCATCTACCAAATTAGTTGAAGTTCCCACCATAGATTTTTCCAACCATCAAGAACTAAAACCAAACACTCCACAATGGGAATCCACAAAAAATCAAGTTTTTGAAGCTTTACAAGAATTTGGTTGTTTTGAAGCAATATATGATAAAGTTCCAAATGAAATTAGAAAGGGCATGTTTGATGTTTCAAAACAAATATTTGAATTTCCTTTAGACACAAAATTGAAAAATTTATCAGAAAAACCATTACATGGCTACATGGGGATGATTCCAAACTTGCCATTGTATGAGAGTTTGTGTATTCCTGATTTGCTCAATCCTCAAAGTCTTGAAAATTTTGCTCATATCTTTTGGCCTCATGGAAATCCTGATTTTTGGTATGTCTATTTTTTATATCATTCTGTTTAATTTAATTTAATTTGTGTACTGATTAGAGTCTTGGATCAGCGATTCAGTTGTTTGTTTATCTTCATATAATCAGTAGATTGTGAATTTCAGTAACAATAAAGTTGTCTATATGTGTGAATTGTAAAACTTAATTAAAACGTTTCGATGAAAATACATATCAATTATGTGTGAATTGTAAAACTTAATTAAAACGTTTCGATGAAAATTCATATCAATTGGTATGTCAAACTTTTATCATTATGTTTAAATTTTATTTAATTTGTGTATTCATTAGAGTCTTGGATCAACGATCCAGTTGTTTGTTTATCTTTATATGATCAGCAGATTATGAATTGCAGTAGCAATAAAGTTGTCTGTGTGTGAATTGTAAAACTTAGTTTAAACGTTTCGATGAAAATTCGTATCAATTGGCATGTCAAACTTTTATCATTATGTTTAAGTTTTAATTTAATTTGTGCACTAATTAGAGTCTTGGAGCAGAGTTACAATTATTTGTTTGTTTGCATGTAATTAATAGATTACGAATTTCAATAACAATAAAATTGTCTGTGTGTGATCTGTAGATCAACCTTCTTTCTATGTTTATACACTAACGTTATATATATTAATTATTATCATTTTTTGGCAGCAATTTGGTAAAATCTTACTCAAATCCACTTGTGGAATTGGATGAAATGTTGAAGAGGATGATTTTGGAGAAATTGGGAGTAGAAAATCACATTGATGAATTGTTGGATCCCAATTATGTGCTATTTAGATTTACACATTACAAGGGGTCATCATCAACTAAAAGTGAGGGATTAGGTGGCCACACAGATGGTAACTTCTTGACTTTTATATCACAAAATCAAGTAAGTGGATTGCAAATCAATAAAAATGGAGAGTGGATTGATGTCAATATTTCACCAAATTCTTATGCTGTTTTGTCTGGTGATTCCTTCAAAGTAAGTCTTACATATTTGTTAAGATATGTTTGTTGTTCGGATTCTTTAAAAGAATATTGTCGCATTCTATTAGATCCATAAATGCATAGCTTTTAAAGGATCTGACATATGATACTGAACGGTATTTGTGAAGAATTTCTAGTAACATTAATTGAAGGTACATGTTTAATTTAACTATTTTTTTCTGATCTCTAAAAATGTTATTTCACTCGTACTGTTGAATTATTAAAAACAAAATGCATAGACTCTTAATGTTATTTTCTTTCAAAATTGAAAATTACTTTTGAATGACTTTCTATTAGAAAAAAATTATTTTGAAAGGATCTTATACATACCAGACAATATTTCAATAGAACTTGGGCAATAGGTTGGGACTATATGTTTAGTTTCTTCATCATGCAAAATTGAAAATAAATTTTGATATTTGATTAAAACTTATGTTGCTCGACTTTTCAAAAATGTTGTCATATGCATTTGTTCATTTCTAATCGATGATTTTCTAAATAAAAATTTGAATAGGGGTATCTATTAAAAAATATACGTAGTTTTAGAAGTGAAGACAGAATTTGAATTTTATGTACTGACGATGCGAATGAATTTGTACAGGCATGGACAAATGGTAGATTGCATTCTCCCATCCATAAAGTAGCAATGGCTGGAGAAAATGATAGATTTTCCATTCAATTATTTACATTATCAAAACCAGGTCACTTCATAGAGGCCCCAAAAGAACTTGTGGATGGACAACACTCTTTACTCTTTAAACCATATGAAATGCTTGGATTATTTAAGTATGTTACTTCACAAACCGGCTATGGAGCTCCAGATGATGCTTTCAAGGCTTATTGTGGTGTTTGATATGCTTAAATATGAGTTTTCGACAAACGTTCTGATAGTAACTTTCACATTTAGACTTTCACATTACAAGGGGTCATCATCAACTAAAAGTGAGGGATTAAAAGGCCACACAGATGGTAACTTTTTTACTATTATATCTCAAAATCAAGTCAGTGGATTGCAAATTAATAAAAATGGAGAGTGGATTGATGTCAATATTTCACCAAATTCTTGTGTTGTGTTATCCGGTGATTCCTTCAAAGTAAGTCTTACATATTTATTAAGATATATTTGTTGTACGAATTCTTTAAAAAAAAAATATTGTTGCGTTTTATTAGATCCATAAATGCATAGTTTTTAAAGGATCTGACATATGTTATTGAATGGTATTTGTGAAGAATTTCAAGTAACATCAATTGGAGGTACATGTTTAATTAAACTATTTTTTCTGATCTTTAAAAATGTTATTTCACTTGTACTGTTAAATTATTAGAAAAATGCGTAGCTTTTGAACCAACATAGGTTGGAACGACATGTTTAATGTTATTTTCTTTCAAAATTGAAAATGACTACAGGATTTGAGTTTTATGTACTGACGATAGGAATGAATTTGTACAGGCATGGACAAATGATCGATTGCATTCTCCCATCCATAGAGTAGCAATGGCTGGAGAAAATGATAGATTCTCTATTCAATTATTTTCATTATCAAAACCAGGTCACTTCATAGAGGCCCCAAAAGAACTTGTGGATGAACAACACCCTTTACTCTTCAAGCCATATGAAATGCTTGGATTACTTAAGTATCTTGCTTCAGAAACTGGCTATGGAGCTCTTGAAGATGCTTTCGAGGCTTATTGTGGTGTTTGATATGCTAAATGTGAGTTTTCGACAAATTCTGATCAGAATAATGTTATGAAATTTTTGACAGAATATCTATCGGAAACGTCTTAACAAGACATCATTTCCAACGGAATTTGTTAGGAATTCATGTCTTATAGTAGTGTATATCTTATGTTTGAATTGTTGTACCGTTCTTTAGCTTTAGCATTTTATGTTATCGTTCTTTTAACTTTAATGCTCTATATAATATATGCTAAAATAAAAATTTGTATCGAAATTAGAGAATGGTTTATTTTTCAAAATTATGACATGATTTTATCCCATGACTTGATCAAAATTTATATGACTTCAAGGCTTATTGTGGCTATGGAGCACCTGATGATGCTTTCAAGGCTTATTGTGTGATATACTAAATGTGAGTTTTTGACGAACGTTCTGATCAGAATACTATTAGTATATATGGGATTTTTGATAGAACATCTATCGACATCTTCACCGAGACATCATCCAATTCATGTCTTTTAGTAGTGTGTATCTTATGTTTGAAGTTATTATATTAAGTGGACAATATAACAAAACTATCATTTTATCTTTTTACTTCTTAAAGCGTGTCAAATCAATATTGGACAAGTAAAGATGTCAGAGCTGGTACCAATTGATTTGTCATTATATATTCTCTAATTCCTCTCTTAATTTTCACATTGTGAAGTCTTTTCTCCTTAATTGCTTAATTAAATTTCTTTCTATTTCCCCTCTTTTTTTTAATTTACTCATTAATGGAATCTACCAAACTTAAAATTCCCACCACAGATTTTTGCAATCCAAAGCTAAAACTAAACACTCCACGATGGAAATCCACAAAAATTCAAGTTCTTGAAGCCTTAAAAGATTTAATTGTTATGAAGCAATATATGATAAAATTCCAAATGAAATTAGAGAGGTGCATGTTTGATGCTTTAAAAGAAATATAAGTTTTAGTCATGTTGGTATGCCAATCATTTGGTGTTTGATGTCTGTTTTAGATCCAAATCTGACTAATATAGAGTCACAAAGTTTAAGATGTATTAAAGGGAGAAACACTTCTTATCAAACTTTTTTTTTATTCTCGGGGCTAGGATTAAAGATCATCTAATTAAGGCTTATAGAGATCTTATATATTTCTAAATACTAAATTTGTTATATTCAACGGATAATATAATTTTTTTTTTTACTTTTTAAAGGATGTCAAATTAATATTAGACAAGTAAAAATATCAAATCAACATGTAACCATCAATGTTTCCTCATAATTTCATCTCACCTGATCAAACGACCTAGGATGCACTTTCGAATTTCAAAGAACTTGAGCGCCCCCATGCCCCCACCCCCACCCACACCCACACACACACAAAAAAAATTCATATTATGATTTTATATTTTTTAAATATAAAATTTGACCCATAAATTTATATTTTATAAAAAAAAATTATTATTTTATATTTATAGTTTTTATAAATAAATCATTTTATTCTTGTATAATAACTTTAATATTACTTAGTTAAATCACTTTGTTCGTGTAATAATAACTTTAATACTATTGCTTAATTGAATCCATATTAACCTTCTGTGGATTACTCATGTACTAGGTGTTTGTGTCTATCTAGATGTGTATGCCCTCAACAAACTTATTACTTTCAAACTGAAAAATAACCAAAAAAATAAACCAAACCGATCCAAACCGCGGTTAGTTTTTTTTATTTGGTTTGGTTTTAGAAATTTAGAATCTGACTAAATTGGTTTGATTATGATTTTAATCAATAACCGATCCAAACAGAATCATGACCACCCCTCTCCATCCCACTTTAATTGTCATGATAAGATGTGACATAACTCTTAAGAAAAAAATTGATTCAAATTGTTGTTTGACTAATATATTTCTACAAATAACTAAACTTTTTTATCTATATACGTGTCTATCTCTTAATTCCAGAATAATTAATGCTAAAGTCAAAGTTAGAAAAAGACAATTAATTTTTTCTTAATTATCCAAATTCACAACTATTTCAGGACAATCATTTTTAAAATATATCTAACAATTAAAATGAGACGAATGGAGTAATAAGTAAAATAAATAAATAAAAAATATATGAAATTTTTGTCAAATTAATTGGAGGGACCAAAACTATCCATGTGATGAGATGAATGACAGACTACCACACCATTTGATTCAATAACTCCAAATAATAATAATAATAATAAATGTACTTTTGCATTTATCAAGAAGATATTTTATATATATGTGGTTCTACTGACTTCCATGATTTTGGACTTTCACGTGTCTTAAAGAAATGGTTGTATGGTGCAATTTCACTTAAATACATATTTTTTCATTTTATTTCGAGTAACATTGTCTGTCTTGATATGATGTTTAAAAAAAAATTTAAAATTTATGAAAAGGTTAAAAATATTGTTAAGCTATACGAAGAAAATAAAAATATCTTTAATTTATGCTTCGGTCTAAATATGTCTTTGTTATTGATATTTTGGTCCAAAAATATTCTTATCGTTATCAAATGAGTCAGAAATGCGCTTCTTTAAATAAATATATACATTTTTCTTTTTAAACATATTGTGTTCCTAATAGAAATATTATTTTTAAAGAATTATTTTCTTATTTTTTTTTAAAAAAATCACATTAACTAATAAAAATGTAATAAATAATTTTTTGGATGCTATGAGACTTGTTTCGGAACTTTCCAGTTCCCATTCGCTATGTTACTATTAAACCCTAAATCCGAATCGTGACATGTGCTAATTGTAATGCTTGAAAATTTAAACAGATATAAGAAAAAGATTTGCTATTCACTTTTTTAGAATATATACTTTTCTATTATTGATATATATTTTTGATAAAGTATTACTCTAATTTATCAAAATTCAAGAAAGAAAGTACAAAACAAGTTCAACAACATGAATGTTAGCGAAGAAAATATAAGAAGGCAAACAATATTTTCTTGATTTCTTTTATTGATGGAGTTAAAAGACAATAAGATAATATAAGTTTTTATAAAAAATATATATATAATTTTTTCAACCACAAATAATCAATTTTTTTTTATAAAAAATTTAACAAAAAATTTGAACCACCTAACCCAACCCCAACCAATCAACCATTCAACACATATGAAACTGACCTTTCAACAAAAATCAAGGTTCATGAATTATTACTAAAAAACCATTAAAAAAAGAATTATTACTAAAATAATATATATATATATATATATATATATATATATATATATATATATATATATATATATATATATATATATATATATATATATATATATAATAATTTTAGTTATGTATAATTTTTTATCGAAGATGATTCAGATAAATCTCTAGTTGCAATATCTTTTATATGTTCACGTTATATTTAAGAAGTGAAGACGTGTACTATGCGGTTTTTCATGAAATAGTACTAATCTTGTTAATACATTTCACATTATAAATCATGGCGAAGCGAGGATTTTATTAAAGAATTTTAATATATAAAAAAGCAAAGGTACGAACTAATAAAAAGGGGGGGGGGGGGGGGAGGGGGGTCATCATTTGTGTGTTTATATAGATACAAAAAAATATTATTTTAACTATATATAAATAGTATAATTTTCTATTGAAGGTGGTTCGGATAAACCTTAGGTCCTAACAACCAGTGTTGGAGCCACATAGTAATTAGGGGGTTCAGCCAAAATATTACTATTAATATATGGTGAAAATAATTTTTTATTTATATATAATAGATATCAAACCCCTTTCAATTAGTTTGTATGTCTACTTTTTAAAATTTTAAACTCACTTAAAGAAAATCTTGTCTCCGCCACCGCGAACAAGGTGCCCCTCCCCCTCCCTTATGTGTATATATACACACACCTATTATTTCCTCTTTTCTAAAGTAAGCTTTGAAGTCCTTCTACTTTCTTTTTCTCTTTGTTCATATTCTAAAATGGCATCTACCAAATTAGTTGAAGTTCCCACCATAGATTTTTCCAAGCATCAAGAGCTAAAACCAAACACTCCACAATGGGAATCCACAAAAAGTCAAGTTTTTGAAGCTTTACAAGAATTTGGTTGTTTTGAAGCAATATATGATAAAGTTCCAAATGAAATTAGAAAGGGCATGTTTGATGTTTCAAAAGAAATATTTGAATTTCCTTTAGACACAAAATTGAAAAATTTATCAGAAAAACCATTACATGGCTACAATGGGATGATTCCACACTTGCCATTGTATGAGAGTTTGTGTATTCCTGATTTGCTCAATCCGCAAAGTCTTGAAAATTTTGTTCACATATTTTGGCCTCAAGGAAATCCTGATATTTGGTATGTCTACTTTTTATATCATTATGTTTAAATTTAGTCTTGAATCATCGATCCAGTTGTTTGTTTATGTTCATATAATCGGCAGATTATGAATTCCAGTAACAATAAAGTTGTCTGTAATGTGAATTATAAAACTTAGTTAAAACGTTTCGATGAAAATTCATATCAATTGGTATGTCAAACTTTTATCATTATGTTTAAATTTAATTTAATTTGTGCACTAATTAAGGTCTTGGAGCAAAGCTATAATTATTTTTTTGTTTTTATGTAAGTGATAGATTACGAATTTCCATAACAATAAAATTGTCTGTGTGTGATCTATGTTTATATACTAACATTATATATATTAATTATTATTACTTTTGGGCAGCAATTTGATAAAATCTTACTCAAATCCCCTTGTGGAATTGGATGAAATGTTGAAGAGGATGATTTTGGAGAAATTGGGAGTAGAAAATCACATTGATGAATTGTTGGATCCCATTTATGCCCTACTTAGATTTTCACAATACAAGGGGTCATCATCAACTAAAAGTGAGGGATTAAGTGGCCACACAGATGGTAACTTTTTAACTTTTATATCACAAAATCAAGTAAGTGGATTGCAAATCAATAAAAATGGAGAGTGGATTGATGTCAATATTTCACCAAATTCTTATGTTGTTTTGTCTGGTGATTCCTTCAGAGTAAGTCTTACATATTTGTTAAGATATGTTTGTTGTTCGGATTCTTGAAAAAAAATATTATTGCATTCTATTAGATTCATAAATGTATAACTTTTAAAGGATCTGACATACGATACTGAATAGTACTTGTGAAGAATTTGAAGTAACATCAATTGGAGATACATGTTTAATTTAACTAAAAAAAATTTATCTCTAAAAATATTATTTTACTTGTACTATTGAATTATTAGAAAAATGCATAGCTTTTGAACCAACATAGGTTGGAACAACATGTTTAATGTTACTTTCTTTCAAAATTTTTTGAATGATTTTCTATTTAAAAAAAATTATTTTGAAAGGATCTGATACATACCAGACAATATTTCAATAGAATTAGGGCAATAGGTTGAGACTATATATTTAATTTCTTTATCATCCAAAATTGAAAATAAATCTTGATATTTGATTAAAACTTATGATGCTCAACTTTCCAAAAGTGTTGTCATATGCATTTGTTCATTTCTAATCGATTAATTAATGCGATACTTATAGAAAGTATTTGACAATATGCACATTTCTAGTCGATTAATGCAATGCGAATTGAAAACAGTATATCTTCAATAATTTTCTATATAAAAATTTGAATAGGGGTATTTATCGAAAAAAAAAATCACGTAGTTTTAGAAGTGAATACAGAATTTGAGTTTTATGTAATGACGATGCGAATGAATTTTTACAGGCATGGACAAATGGTAGATTGCATTCTCCCATCCATAAAGTAGCAATGACTGGAGAAAATGATAGATTCTCCATTCAATTATTTTCATTATCAAAACCAGGTCACTTCATAGAGGCACCAAAAGAACTTGTGGATGAACAACACCCTTTACTCTTCAAACCATATGAAATACTTGGATTATTTAAGCATCTTACTTCAGAAACTGGCTATGGAGCTCTTGATGATGCTTTCAAGGCTTATTGTGGTGTTTGATATGCTAAATGTGAGTTTTCGATGAACGCTCTCATCAGAATATTGTTATGGGATTTTTAACAGAACATCTATCGGAAACGCCTTAACAAGACATCATTTCCAATGGATTTTGTTGGGAATTCATGTCTTATAGTAGCGTATATCTTATGTTTGAATTGTTGTGTCGTTATTATGCTTTAACATTTTATGTTGTCATTCTTTAACTTTAATGTTCTATATTTAATATATGCTAAAATAAAATTTTGTATCGAAATTAGAGAATGGTTTATTTCTCAAAATTATGACATGATTTTATCCCCATTTTTAGATGACTTGATCAAAATTTTTATGACTTCAAGGCTTATTGTGGCTATGGAGCACCTGATGATGCTTCCAAGGCTTATTGTGGTGTTTGATATACTAAATGTGAGTTTTCAATGAACGTTCTGATCAGAATACCCCATTAAGGCGGACTGACACTCGTTGCCGACAAGGCTCGGGAGAACCAACATATAACTATACACCTGCTATGAACATTTAAAAGGTTTTCATACTCAATATGTTGTCAAAAGAAGGTAAACTGTACTAACAAACCAAAAGTAAATGCATAAGACTAGGTCGTTGGAGCCACGATGTCTATAATACGCTATTTGATCACACTTTAATTTACATAGTCTACAAAGCCTCTAAGTAAGGAACAATATCCAAATGGGTCGGGACAGGCCCCGCCTCATGACCAACTATACAATACAAAATATAAGTTCTAAACACATAAGCCCCGAAGCAACCTGGAGCTTAGTAATAGCAGCTGGAAGTCCTGTACTCTTACTGGGAAGATCTAGTAGCTCCTGTACCTGCAGCATGAAATGCAGGTCCCCCGTAAGGGACGTCAGTACGAGATAATGTACTGAATATGTAGGGCAGGAAATACTGTACATGAAATAAGAACTCAGATGAAATCATATGCTGGTGTGTAAGGATGAAAAGACCACCTTTAGTCATACTGTGGAATCATGTACTTTATGTCTTTTTATTTCTGTATCTTTACTGTATAATCTGTGCACAATATATCATGTAAATGACCAGCTGATCAGTGGTAAATCTGTAATAGGATCGACCCTGGCTAGGTGATTCCTTCACCCCTCGGGCTACCACCCAAATGAGATCGACCCTGGCTAGGTGATTCTTCCACCCCTCGGGCTACCACTCATTTATAAGCAACTGTAAGTTATCTTTTATTTACTTTGAGATGGTTCTTTTGGTGGTCATAACCTTTAGAACTGTAGGAATATAGACATGTGACATATGAGCAACCATACAAGGTAATACTACAATGAAAAGAGAGATACACAACTAATGAACCGTATCGGAGATTAAACGACACATAGACTTTGTTGGGTAAGAAGGAACTCAAGTATATTTGGTATCCAAGTACATATGCAGGTTGACAATGACTATGTATGGGTACATATGAACATGGTAAAGAGTGGGGACACGGTTAACAGCCATGTCGGAGTTTGTACGTGCCTTTATATGCTAAGGAAGATTATAGATTTCATGCCAAGTAATAGGAAATCAAGTTGCCTTACATACCTCGCTGTACTATGTCGTTATTACCTCGGAGTAGTATCCTTTTCCTCCAAACACTTATCTACAACATATTAGGTGATAAAACTAGTGTTAGCAGCTAATAAACACGTCTTAGTAATCCAATTTCACCCAAAAATAATATCCGGGCAGCAAGCTCGGAATTAGCACCCAACGAGTATTCTTTCAACATTTCCACTCCTAATCATATTTTCTAACACACATTCCTATATACATGTCATATCCAGCTATGTTTAGTCCCATAACAGCATTACAACAACTCATATAATACAACATACAACAACTCTACACAACACGTAAGTAGACAACGCAACATTGCATCCTTCTGCTACATTTCGACGTCAACCATTCCAAATCCGTTCCAACCTCAACCAAACTGTTCTCAACATATTTACACACAATTACAGTCCTAAACCAGTCCAAAAACAGTCCCTAAGTAGATGAAAAACATGAGACAACAATTCCCAAAAACAGTCCACAAATTCTTACTAATGACCGGAATTAAGACATCATTTAAGAACTTATTTTTGCGGAAGATACAAGTGGTCCAGCAACCTTCTCACATCATTACGGACCCAAGACTTCTTAAAAACATGCATATTACTTCATAACTCAGCCAACCAACAAGATAAAAGTCTCTTATTTAACAAGAAAAATGAACCACAAAATTGGAACACATGCTGTCCCAAAATTCCTGCACAATACAACCAACATACTCTTCATGTTTTTCATGAAAAAATTACACCAAACCATGGGTATTTTTACTTACCTTAACCCTCAAGTATTAGGTTCTTTTCAAGAACCCTAGAAGTGTGTCTTGGCTGCTTTAGAAAATGAGGAAAGAGCAAGAAGAAACTTAGAGAGAAAATCTGAAATTTGGCTTAAGAAAATGGCTAAAAGTTGCTGCTGGTTGCTCCCTTTTATAGGCCTCCTTTGGCCGACTTTCTTTTGGGGTTTTAGCCTTATTTTAATAAGGTTATGGGGCAGCAGCTTGGCCCTTTCATTTGGGCCTTATTGGGCTTCAAATGGGATGGGCTTTACTGCAAACATTTCTTCCCTAAGCCCACTTAGTTTGGGCTTTAGTTTTGAAATGGATTGTAATTGTAATTTGGCCCTTTTCTTATCCATCTTGGGCTGCAAATATTATCCTTTTATGATGCCAAACCATGGCCCAAATGACATCCTTAACTCGGGGTTTATTCTTTATCGGACTTGAACAAATTCGGTGTTGGGCCTTGTCTCCGTTTACGGAGCTTATTTAAGCTAAGCACGTAAGTGACTCACCTACTAGCTTCCTAAGTCCCACAAGCACCTCAATTATTTTACTTCATTTAAGGTCACACTCTCCTTAACTTGACCTAATAATTATATACACTCGGTCATCTTTAAGCGTTAGACGTACATATAGCCCTTTAATCTAAAATTCACGCACTTTAAAAAAAATATGTGCGGATTTGGCCCTGCCATATCATGTTTCATCTGTGTTGGACTAGTACATGTAAGATCTGGGGTGTTACATATATACGGGATTTTTGATAGAACATCTATCGACATCTTCATCGAGACATCATCCTATGAATTTTATTGGGAATTCATGTCTTTCAGTAGTGTGTATCTTATGTTTGAATTTATTATATTAAGTGGACAATATAACAAAACTATCATTCTATTTTTTTTACTTCTTAAAGGGTGTCAAATCAATATTGGACATGTAAAAATGGCAGAGCTGGTGCCAATTGATTTGTCATTATATATTCTCTAATCCCTCTCTTAATTTTCACATTGTGAAGTCTTTTCTCCTTATTTGCTTAATTAAATTTCTTTCTATTTCCCCTCTTTTTAATTTACTCATCAATGGCATCTACCAAACTTGAAATTCCCACCATAGATTTTTGCAATCCAAAGCTAAAACTAAACACTCCACAATGGGAATCCACAAAAATTCAAGTTCTTAAAGCCTTAAAAGAATTTAATTGATTTGAAGCAATATATGATAAAATTCCAAATGAAATTAGAGAGGGCCATGTTTGATGCTTTAAAAGAAATATAAGTTTTAGTCATGTTAGTATGCCAATCATTAGGTGTTTGATGTCTGTTTTAGATCCAAATTCGACTATTATAGAGTCACAAAGTGTAAGACACATTAAAGGGAGAAACACTTTCTACCAAGCTTTTTTTTATTTTCGAGGCTAGGATTAAAGATCATCTAGTTAAGGATTATAGAGATCCTATATATTTCTAAATACTAAATTTGTTATATTCAAAGGATAATATAATTATTTTTTTACTTATGTCAAATCAATACTGGACAAGTAAAAATATCAAATCAACATTTAACCATCAATTTTTCCTCATAATTTCATCTCACCCAATCAAACGGCCTAAGATGCACTTTTGAATTTCAAAGAACTTGAGCCCCCCTCCCCCCCTCCCCCCCCCCCCCCCCCACAAAAAAAAATTCATATCATGATTTTATATTTTATATTTTTTAAATATAAAATTTAACCCATAAATTTATATTTTATAAAAAAAATTATCATTTTATATTTATATTTTTTTTATAAAAACAATAAATAAAATAATTATGAAATATGAACGTGATGATATACTCCTCTCGTCTAATAATTGTTGTCCAAAAAATTTGGCGTTTCATGTTTTCTAAACTTTCACTTTAATTTTAATAAAAAGATTCCGAAATAAGCAAGAAAAAATTAGTTTTTTATGCTTCCAAGAAGTTGACTTACTCGATTTTGAACATAATAAATATAATATCTTAAAAAATATAAAAAGGGAATTTATAGTTAACGATAAGGATAAATTAAAAATTAAATGTAATTATTTCTTGATTTCATAAAGTAAACAAGTATTGTTGAAATCATAAATTAAACTTTCTAAGTAGTATAATTTATCTTCTAAAAAAATACAAGTTTAATGAGTCGTCGATGTCTTAAGCCTATAATTTTTGCCGAAGTATGCATTTAAATATATTTCTTTTATTTTATAATTTTTTGAGGCCTGGGTTAAGATTGATACCAACAATCTTAAAATAAAATCAACATTCAACATACAATTTCCTCTTATAATTTAATCTCAGATGATCAAACGAGCCCTAAAAATTCAAATTTCAATAGAACTTGAGTGACATCCATCGCATCGTAACCCCCCCTCCCCCCACCCCACCCCAACTCACCTTATAGAATTAAGAATTAAAAATGTAAGAATAAATTGGTCCTTTTTTTTTGTTCAATCGTTGAATAGGACGTAATGACAAATAGTAAAATTATTTCTCGTCTAGAAATATCTAAATTTTACCGCGTCACCTCCCCTTAATAAAAAAGAAAAAAAAAGAATGGCACAAAATTTAAGGAAAAAAAAAACAAATCCTTATTGATTTGTACAATCTGAGTTTTCTCGTTATCCACATTCAATAATTATTACACACAAAAGCTTTAGATAGAAGTCTAGAACTACACAAATTCACCCAAAAATCTTAATCTACCCAAAAAAACTCATTCAAAATCAAATCTTGAACACCCCCTTTTGCTTAGATAGAATAGAAAGATCAAATCTTGAACACCCCCTTTGCTTAGATACAAGAGAAAAAAAAGATCAAATTTTGATTTCTAATGGGTAAAGGAGGAAGTAATGAAAATATGGCTGCTTGGCTTCTTGGTGTTAACACCCTCAAGATTCAACCTTTCAATCTCCCACCTTTGGGTATTAATTTTTGTTCTTTTTTCTTTTTTGAACTTTTATCTGTTGTAATTGTAAATTTTTCCTCTCTACCTCTAAGTAGTTCACTCTACTGTACTGTGTGTGGGATTATACTAGGTATGTTGTTGTTGTAGTTGTGAATTTTGTTTGAAAGATTTGACTTTGGGAGCTCAGGGTGACTTTTTAGTTGATTTTGACTAAAAGTTGGGTCAGATAGGACGAGTTGAGGTAAAATTTTTCGTGTATAAAGTTAATAATGTGTTTGTTTGCTATTTTGAAACTCGCATAACTAATACATGTACTTGTTATTAGGGAATTTATGTATTATTTTATACAGGTAGTAGTTATATAGGATTTAGTTATTTATAGCATAACTAATACATGTGCAAGTTACAAGTCTTAAGCATGGCTTGTTCTATAGCCTTCATGACTTAAGCAGGTATGATGAACATCTGAGCCCAGTAAGCTTGAACACAAGATTACTGATTTTACAAGTTGAATTCTTCCTGCATACAACAATTTTTTGGCTGTTCATGATGATATTCTTGTCACTATTTTATCAATCAGTTTGGCTGCCGTTTAGATGGGAGTACACCAGTGATATAGCCAAGAACTTGTATCTTCTCTTTTCTCTGCATAGTTTTCAAACTTAAACAGTGTCTTCTGATTTACTTCGGTTGCTGGAGTTTGAGGTACTGCCAGTCTGGTAAAGGTAATCTATTCGATCTTGGGAGGAAATAATCTATACCTCGGGTACTGTGAGGGGATTAAATTCATGAAAGACAATGAATGATTGAATTCTGTGGGCTCGTGATAAAATTTTGTTTAAATGTTACTGGTTTTGTTTCTGTTTACGCATTACTGTTTACATTGGATTCTGGTTAAGAACACAGTTACTAATATGTGTTGCTTCATAGGACCCCATGATGTTAAAGTTAGGATGAAGGCTGTCGGTATTTGTGGAAGTGATGTTCATTACCTCAAGGTAAAAGCTTTCTTCTGGTTTTGCAATTTTGATAGCTTGTCTTCATGGACTATAATTCTTGTCGGGATTTAGGATTGGTGGCTGTGGTGTGGTCTATAATTTGGTTATGTGTCCTTTGCTGCTACAATGGTGGCGTATGATTATGGTGTATAGAGACCTATGGAACATCTAAAAAGAATGAACAATTCTGACATTGGTATGAGTACCATCAATATTCTTTTAGAATGTTTTTGTTGTGTTTTGAAAGGTTAATATGAAATACCCATACCTATATCATGTACATGTTTTGGTATGTTGCTTGGACGCTCCAAAAATATTGTCGCACTCATATTGGTATTTTTGGAGGATCCTAAATGCTCCCGATGACATTTTTGAAGAGTCCTAGTGCGTAACTATTTTGCAAAGCAAAATGAAGTGTCTTGTAACATGGGTGAAGTTCTGTTGCTTTTTTCTTCGGCTACTTCGTACATTGATTCTAGTCAAACAAAGAAGTAGCTTGGAGCCTCAAAGTTTTATTGAGGACAATGCCAATGCACATACTCTGGGTAGTTTGGTTAGAGAGAAACTACGGATGGTTTGAGAGCAAAGCAACCACAAATTTGTGTCTGAAATTTAATGTGTGTTCATTTATTGAGTCTTTGGTGTAAATTGGAGACGTCAATGAACTAGATCCTATTTTGAACTTCAGACTATGAGGTGTGCGGATTTCGTGGTTAAAGAACCAATGGTGATTGGGCATGAATGTGCCGGGATCATAGAAGAAGTTGGCAGTGAAGTCAAGACATTGGTTCCTGGAGATCGCGTAGCACTAGAGCCTGGAATTAGTTGCTGGAGATGTGACCTTTGCAAAAAAGGACGATACAATCTCTGCCCCGAGATGAAGTTCTTCGCTACTCCCCCTGTTCATGGTTCTCTCGCGAATCAGGTAAAATACTTACGCTGACTTCTCTTAATTTCTCACAATTCAAAAATTTTCCCTCTGTTGATTTCACATTTAAAAAGAAGGCACTCATGGCACAAGTCATGCGACATGATCTTGGAATATAAATGTCGGTAGTTTTTCAATCTTGTACCTTTTGGACTTCAATAGACTTGATATTGAACTTGTTTCTTCCTCCAAATATGCCCGTTACTGTACTCAAATTTTCCATAGGCTTATGTAAGGTGACATAAAATTACAATATTACATACAGAATGCAGGGCCTATGAAGTGATAATTTTTTACTTTACTAAAAGTGAAACAGCTGATTTCTTTTTGATCACCAACAGGTAGTCCATCCTGCAGATCTATGTTTCAAGCTCCCGGATAATATAAGTTTAGAGGAGGGAGCGATGTGTGAGCCACTTAGTGTTGGTGTTCATGCTTGTCGACGTGCAAATGTTGGTCCCGAGACAAACATATTAGTGCTGGGAGCTGGACCAATCGGGCTTGTCACACTCCTCGCTGCTCGTGCTTTTGGTGCCCCAAGAATTGTTATTGTGGATGTAGATGACTATCGTCTTTCTGTTGCAAAGAAGTTAGGAGCAGATGACATTGTCAAGGTTTCAACTAATATGCAGGTCAGGATCAAAATTTCAAAGTTCTTGCTGTTAATCTCCCATGTTTCATGTGCACTCTCGAGACTGAATACATGAGTTGCTTTCACGTGTGATCACTAACTTTGTCCATTATAACAATAAAGTCACAAAACTATTTTGTCTCATTAAAATAACCAACTGAACTTACCGATTATAACACAAATAATTAGCGACTTTACCATTATAGCGGTGAAGTTCTGTGACAAGATAGTATTGTGACTTTATTGTTATATTGAGTAAAGTTCAGTGACCATTACATGAAATTCACCCCGTGAATATACAAACATCAAAGTTGAAGATGTAGCCGGTTTTGTTTCCATTTCCTTAACTGATACTTTTGAACAGGATGTAGCTACAGATATAGAAAACATTCAGAAAGCAATGGGAGGTGGAATCGACGTGAGTTTTGACTGTGCTGGGTTTAACAAAACCATGTCGACTGCTCTTGGTGCAACTCGTCCAGGTGGCAAAGTTTGCTTGGTGGGAATGGGACATCACGAGATGACCGTTCCTCTCACCCCAGCTGCTGTGAGGTACAACAACTATGCATCACTATTCTTACTTAGTTGGAGTTGGGTATATGAATTCTCACGGACCATGTAGCATACCAATATCATACAAAATGAAAAATAAAAAGTGCTAGAAGTTCGTCCAAGAAGAGGAGTTCCTCTAATTCTAGGAATTTTTCTAGAAGACTCTTTTCTTGAATATTATTCAAGAAAATTTCGGATTGCCCTTTATATTTTCTACAGGCATATGAATCTCAAACAAGAACAGATACTAGAAACCGTAGGATCTAAACATGCTAAACATGATTAAAATATATTCCCAACTTATAGGTATTGCCTATGCCTATGTTTCTCAGACTCTTCAGAAATGTCAACAGATGTGTATCGAGTCCTCCAAATAACAATAAGCTTACACTTGCACATTACCATATCTTTTTCTCACTATCCTTATTTTCGTGTGAATTGTGTTCAAGGAGGTCAATGCCATTGGCTTATATCTTTACTTAAAATACATGGTCTCATATGTCTTGAGTTCTTAAGAAGTGGAAAGATAGATATGAATCCTTCTTAGGCTAAGAGTGCTATTTGAATGCTCATTGACCATGTCGCTATTTTAGTTAATTGTACGTCAAAATTATACTGAATAACAAAAATAATATATTAAAAGAAAGCACTAGTAATCTCTTTATTTCTAGTTGTTATTGCTCATATTGATCGTTTTCACGACCAAGTCAGGGGTCTTATCAAAAACTCCACCCTTCACAGACCTCACTTGACTTATACTGAATATGTTGCTCAAATTGATCATTTTCATGACCAAGTCGTGGATCTTATCAAAAACTCTACCCTTCATAGACCTCACTTGACTATACAAAATATGTTGCTCATATTGATCATGTTCCCGACTTAGTCGGGGGTCTTATTGGAAACCCTCCCCACTAGTGAGACTACACTAAATATGTTGTTGTTGTTGTTCCGACTAAAACTTTTGTTGATCTTCACTAACAATAAGCTTACGTTTTGTTCGTTCTTGTATCCCTTTTTTCCGTTGCACTAATTTTCCGGTGACTGGTGTCCAGGGAGGTCGACGTCATCGGCATATTCCGCTACAAGAACACATGGCCATTGTGTCTTGAGTTCTTAAGAAGTGGAAAGATTGATGTGAAGCCATTGATCACACACAGGTTTGGATTCTCTCAAAAAGAAGTTGAAGAAGCTTTTGAAACAAGTGCTCGTGGTGGTGATGCTATTAAAGTCATGTTTAATCTGTAAAAAAAAAAAAAAAAAAAAACTTAAAATTGAGAAAATAAGTTTTTTTTTTCTTTTTAATCAAATATTTGTGAAAAAATGTATATCAAAAAGAGATATTTTATGCTTTTGAGAACTACTATGTAGTAGTTGGTTAATTTATCTACGTAATAAGCATTTGAGAACACGTGTAATTTTCTTTTTTTACACAGTTATAATCGAAAGCATCTAGTAGGAATATTTTATCATGTGTTTAGGTGATAAGTTGTAATTTGATTTTTAGCTGAGGTTTGTCCCACTATATGGGATTTGCCTATACTCAGCATTGAGGTTTGTCCCGGCTCATTGAGATTTGCCAGAACTCAGCTAAACTCTAGTTCACGTCGACAAGGCTGACATAGGAGTGTCTCTGATACCATCTGTAACGACCCAACCCACTAGTGATATTGTCCGCTTTAAGTTTAGGTCCTCATGGCTTTAAAACGCGTCACTAGTAGGTAAGATCTGTTTACTTATATACCCAACATCTCTCCTGTGTTTCGTCGATGTGGAACTAATCGTCTTAAGATGAGTTGTTACACGAGAGAACTATTTTGAATCTAATGCTAAATATAAGGGACCATTTTTGTTATTTTCTCGCCCTTAATACACTCCAAATAATAAAGGACAGAAATATCAACTTAATTGAGAAAAAGTAGAAGTTGACAGGTTTGATCATAAATTTTTAAAATTTTATGTTTTCTTCTTTTCTCAAGAATTTTCAAAAACTTCAAAAATAATACAGAACTATTTTTATCTTTTTCAAAAATAACAAAAAACTATTTTCACTCCAAATTATTCACAAAAATTCAAAAATAATTCTAATTTATTTCATGACCAAACACAACAAAAAAGCTTCTTTAACTCCAAATTTGGCCATAAAATAAATTAAAATTGTTTTTAAGTTTTTGTGAGTATTTAGGGGTGAAAGCAACTTTTTTAATGTTTTTGGAATTCCTGAAATTTTTTAAAAAGGTAAAAAGTTTTGTATTGTTTTTGAATTTTTTAGAAATTTATAGCCATACATTTATAGTGTGGGTTTTGGATTTACTATGAAGACTTTAGAGTCCTTATGTTTGCTATGACTCTGAAGTCTTCCTAGCAAACCAAAAATCACACTACAAATTAACAAACACAAACTAATTTTATGTTAAAAAAAAATCATATTTCCTCTTACAATGTCTAATTCCTTTTCTTGTATTCTTGTAATAATATTTCTTGTTTTATCCTTTCCATTACACAATTTAGCTCAAAATAATGGTAGAGTAGTTACTAGTAGTTCCATTAGTGCAACAGATGAAAGTGCCCCATGGCTTTCACCATCTGGTGATTTTGCATTTGGCTTCCAAAAAATTCAAGAAAATAAAAATCAGTTCTTGCTTTGTATATGGTATGCAAAAATTCAAGAAAACACTATAGTTTGGCATGCTAATATAAGTGATGTAGTTCCACAAGGATCAAGATTGAATCTTGATTCTCAAAGGGGTCTAATACTTAGTGATCCTCAAGAAAATACCCTTTGGAGTACTAATTTGGTTGCAAGCAATGTTGAATATGGAGTGATGAATGATGTTGGGAATTTTGTTTTGATGGGAAGTAATTCTAGTGATCCATTGTGGGAAAGTTTTGGAAATCCAACTGATACTTTGTTGCCAAATCAAACATTGGAAAGAGGGAGCTTCCTTGTTTCTCGAAAGTCACAAAGTAATTTCACTCAAGGTACGCGTAGAATTGTGTGACCAACTCATTCGATTATTTATATTATGTTATGTTGCTAACACGATACTTGTATTGTGTGGATTCATTCAAAATTAACTAGGTTTAGTCAAGGTACGTGTTGAATTATATCTATCAGATATAACCTCTCTACCTCCACAAAGGTAGGGGTAAGGTTTTGGTACATCCTACCTTCCCCAAACCTCACTTGTATGTGTTGAATTGTGTGACCAACTCATTCGATTGTTCAATTATGTTATGTTGCTAACAAGATACTTGTATTATGTTGTTGTTGCTCAAAAGTCACAAGCTAAATTCACTCAAGGTATGCGTTGAACTATATCTATCAAAAACAACCTCTACCCCCACAAAGATAGTGGTAAGATTTTCGTACATCTACCCTCCCCAGACTCCATTTGTCGAATTTCACTAAATATGTTGTTGTATGTGTTGAATTGTGTGACCAACTCATTCGACTGTTTAAATTATGTTATGTTGCTAGCGCGATACTTGTATTACGAGGATTCATAATTATTAACTTGTTTTACTCATGGTAGTATATTTTTCTTTAGGTCCTATACTTGTATGTCTTAACACGCACCCTCACGTGTGGTCCTAACAATTAGACAGAGTACTTTTTGATTGTTAAATTATATTATGTCTCGACAGGTAGGTTTTACCTTCGGATGCTTGATAATGGGAATTTGGTGCTTGTTACACAAAGTGTGCCTTCCAATACTGATTATGATGATGAGTACTATAATAGTGGAACTTCTGATACAACAAATGAAACAAATTCAGGGGATAAGTTGGTTTTCGGAGAGAATGGCGTGGTGTATGTATTGAGACGAAACAATCAAAGGCAAAATCTTACTCCGCAATCCATTCCTTCAGCTTCGGACAATTACTATCGTGTGACACTTAACTTTGATGGAGTTCTTAGTCTTTATTATCATTCAAGGACTTCGAATAGCAGTGGCTGGAGTATTCTGTGGTCTCAACCGGATAATATATGCATCAAAATTGATGGAGACAACGGACCTGGTTCTTGTGGTTACAACAATGTATGCAATCTTGGTGCAAACAGTAGACCAGTTTGTAACTGTCCGAAAGGATATTCATTGGTTGATCCAAACGATGCTTATGGCGATTGCAAACCAGATTATTCGATAAGTTGTGATGAAGTTGGAAAGGGTTCACCTGAAGATGTTTACAGTTTTATAACGATTCGGGATACTGATTGGCCAAAATCTGACTTTCAGCTAATTAGCCCTTCAACTGAACAAGACTGCCGAAGTGCTTGTTTGAATGATTGTTTTTGTGCTGTTGCTATTTTTAGAAGCAATAGTTGCTGGAAAAAGAAGCTTCCGCTGTCGAATGGGAGAATAGACATCAATCTGAACGCGAAAGCGTTTATGAAAATAAGGAAAGATGGTGTTCCAAGTACTCCTGGCCTTCCAAATTCAGGATCTCATCGAAGCAAGAATTGGAAAAATTGGACAGTTATTACATCCGCGCTCTTAGGCAGCTCTGTGTTGGTAAATTTCCTTTTCATCAGTGTATTCTGTTGGGGATTCTTCCACATTTACAAAAAGAAAGTGAAGACATATCGCCCAACGAGTCATGTTGCAGACTCTATCTGTCATAGTTTTACCTATAAAGAACTTGTAGAAGCCACGAAAGACTTCAAGGAAGAGCTAGGAAGGGGTGCATTTGGGATTGTTTACAAAGGGGTAATGCCTATCGGTTCAAGAAACGTAGTCGCTGTAAAGAAGCTGGACAGAGTTGCTCATGAGGCAGAGAAAGAATTCATGACTGAAGTAAATGTGATTAGTCAGACTCATCACAAGAATTTAGTCCGTCTGATTGGATATTGTAATGAGGGGCCTCATCGTTTGTTGGTCTACAAGTATATGAGTAATGGCACTCTTGCAAGTTCCATTTTTGGTGAGCAGAAACCTAGTTGGAGCCAGAGGACAAATATCGCGATGGGGATTGCAAGGGGACTTGCATACCTCCATGAAGAGTGCATTACGCAGATCATCCACTGTGATATAAAGCCTCAGAATATTCTCCTTGATGATCATCACATTGCGCGAATATCAGATTTTGGCTTGTCTAAACTGCTGATGATCAACCAGAGTCGAACGGATACTAATATTAGAGGGACAAGAGGTTATGTTGCACCAGAATGGTTCAGGCATAGTCAAGTCACGGTTAAGGTGGACGTTTACAGCTTTGGTGTACTGCTACTAGAGATCATCACTTGCCGGAAATGTTTGGAGAATGAGGAAAGCTATGGACCAGAGACAATTCTTGTTGATTGGGTTCTGGATTGCTTTCAAGAAGGAAAATTGGAAGCTCTGGTGGAATTTCATTCCGAGACTCTGAATGACAAGAAGCAGCTCGAGAGGTTCGTGATGGTTGGTATTTGGTGCATCCAGGAGGATCCATCAACGAGGCCTACTATGAGGAAGGTCTGTCAAATGCTTGAAGGATCTGTTGAAGTGACAATTCCACCATGTTCATGTAATTTTAGCATTACCATTTAAGATCATAAGCCTCATTATGTTACTTTTTTTCATGTTGAATGCTCTTTAATAGTACTAATGATCTGTGTTACTCGGACTTTTCAAAAATGCCACCAGGTGCATTTCTTCACCATGTTTCGATGTGTTGCATTTACTATTTAAGAAACTGTAATTGAGACATTAACAGATAGTTTTTCGACAGTTTTACAAATAACGGAGAAATCCATTGGAAACAATCTCTCTACCTTAACAAGGTAAGGGGTAAGCCTACGTACACATAACCTGGACTCCACTTGTGGGATACAAATGGTATATTGTTGTTGTTCCTGTAATCGAGAAATCTCCCGTTGCTTAGCTTCCTTAACCCCAGTGGGCCTACAAATTTGAAACTTGGGATGTGGCGTAACACCAATATCACTACAACCCAGCCCGCGAGTGGTATTGTCTGCTTTGGACCTAAGCCCTCATGGCTTTAAAATGCGTCACTAGTAGGTAAGACCTGTTTACTTATATACCTAACATCTCACCTGTGTTTCTGCCGATGTTGGACTTCTCATCTTAAGATGGGTTGTTGCATGGGGGTGGGGGGTGGGAGAGGGTATGGGCCCGTCTCTCTATCCTGCTTTTCGTGTGCGTTCAACCCCCACATCATCACTAGTTGAACAAAAGTTGAGAGGCAGTAATTTAAAGGCATTTCAGTAAGACCCCTCCTTCCTTCGCTAAGATCTCGAGTAAAAATCTAAATTAGTCGAACCAACGTGTTTCAGAAACCAGATAGTTAAACCAATAAAATTAAGATACATCTGCCATAGATGGCTATTGCTTATTAGTTGGTTTCAATGGACCTAAGTCAATTTTTTTTTGTTTAATGTGACATTAACTTGGAAATCCAAATTATTTTAATCTTATATGTTTCTATCCACAGTAAATTTCCAAATTATTTTAATCTTATATGTTTCTATCCACAGTAAAAATATGTTGACTTTTCTTTCCCATTATCTGAATTTTTTTACTTAAAAAGTTTGAATAATATGTCTTTTCAAGACAATTACCAAACTCTTTGAAAATGTCAATAAAAGGAGAAAAAAACAGGTAAAATATTATCTCTATTTTGTATTGCCATTATCCGCTTCATATTTATTACTTTTGTTTTATTTATATGCTATTATTTGTTTTCCACTTTAGTCGTTTTCCTTTTCCTTCTTTTTCTTTTTTTCCATATTTAGTATCTTCTACTTATGGGGCTTGATATTTTTGAGACGAGGGTCTTTCGGAATATTTACAGATAAAATATTAAAATTACATTATCGTTTAATATTTGCAATAACTTACTTTTTAAGAATATGGTCTCAGATAAAACATACAGATAAAATATTAAAAGTGTATAAGTTGTGAGAGAAATAAAAAGAGAGTCGTTTATTAAACAATATCTTAAAAAAGAAACAATTTTTGCAATAACTACAAGTGGATGGCCATGATAATTTTTTTGTTAACTAAGTTCCTTGTAGATTAGAAATTCCTATCTTATCATTCAAGATTTTGGTTCTTAAAATTCAAAATCACCAATAATATAATATAATATAATATAAATAATATAATATAACATAACATAATATAATATAATATAATATAATATAATATAATATAATATAATATAATATAATATAATATAATATAATATAATATAATATAATATAATATAATATAATATAGTGTAAAAGTATTGACTCCCCAACACTTGAATTCCACTTGTGACTTCAATAACAAACCAATTTGTTTTCTTTCATTAAAAGACTATGAGGATATTTGACTAAGTTTATAAACCGGTCAAATAAGTTTATAAATACGTTTTAAGTATTGAAATTAATTTTATAAATAAATAGTTATATGTTTGGATTGAACTGGTGAAACTGATATTAAATCGTCAATGTGTAATAGTAAAAAGATTATAAGCACTTGGGTACTTGTAAATGTTTTTTGAGTACTTAAAGCTTATCAACTATTAACGATCAGCTAACCCAAACGGAACTCTATTTAAAGTTGTCAACTTGTAAAATCTCAAAACAACAACAAAGAAATGGCCAAAGTGAGTTTATTACTTTCTAATTTCCTACTAAACTTGCTGATTCTTATTCCAAATTTTGCATTTTCCCAAACAAAAAATGATGTGAAAGTTGGATCATCACTCATTGCTGGTGATGATAAAACATCTCCATGGATTTCTCCAAATGGAGATTTTGCATTTGGATTCCAACAACTAGGGAATGAAGATCAGTTCCTAGTATCAATATGGTACAACAAAATACCTGAAAAAACTATTATTTGGTATGCAAATGGTGACAATCCATGTCCTAAAGGATCAAGAATCGAGCTTCTTGCTGATCGCGGACTAGTCCTTACTAGTCCTCAGCAAGACGAGCTTACGATTTCTGATCCTTTGGTTGGTATTGTTGCTTATGGTTCTATGAAAGACACTGGTAATTTCATGCTTGTTGACAAAAATTCAGAAACTTTATGGCAAAGTTTCAATCAAAGTAAAGACACAATTTTGCCAACTCAAGAATTCCCTGAAGGATTCAAGATTTCATCTCGTCGATCTGAGACTAATTTTTCGAGTGGTAGATTCTTGCTAAGGATGTTTATGAATGGGAATATTGGAATAGCTACTATGAACTTACCAAGTGAGTACATAAATGAGAACTTTTTCTTGATTCGTAGCTTCGATCAGTTGAATGCATCGAATTATCAGTTGAAGTTTAATGAATCAGGCCATATTTACCTTTTGGTTAACAACAGCCAAGAGGTTGTTCTTTCAAAAGGTGATATTGGATCATCAACGCGGTTTTATCATCGTGCCACGCTGAATTTTGATGGTGTATTCACTCTGTATCAACGTCCTAAAGACGCAAAAAATGATGCTGTTTGGTCTACTGTTTGGTCAGTTCCTGATAATATATGTTATAGTTTTCCTACAGAAAAAGGAAGTGGTGTATGTGGATATAACAGAATTTGTAGACTAAGTAGTGACAAAAGACCAGATTGTCAATGCCCGCGAGCGTTTTCACTAGTTGATCCAGATGATGACTACAAAGGTTGTATTCCAAATTACATACAGGATTGTGGTGACAATCAAGAGAATGCACGAGATCAAGTCGAGATGGAAACTATAACAAACATCGATTGGCCTACGAGTGATTATGAGCAACTCCAGCCTATGGATGAAGAGTAATGCAAGGATGCTTGTTTGAATGATTGTATGTGTGCTGTCTCGATTTTTCGAGAGAATAGTTGTTGGAAGAAGAAACTACCACTTTCAAATGGCAGAGTAGATAACAGAGTGAATTCTAAGGCATTTATCAAAAGAAGAAAAGGTAATGTTCCTTTAGAAGATGCTAATTCTTCAAAGCCAAACAACAAGAATCAAGAAACTATCATACTTGTTGTATCAGTGTTGTTAGGTAGTTCTGTTTTTGTTAATTGTCTACTTATTGGAGTACTTTCACTCGGTTTTTTGCTCGTGTATCGTGGCAAAAGACTAACATTTGATCGAAATGGAAGCTCCATGGATCAAACATTGAGGTACTTTTCTTACAAAGATCTGTCAAAAGCCACTGAGGGGTTCAAGGAAGAACGTGGAAGAGGCGCGTTTGGGATTGTCTACAAAGGCGTAGTTGATATTGGTACTCCAATCCCCGTGGCTGTCAAGAAGCTGGATCGGATAGTACAAGACGGGGATAAAGAATTCAAGACTGAAGTTAATGTGATAGGACAAACTCATCACAAGAATTTAGTCCGTTTAATCGGATTTTGTGATGAAGGTCCTCATAGATTACTTGTCTATGAGTTCTTGAACAATGGTTCATTGTCAAGTTTCCTTTTTGGTGATCTAAAGTTGACATGGAACCAAAGGACTCAAGTGGCGCTGGGGATAGCAAGAGGGCTATTGTATTTGCACGACGAATGTAGCACACAAATCATTCATTGTGACATCAAACCACAAAACATCCTTCTTGATGATCATTATGATCCAAGAATATCCGATTTCGGATTAGCAAAGTTGTTGAGGATGGACCAATCCGAGACTCAGACAGCGATAAGAGGAACAAAAGGATACGTTGCACCAGAATGGTTTCGGAACATGCCAATCACAGTGAAAGCAGATGTGTATAGCTTTGGTGTTTTACTACTAGAGATCATTTGTTGTAGGAGAAATGTGGACTATGAAGTTGGTGAACACAAAGCAATTTTGACTTATTGGGCTTATGATTGTTACGTAGAAGGCACAATCTATGAGCTTATTGAAAATGATTTTGATGCAATGAGTGATAGAAAAAAGTTAGAAAAATTTCTAATGGTAGCCATTTGGTGCATTCAAGAAGATCCTTCATTGAGGCCTACTATGAAAAAGATTGTGCTAATGCTTGAAGAAATTGTTGAAGTTCCTAGTCCACCATGCCCACATCCTTATAGGAATGAAAGTTCTTTCGTAGACGCGGTATAACAGAAGATTCCATCAAAGTCCACTGCACAAAGCATCCCATGTTCACGTAAGTTTGGAGGGGAAGTACCCCCACCCTAAGGTTATGTTGATGCAAGCATCAGTGGCGGATTCTACAACTCGAGAATCTGTGGCCGAAAGGTCATACAGAGACTAGCAACTTTACTGTTGCTCCAAGACTCTCCTGGAAAACTTCCATCAAGAACTATAGCTTTTAGACATTAAATTAGCTCTATTTGTCTTCTTGTTTGTATATCTCTAGGGATAATTAGTATACTTTGTTGATTATTTCTTGTATATATACATGCATAGTTTACACAAAAAAAAAGTTTCAAATTACGACTTATTCCAATTGAATACCTGAACACATGTAAGATAAAATGATTATATTAAACACTTTAAGTTCAAATTTCGAAAAATGTTTGCATGTTATTTCAAATCTATCACCTTAATTCTTTAAAACCTCAATTATTACAACGTACAAGAAAATACATAGTAAGTGTAAAATAATGGTATAAAATCAACATATACTATATACACACTGATTATACAAAATTATGGCTGGATTTTGTAAAAAATAAAGATTTGGGTTATTTTTTAAATGGGCCTAGTGTGTAGTTTAGAATGGCTATTTGTGCAAAAGATATACTTTGAACTAAAGTTTCTCAACTTTTTTGGTATTGTTTGGTCCTATGTAGTTTCGATGATTGATAAAGTGACATGAAATATGTTAGTCAACCTGTTTGCTCAATATACTGTCTAAAAAGCTAATTTATAACAAGATCATTAAGACAAGTGTGTTATACTCGATCATGAATGATAGTTTCGTGATAAACTCAAGAAAATAAACATGTGCTGAAATAAAGAGTTGAAGTTCTACTACGACACAAAAGAGGCAAGAAGTCTGAACTGAAGAAGGAGTCTTACTTGAAGTAGAACTCGAAGTACTTAGAGTTCGAGTCAATATGAAATTTGAAGCGGAGAATAACTCTATGAAAAGTGGAACTTAAATAAAGGTGAAGTCATCCATAATAAGCAAAAAGGAAAATTTGGTAAATTGACTTCGCAAATGCTACCTGCAAATTAAAGAGTCAGCTCCTATTACAGAATTTATGTTTTAGGAGTTTTTCTTTGTGTTAGATTTTTTGTATGTGTCCATTGTTTCAATGAGATATAAACTAAATTAGGATTTTAGCCTTCAAGTCGAGGAACTGAAAGATTCATGTGTGTTGAAGAGTTATTTCCCCCGATGGCAAGAATAATATTTATGCAAAACTATGGTCGAATAAGGAATTTATATAGATCAGTATTAATATTCAGTAATCTATATTCGTTTATACTATCGTTGTATAACTGATGGAATTTTTTTTTTAATTTCGAGATAAATTGTGGCATATTTTGATTTTGATATTACTAAAAGACTTTTTTATCATGTTATAAATTTTGTGTTCTTACTTTGATTAATTAGCAATATTTTTGTATGTAAACTTTGGATTCAATTTTTTTTTTTTAATATTAGAATATCAAAAAATATTTATTCTCCAATCAAACAATTTGAAATGTCAAAAGATAAGATTTGTGGAGGATATATACAAGCACCACCACATATTGGATTTCCTAATAAGTAGTCCCAAAGCTAAAACTAGCAAATAATCCAAAAATGTACTTCCCTTTTTATTAAGTTATATATATATACATAAAAAATATAAAATGATTTTTCTTCGTTTCTACGAATAAAATTTATTTAATTATTTTTACCAATAAAATAAATTTTTATATTTTGATATGTAGGTTTTAATGTGACATTTCTCATCACGAGTGAATCCACCTTCTAAGGTAATAACAATACCCTTATTTAAAATATTACAAAATCAAATTTAATTACGAACTAGAATATCTATTCCTACCCGATCAAATAAGAAGTTAAGAAGATAAAATTTTTATTTTTATTTTTTATTATAATGATAAACATTTAATCCTGACGATATCATTTTCCTAATTTCCTAATTGGTCCCAATATCCAAAACCAACCTTAGACATCCACCAAATTTCATTTTCATTATTAATTCAAAATATATCACATGTTAAACATGCAAAGGGAAAATATATTTTATTATTTTGTTGCAAAATCCAACATGTGGATCTAAATCATATCCAGGAAAGAGATTTTTTCCCCTCAATAATTGCTCTCTTCGTTCCATTTTAATTATTGTACTTATTAAAAATAACATATTCAGAATAATTATAATTTTAAAAAAATTAAAATATAATTAATTATTATATCTTTATACAATAAACATGAAAAAAAATTAATATGATGAGAATGTATCATTAAGTTGAGATTAAAAATAAATAAATAAAAATTTAAAAATTATTTTAGTTAATGTATTTATAAGGAGTGTGTAAAAGAAAATAGGACAAATGAGTTGTGGTGGAAGAAATCTCATCATTTATCTTATGTCATAAATAATAATTGTAATAATAATTGTGAAATAAGTCTATCAATTGAAGTGAATTGACATATATAGACTTTATACATATTAAGATTAAATAAATATTTAATTATAATTTTGCGGTAGGAAAAGGAAAATGGAGAAGGAGACAACGAGGTAGAGAATCAAATCTTCATCAAGACGATGAATTTAGATAGTTAGTTAGTTGAGCTATTAAAATTCTATGATATTTGATTATGTATAGATTATAATTATATCGTTAATTTAAGAATTTGCAACTTTTTGATTATTCACGAAATCACCTTTTAAAGCATTCATCTGAGCTAGATACCAGAACTCAATATCTTTTAAGTTTGAACTCAATCTAACTCGACAAGAAATACTTAAAATTTCCCCAAAGTTTTAAAACTTCAACACCATTTGATGGTAGAATTTTTTTCACAACTCCAAATCATTTGAAATTTTGAACGTAAATTCAAAAAGTATTTCAAAAAGATGGAGATCAGTCTCAAAATTTCAAAGATCTTCTTTGATTTATGTTTTTGTTGTTGTTTTTTGATGCAAGATGATAAATTTCGAGATTCAGTTGATTTTTTATATTATTTTAAAATATTTAGCAATGAGCCATAATTTTACTACTCCATATATGTCATATTTTATGTGACATCTTTTTCTTCCAGTCTTTCTTGAAAAGAACGTCACTTTATTATAATTAGAAATAATTTAATTTTGAAATTCTCCCTTTATAGTTAATGAAATAATTTTCGAACACACAGATATTTAAGAAATATTTTAAATCATAAATTTTAATTGTTTTAATATTACATCAAATTAAAAAATATCATATAAAATAAAATGGAGAGAATAATTAATTTTTGCTTGAAAACACAAAAAGGAAAGCTCAAAAATAACAATGAATATTCAAAACTACAAAAAAAAAAATGCAATATTATGTATGATGGGATGTGTAGGGTTATTCAAAATTACAAGAGACACATGCAATATTATGTATGATGGGATGTGTGGGGTCCTAATAGTGATGCTAATGTCTTTTTATATAAGTATTGAAAAAAGCTCTAATATTCAATAAATTTACATAAATGCATCAATGGAGTTGTTGTAAAATGAAGCAGGCATGTCGTTTAACACCAATTTTGTAACCATCCATCTTAAGGTGAGAAGTCTCATATTGGGAAAATATAGGAGAAATGTGTAGAGAAATATATAGCAGAAGGAAAGTATAATCGGGAGACTTTCTGCTAGCCTGAGATCGTTGAACAAGATCAGAAGATTCAACTAAGGAAATAGAAGCTAGAAAGGAGAAGGTGGTTATGAAAGAAGACTATTTGAACTGGAATATATAAGTAAGCAAGTCTTACCTACTAGTGCGGCGTTTTAAAGACATGTGGAACTAGGCCCAAAACGGACAATATAACTAGCGGGCTGAGTGTTTACAGATGCTATCAGAGTCACTCTTGTGTTAGCCTTGTCAATATGGGCCAGAATTCAACTGAGTTTTGGCGAATCCCGGCGAGGCAGGGCAAACCTCAGTGCTGAGTCTAGGCGAATCCCATATGGTAGGACAAACCTCAAAGGACGTTGAGTCCGTAGAGGAGGTATATGTAACAATCCATCTTAAGATGAGAAGTCCCACATCAGCAAAAAACGAAAGATCGAGATGCTTGGTATCTAAATAAATACGTCTTATCTACTAGTGATGTCTTTTAAAACCATTTGGCCTAAACCTAAAACAGACAATATCACTACCGGACTTACAAGCTTTCCTAACCTAAGTGAAGGCCTTTTAATTAATATTTATCAAAATTAAATATACTTTTATTTTATTACCATCTATAGCAAAAGATAGCAAAATAGGAGATAGGAGAGAATTAGTGAATTTTCATAGAAATATTGGACAATTCAATCAATTTGCTATATATGGTTAAAAAAAATTATGTTACTATAAATGGTAAATATTTTCTATATGTGGGATAGTTATGTGATTTCCCTTATATAATATTCATTCTCTTTCATTTTATATGACACATTTTTCTTTTTAGTCCATCTCGAAAAATATATCATCTTACTATAATTAGAAATAATTTAATTTTAAAATTATCCTTTTACATTTAATGAAATAATTTTCTTTTTCTCATAAACAGGGTCACATAAAATAAGACAAAAAGGGATATTGTAAAAAAGTAATATGCAATCTAAATTGGTGGAAGCATCTACATTTTATATCTGTCAATTTATAATTAATATGTTGTACTTGTTTAATTTCTAGTGTCACAAGTTTTTGATAATATTCTTTTAGTAATAATTATCATTATTGTTATTGTTATTTTTATCAAAAATACAAATTTAAGGCAAAATTACTAAATTTTGTCAAATCTATAAATAATATTTTGGCTCTGCCCTTGATTTGAATGAGCTCAAAAGCTTATAATTAGATCTCTAGCATCGCAAATTTCATTATAAAAATGAAAAAATATTTATAAACTATGAAATTCAGTAACTAAAATGAGCTATAAAATTCAAAACTCATAAATTTTAAATTTTACATTTACATCGAATAGATATTCATGAAAAAATTAAATTAAATTAAATTATTCTTTTTAAAACGGAGTAAATCACTATTGTGATTTTTTATTTTTTTTTAGAAAAAACATGATCTCTCTTTCCTATAGCTAAACCTTCCAAAAAAAAGTTGCCTATCATTGGACCACAAATTAAATAATTGGTCCCTCCCAAACTGAAAATAATTTGTTTGAATCCATCTAAATGGTGACATTAGGAATTAATAATTTTTTTTAAAAAAAATCTAAATATACATTTTATTTTATTATAATTTTTAATTTTTTATCATTTGGAAAAATTCAAAAATTTTCTTTTGAGTACAACACTTCCTCTCGCTGATATATCTCTATCTCCCTCTTGGATACATCGTTCTTCTCTCGGATACATCCCTTCCTTCTCGAATACATCTCTCCCCTATTTATCTGAAAGTCCTATTCCCTATTTGATGTGTCCCTCCTCTATATATTCATATGTCTGTTGATATATTTGGAAGTCTAGTGATATATCTCGAAATTCATAAATTTTAAATTTTTTGTAATTTAAAAAAAGTAAAAAAATTGTAATTAACTCTTAACACTCTGAAAATACTAAATAATATTTGAGTTCATTTTTTTTAGATCGTAGAAATATTACTCACGTAATATTAATAATATTAATTTATGCAAATAATCATTTATGTAATATTAATAATATTATTTTTTTGGTGAGGAATTAACCAATGTGTATTAAAATCTGTGATAAATGTATTATCCAACAATAAAATTTGTATTATATATCTTTTATAAATAGTTTTTGTAAAATGTATTAAAATCATATTATAAATATATTATAAGTGTTCAGCAAAAAAATTTATTATTACTATAAATGATAAATATTTTCTCAATATAATATATCTATGTAAGTTTTCAATAATTGGTCCACTTCTCCTTTTTTCCAATCAAAGCTTCTTAAAATACATTTAATGAATAACATGCCAATAATTTTAAAATTATACAAGACTTAAATGAGTTATTTTTGTAGATGATTTTTTTTTCTCTTTTCTCTTTACTATCACTTCATTAATTCCTATTGTCAATCACCATTTTACTATTATCTTTATCGCCAATTATCACTATCAATCATCTGTATCATTAATAGTGAATTCGTTTTTACCTACTTCTTGTCACATGTTACAAAAACAATAGTAACATTTTACATGTTCTTAAGTTTAACCAATAGATTGATTTAAGTTTTCACAATTTATGCCAAAATCCTCTTTGGTATTAGTCGTTTAGGACATACTAAAATATTTTAGAGTCCAAAACCAAAAGGGCAACAAATAAATTGAAATTTTCAAAAGGGTAATTTTTTGGGGGGCACCAATGGTAAAGGCACAGGAAATCCAGTGAAACTGTTTGATACCATCAAAGTGTATATATATACTCTAATGATATGTAACAACTCATCTTGAGATGAGAAGTCCCATATCGACAAAAACACAAGAGAGATGTTGGGTATATAAGTAAAAGACTGGTCTATATACTATGAGGCGCTTTTTGGTGTGACTCGAAAGGGACAAATCCGTGATGGGCTAGGCCCGAGAGTAGACAGTACTTCACAGTGTTAGGCCAGGTCGTTACAGGTGGTATCAAAGCCACTCTTGTGTCAGCCTTGCCGATGTGGGCTAGAGTTCAACTGAATTTTGGCGTATCCCGGTGAGACGGGGCAAACCTTAGTGCTGAGTCTAGGCGAATCTCACGCGGTGGAGCAAACCTCAGCGAGGACGCTGAGTCCATAGAGGGGGTGTATGTAACAACCCATCTTGAGATGAGAAGTCCCACATCGGTAAAACACAAGAGAGATGCTAGGTATATAAATAAAAGATTGATCTATATATTGTGAGGCGCCTTTGGGATGAGCCCAAAGGGAAATATCCGTGATGGGCTAAGGTCCAAGAATGGACAATACTTCACAGTGTCAGGCTAGGTCGTTACATGATATCAAAGAGAATCCATTTAGTCCACATCACAAATACCGGGGGAAAATAGCTTTTTTAACTTTACTTTATAATGTTATTCTATTTTTTTTTTTAATAAGAGATTTATTTTTACACAAATTTTTTTTGGAAAGATTTTTTTTTATTCAAATTGTAAAAAGCAAGAAATTTCATTTTAACTTTTATTAGTTTATACATTATCAAAGGTATTGTCCACCTAAAGAAAAATATCTCTAGGTACACTAGTCATGGGTAAAGCTAAGAGTGTAGGACAAAATTTATTGTCCACGTGACAAACAATTATTGTTCTTTTAAAATTATTTAATATATATAAAGTTTAATTTAAAAGACAAATATAATTCAGAAGATTAAAATTTCAAAATCATAAGCTTCAAATTCTAAATTCCCCTTGTAACAGAATTTTTGCATATAAAATCAACACAAATCTGATGAATGTATATGCAATCTAAATTAGTGTTTTATATTGGTCAATTTATGGTTGGTATATCGTACTTGTTCAATTTCGAGAGTTACAAGTTTTTGATAATATTATTGCTGTTTTTATTGTTATTACTATTATTGTTATTATATTAAAATTACAAATTCAAGTCAAAGTTATTGAATTGTCGAACCTATAAATAACATAGCGGCTCTGCCCTTGATTCAGATGAGATCAAAAGCTTTTGATTAGATCTTGTATTAGCATTAGAAAATTCATTATAAATGTGCACAAATAATAATAAATTGTGAAATTCAGTGTAACAATCCATCTTGAGACGAGAAGTCCCACGTCGGTAAAACACAGGAGAGATGCTGGGGGTATATAAGTAAACAAGTCTTACTTACTAATGATCTATTTTAAAGCCGTGTGGCCTAGGTCCAAAGCGAGACAAAATCGCTGGCAGGCTAGATCGTTACATTCAGTAACTAAAATGAGCCATAAAATTCAAAACTAATAAACTTCAAATTTTGATTTTGCATCCGATAAATATCCATGAAAAATGTTATACTTGACAAAGACATAACCAAAAGAAAAAAACTTCATCATCTATATAAAGAGAACTCCTTAGAGACCAAAACACAAACCAAACCATTTATCAAATAATTTTTTTTGTATAAAAAATGTTGAAGCCTAAACTCCATCAATCTCCACAACCCACAACAACCCTAATTCCATATTGTAGTACTACAAATCCATTATTCTTGTCCTCTTTTCCTACAAATATTTTGAATAAAAACTTTGGACTAAAAAAAGAGAATAATTTTAGGGTTCATAAAAATTATAATGGTGCAAATAGCACTAAGGCTGTCCTTAGTTCTACTGAAAAATCCACAGGTGTTAAAGCTGTGGTTACTGTCCAAAAACAAGTTAATTTAGGTTTATCAAGAGGACTTGATGATATTGGTGATATGCTTGGTAAATCACTACTTTTGTGGATTGTTGCTGCTGAGCTTGATCAAAGTAAGTATATTCATTCACTTAAGTCGCGAAGTAAGAAATTTTATTTAAGGCATTTAGGATTTAATATAATTTTTCAACGAAGGGTGTGTCTGATTGGTCATCTTGAAGTATATGTGGTTGTGCGACTGCATTCGCTTATATTAATTTTTCAATGAAGGGTGTCTGATTGACCACCTTGATTGTATGTGGTTGTGCCATTGCATTCACTCATATTGATGAAGTTATAGTGATTTTTCAGACATTTTATTAGATAGGAGCTAGTTAATCAGTAATGAGAAGACGTTCATTTTAATATCTGTAAATAAATGGTGACAATTGTTCGGTTTATTTGATTGGATTGATTGATATGAAACCCTCTCCATTCTTTGGATTTTAATTTATCTCCACGATATGCTTTGTATAGAAAAATACTGTTCAATCTAAATGAACGTGTTGAAACTAAGTGCTTTATCCGTCTTCGGATAAGGCGGAACACATAGATTGTTTCAACTCTTAGAAGTCGTTTGATGTTAGGTATAAAGTACAAAAATTTCAACAAAAAATATATAATTATTTTATTCTGTATTTAGTTAGAGGTTTTAGATACCATGATAAATTATTCCATATGCATAATGGAATAAACTATCCTAAAATTACTTATTCTCAACCAAACGACCCCTTTAAGATTGTCATTATTAACTTCTTTTTGCTTATGAAGATAACAACATTCATGTAGATAATTTACTATTGTTAAAAAATTTAATACTTATCATGTGCTTTGTGATGGTAAATTTATCGTATTTGCATACTATCATGTGTTTTTCTTGTTATTTCCTTTTTTTTTTATATCTAGTTTATTCTGCTTTTGAGTTTTTTAAGATGAGGGTTCCCTGGAAACAACCTAGTGGTAAGGTATGCGTACATTTTACCCTCTCCAGATCCCACTTGTGGGATTCCACTGGGTATGTTGTTATTGTTGATAATCTACTCATGTAAATTGAGTATCTAAATAAAATTTTATAACTAACATTTTATATAAATATCATTAAAAAATTTAATAATTTTAAATATAATAACATTAAGTCAATTATCATTAAATACTTTTTAGGGTAATATTAGAAAAACTTGTCAACATTAAATCTGATAAAACTATTAAAATGAGTCACATCACATGGACATAAATAATATTTAAAAAGGGTATGCTTTTGTGTAATTCAAACCAACCATTTATAGTTTAATTGGTGGTTTATGATCACATCTCGGAGGGGCTATAATTGGAGATATCATTATTTTTTTTATAAAAATTTTAAATTTTAATTTTGTTTATCGTATCCCTACCTCGACCCCCCCCTATTATAGCCTCCTCCTTCCCCCTCTCCCGCGCCGGCCCCCTTCAAAAAAAATTTTAAACATTAATTTTTTAAAAAAAATTCAAATTTAAAATTTTCATATTTTCTACTTCACCCCACCTAGCCCTCCCCCCCCCCCCCCTCCCCACCAAATAAAATTAAGATTTTATTTTTAAAAAATTACATTTTTCTTAACCCTACTTCTACCTCGACTCCCCACCAACCCCTCGTTCCCCTTCTGCCCACTAGAAAAATTTTAAAAATTATTTTTTGTAAAACTTCAATCTGAAAGTCAAGTTTTGAGTCGAATGTAGTCAGGGCTCGGATAAAAAATTGAAGTTGAATCTTGGATCAGAAGTCGAATTAAATTGGGTCCCAAGGTCAGATCCTAGGTTGAGAGTTGAGGTCACGTCTTGGATCAAGAGTTGCGATTGGATCTCAAGGTTGGGGTCTTGGTCCAAAAGTTGAGTCCTGATTTGGAGGTCAGGTCCTAGATCGATCAGTAGGATTGATTTTTAGGTCAAAATTTATTTTTTTAATAAGTATTTTCTACTCTCTAGTCAAAAGTAAACAATATTTTATGAAAATTATTTTTTATACCAAACACGAAAAAATTTCAACTCATTTTAATTTAAATTCAATCCAAACTCATTTTAGAACTGAATAGAAAAGAATTGCTTTATTTTTATTTTGGTCGGTCTAAAGAAATGAAAAAGGGATGAAATAATTTTTTCAAGTCATGCATGTGACATTTTGGAAATTAAAAAAATCAATATATATTTTTTGTCAAATCATCATGTGACATTTCTTATGTGAAGACAACTTTATAACATAACTTTCCAACCTTTCCATTATTAAAACATAATTATATATTATAATAATTGGTTTACTTTAGAATCTTCTGTCTTATGTTGCTTGTTTTGTCAATTTAAAAGATTTGTTTCTCCACTTTTTTTTTTTAATGAGTGAATCTTAAAGCAGCAACGAAATTTTACAAGTGGAGTTTGGGGAGAGTAAAATATACGCAGTTTTTACCATTGCCTCATAGGGATAGAGAGACTGTTTTCGAAAGACCATCATCTCAAAAATATCATCCCCAAAAGCAGAAAATACTAGATATGACACAGCGGCTAGAGTGAACAAGACACTAAAAGTAACAAAATAAATGACGAACAGTAACAACACAATATAAAACGACCCGATTACCTCTATTGACTTATTATAATACAAGACCCGATATCAACCTAACCCTACTAGCCTCCTAACCTTCTACCCTAATACACAACCTTCACTCATTTCTATCTAAGGTCATGTCCTCGTTGATACAAAACTACGCCATATCCTGTCTAATCATCCCCCACCCCCATACTTTTTCAGTCTACCTTCCGTGTAACCCCTAAATCCATCCTCTCGCACCTCTTCACAAGAGCATCAACACAACAAATATATTTATTTCTTTTTTTGTTTTTAGTTAATTTGCTTTTTTATTATTAATTTTTTTCTTAATTTATTTTTAAAGGGACTGGAATTGAGAAGCCAAGTCTTAAGGCATTTGCCCATCGTGGACGAGATGTGGATGGTGACACACATTATGAGGCTGATTTTGTAATTCCTGAAGACTTTGGGGAGGTTGGTGCAATTTTAATAGAAAATGAGCACCACAAAGAAATGTATGTGAAGAATATAGTAATTGACGGTTTTGCCCATGGCAAAGTTGTTATTACTTGCAACTCTTGGGTTCATTCCAAATTTGATAATCCTGATAAAAGGATTTTCTTCACCAATAAGGTTAGCAAAAATTCCCCCCTTTCATCTTTATTTATATTAATAATAATCGATTTATTAGATAGAATTTCTTCGTCTAGAATATAAAATATAATCGATTCATTTTTATAACAGACATAAATATTTTATTGACTCATCCCGCTAGTGATATTGTCCGCTTTGAATCTAGGTCGAGCCAATTAATATATTTAAAAGCTGATATTCAATAAGTCAAGCCATATGTGCATTCCCTTCCCAAAATAGATTAAAAAGAAAAGTATAACATATAAATTAACAAACTATAATTTACAAAAATAATATTATTGTGATTTGTAATATTCTTTTCTTTCCACAATTTAACAAGAATCCATAAACATTATTTATAGGAAGTTGTGGTCCAATTACTTTAAAATATTTTAATGTGGTCCTTTTAATGTAAATTATATTATTTTGTGGTCCTATACATTTGTCTAACTTGTTACATGTACGTACATGCATGCAATTGATTGTACGAATTTTTCAAAAATTACAATCTAGTGATAGTGACACAAATTCTTATTCGAAAAAAAGATTCTTGTAAAATCAGCTCATGAAAGCATGACATGCATCTAGCTGTCTAAATTAGGGTTTACGACTCATAGTAAAGGAAAAAAAGTTGTATCAGTTTTTCTTTGGTTATTAAACGTATTGTAAGAAAGAAATTAAGAAACGAATGACTTTGTAAGAGTTGGACGAGCTAGACCATAATCCATGATTTCAACCATATCCAATTGACTCGACTCATCTCATTTCAATCCAAATAATATTTAGACAGGTTACTTCAGAAACCCCCCCCCCCCCCACCCAACACGTTCCTTTGATACTCTTATGTACATAATAGTGAGACTTGAACTCCTAACCTCGATCTGCCTAGCTACTATATTATGTTGAAGTATGTTATCGTCTTAACGTTTAATATTTTAATTTTTTTTGATGTAGTCATATTTACCATCACAAACCCCAAGTGGAGTAAAGAGGTTAAGAGAATCAGAACTTGTTGCAGTGAGAGGTGATGGAGTTGGAGAAAGAAAAGTTTTTGAAAGAATTTATGATTATGATGTTTATAATGATCTTGGTGATGCTGATAATAAAGATACTAGAAGACCAATACTTGGTGGAAAAGAATTGCCTTATCCTAGAAGGTGTAGGACTGGTAGACCAAGATGCAAAACAGGTACATTAATTATTTCAATTTTGAGTTCGATTTCTCGATTTCGAGATGAGGGTCTTTTGGAAATAGCCTCTCTATCTGTATGAGATAGTGGTAAGGTCTGCATATATTTCACTCTCATCAGACCCCACTTATGCAATTTTACTGGGTATTTGATTTTTTTTTTTTTTGTTGTTGTTGAGTTCGAATTCTTGAGGATGAATTAATTAACCCCTAGCTATTCGCGATTGTCATAAATGGTACCTTATATGAAGATCCGAATCTTGATCAATCTGGTTAATGAGTTTCAAATATTAAATGATTATAGTATAAAAAAAATAACTTTAAGGATATTTAAGTCATTTTACTAGAAAAGCATTTGTAAACATTATTTAACCTAATACACCAATTACTTAATGCATAATGGTTAATTTACTAAATAAGTTTTTTTCACTTTTATCCAGACACATAGCTGCTACGAATGACAAAATCAATCTCTGTCATATACGTTATTTAACATGTTGTAGCAGATAATATAAAAATTCTTTATACTATTAGTACGTAAAAGTTAAATTCGAATTGAATTTCGCAATTTTTTTTGATTTTTTTTTCATGCATACAGATCCATTATCTGAATCGAGGAGTAACTTTGTGTACGTACCAAGAGATGAAGCATTTTCAGAAGTGAAGAGCTTAACATTCTCCGGCAACACCGTTTACTCCGTCCTACACGCGGTGGTGCCCGCGGTGGAATCTATCGTCACCGACCCCGACCTAGGGTTTCCTCATTTTCCGGCTATCGACTCGCTTTTCAACGTCGGAGTCCATCTACCGGGACTCGATAAAAAAAAGGGCCTATTTGATGTCGTACCTAGGCTCATTAAGGCTATTGCTGACACTGAAAAAGATATGTTGCTATTTGAAACCCCTCAATTGATTGATAGTAAGTACTCAAAAACCTAGTATAAATTAACTATATTGCTCGAAATTTTCAAAAATATTAACAGGTGCGTTTTGCTTTATATAGTTGGATCAATATTTTTATTTTCATTTGATATCATGCATCTAACACTTTTAAAGAAAAAAATTCTTAATATTTTACTAGAAACCTAACTGTTGTCTGGATTATTCAAAAATAACGTTATAATTGTAATAATATTTGGATAATTCAACACAAGTGGATGTGTAAACATATATATGTTGATCGGATCCTCCAAAAGTGTCGTTACTAGAATTCTACACGTAGATCAGATTCTTCAAAAATGTTGTCATTCATGTCTTTCGAAAATGCATCATATTTCGATAATCAGACATGAGTGCGATAACATTTTTGAAAATTTCCAATTAGATTTAATATTTTTTTTTTGAAATATTTATGGCAGGGGACAAATTTTCTTGGTTTAAAGATGTGGAATTTGCACGTCAAACATTAGCTGGTTTGAATCCATACAGTATACGATTGCTTACGGTATGTTAATCCCGTAAAAACTTATCTGTATCAGGTGTTTATATCTGTCGCTATACATTATATTGCTTTCATATTCTTTTTAATTTCACTTTATTATCTTTACAAACTAGAATTAATTACGAATTTAATCGTTAATCCATTACTAAATTGCTTCATTACTAACATAATTTTATCTGTCGCTAATTCGTTGCTAAATACAGGAATGGCCATTGATGAGCAAGCTAGACCCTAAGGTGTATGGACCTCCTGAATCAGCAATCACAAAAGAGCTAATTGATAAAGAACTTGGAAATTATATGACTATTGAAGAGGTACAAATACATCATTTTTATTTTATTTATATTTATTTTGATTTATTCATGGACAGACGATACCTGGTCAGGCTGATGAATCCTTTTATTTGCACAAATGGGCTTTCTTGAGGCCGCTCTTCAAATTATGTCCCCCACCCCCAATAGTTCAATGAGTTAAATGACCGTAACTCTTGCTTTATCTACACGTTATAATTGATTAGAACTTATCCCTGATGGACAACATATCTCAATTGTTTCAAGATTCTTTTAAGGGGGTCGTCAAAAATTCAAGATCGCCCCTTATAGTAACCCTTCTCCGCGATTTCTTGATGATTAAAGTCTTGATTTTGATTCTTGAGTACTTATATATATACACACATGATTAATGCAGGCAGTTGAACAAAAGAAGTTGTTCATCCTAGATTATCATGATTTGCTATTGCCATATGTGAACAAAGTGAATGAACTCAAAGGGTCAGTACTTTATGGATCAAGAACTATATTCTTCTTGACACCTCAAGGCACATTGAAACCTTTGGCAATTGAGTTAACTAGGCCACCAGTAGGTGATAAGCCTCAATGGAAACAAGTTTTTTGCCCAACTGATTGGAATGCCACTGGTGCTTGGCTGTGGAAATTGGCTAAAGCTCATGTTCTTTCTCATGACTCTGGCTATCACCAACTAGTTAGTCACTGGTACGTTATCACGTCACCTAAAAGATATTTAAAGATAAGTCTTTTCAAGACGTTCAATTTATTATAATCCAAGTTATCTGTTACAAGTAAAAATGACTTTGACTTGGTGATGATGTGTAAATTCCAACACATATAACTTGAACTATTTGCTAATTGATCCTTACATTAGTACTCTATCACGATGTCGGTGTAAGGAATTTCTTTTTTACACTATCACGTCATCTAAAAGATATTATTTCCAGATAAGTTGTTTTAAACAACAAGAAAAGGTATGCTAACTGACTCCTTATTGTATTGATGGTGCATATAACTTAAACTCTTTGCTAACTAACTCCTTACAGTAACACAATCTAATTCAAAGACGATTCACATTAGTACTCTATCACGATATAGGTGTAAAGATTTATTCTTACAATATCAGGTCGCCCAAAAGATATTACTCACAGATAAGTCTTCTTAAGATGTGAGATATGAAATCTTGAAAATAAGACAGGTTACATGTTACAACAAGAAAAGGTGACGCGTGCATGCGTATATAACTTAAATTCCTTGCTAACTGACTCCATACAGTACTGACAGTGCATATAACTTAAACTCTTTGCTAAACTAACTCCTTGCGTTACGATTATCTCTTAGTTGTTTATGCTTTTGGAAATTTTATGGCTAATTTTTTTACCAAAATTTTGCAGGCTAAGAACTCATTGTTGTACAGAGCCATACATTATAGCAACAAATAGGCAACTAAGTGCAATGCATCCAATATACAGATTATTGCATCCTCATTTTAGATACACAATGGAGATAAATGCCTTAGCTAGAGAAGCACTTATTAATGCCAATGGTATTATTGAGAGTTCATTTTTCCCAGGCAAGTATTCAATTGAATTGAGTTCTGTTGCCTATGGTCTTCAATGGAGATTTGACCAAGAGGCACTACCACAAGACCTAATTAGCAGGTAATAATTCACTAATCTTATATTTTTTTTGTGTTTTCAATCGGTGTTCAGTATCTGTCTTGAGGCCCGATTGATCCAAATTCATGTCAAAAAGTTCCACTTTAGGGGTAACACACACTCCCATTCAAAAGTGATTTGATTCACAATAGGGGTCAACTCGAGACTTGTGATTAAAGATGGAAAGGGTGTTAATCACTCTACCACAACTCTTTTAGATAACGAATCTTGTTTTTTCCCCTTTCCCACCTAGTGTTTGGGGCTCGCTTTCATGTTGGAAAATCCTATTTTGTTGGTTAAGTGTTCTTAACCAAAGGCGATTTTCCATTCACAAGGATCGAACTTGAGACCTCTGATTAAAGATAGACACTAACATGTTATTTTTGCAAAATCACTTTTGAACAACAGACAAAATTGATAGAATTTCATTTCGAGACTCGTTGATTGGTACAAAAAATCACTTTTAGACAACTTAATCCTTCAAAATTTCTCAACTCTTTGGTAGAACTCCAAAAACAATAAAAAAATTTCTGAAATGGCCTTCAGGGTCATTACAAAGATTCAAACATATTTGACCTTATATATACAGTATAACGTTTTGACAAAAAGGAGTCGGATGAGCCCCTTGTGCCCCCAACTACCACTAACATGTTATTTTATGCAAAATTTACAGGGGAATGGCAGAGGAAGATCCAAATTCACCACATGGATTGAAATTAGCAATAGAAGATTACCCTTTTGCTAATGATGGTTTAGTACTTTGGGACATACTTAAACAATGGGTAACAGATTATGTAAACCATTATTATCCACAAGCAGATCTCATTGGATCTGATAAAGAACTCCAAGCTTGGTGGTCAGAGATTAAAAATGTTGGACATGGTGACAAGAAAGATGAGCCATGGTGGCCAAAGTTAAATACACCAAATGACTTAATTGGTATTATTACAACAATAATTTGGGTAACTTCTGGCCACCATGCAGCTGTTAACTTTGGCCAATACAGCTATGCAGGTACACATCTTACATTTTTTTGCCTTACTTCAATTATTAGCTTGTCGGTCTATATAAATTAAATAAAACAGAAATTTGCTTACTGCTTAGCTATATTACACCTCCTTGGGGTACGACCCTTCCTAGTGACCAAAAAAATTGTCTTCGCAACCTATAAGTCATCATAATATAGTCTTAGCCATATTACATCCAATTGTGGTACGACCCCTCACACGAAAATTAGACGGTTTATGTATATATACGATGTGTTGACTCTCCTTAATAATTTCTATGTGGTTCTACTTCTTTTTTTATATTCTGATACCCCCTAAGTAAAATTTCTGCCTCCATCGCTGTCTGGAGAAGATAGGGTCCATGCTGACCTTACCCCTGCATTGTTTGTGTGGACTAGGTAGATAGGTTGTTTACAATAAACGCTCTACTCCCATCATACATATATGTCTTTGATCAATTCTTGAAATATTAACTATTCTATTGAATATATAGGGTACTTTCCAAATAGGCTAACAATTATAGTTTTAGGTATATATACGATACGTTGACTCTCCTTATTTCTACGTGGTTCTACTTTTTTTCTTTTATTGTGATACCCCTAGTAAAATTTCTGGCTCCATCGCTATCTGGAGAGGATAGGGTGCATGTCGATCTTGATAGACGCTCGACTCTCATTTTACATATATGTCTTTGTCAATTCTTGAAATATTAACTATTCTATTGAATGTGTAGGGTACTTTCCAAATAGGCCAACAGTTGCTAGGGCAAAAATGCCAACTGAGGATCCAACAGATGAAGAATGGGAATGTTTCATGAATAGACCTGAGGAGGCACTATTAAAATGCTTCCCTTCACAAATTCAAGCAACAAAAGTAATGACAATTTTGGATGTTTTATCAAACCATTCACCAGATGAAGAATATATTGGTGGACATATTGAACCATACTGGGCTGAGGACCCCATAATTAAGGCGGCGTTCGAGGTGTTTTCGGGGAGATTGAAGGAGCTTGAAGGGATTATTGATGCTAGAAATGCTGATAGTAAGTTGAATAATAGAAATGGAGCTGGAGTTATGCCTTATGAATTATTGAAACCATATTCTGAACCTGGAGTTACTGGAAAAGGTGTACCTTATAGCATTTCCATATGATTTTTGGAATTTTTTTGTATTGTGTATGAACAATCCAATAAATATTCAGAATTTGAACTTCATGAGTTCGATTCGGTGATTTTACTACAACTTATTTGAAAACATTAGAAATTATAGAGTAGTACTTTAATACTTGATAATTATAGTTTAGTTAAAAAGTTAGAGAATATATAAGACCCTTTGGAGGTCTCAAGTTCGAAATCTCTTGCCAGCGAATGCAAGAGGTTTGCCTTCTGGGTCGAACTCGATCATCGCATTGGGCTTGCTTAGTGCAAGCTACTTCCCCTGTGTTGTTTGCGAACTATTGCATAGGAGTGGGGTTTTACCCTGTGCACAACCAAAAGGGTAGCGGCTGCGGGTTTCCCTTATCATAAAAAAAAAATTGGGGAATAAGACCCTTTGGAGGTCTCAAGTTCGAAACCCTTGCCGAACACAAGGGGTTTGCTTTCTGGGTCGAACTCGTCGCATCGGGGCTTGTCTAATGCGGGTTACCTCTCCTGTGTGGTTTGCGAGCTATTGCATAGGAACGGGAGTTTACTCTGTGTGCGTCCAGAGGGTAACGGTTGTGGGTTTCCCTTGTCATAAAAAAATAAACTTAGAGAATAAATATATATTTTCCTTATGCAATGAAATATATGCTCTTTTGATAAGGTTGCATTGTTTGAACTTGATGCAATAGACATTTTGATAGATATGTTTTTTCACAAAGTTTTCAAGGTCCTTGCTAACCCCACCTCATATTTATAAAGAATATATACTATGGGATACTTACTAATATGTACAGTTCCTTCAAATTTATTTATCAATATGATCAAAATATACATAGTGTCATATATACTTTGAATTCTGACACAAAGACTTGTGAATCGCGTGACATTATATTAATGCCTCTTTACACCACTCCCAATACTTCATCGCGTATTTATTACACCCTTAATTAAGATCTCAACACATCCATAATGATTATTTCAAGTAGTATATATAATACCTAATTCATACATATATACACACCCACACACAAAAGTATCTAAAGTAGTACATGCAAATCGAAGCAACAAAGAGCTGACTCTCAATGCCTCTTTCTACCCCTCCCAATACCTCATCGCATATTATTACACCCTTAATTAAGATGCCAACACACCCATAATGATTATTTGAAGTAGTATAATACCTAATTCATGCATACACACAAGTATCTAGTACATGCAAATCGAAGCAACAAAGAACCGACTCTCAATGAATCATGTGACATCAATTAGGCAAGATGCTACAATGATACACATATTCATCAGTATTGGGCTGATAATGCCACCAACACCATCTACATATCCAACCATCAGAGCAATCTGCATTGGAAGTGCATTCTCTTCCACAAGTTTCTTCTTCATTATTTGCAACTAAATTCAATTTCATCATTGATATTGCTCCAATTGTCATCATTTTCATCTCTGAGCTTCGAGATAAATCGACTGCATAATATATATTTCGATTATAAACAAATATCAAAAGTTAATAACCATATATTTATATAAACTTCAAAACACTAGCAACAAAATATAGAAATTAGCGACTGATAATTTGTTAGGCTGAGTTGAAACGGAATAATACATGAACATGTCCTGTAACTTGACCTCAACTAACATCTATACCCTCTAACTTAGGATGTGTGCAAATAGACGTTTAAACTTGTATAAAATTGATCAAACAGACACTTAACGTGGCGTCTTACATGAAAATTTTGTGTCATACATGTATTATGCCACATAGGACACATGCATCTAGTCTTTCATTTTTATACAAGTTTAAGTACCTCACATAGAGTTGGAGGGCTTAGATGTCAGTTGAAGCCATATAGTATATATGTATTAGGCCAATTGAAGTTAGTTTTGATGATTACATAAGAAGAGTTTCTTGAGGAATTCAAATTAGGGCTAAACTCCTCGAGTAAAGAGTTTTTCACGATAAAATTTCTTGTGTTCTTATATTTCACAATTTACTTTTGTTTAACGTCTAAAGAGCCCGATTCTTCAACACAATATAGTAGCTAAAAACATAATTTGTGAAGATAGACAGATAAAGAGACAGATAGACAGACAGACAGACAGATAGACAGACAGACAGATAGATAGATAGATAGATAGATAGATAGATAGATAGATAGATAGATAGATAGATAGATAAATAGACACACAGATAGACAGACAGACAGATAGATAGACAGACAAATAAACAAACAAACGGATAGATAGATAGATAGACAGACATAAAAGTGATGGGATGATCATATAATTACCAGCAGTGGCAGTAATGAGAATGGTGAAGAAAATAGCAAACATAAGTAAAGAATGAAATTTCACAGCCATATTTTGCCAATTGATTGTAAGACTATATGTCATAATTTCTTACTTTATTGGAATCATATTTATAAGCAAAATAAGATCCTCCAAGGATTATTATATTAATACAGTATAAATTATTGGCCGTCAAATCGATGAATCATATTAAATTTGGATAAATCAAAATTAACTGAATCAATAAATAAACAGGTCATTACTTAACGTGTCCAAATCAACGTTTCATGACTCATGAATGTATAAACATTGCTAAACGTGTCTAACTTTAAATCGATCATACTTTTATGAACTAATATATATTACTAGAAATATTATCAACTTTACCTTAGTGGAAAAAGAACTAGATTCCCTAATTAAAAGTTGTTCTTGTCTTTGGAATTAAGAATATTTTTTAAAAAAAAAGAGATATTCTTTAATGATAAAGCATAAGAACCCATTCATAAATTGGGCCTAAAGAGTTTGGGCCCAACATTGTATATATGTCTCACAAATTTCTGGCCCAAACTGAAGTTTCTAACTTTGAAGGCCTACATTATTGATCTATAATTTCAAAAATGTAATGAATTCATTGGAAAAATCGTAGAATTAGACCGTTAAATTAAAATCCTGAATACGCCTATGCCAGGTGAGAAAGGAAGAGTCTCAATTAATAGGTACTTGACAACTTTTTCCATAAGTAAAAGGAAACGCTAAATGTGGTAGACTTATACATTTTTCTTTATTAGTAATCGGGGTGATCAGGTTAGCTTGCAAGCATTTTTGACTAATTTCAGGATATCGGTATGTTACTTTCCATCATTATAGATATTGGGTAACTATGTTCACCAAGGCATAGACAGATTGGAAGATATCACTTAATGTTTTTATCGTTGTTGAAACTTTTACCTGAAACCTCAAAATTTTTAATCCACTTTATTAACCACTATACCACACATCAAGTGCAAATTTAGGCCACCAATTAACCAAACACATCCAAACATGGTTAGAACTAATATTGTTACAATGGGCATTTGCAAAACAAGAACACATTTGTGAGGCCATGACAAAAGGGGTGCGTGTTACGCTTTAGGAGAATTTCACATTAGAATAGAAGAAAAAAGTTAGGGACCTTATAAGAATGAGTTCAGAAGTGTCTTTAGATATGCAGGTTACACTTTAGGCGAATCTCACATCATGATAGGAGAAAAACAGTGAAGGACCTTATAAAAATGAGTTCAGAATCAACTGTTGAAAGTGTCTTTGGAGTTAAAACACGAAAGGACAAATTCGTGTAGGATTAGGTCCAAAGAGAACAGTATATAACTTACAATACTTGTGTTGCATTATATATACCTCAAATGGAAATGCTATAAGGTACCCCTTTTCCTGTAATTCCTGGTCCAGAAAATGGCTTCAATAACTCATAAGGCACAACTCCAGCTCCATTTCTATTCCTCAAATTACAATCAGCATTTCTATCATCAATTATCCCTTCAAGCTCCTTCAATCTCCCTGAAATTACCTCGAACGCGGAGTTAATCACAGGGTCCTCAGCCCAAAATGGTTCAATATTTTTACCAACATACTCTTCATCTGGAGAATGGTTTGATAAAACATCCAAAACTGCCATTACTACTGTTGCCTGAATTTGTGAAGGGAAGCATGTTAATAGTGCATCCTCAGGTTTATTCAAGAAACTCTCCCATTCTTCTTTTGTTGGATCCTCATTTGGCATTTTTAACCTAGCAATTGTTGGCCTATTTGGAAAGTACCCTGCATATATTCAATAGAATAGTTAATATTTCAAGAATTGAGGACATGATATACGTATATATCGTATATCATGTATCACCAACTATTTATCAGAACATAACTATCGATAGTTCTACTTGTGATAATAGGAAAGTTACCATTTTTATTTTGTTAACCAATTAATGCTCATCATATTACTTGTAAGAGCTTTATAAGTAAAACTATTCTATAAATATTTTTCACAATGTCAATGTATAAAAGTTTAACATTGTTAGTTTATCTAAAGATAACTATAAACTATGTTGCTTGGACTCTTCAAAAGTATCAGCAGGTGCGTGTGTTGGATTTGCCAAAAATAGAGCGTTTTAGAGAATTCGACATGGGTGCAGTATTGAAAGTGAAGCATCCGCGCAACTTAGACTATAAGTAATTGTTCCCTATAGGTGAAATTGCTAAGATTATCAATAATGCTTGACAATTAGGTGTTACTATTACTCTAAGATTCACACTTCATTTTAACTAACATGCACTGACAACAACCTATGTTGCTCGGACTCTCCAAAAAATCACTGTTGTTGGAATATTCGACACACACCAATTGATATTTTTGAAAAGTCCGAACAACATAGCTGATAAGTTAAAGAGAGTACCTCCATAGTTGTATTGGCCAAAGTTTACTGCTGCATGGTGGGCAGAAGCTACCCAAATTATTGTTGTAATAATACCAATTAAGTCATTTGGTGTTTTTAACTCTGGCCACCATGGATCATCTTTCTTGTCACCATGTCCAACATTTTTGATCTCTGACCACCAAGCTTGGAGTTCTTTATCAGATTCAATGAGATCTTCTTGTGGATAATAATGGTTGACATAATATGTTACCCATTGTTTAAGTATGTCCCAAAGTATTAAACCATCATTAGCAAAAGGGTAATCTTCTATTGCTAATTTCAATCCATGTGGTGAATTTGGATCTTCCTCTGCCAATCCCCTGTAAATGTTGCACAAAATAACATGTTAGTGGTAGTAGGGGCTCGTCCTAGTCCTTTTTGTCCAAACGTTATACTGTATATATAAGGTCAAAATCATATTTTCTGTATGTATAGTATATGTTGAATCTCTGTCTTGTGTATCATAGCAATGCATAGAATTTTAACTGACCAGATTGTGTAAATATTTTTTTAATATCCGGTTCATATAGAATTTATACTCAAAAATAAAATCTTACTAAATAATTAGCGGCTACAAGATTGTGTTGAGGTGATAAATACGCCTCCATTTTTAACCAAAAAGTATTTGGTTTGATCCATGTGAGTCCCCTCTCATTAGGAGTGCTAAACCCTAGAAATGGATAACACATCAATGAAACACTCCCCGCCCTCCGGCAAAAAGGGAAAGATTTTAAGGTCATGTTGGGTAGTAAGTGTCTCCTCTATCTTTAATCAAAAGTTTCAGGTTCACTCCTTGTGAATAGAGTCACTTTGATTGGATTTTTTTCAATGAAAATTCAGATTAATCAGACCCTAAAGCAAGCTCAAAGAAAGGGCGCAAAATACAAAAAAAAAAGAGATTGGTACTGATAGAGCGGTAATTAAGTAGCCCTACATCTTAAACCACAGGTCTCGAGTTCAATCCTCATGAAACGAGTCGCTTTTGATTGTGAAGCAATTTACCCCCTAAAGTGGTACTTTGTGATGAAAATTCATATTTATCGAACTCCAAATTAGATACACCGAATCGAAAACAAGAAAATAGAAAATTAGTGAATCATTACCTGCTAATAAGGTCTTGAGGGAGTGCTTGTGTGTCAAATCTCCATTCAAGATCATAGGCAACAGCACTCAACTCCATAGAATACTTGCCAAGGGAAAATGAACTCTCAATAATACCATTGGCATTAATAAGTGCTCCTCTAGCTGTAGCATTTATCTCCATTGTATATGTAAAATGAGGATGCAATAATCTGTATATTGGATGCATTGCACTTAGTTGCCTATTTGTTGCTATAATGTATGGCTCTGTACAACAATGAGTTCTTAACCTACAAATTTTTGGAGAAAAAGATGAGTCGTAATTTTTTAGGTGACCAGATAGTATAAAAAAAAAAAGGCATAACACATAAGCAGACATTCAAACTTGACCTCAACTGACAAGCAAGTACTCTAACTTTGAATATGCATATCTAAACACCTCAACTCGTCTCCACTGTGTCAGTAAAACAATCCAACTTATAAAGTGATCATCTATTATGTTCCATGTCAGTATTGATTGTTCACGAGACACACTAGGGAGGAATTGGAGAGTGTAGTTGTCAATTGCGCGATCAAGTTGATGTGTCTAGATATGCACTCTTAAAATTGGAGTGCGTACTTAATTACCAGCTGAGGCCAAATTTGAATTTTCTATTTAAATATTATATGCATATAAAAAAATTCTTATACAAACTTGGAGTGTGTATATACCAGTTGAGGCCAAATTCGAATGTCTATTTATATATTATGTGTACAAAAAAGATTCTTGAACAATGTAACGATGACTTTATTGCTCAGTCTCTATAATAATGCTGACAAGTGCGTGTTGGATTCTCCAAAAGAAATGCATTTTTTGGAGGATCTGACACAGATACGACATCAAGATTTTAGAGAAGTAAGTCAGAAACAATGTATGTTGACAATGTATATAACTTAGAACATATTAGCAACAGTGCATATAACATCCTCACTTACCAATGACTAACTAGTTGGTGATAGCCAGAATCATGAGCAAGAACATGAGCTTTAGCTATTCGCCATAGCCAAACACCAGTGGCATGCCAAGTCGCGCAATAAACTTGCTTCCATTGAGGCTTATCATCTACTGGTGGCCTAGTTAACTCAATTGCCAAAGGTTTCAATGTGCCTTGAGGTGTCAAGAAGAACAAAGTTCTTGATCCATAAAGTACTGTCCCTTTGAGTTTATTCACTTTGTTCACATATGGCAAAAGCAAATCATGATAATCTAGGATGAACAACTTCTTTTGTTCAACTGCCTGCATTCATGCATTGGTTATATGTGTAAAGAACTTAATATTATCAGAAATATGACTTTATAGATCATGTATAAACCAAGAAATCTAGGGTTGAAGATAGTGTAATGTGTTGCCTATTGAGCGAGAGTGTTCGATTGTATTGACTTGTGAACAATTGAGCGACACATATAACTCTTGTTTCGAAGGCATGACTTGTGGTAAACCTTGGCTTGTCTCCCAAATAGTTCAACAAATTAACTAAATTTCGCGTTAAAAAGTAATTGGATGATTTTTTTTTTCTTTTCAAAGGCAAATTTAGGCTATTGAACTATTGGGGGACATGATTTAAAGAGTGACCTCAAGAAAGGTCACTCATGCAAGTAAAAAAAAAGGGTCAAACAATTGACCTGATCAGATATCGTCTATCCACAAACAAATCAAAAAAAATATTTTTTTCACAATTGAAAAAAATAATTGATGTGTTTATATATATATTAAACCTCTTCGACAGTCATAAATCCACCAATTTCTGTGTCAATTAGCTCTTTTGTGAATGCTGATTCAGGAGGTCCATACACCTCAGGGTCTAGCTTGCTCTTCAATGGCCATTCCTGTACTTAGCAACGAATTAGCGACAGATAAAATTATGCTAGTAACGAAGCAAAATAGTGATGGATTAACGATTAAGTTTGTAAGTAATTCTAGTTTTTTAAACATGATAAAGTGAAATTAAAAAGAATATGAAGGCAATAACATATAACGACAGATATAAACACCTGATACAGATAAGCTTTTACGGGAATAACATACCGTAACCAATCGTATACTATATGGATTCAAACCAGCTAAGGTTTGACGAGCAAATTCCAAATCTCTAAACCAAGAAAATTTGTCCCCTGTCATAAATATAAAAAAAAAACATATATATAATATTAATTTTCACAAAAGCAAAAAATTCAAACATACTAACAATGTTTGTAGTGGGATTTTTGGTGGAACATATCCTCCAAAAATGCCACCACATTCCTCTAGACATGTATCTGTCGATATTTAGTAAAGAGTTTGATTAATTTAATATGAGTTCCAAAAAGTAAGACATCTTTCTTAGTATCGAAAATAGGCCTAATGAACCCTAGTATACTATCCAAAAGGTTGCGATCTCTTTTAAGTGGCGGAAGATCGACTTCGACGTTGTAAAGCGAGTCGATGGCCGGAAAATGCGGAAACCCTAGATCGGAATCGGTGATGATCGATCGCAGTGCCGGCACGACGGCGTGTAGGACCGCGTAAAGGGTGTTGCCATTGAATGTTAAGCTCTTCACTTCTGAAAATGCTTCATCTCTTGGTACGTACGTAAAGTCACCCTTTGATTCGGATAATGGATCTGCATGCATGCACGAAAAAATAAGTCTGATGCACTAAACTTTTGCTATGTGCAAGGTTCAGAAAGAGAGGTAGAGTAAACAAAGATTTATTCTACATCGTCTTATTTTACATTTCTGTAAGAGATTGTTTAATTTCAACAGCTCGTACCATATGTGATAATTAATGTGTCATTCAAATGATATTTAGTGTTTTGTAAAGTGTGAGATGTGTAATTTTGAAAATAAGGAACAATTATCAGTTATTTTAGGGCAAAACTTTTACCATCATGACAAAAATTATAACGGATAACAGATCATGAAGCACATGACTACTATTTTTAACCAACATTAATACAAGCGTCATGTTCGAGTTTGACAATGACTGTGACTTCGACCATTCTCGACCCATCACCTAAGTCTCGCCATAGGATATATATATATATATGTTTGTGTTTCCCAACAATGAATCCCCCTCACAACATCTACCACATATACCATATCATTCATGGGAATCAAACCCATGCCCTTGATTTTTATACCACTTATTAGAATCTCAGTCATTTATCATCGTACTAAAAGATATGTCAGCTAGCAAGAACACAAGTTTTATTTCTTAATCAAGCCCATCAAGTATGTGTCATGTTCGAGTTCGATCATGAATCCAACCCATACCATCTCCCACCTATCACCTTCACAAGTTAACCTGGACATAGACAGAATATTGGAATTATCCAACAAACTACAACAGGTCAAATAACCATCTTACCAATGCTTATCAAGAAACTTTATCTATAACCACCTAACAAATAATCTAATTAATTACATACACATATTTTTTACACTATCGATGTATATTACAACAACAATAACATACCCAGTTAAATTCCACAAGTGGGGTCTGGGGAGTGTAAAATGTACGCAGACCTTACCACTACTATACCTCGTAGAGATAGAGAGGCTGTTTTCGAAAGACCCCATTCAAAATATCATCCCAAAAGCATAAAGTACTAGATACAAAACAAAAACGTGGAAAACAAATGATGATCTATAAAGACAATAAAAATAACAGATAAATGACAGACAATAACAACACAATATATAAAGACACAACTATCTCTACTAACCTACTATATTACGCGACCAGACATCATTCTATCTCTGCTCGTCGATGTATACTAAAATAAAAAAATTAAAATATTTACCTTTTTCACTTCTTGGTCTACCTGTCCTACACCTTCTAGGATAGGGCAATTTTTTTCCACCAAGTATTGGTCTTTTACCATCATCATTACCATCAGGATCACCAATATCATTATACACATCATAATCATAAATCCTCTCAAATTTTTTTCTTTCTCCAACTCCATCACCTCTTAATGTAACAAGTTCTTCCTCTCTTAACCTCCTTATTCCACTTGGAGTTTGAGATGGTAAATATGACTGCCATAGGAAAAAAAATAAACTTGTTATTTAGCGATAATAATATAATTATTGATATGGTATATTTAACGACAATAATAAATATCAGTATTTACAACCAACACTCTGTATAAATAATATTATAGACTTTAGCAATTTTGAATGTAATGACACTCAAATATCAGCAAAAATGAAATTCTTATCGCTTAAGCGTTTATAAGAGTTGGTCACACAGTTCTACATGCTATGTCAGAACAAATGACAAATATATACTATAGTTTTCAAAATATTGAATGTTATATGATTAATTAGTATTGTTTATTCATGTACGATAGCATACTCGATATAATTCGATAAATAGAGTCTACAAAAATATAAAATATATGCAGATCTTTTCTTTATTTTTATGTGATATAAACGTTATTTCTACTAAGTTCTCAACTCAATGTAATTCGATAAATAGAATCTAAAAAAATATAGAATGTGTGCGGATCTTTTTTTAACCTTTATGGGGTATAAACATTATTTCCACTAAGTCCTCAACTCAATATATTTACAAGAAAAATAAGATTGTACATACACTAGCAAGAAATGAATTTAAACTGATTTTACTATTCTACGATCATCAATTATCATGAAGAATTTTCACGTACTGATTCTTTTATTCTTATTTTTTATAATCGCGATGTTCGAAACAATTCATATATTTATTCTCTTTCTTGTATGGGTCCCATTATTCATGCAAGTGTCAATATCTTTCTTATTTTCCAAAATTTTAATATTGGACAAATGAATGTCACTATGGATTTTTTTTAAAAAAAAATAAGGACCATCAATATATATATATAGTAATAATATAGTAACATCATGTTTGTTTTGTACTATGATAATAATAATAAATGTATAAATTTAATAGGACCACAACCCTATCTTTTTGGTATCTAAGTGAAAAAAACATGAAATATAAAACAAAAAGTAGTACTAGATTTTTTTGCAAAAATTAATGGACGCATATGTGGTCCAATGCTAGATTTTTTAAATTATTTATCGTACTTTTCTTTCTCAAATAATTATTTATTATTATTTTATTTCAAATTATCTATCGTGATTTTTCTCGATACTTTTGTTTCATACCCTCCTATTTATTTGGAAAAGTGAAGTTGGACCAATTATCTTTTAAAAAAAAACATTAATTAGTAAAATATTAATGGAGTATATGGGAATTAATGTTTCAAATTATTTTCATCAATTTCGAAAAATCTATTCTTTTTTTAAACTCTGTGTCCTGTTTAAAATTATGATATGTGTATATATACTTAACTTATAAGATAATTACAATAAATTTTTACGATCGATATATATATTAATGATAAAGAGAATAACTAACATAGTTTCATAGTAAGAAAATCTTTATATTGTCAATATACTCATCATTATGAAAATTATAGTTTAGACGAAGAAATTATGATAAGAGGTATAATGTTAGCGTATATAATTCAAATCAATTTTTCAATAACAATAACGTATTTTCATCATGAATAAATAAATAAAAAGAAAAAGGTAAGAAAAAATGTCCTTAAATTATGTGAAATGAATAAACGTGCCCTTCGTTTCAAGTTAGGTCCCAAAATCTGGATCAGACTATCAACGACAAGGACATTTTTGGACCAAAATATTGACAGCAATGACATTTTTGTCCAAATTATAAACGAATGATATTTTTGTTCATTTCACGTAGTTTAATGATATTTTTGACCTTTTTTTACGTAAATAAATAAATATAGGGGAATTGTTTGCAAACCTTATTGGTGAAGAAAATTCTTTTTTGAGGATTATCAAATTTGGAATGAACCCAAGAATCACATGTAATTACAATTTTGCCAAGGGCAAAACCGTCAATTACCATATTCTTCACATACATTGGTTTGCGGTGCTGATTTTCTATTAAAATTGCACCAACGTCCCCAAAGTCTTCAGGAGTTTCAAATTCGACCTCATATTCTCTGTCACCATTCACATTTCGTCCACGGCGTGCAAATTCCATAATGCTTGGCTTCTCAATTCCGGTCTCTTTAAATGAGGAACAAAAATAATTAATATATAATATAATAAAAGTCGGTAAAAATTAGCGTAAAAGAGATATTAAAACGATAAGACGATTCAACATTTTGATTTTTTATAGATTCCTTTCGATTCGCCAGGATCAGGATCAAGATCAAAATGAATGTGCATTCTTTTGATGGCACACGAAAATATACTTCTAACCTCTCAATAATCAATTATCAGAATTTATGATTAAAATGTGATTTAAAATTAATATATTATAATTTAATATTTAATTATAGTGAATTTATTAATATAAATACATATTTTGGCAAAAAATATTAAATTTAGGCCCATACAATACTAGAAGGCTAGATCAAAAATATATTTAAAATATTCCTATTTTTTTAATTATATATTTGAATTATCAGGTTTACAAGTTTTTTTACCTGAATTATCGATAATTATTTATCAAAACATATCTTAACTATCAAGTGTTTCTTCTTTTTTTTACCTAAATAATGGTGATATTTTAGGTTCTGATACGAGAATAATTGATAGTCGAGATTGTTTTGATAAATACCTGATAATTGTTCAGATAAAAAATTCAAAACACAAAAATAAAATTGAAATAAAAATTAAATACTTTTTTTTTCTCTTCCTTTAAGATAGGTAAACAAGCTATAAATTAAATAACCTATTTAGCTATTCAATTAAGTTGGCCAAGCATTACAAAAATAAATTAAATGAGTAATAAAAGTCTTAATTACCTATGAGCCCTAGTACAATTTCCTCTGAATATATAATAATATTTTTATTATTTTATTTATTTTTATCTAAATAATTTAATTTTGAACTTTTTGTTATACACGGAATCATATGATTTGTAGCATTTAAACTCAATTGCTAATTTTATAATTTTTTTATTTTGATATTTATTCTTCATTTTTATTTTTAATTTTACAATCAACGTTTGTCCGTTAGTTTTAAAAATTTCTTAGACAATTTTTTCAAAACAACACAAAGAAATCTCAGTCGAATAAAAAATTGCTCAACGACTTTCGAAATTTCAACTGCACTGCCATACAAATTAGAATGTAATGAGTATATACATTAAACTTCGAACACTCTTGATGAAATTTCTTATTTCGCCAGTGCTATCCTACCTTCAACCAACACACATAGTGGCGGAGCCACATACATTTGAGGGATGTCAACCCACACCCCTATGTCGAAAAATTACACTTTTAAGCTAGGAAAAAATAGTCTGTCATGTATAAATATTACATATTGACACCCCTTGGCTTCTACACGATTTTACTTCTCTAAATATTGACTGGCTCCGCCACTGAACATACATATAAAAATGAAACAAAGAGAGAACACACTTTTATTTACGGACGAAACAACAACAACATACCTTGTGAAATCTCACAAGTGGGTCTTGAAAGGATAGAATGTACGCAAATCTTACCACTACCTCATAGAGATAAAAAACCTGTTTTCGAACGACAAAAACATAAATAGAAATTAATGAGTGAATGAATATACTTACTAGGATCAACCTCAGCAGCCACAATACACAAAAGTAGTGATTTACCAAACAAATCACCAATATCATCAAGTCCTCTTGATAAACTTAAATTAGTTCCTTCAAATGTTCTTTGAACAGTCACCACTGCTTTTACACTTGTGAATTTTTCATTAGAACTTACCACATAGGTGGATTTTTCACTTGAACTTAACACAGCCTTAGTTCTAAAATGAATCTTTTTTTGTGGTTTAAGATTTGTATTTAAGATATTTGTTGGAAAAGAGGCTAAGAATAATGGATTAGTATTATTCCAATGTGGAATTAGGGTTTTTGTAGATTGTTGAAGATGAGGTTTCAACATTTTTTTTAAGAATTTTGTTTGGTAATTTGTGTTGTGGTCTCTAAGAAGTTCTCTTTATGTAAATGTTGGAGTTTTGCTAGGGAAGTTTTTTGGTTTTTTGTTGGTGTTATATAGATGGTGGAGTTTTTTGGTAGTAGTCGGTATGCGAGTTCGATCGAATTGAGTAGATTTTGATCAAACGGTGTGTTTATATTAATAAAGTTATTAAACGCGTATAAATATTAAATTTAGAACTCAATTAATTACTATCACTTGAAATTGTCGTTGTAAAATGTAGAACTCATAAAGTTGAAACCCTAGCTTCGTCTCTGGACCATTAGATTCATTAGATTTTACTCCATCTGTTTTAATTTGTTTGTCTTTTTTTTAGTTCGTTATAAAAATGATATCTCTTTCTTATTTTGACATCTTTAATTCTAATTTTTCATGTAACATGTTATTTAATAGCACAATATTAAAAGATATTTTGTTACATTCAAGGTCTTTATGATTTAAGATCATAAAATTCAAAAAAATTCTCTATGTTTTTAAACTATATGTGAATTTAAAATCAGATAAACAAATTAAAATGAAAAAAATATTTATTTTGACAATTTATATGCATTAAAGGTGCTAATTAGTTTGTTAGCACATTAACATGTCCTTCTAAACCCTAGCTAATCTATAATTTGTATAGGTAGTAACAAAAGAAATTCATTCAAATTATATATATATATATATATGTATATATTATTTTTTATTTTAATAATGTGAGGCGTGATTACTGCAGATTCACCTTCGCTTGAAGAACCTAACTTAGCTTTAACAATCTGAGGGATGATTACTGCAGGTCCACTTTCGCTCGAAGAACCTAACTTAACTTGGCTAATAAATTTTATTTAAAAAGATACTCTAAACGACTACATAAAAGGTCTATAGAGGATCAAACTTGCAAGGGAAAACTTGCAACTTGTAAAAAAAATTCTACTTTGAAAGATTATGTGTATCATATGTGGAAAGATTATGTTAAAACTTTCAAATTTGTATGACTTTTTTGATAAATAAATACTTGCAAGTTGTAGTTACACATTATTATCAATTATCAAAAATGGATAATTTTACAAATATTTATTAGTCTAATTAATCAACAAATACATTCAATTGAAAATTAGCTCCTTAGACATGTATATGGCCAATTCCTCTTAAAGAAAACATATTTTTATTTATTTTATTATATTATATTATATTATATTATAATAATGTTGGATTCTTTTTATTTTTAAGATAGATAGCAACATATAAAAAAGAAGCTTCTTGTCAATTTAACATATGAAAAATGATATTCTTGGCTCTCATTTTTAATATTTTTAAAATTTTGACTTTTCTAATTGGCTTTGGGACCAATTGGGAAATCTTATATGTGGTGGTGTCTGTGTCCTCCACAAATCTTATCTTTGACATTTCAAATAGTTTTTATTGGGAACAAGTTTTCTCGGAATTATAGCATAGAAAAATTGTATCTTACACGAATTATCATGTGTGATAAAAAAATTAAAAAATATTTTGAAAAATATAAAAATATGTAACATTTTTTCTTTTGTGTCTATTCCACTACTAAAAATATTGAAATTAGCTATGAATTTTGTCACTGTGTCGCTATTTTGCTCATAGCTAACCAAAATCTGTCGCTAAGTAAAATTAGCAAAGAATTTTGCTGTTTAGCTACAAAATTTGCCCGTTCCTAAATCCAATTGTTTTTTTAGTAGTGTTCCTTCCCTTGTTTATTCTTCCTTGGTTGAAGAATAAAAAGTTTTAGGTACAACATGATTCACATGCGATTTATCATCGACATAATAATTTTACATGGAAAGATTTGGAGATCGAGGAGCAAGGTAAAAAAGTTAGTTGATAATCGAAGATGTTCTAATTTCTTTATCAGTAGTGTTATTGTTATTATTATTATCTCATTATCTTATTCTTCAATTTTAGTATAAATACATGTTGTTTCATTTGTTTTACTATCTCGATTTTTGTTATGCTTTATCTGAGCCTAGGATCTATTAAAAATAACTTCTTCAGATAAAACTACTTACACTATTCAATTTGCAACTAATATCATTTTCATCTTTGAGCATAGAGACAAACCAACAACTTCAAAACACTTGGAACCAAAAATAAATAAATTAGCGATCGATAAAAAGATTATGTTAACTTTTTAGGTCATTAATTTGCCTAAAGATGAGTCAAAATTGGTTGAATAATGAGTTATAGCCCGACTCAATCACCTCAAAATTACATTTTAATTATTTATATTGTCTGCATTCTTGTAATTTGTGTTAATTACCAAAAAAAAAATTGTAAAACATTTTTCATTATTATGAATCAATTTAAACTACATATATGATCCTGATCAACTTAATGTTTGGATAATCTGACCTTAATTGTGCCCAAATGATATTTAAAAATTGAACCCATCAAATTAAAATCTTGAATATGTGACGTGGACTATGGTGAAGCTATAGGCACGGTTTCCTAGGACAATATGGATGATCCTGTAAATGAATGAACTAGTGAATGATATACATAATTTTTATAGGATCCAGGTAACTTATTTTAGCATTTAGGGTCGATGAAATACAAATTCGGAGTTTTTGTCTTAGTTTTTCGATATGATTAGAGTTCAAGCATTGATAGAGTTTTTGACTAACTACATACTTTTCTTCTTAGATTTGAGTTCAAGCATTGATAGAGTTTCATGTTTGATCTTGCGCGAATTCAATTTGTCGCAATGAAGAAGTTAGAAATTTTATTAAGGATATTCAAGATGTAAGATATATGTATGAAAAATAAGTATAATTTTTTATATATAAAATATAATTTTTTGATGAAGAATATCTAATTGGATACTCTGGGCTCTGGCCCAAACATTTTCAAAAAGGGGTTTCAATTAGGGCCAAAGGAATTCAAATGCAAGCTATAAGGTACATACTCCACTTATACTCAATTTTTTTGGGGAAAGGATCAAATATATCGTCAAATATGGAGAAAAGGCTTATTTATGTCATTCATCAAAAGTTTTGTATCTATGTCATTGCTGTTTGAGAAAAAGCTCATTTCCGCCATTATTTTGTAACTCTGATTTTGCAAAACTACTCAAACAACTTTTAACACTTTAATTGGAGTTATGGATTAAATATACTTTTTTTGCTCCTTCTTCCTCGAGAACACGTGAAGAACACCATAACTTCAAATTTTTCAACTTCTTCAATTCTTCATGAAATCACTTCAAATTTCAAGAGTAGCGTATACCAAAACTCAATATCTTTTTGTTCGAATTCAACCTAACTCAACAAGATACAATTAAAATTTGTTCAAAGTTTAAAAACTTCAATCTCCTTTAATAGCAGAATTTTCTCCACAACTCAAAATCACTTGAAATTCTGAATATAGACTCAGAAACGATAGGAAAAGGCTCAAATATGCCATCGAACTTTAAGAAAAGGCTCAAATATGTCATTCCTTAAAAGTTTGGTCTATTCACTAACTTCAAAAGCTCGAGCAATGTCAACTTACAACTCACTCTTCACACCACCACTATTGAGAGTCAAACTCACTCTCAATTACAACTCACTCAAAGTAAACTATTTCTTACAATATTTGTCCCTAAACAAAGATTCTAAAAGACTGTCAAACAAACTTGAACAATCAAGAAAACCTAACTCTAGATCTTGTTTGAATGCTCTCCTCAGATCAAGTGCTCGTGCTCTTGCTTGAATGCTCTCCCCAGTCTCAGATTGCAGAAGCTACGTCTTCTAGGGTTGATGATTGTATTTATATTGAACCCTACAGACATTCCATATAGGACTCCTTTCTTGAATAGGGCACCCGATTCTTTCTTTTTCCTAAGATGAGTAAATTAAAAATAGGGGAAATAGAAAGAAACTAAAGCAAATAAGGAGAAAGACTTCACAATGTGAAACATAAAGAGGGAATAGAGAGTATTTATAGACAAATCAATTAGCACAACCTTTGACTATCTTTAGTTATTCAATATATATCTGATACACGCTTTAAGAAGCAATAAATATAATTATATTTTTATTATATCGTATGGACAAAGGATTAAATATATAATAATACTTGTGTATTTATGGAACCATTGGAGATAATATAATATTAATGATTAAATTATACACCCTTAATACTTGAAATTCCATCAGCTAGAATTGCACAAAAAAAATTGAAATATATTAATCCATTGTCTTCATTCATGTGTCACTTATTTTTTAAAAATCAATTATTCAAAATATACTGTTTGACACACAAATCTAGATGTATGTCCCTTTCTGTTTAAAATGAGTGATTACATTTTTTCAAAGAAAAAAGTTTGTACTGGTTGAGCAGAGCTGTACAGTTTTTTTTTTTCTCTTCAAATTGATGACATTCGAAATATTTTGGCTCATTTTATTTGTTTACCGAACGTTCTTTTTTGTTATAGGTTGAAGATTTATACATTATGAATTCTTGAAATGTATTATTGCTTTTTTGTTAGGAATTTGATTAGGATCTGTTTAGCAAATTTTAAGGAATTGGAATATGAAACTACGCTACTTTCCATTTAAATCGTAATTGAATTTAAATATGATGAATCATTATCTATGAATCTAGTTTTTAGAGAATATATCCGACAAGATTTATTTTAAGGAATTTTTATAAATTTGCAAAAGATTCAAATATATTGAAATTTGTTACTTACACTATGTGATTACTAAAATTTTTTACTTATTTTAATTAATTGTTGAATTTGAATGAAGAACATAATATTTTAGACCAAACAACAATGTATATTTATCCTCACTATGTCATCATCAACAAATATTTTAAGAGGATACAAATTTTTAGTCAAGATCTGATTAATAACTTTTTTTGACGAAAAATTATATATAATAATTTTTTTTTATGTATATATCATAAATATCGAACCTCCTTTGACTAGTTAATATATTTACTTGTTAAAATTTTAAATCCTTTGAAAAAAATTATGACTCCGCCACTTATCTTAATAGGCTCCATTCTGCTATTTGGAAGTTTAGAATAAAAGTGTATATTGCCCCAAAAAATTCATACGACATAAATAAATGTGGGGTCCATGATTTCTGATATTAAAAGAAAAGTTCATGAAGCACATAAATGAAGCAAACATATTGACGTTGAGTTGTACGCTCTTCACATTTATTAGATAGTATAACAACACATATTCAGTAAAATTTCATAAGTGGGGTCAGGGAGGTTAGAATGTACGCAGACCTTATCATTATTTCATAGAAGTAGAGAGGTTGTTTCTTCGAAATCCTCGTCTAAAATTGAATTGTTTAAAATTTTACGAAAAATATTTTATCATCGCAAACACTAATACTGGTAAGGAATTCACATATCTTGAGGCGGATTGTTGTCTTTGTCCTTAAAGATATTTCACTTCATGTGAATACATCCCTCAAGATTCAACACCTCTTCTACTACAAAAATTACGAACCAAAATCTAATAAAGATCAATTTTGTGAACAGGTGGAGCGGAGCAGATATAGGACGAGTTTAGAACTATGTGGGATGAGACGGGTTTAAAATTATGCACGATGGGACAAGTGTGGGACAGGTTGAAGTAATTCATTTTAAAATTAATACGGCACGGGGCAATTTGCTGGTTTATGCGGGTTTAAGGTACCAACTAGGAAAATCAAAAAAATTAAATTTTTGTTATTAGGAAAAATTCAAGATATAAATTTTTTATATTTTTAATTAAAAAAAATATTTTTCTTAACAAATGCATCAAGAATTTAATTGGAAGAAATGATTGCAATAGAGTGACAACTCTTTTCTTTTATTTTTCAAAATAAATTGTCAAGTTATAAATTTTTTAGTTAAGTTCAAAATATAAAGTCAAATCATAAAATTTTTTATCAAGTTATCTAAAATGGGGATAAAATCATGTAATAATTTTGAAAAATAAACCATTCTCTAATTTCAATACAAAATTTTATTTTAGCATATATTAAATATAGAACACTAACGTTAAAGAACAACAACATAAAATGCTAAAGCTAAAGAACGACACAACAATTCAAACATAAGATATACACTACTATAAGACGTGAATTCCCAACAAAATCCATTGGAAATGATGTCTTGTTAAGACGTTTTCGATAGATGTTCTGTCAAAAATTCCATAACAGTATTCTGATCAGAACGTTTGTCGAAAACTCAGATTTAAGCATATCAAATACCACAATAAGCCTTGAAAGCATCATCTGGAGCTCCACAGCCAGTTTGTGAAGTTACATACTTAAATAATCCAAGCATTTCATATGGTTTAAAGAGTAAAGGGTGTTGTTCATCCACAAGTTCTTTTGGGGCCTTTATGAAGTGACCTGGTTTTGATAATGTAAATAATTGAATGGAAAATCTATCATTTTCTCCTGCCATTGCTACTTTATGGATGGGAGAATGCAATCTACCATTTGTCCATGCCTGTACAAATTCATTCGCATCGTCAGTACATAAAATTCAAATTTTGTCTTCACTTCTAAAACTACGTATATTTTTTAATAGATACCCCTATTCAAATTTTTATTTAGAAAATCATCGATTAGAAATGAACAAATGCATATGACAACATTTTTGGAAAGTCGAGCAACATAAGTTTTAATCAAATATCAAGATTTATTTTCAATTTTGCATGATGAAGAAACTAAACATATAGTCCCAACCTATTGCCCTAATTCTATTGAAATATTGTCTGGTATGCATCAGATCCTCTCAAAATAATTTTTTTCTTAATAGAAAGTCATTCAAAAGTCATTTTCAATTTTGAAGGAAAATAACATTAAAAGTCTATGCATTTTTTTTAATAATTCAACAGTACGAGTGAAATAACATTTTTAGAGATCAGAAAAAAAAATAGTTAAATTAAACATGTACCTCCAATTGATGTTACTTGAAATTCTTCACAAATAACATTCAGTATCGTATGTCAGATCCTTTTAAAAGCTATGCATTTATGAATCCAATAGGATGCAACAATTTTTTTTTTTAAAGAATCCAAACAACAAACATATCTTAACAAATATGTAAGACTTACTTTGAAGGAATCACCAGACAAAACAGCATAAGAATTTGGTGAAATATTGACATCAATCCACTCTCCATTTTTATTGATTTGCAATCCACTTACTTGATTTTGTGATATAAAAGTCAAAAAGTTACCATCTGTGTGGCCACCTAATCCCTCTCTTTTAGTTGATGATGACCCCTTGTAATGTGTAAATCTAAATAGGACATAATTGGGATCCAACAATTCATCAATCTTATTTTCTACTCCCAATTTTTCCAAAATCATCCTCTTCAACATTTCATCCAATTCCACAAGTGGATTTGAGTAAGATTTTATCAAATTGCTGTCCAAAAAATAATAATAATCAATATATATAATGTTAGTGTATAAACATAGAAAGAAGGTTGATTTATAGATCATACACAGACAATTTTATTGTTATTAAATTTAAACATAATGATAAAAGTTTGACATACCAATTGATACGAATTTTCATCGACACGTTTTAACTAAGTTTTACAATTCACACACAGACAACTTTATTATTACTGAAATTCATAATCTGCTGATCATATGAATATAAATAAACAACTGGATCGCTGATCCAAGACTCTAATCAATACACAAATTAAATTAAACTTAAACATAATGATAAAAGTTGGCATACCAATTGATATGAATTTTCATCGAAAAGTTTTAACTAAGTTTTACAATTCACAATACAGATAACTTTATTATTACTGGAATTCATAATCTGCTGATCATATAAAGATAAACAAACAACTGGATCGCTGATCCAAGACTCTAATCAGTACACAAATTAAATTAAATTTAAACATAATGATATAAAAAGTAGACATACCAAAAATCAGAATTTCCATGAGGCCAAAAGATATGAGCAAAATTTTCAAGACTTTGAGGATTGAGCAAATCAGGAATACACAAACTCTCATACAATGGCAAGTTTGGAATCATCCCCATGTAGCCATGTAATGGTTTTTCTGATAAATTTTTCAATTTTGTCTCTAAAGGAAATTCAAATATTTGTTTTGAAATATCAAACATGCCCTTTCTAATTTCATTAGGAACTTTATCATATATTGCTTCAAAACAACCAAATTCTTGTAAAGCTTCAAAAACTTGATTTTTTTTGGATTCCCATTGTGGAGTGTTTGGTTTTAGTTCTTGATGGTTGGAAAAATCTATGGTGGGAACTTCAACTAATTTGGTAGATGCCATTTTAGAATATGAACAAAGAGAAAAAGAAAGTAGAAAGACTTCAAAGCTTACTTTAGAAAAGAGGAAATAATAGGTGTGTATATATAGGCACATAATTCAAAGGGAGGGGCACCTTGTTGGCGGTGGCGGTGACGGAGGCAGGATAATCTTTAAGCGGGTTTAAAATTTTAAAAGGTAGATATACAAACTAATCAAAAAAGATTCACTAGTTGTTGGGACATACATAAAATTTATCTGAACCACCTTCAATAAAAAAATTTACTATTTATATATAGTTAAAATAATTTTTTTTTATGTATGTATACACACAGACTGATGATGAACTTTTTTTTTTTTTTTTGATTAATTCGTACATTTACTTTTTCATATATTAAAATTCTTTAATAAAAATCCTTGCTTCCCCATGATATATAATGTGAAATGTATGAACAAGATCAGTACTATTTCATGAAAAAACACATAGTACACGTCTGATCTTTTCTTAAATATAATGTGAACATATAAAAGATATCGCAACTAGAGATTTATCTGAACCATCTTCGATAAAAAATTATACATGATTAAAATTATTTTATATATATATATATAACAAATGTTAAATCCTCTTTCATTAGTTCGTATATTTATTTTTCTCATATTACTCCGTCACGATTATTCAATAACTTAATGTATGTGTATTGCTTAATTCCGTGCTCCACTTGAATTTTCTATTTTTCATACCATCTTTGTTTCATAAACAAAACAAAAATAAAGTTAGTTTTTAGTAATAATTCAATTTTTTTTTCCAAATGGTTTTTAGTAATAATTCATGAACCTTGATTTTTGTGAAAGGTCTGTTTTATAGGTATATGTGTTGATTGTCGGGGGTTGGGGGTTCAAATTATTTGTTAAACTTTTTATAAAAAAAATTGATTATTTATGATTTAAAAAATTATATTTTTTTTAATAAAAATTTGTATTATCTTTAACTCCGTCAATAAAAGAAATCAAGAAAATATTGTTTGCCTTCTTATATTTTCTTCGCTAACATTCATGTTGTTGAACTTGTTTTGTACTTTCTTTTTTGAATTTTGATAAGTCAGAGTAATACTTTTATAAAAAATATGTATTAATGATCGAAAAGTATATATTTTAAAAAAGTGAATAGCAAATTTTTTTCTTATATTTGTTTAAATTTTCAAGCATTACAATTAGCATATGTCACGATTCGGATTTAGGGTCTAGGAGTAACATGGCGAATGAAAATCAGAAAGTCCCGAAACAAGCCTCATAGCATCCAAAAAATTATTTATTATATTTTTATTAGTTAATGTGATTAAAAAAAGAAGAAAATGATTCTTTAAAAATAATATTTCTATTAGGAACACAATATGTTTAAAAAGAAAAAATGTATATATTTATTTAAAGAAAGGCATTTCTGACCTATTTGATAACGATAAGAATATTTTTTGGACCAAAGTATCAATGACAAGGGCATATTTAGACCAACGTATAAATCAACGATATTTTTATTTTCTTCATATAGTTTAAAGACATTTTTAACCCTTATATAAATTTTAAATTTTTTTTAAATATCATATCAAGACAGACGATGTTACTCAAAATAAAATGCAAAACATATATATATATATATATATAATATCTTCTTAATAAATACAAAAGTACATTTTATTATTATTATTGTTATTATTTGGAGTTATTGAATCATTCTGTGAAAGTCTGTCATTCATCCCATCACATGATAGTTTTGGTCCCCCCAATTATATTAACAAAAATTTCATATATTTTTTATTTATTTATTTTATTTATTACGTCATTTGTCTTATTTTAGTTGTCAGATATATTTTAAAAATAATTGTCCCAAAATAGTTGTCAATTTAGATAATTAAGAGAAAATTAATTATATTAATTATTCTAGAATTAAGAGCTAGACACGTATATAGATAAAAAGTTTAGTTATTTATAGGAATATATTAGTCAAACAACAATTCTATCGCTTAAGCAAAGCGAAAGGAACGAGATTGATCACGGAAGAACTGCTACCTCCTATCTTTATTACCTTTCTAAGCAAAATCATCTCTGAACAAGGTTCTAGCACCATGCCAAATGTGTCCGAAGAAGAAGAGCAATCAATTTTATTTTTAAAAATTATGTCACATCTTATCATGACAATTAAAGTGGGATGGAGAGGGGTGTTCATAGTTCGGTTTGGATCAGTTATTGATTAAAATCATAATCAAACAAATTTAGTTGGATTTTAAATTTCTAAAATCAAACCAAAGCAAATAAAAAAAAATAACCATCAGTTTGGATCGGTTTGGTTTTTTTTTTTTGGTTACTTTTAAGTTTGAAAGTAACAAGTTTGTTGAGGGCATACACATCTCGATAGACACAAACACCTAGTACATATCCACAGAAGGCTATTATGGATTCAATTAAGCAATAGTATTAGAGTTATTATTACACGAACAAAGCGCTTTAATTAAGTAATATTAAAGTTATTATACACGAATAAGGTGATTTAATTAAATAATACTAAATTCGTTATACGCCAAAGATCAAATCTTCATAGGATAAACCCAATCTCAACAACCAAATAACTAGTCGGGGAGGGGTACAAGAAAATCATATACCAAAATACCAACAATAAAATTTTCAAATATAAATAGTAAAGTCAAATATTTAAATTAATTAAAATATAACAAAATATTTATATATTATTTATGAATACTATATAAATAATTATAAAATTTTTATATATAATTATTTGGTTCGATTTGATTATTTTTGCGTTTTTTTTAGTAAAACCAAAACTAAACCAAAAAGTATCGATTTTTAAAATTTAAAAATCAAACCTAATCAAATCAAATCAAATATCATACTTTTAATCGATTTGGTTAAGATTGCGATTCGATTTGGTTGTTTAACCATAACCATGAACAGTCCTAAGGAAGAGAGTATATGATTAGATATAATGTATTTAAAACATGTGAAACACACCAAATATGAATTTATGTCCTATGCTTCTTATAGCCTGCCACAAAAAAATATCATCTTACCAGGGCGAGGCAACTAATTATGAGGGGGTTCATCCGAATCTTCTTCAATAAAAAATTATATTAAATTATTTATGAATAGTTAAAATTATTTTTTATTTAATATATAGTAGATGTCGAACCCCCTTTCACTGGTTAGTGTGTTTATTTTAGATTTTGAATTTCTTTAATTAAAATTTTTTGGATCTGCCACATCTTACTATAATTAGAAATAATTTAACTTTAAAAGTATATTCTTAATGAAATGATTTACAACGACACAAATATCTAAATATTATTTTTAGATCATAAATTTTAAAAGTCTTTTATTTTTTTTAAATATCATGTCAAATTAAATGATGCCACATAAAATAAAATGGAAGATGTATCTATTTTAGTGAAATAACACTAGAGGACTCATACAACTATTTCTTTAGACACATGAAAAATTGCCCAATTGATTTAATTGCATGTTTTTTTAAAAAAATAAAAATCAAGTAATTTAAGAGTATAAGTGTCATTTGCCTTATAACATAAAGCTAGTTCTATAATTTTAGGACAAATTGTAATATATATATATATATATATATATATATATATATATATATATATATATATATATAATGTTTCTCTTAAGTTTGTGTTGATACCTCCAACAAATCAGCGGAATGTAACGACCCAGCTCGCTAGTAATATTGTCCGCTTTAGGCATAGGCTTGCACAGGTTTAAAACGTGTCACTAGTGGGTAAGATCTGTTTACTTATATATCAAACATCTCTCCTATGTCGCTCTCAAGCGCCCTAGTCGAACCAGATAGGCCGATCCACGCCAGTGGAGAGGGTTTTGCTGATGTGAAACTTCTAGCTAAAGATTGGTTGTTACACACCCCCCTCTATGGACTCAGTGTCCTCGCTGAGGTTTGTCCCACTGTACGGGATTCGCCTAAACTCGGTTGAACTCTGGTCCCACATCGACAAGGCTGACACAGGAGTAGGTCTAGACCCAAAGCGGACAATATCACTGGTTGAGTCGTTACATGGAAGCTCCGGGTAGATTTATTCCAGCAGCTTGAATACTTTCAGTCTTTTGTTACCATGTATATACAATTTAAACATCAAAGCCAAGTAATATAACTAGAGCATTCAAATGAAAAAAGACATACAAAGGAGATAAATCGCGCGAAAAATGAAGCTTATGATGTTAAATAGTAATGCTAAAGTTATATGGACATGGTGGAATTGTCACTTCAACAGATCCTTCAAGCATTTGACAGACTTTCCTCATAGTAGGCCTTGTTGATGGATCCTCCTGAATGCACCAAATACCAACCATCACGAACCTCTCGAGCTGTTTCTTGTCATTCAGAGTCTCGGAATGAAATTCCACCAGAGCTTCCAATTTTCCTTCTTGAAAGCAATCTAGAACCCAATCTGTAAGAATCGCCTCTGGTCCGTAGCTCTCCTCATTCTCATAATTTTTTCGACAGGTGATGATCTCTAGTAGTAGTACACCAAAGCTGTAAACGTCCACCTTAACCGTGACTTGGCTATGCCTGAACCATTCTGGTGCAACATAACCTCTTGTCCCTCTAATATTAGTATCCGTTCGACTCTGGTTGATCATCAGCAGTTTAGACAAGCCAAAATCTGATATTCGAGCAACGTGATGATCATCAAGGAGAATGTTCTGAGGCTTTATATCACAATGGATGATCTGCGTAATGCACTCTTCGTGGAGGTATGCAAGTCCCCTTGCAATCCCCATCGCGATATTTGTCCTCTGGCTCCAACTAGGCTTCTGATCACCAAAAATTAAACTTGCAAGAGCGCCATTACTCATATACTCGTAGACCAACAAACGATGAGGCCCCTCGTTACAATATCCAATCAGACGGACTAAATTCTTGTGATGAGTCTGACTAATCACATTTACTTCAGTCATGAATTCTTTCTCTGCCTCATGAGCAACTCTGTCCAGCTTCTTTACAGCGACTACGTTTCTTGAACCGATAGGCATTACCCCTTTGTAAACAATCCCAAATGCACCCCTTCCTAGCTCTTCCTTGAAGTCTTTCGTGGCTTCTACAAGTTCTTTGTAGGTAAAACTATGACAGATAGAGTCTGCAACATGACTCGTTGGGCGATATGTCTTCACTTTCTTTTTGTAAATGTGGAAGAATCCCCAACAGAATACACTGATGAAAAGGAAATTTACCAACACAGAGCTGCCTAAGAGCGCGGATGTAATAACTGTCCAACTTTTCCAATTCTTGCTTCGACGAAATCCTGAATTTGGAAGGCCAGGAGTAATTGGAACACCATCTTTCCTTATTTTCATAAACGCTTTCGCATTCAGATTGGTGTCTATTCTCCCATTCGACAGCGGAAGCTTCTTTTTCCAGCAACTATTGCTTCTAAAAATAGCAACAGCACAAAAACAATCATTCAAACAAGCACTTTGGCAGTCTTGTTCAGTTGAAGGGCTAATTAGCTGGAAGTCAGATTTTGGCCAATCAGTATCCTGAATCGTTATCAAACTGTAAAAATCTTCAGGTGAACCCCTTCCAACTTCATCACAACTTATCGAAAAATCTGGTTTGCAGTCGCCATAAGCATCGTTTGGATCAACCAATGAATATCCTTTCGGACAGTTACAAACTGGTCTATTGTTTGCACCAAGATTGCATACATTGTTGTAACCACAAGAACCAGGTCCCCTGGCTCCATCAATTTCGATGCATATATTATCCGGTTGAGACCACAGAATACTCCAGCCACTGCTATTTGAAGTCCTTGAATGATAATAAAGACTAAGAACTCCATCAAAGTTAAGTGTCACACGATAATAATTGTCCGAAGCTGAAGGAATGGATTGCGGAGTAAGATTTTGCCTTTGATTGTTTCGTCTCAATACATACACCACGCCATTCTCTCCGAAAACCAACTTATCCCCTGAATTTGTTTCATTTGTTGTATCAGAAGTTCCACTATTATAGTACTCATCATCATAATCAGTATTGGAAGGCACACTTTGTGTAACAAGCACCAAATTCCCATTATCAAGCATCCGAAGGTAAAACCTACCTGTCGAGACATAATATAATTTATCAATCAAAAAGTACTCTGTCTAACTGTTAGGACCACACGTGAGGGTGCGTGTTAAGACATACATCAATAACTATTCTTCAATCCTAAACATGTAATCCCGTGAGATGAATGCCACGCGACATGCCACCTCACCAACTAGGGGTAAAAAGAACTCCTAGAAAGCATAGGACCTAAAGAAAAATATACTACCATGAGTAAAACAAGTTAATAATTATGAATCCTCGTAATACAAGTATCGCGCTAGTAACATAACATAATTTAAATAGTCGAATGAGTTGGTCACACAATTCAACATATACAACAATAAATCTAGAGAAATTCGACAAATGGAGACTGGGGAGGGTAGGATGCACCAAAACTTTATCCCTACCTTTGTGGGGTAGAGAGGTTGTTTCTGATAGATATAGTTCAATGCATACCTTGAGTGAAGTTAGCTTGTGACTTTTGAGCAACAACAACATAATACAAGTATCTTGTTAGCAACATAACATAATTGAACAATCGAATGAGTTGGTCACACAATTCAACACATACAAGTGAGGTCTGGGGAAAGTAGGATGCACCAAAACCTTACCGCTACCGTTGTGGGGATATAGAGAGGTTATTTCTGATAGATATAATTCAACGCGTACCTTGACTAAACCTAGTTAATTCAGAATGAATCTACACAATACAAGTATCGTGTTAGCAACATAACATAATATAAACAATCGAATGAGTTGGTCACACAATTCAACGCGTACCTTGAGTGAAATTACTTTGTGACTTTTGAGAAACAAGGAAGCTCCCTCTTTCCAATGTTTGATTTGGCAACAAAGTATCAGTTGGATTTCCAAAACTTTCCCACAATGGATCACTAGAATTACTTCCCATCAAAACAAAATTCCCAACATCATTCATCACTCCATATTCAACATTGCTTGCAACCAAATTAGTACTCCAAAGGGTATTTTCTTGAGGATCACTAAGTATTAGACCCCTTTGAGAATCAAGATTCAATCTTGATCCTTGTGGAACTAAGTCACTTATATTAGCATGCCAAACTATAGTGTTTTCTTGAATTTTTGCATACCATATACAAAGCAAGAACTGATTTTTATTTTCTTGAATTTTTTGGAAACCAAATGCAAAATCACCAGATGGTGAAAGCCATGGGGCACTTTCATCTGTTGCACTAATGGAACTACTAGTAACTACTCTACCATTATTTTGAGCTAAATTGTGTAATGGAAAGAAAAAAAGAAGAAATATTATTACAAGAAAATAAGAAAAGGAAGACATTGTAAGAGGAAATATGATTTGTTAGAACAAATCAATAACATGAAATTAATTTGTGTTTGTTTATTTGTAGTGTGATTTTTTGGTTTGCTATGAAGACTTTAGAGTCAACTTCTACTTTTCTATGTTGTTTTCTATGTTAGGTGTATGATTAATGATAAAAAAGAAAAATAATTTTCAAATCAAGAGTTAATAGAAAGATGAAATGACAATTAACTAGACCTTCTAGTTGAATGTGTGGAGATTTTGTCGCTACGTTGGAGATAGAAAGGTTGTATAGATCCTCGATTTAAGGGAAAATGAAAAAAAAATATCAAAAGTGAAGAAGTCATGACGAAATACAATTGAAAGGATGAAAAATCAGTATAAATAATAACTACAATAGAATAATACGAAAATTGAAATACCAGAAACAACAAATAGCAACAGAAATCGATGGAAAAGGAACTATTAAGTAATGCTAAAACTATCTAGGATAAGCGAAACGATGCTTACCTACTAACTTTTTTACATAATTCGTGTTTTCTATAACCTTATATTTGTGCTCATCACGTTCTCGATAAGTTAAAACTCCATCATGTTTGATCTAATCGACCACCTCTTCCCAATATTTTTTCGGCCTACTTCTGCCAGAGTATTAATTAGACTTTAGACTAGGTCAATGCCACTAGTCTTAAAAGTATTGATAAAACTAGATAAACAATTTGTGGTCCTAGCTTGATGGAACATTCAATATGTCTTTAAACCAAGTGACTTGGAAATTTCAATATAAACTCTTGACTTTTCTATGTGACTTTGTCTATAACAAGAATAAATAAAGTTTTTAGTATATTATTTTGAAAGTGATTTTTTCTGTTCTAATATATATATATATATATATATATATATATATATATATATATATATATATATATATATATATATATATATATATATATATATATATATATATATATATTTATGTATATATCACATTAGTTGAAAAATAACATGGTAACATTTATCAACTACTATACTTATGAAAAAAATAAAGGGGAAATTACAGATATATATATATATACAAAAAAGTAAAAAGTTTTAAAAAAAAGTAGCTCATGTTTTATTTACATAAAAAAAAATAGCTCCAAATCAGCGAAACTATACATGACTACACAAAAAATTAAAAAAAAAATTTAAAAATACAAGACTATAATATAGCTTGTCAAAAGTTATGAAAAGTATACACTATTATACAACGTATATTACTTATACATGAACTATACACTAAATATACATTATGATACAAGTGACTATACATGTCTATACAACGAGGGTTATTTTTTTATAATTATTTTAAGTGAAGTGTCTCTCGATGTTATTCGCCCAAAAATAAAATCAAGTTCATAAGAAAGTTATAATTTATTTATGCATTTGGTATTGATTTGACAAAAAATTAGGTATTTAAGATGAAAGCTTGTGATTTATTAAACCTTCATAAAACGAGAAATGGTTTGGTCATATTAAAAGGGGATGAGTAGATGTAAAATTACATCAAAGGAAGTTGACTCGAAAGACTTACATTTAGTGCTCCCCAGACTGGCAAATCTTATTTGTGCGATTTTACTGATATGTTGCAATTTATTTCATTTTCTAAAAGATAAGTCATAAAGTTGATTAAATTTAACAATTTAGTACACATTAATTAGCTTCAATGAAGTCAAATTACAACAACAAAAAATAATCACTAAGGTAGAAATCATAGATAACAGGACAACCTTTGTGATCACAAGTTCATTTTTTTGCTGCATTTTCTACCTTCTAAAACCAAATATTTACTTAGCTATATGTCACGGACTTTGACTTTCACTGAGACTTCGGTGCGGCACTTGACAACTTACTCACAAAGTGCGCGGATTGTGACATATGTGTCTATAACATGCAATCTGCTCTTGCAGGCAGCCTCTTGAAGAAACAAGTAGACAATGAAGGAAGTTTATGGCGAAATTTTGGGTGTCTTAACAGGTAGATTCCAATGAGAAGCACGACGAGTTGGAATGGCGTGACATACATGACAACTGCAGCAACTAAACAGAATGTCGCGAACAAAGCTGATGCCCTTGGATCTCTCCAGCTCAACAATGAGTGAAATCTTTCCCCTTGAGTCGCCAAGTCCCCTATCACGGTCTGAATCCTGCCTCCAACGCTCCTCAGACGATCATATCTCATCCTCACCTTATCCGAGCCTCTTGATGTTGGGAATGTATCGAATTCTTCATCCAAATCATCGGGGAAAACAGCGTGAGCGTGTGATACAATGATGTCCATGTGAGGTGGATGTTTTGGCTTCAGTCTATAGTGCCAAATACCAATCAAGAAAAGGTAAAGAAAGAATGTAGGAACAATTAGTTCAGGGTAAAGGACTAATATTACAAAGAGTATGTGGATTAGAATTGTTGTGAGTGGATTCTTCCAATGACATATTTGATCAAACCATTTTCCAACAGCCATTATTGGACTCACAACGTACGTGAGTCGATAAAAGTTAGCCTTGGCTCTCCTTACGCTCCATATGTGAGAGCCAACGTCTAGCATGTAGTCCACGACCTCTTTTGTCAACGGTGGCTCTGCTCGTCCTAGCCTCATTGAAAGTATGTGAGTACTCTGAAACCTGAGGAAATCTTGCTGACTGATAGACAGTGGATGAGCATAATGCATCTTTGGAAACAATGGTTGAGCGTATTTAGACAACATATTGACATAAGACGTACACGAAAACCTCACAGCTAGTTGAACTTCTCCCATCTTTTTAACACCAGATGGATGCAGGACAATAAGAGGGTAGGAATGTGTGTATACCTTCTCGGTTTCAAGGGTCGAGAGCCTAATCCTCACCTTTCCAATGCTCGTACATTTCCCCCCTTGTAAGTATCCGTTATCAAACACTCCTACTGTGATCACGGTACAAGGATCGTGTACTTCCCAGGTGTACTGCTCATTCCATCGTGGTGACAAGCTATCGATGATTGTCCTCGTACGAACCCATTTTGGCCCATACTTAGCTACACAGTAGGCATCTGTCGTCCCTCTTCCGTCCTTGAACTTCATAGCTGACAATCCTGTTGCACTGATTATCCCCAATTCAAGTAGTCCAATGCTGGATTTCCACAAAAGCTTCGACGTTGGCCTGAAATCGCTGCTGTAATGTATCGATTCATCCAACACGTGATATCCGCCATCCAAACTGAGCCTCAAATGAATCTTACTAGCAAATTTAGTCTCCTTTTTGTCCCCTTCTACAACTGTATACTTCTCAAGATTGTGCCATTTAGAAGGAACTGGTTTGTTGTCAAGCCTTCTAGGGACAGTGCTTAAAGGAAGCACACATTTTCCCAAGAACTCGGAATTCGATCCAACTTTATCCTCCACAGTTATAACCAAAGGCTCTTCAAATGGTTCAGCTGCAACAAAAACCAGGTCCTCATTCCACATTGGATTGAAACTTCTTATCGGAGAAATTTTCGTTTTCAAGGCCTGATTTCCACATGTAACCTTCACACAGCACTCAGGTTGGCGATTCTTTTCACTTGGAAGCAGATCTTGACATTCAATGACATTAACTCTGACATACCAAAGTCTAGGAGAAAGATATACCTTGCCTCTAATTCTTGAAACGCCCTCACTTCCCACAGCTGCTGCATCCGAATGCCACGCATCACAAAACGCCTCATCAGCTTGAGTTCCTCTCCAAATAGCAAGCATGATTTCCCCCTTTTTCAACTTTTCACCTCTTTTATCCTCTAACCTATACCATTGTGGGGCTAATGAACTATCCGGGGGAACTCTTCTCGGTACATCAACCAGATCAAACGCGACTCGTCCTATCATATCATCCAACACAACATCCTTATCTTTCACACAGACTTCAACATAAGAAGCTTGAAGCCTATCCTGAGAGAACGCGAACACATAGTTCCACTCGGGGTTGGTTTTCTTCTCGAAATGCTTCGTGATGCCCTTGTAGTTCCCAACTTTTACTTCAACATAAGGATCACAGCTCCCTGTGACATCCTTTGTTAACTCTTTAGCCTTGACAACGCGAACATACAGGTATTCCATTTGCTCGACGAGGTCATAGGCAACGGTTACCTTATCCCCTCCAATCATCACCCCTGATCCAACAATTTTCGGAGCTGTTTGCTTAAGAGCAAACTCTTCATGTACTGAACCTTTCTGCATTTTTTATAGAATTATGAACAAATTATATCTTTTTCTCTATAGGAATATGAACAAATCCACTCTAACTAGAAAAATGAAAACTTTGCTCCATCACGCAATAAAGAACTACTCCGATCAGCCCATCCACCGCGTATTCTGATGATATAGAACCTCGAGACAGATTTTTGATGCTGCGATCACATAAAGACATAAACTTTTAGGCTCAATAGTTATAAGTTAACAGATTTTTTCTATAACACACAACTTAGGTACCACAAGAACAACTAAAAAAAGAATTTTAGTAGGACAAATTCTTGGAGACATATATATATATATATATGAAAAGCTACCAAAATTTGATCAAACATAGGTACCATAAGAACAACAACAACAACGACATCAACATACCTACTGAAATCCCACGGATAAAGTCTAGAGAGGGTAGCACGTACACAAAACTTACCCCTACCTCGTATAAAGAAATTGATTCTTAAAGATACTCGACTCAAGTAATGCAAACAGAAGTAGACAAGACATAGCAAAATGATAGGGAAAGCATTACATAACATTTTTTAGAAAAAGAAGAATAGATACAACAGCAAAATAATGCGATAATCGGAACATAAAATACTAGTACCACAAGAAGAATATAAAGAAATAGCAAAAAGGGGTGATCAAGAATAGCAAATGTTACTATATTAACAATACCTTTTCAAGATCAAATTGCTTCAATGATAATTACTAGATAGAAAATTGAGCAAAATTCTGCAAAAAAAAGAAAAAGGTAAATAAAACAATCAAGAACTATAATATTTTTCTTCTACTTAAAACAGAGGAAAAAACATAACAAAAAAAAAAATTGTTTCCACTATTATAAGAAAATAATATTGATATAATAACAAAAACCAAATACCATTTGTTTCTAAGTTCTTGAAAAACAACTATTGCATACAGTTCAAAAAATGTAACAATTTTTTCTTTTTTAAAAGTAAGTTATTGAGAATATTGAAAACTCTAGCAAGAAAATTTATATATATAGAATTTTTTTAAAAAAAATGTCTTCTTTTTTTTTAATAAATTTCAATGATTAGGAAAAGTAGAAAAATTGAAGAAATGATAACTTACTTCAAGAGGCAGTTGAAGAAAATAAAGTGAGTTGTTTAGGGTAGTTATAACTAAGAGAAAAATAATAGAAGTTTTAAATTTGTATGGACATATGTATAATTAACAGAAGTTTTGGGGTTGATATGCAAATAAAAAAAATGTACACAAAATATTTGTTATAGAATAAGTCTTAGATTTGCATTGTTCATATGATCTTTAGAAGATACATAAAAAAACCTAATTTGATCCTTAATATATTGCATATATCACATGTCCTAATTGAAGGAAAACAAACTATGGGTGGCCTCGAATCGACGTTTTGAGTGTTTCAACAGATTCGTAGCGTGTTATTTCAGTGACTTGAAAATAATAGGTTGTACTGATACATTGAGTGGGATTATATGTTCTATGGATAAGTTTAAGATGATATTGGATAAATTATGTGAAAGAAGGTTTAAATTATTTTTAGAAGTAACTATCTTATTCAATGATATAGACAACATTAAAATTGGGACTAAAATGATGTTGACACATGCTATAATAATTAAAGATATTATTGGTTCATTAGGTGTACATTTATTTTTTATTTTTTTAAGTAAAAGAGAATAACTGATAGTTAAAGTGTGAAACTCATGAAAAAAGTAAAATAAATTAGATGTATTTTTCACCATTTTCTCGTGTAATTAAAGAAATTACTTGGGAACATTACTTCATGGACATGGGGAAGTTAGCCCATGAAAAGAAGATTTTAGTAATTAAGAGCACATCTAAATAATCCTAATTTTTTTTAGTTTTCTATCTGAACTATCACCAAATGTATATCGAAACACCTCAACTATCATTTGTTTTCGTATTCTACCTAATGATGGTGATATTCTAAGTAAGAGAGAAAGAAATAACTGATAGTCGAGATGTGTTTCAATAAACATTTAGTGATAGTTCATGTGGGAAACTCGCGCACCTAATACTTCAAATATAAAACTCAAAATATCAGAATAATTTAGATGTATTTTTAACTCTTTACTTAAAAAGAATTGGGTCTAAAATGAAAATTCATTGTCCCTAACATCTTTCTTTCTCTATTTTTCTTAGCAATCTTAAAAAATAACCTTTTTTTTTATTTGCACTGAATGTCCGAGTCTCTTTGAGCACCGACTAATCCCAGGAGTGCACAGGCCCTCGGCAAATCTTAAAACATAACTTGTCCAAACTAAAATTAAATTTTTTGAAGAAGGAATTCAATTGGTCCAAACTTTCAATTTTCAAACCCAATATCTTTTTGAATATTACATATTACTTTCAAAATAAAAATTAGTAATGTGCAATTTCATTTCTCAATCAATCAATATTCTTCAATTGGTCTGGTAAGAAAATTGTCTATAAGTTCTCTATATGTCTCCCAAAATCACTTTCAAATAGATAATAAAAGTTATGAGGGGGGAATTGATGTTAGGTGTAGTTGGAAATACAAATCATTTTCTTCCCATTTACTCTACCTTTTCTCTTTCATGATTTGGTGTCTGATATTTTCATCAAAGACTCGTTTAAATCTGCATTCACGCATTGCAGGAGTTATCTTTTGGAGGTGACGCTCATAACCAAAAAATTCATTCCCCTTGGCTCGAACCCATAATTTTTAAGACCTATGATTAAGAATGGTGAAATTTTATATTGATTATTCTCCTAAGATTTTGTTTTTGTTTTGCATGGAGTGTTTAGGGTTTAAGGCCTGACTAATCCAGATTTACATCATGTAAAATTCATTACAAGGAAAGCACGTATTTCAAGATTTTTTTTTTTATATTCAAACTCGAATTTGAGACCTCTGATTAAGAATGGAGAAATTATATTCATATATCTCACCACAACCCTTGGTGATAATGCAATAAGATTTTGATTTTTTTTTTCAAAAACAACTATTGTCTCTTGTTGGTGAAAAAACTCATCTTACATCGACAGTGTACATAACTTAAACTCAATAAATAAATAAGCAAGAAAAGATATATATATATAGTGTTGGAGCTGCTACTTTCCATGAAACATTTAGCCAAAGATGTAAAAATAGGGTCAAAAAGAGTACAATGGCTCTGACCAATAAATCGAAACGCTCTTTGATGGAACTTTAGCCTTGGTCACGACCAAGAAACCGCTTGGTGGACCAGGAATGCCCGAGAAATCGACTTTATAATGAGATGATGAAACCAAGATGTAGCTCACAGAAGAGAGGAAGTGATCTCCGATCGATCCATCTTCATTTTTTTTTGTAGCCTCGGATTATGAATCGTTTATTTCCAGTAGTGTATCCGCTTCATGGTACAAAGATCAAGAATCATGTGCATGACATATTTAAGGAGCGTTAGGCCTGCGTAAAGTTAGAACTTTTTTACTTGGACCAGAGCTCCTTGTCTCTTTCCAGATTCGAGCATCGCATCCAAAACAGCAACATCACGGGCACCTTCAGCAAATGAGAGACGAGGATCGATGTGGGAACCATGGTCCTTCTGCACGAAAAGAAGTTCAATGTAGCGATAATGAAAGCACAAGATCAATGATCCAGAGTAACAGGTTAATGCTGCAACAACAACAACTAGTACTGTTATTACAGCCTCTGTCTGAATTAAGTTGGGATTGGCTATATGAATCATCGCGGACTATGTCACTCTACTTAAGCTCATTTCGAACCAATATTATACAAAATAAAATAAGAAGTACTAGAAGTTCTCTATGTTTTTTACTAGCATAAGACAAACGGGCAAACAGAACCGCGAGGTGTCTAGATGTGCATACTCAAACTTGGGGTGCTTACTTGCTAGCTGAGGCCAAGTTCGAGCCTGTTTATGTATTATGCCAAAAATATATGAACCCTTTGCGAGGGAGAAATCTATCCGGCTAATAATTTGTAGCTCACTAACAAATAAGGAAATGAGAACTTTAGGAAGCATCTTACCTTCAGGTTGGCTTTCGATACATCTGAGAGAAATGTTTTCAGTTCATCAGTGACCCCGCTAAAGGGATAAAAGAAGCTCTTGCTTTGACCATCAGACATATGTAGGGAAACCTGGAACAGCAATTTTATGACGAAACTATGTGAATTGTCCTCTGTGAAGGGAAAGAAGTTATATAATATTGCATTTCATTCTAACGGAACTAAAGAAAAAAATTATCCCGATTACCGAGTAGCCATGCTTTCCGTCCTTGTTACCACGCTCAACTTGCAGCACTCCGTTCAAACCCACAACTCGCCAGATTATCTAGAGACATGAAAAGCATAATTAATCAACAATTGCCACTCTACGGATATGTTGTCACATAAAATATTTTCTGGAGAAAACAGTCTAGTTAGCATATCACTTGCCTTTGGTGACTTCGAAGATACCACCATCACAAAAACTCCTGAACACCCATTCTCCAGTTGACTAAATAGAAGAAAAGTTCATCATGATTCCAATCAACTTCGCTAAAATCAAATCTTTCGTATGATGAGGATAATAGTGTTGAACTCACAATATTGACGAGATGTTATCCGGAGGAGGCAAAGTCTTATCCACATGAGAATTCATGGATGACAATGATGCAATCTCACATCCAACAAGCTGCTCATTTGGAGAGGACATGAGTTCTTATAAATAATCGAAGAAGCTTTGACTGGTAAGAGAGAAGATTACCATCCTAAGTCCAGCTACAAAATGTACGCCCATGTCTAGAATGAAACCACCCTGAAGAAATCAAATGAGATTGTCAAAGAGCAAGTCAATGACTTTAAACCAAAAGAGAGTAGACAATGCACAGAATGTACTTGACAACTCACAAATGCTTCCGTTGAACTTAAGAGAAAAGATCTTGTCCAGAACCAAAATGACGCAGAAAACAAATTTTGTAACGAATTAACAAAATAATGTTAACGCGTGAATTTCATGTGTTAGGTGTTCCAAGTCTTAACGTTCCAGGTTAATAGCTGTTAGGCCAAGTTTAACCAACTATATAACACAAACTTTCAAAGTTGTGTGAATTCCAAGTACGGTAGCAGGAGAATCTGGTCAACATGCAATCAGAAATAATTGAACGTAAAGCATGAATTTCATGCATTAAAGTTGGTCAAACTTGGCCTAACGGCCGTTAACTTGGAACTTCAGTTATGTTTAGTGTTTGGCACTCATTTTCATCACAGAAATAGTTATGGCAGCATTTTGGTTCTGGACTTCAACTATTCAGTACTATACTACTATGTGCCAAATGTTAGATTTGAAGTTATTTAGCATGCACTATGGCACAAAAGCACATCACGATCTACACTAAAAGAAGCCATTTTATATTAAAAGGAATATTTTACTCATTGACATTCAAAAAGTTAAGCCAATTCTTAATTTTTTATAAGATAGAGAAGCTAACATATCATCTTCATCAAATGGAAAAAAAAAAAAACTAATAAATCATTTAGCGAAATACTCACAACAAACTGGCGTCTCCAGGAGCTGGCGAAGTAAGGATTTGAGCTGTTCATTGATCCTTCAACAATTACTTGGATATTCATCATTTCTCCAATTTCAGAAATTAACTTCTTGCTCTGTATAAGACAATAATTAACTCCCAGCCTAATCACATTGAAAATTAAGATCACAACACCATTAACATTACCTCAATGAAGGCAGGTTCGAAGCGATAATTTTCTGCAACTGCCCATATTGGTTGCTGAGTCAATGTGGCGCTAAGAGAATTATAGTGAGTCAATGCTTTTTCTGCCTCGTCCACAGCTGTATTAGTACCCAATCTCAGATGTAGATCACAAAAAAAAAAAAAAAAACATGGTCTTCGGTTTTCCTCAACTTAATTCCAGATCTTTGGCTGCAGTGATAAGCTGAGGACTGCGGAGAACTTTTGAAAAGAACCGACCAAATCCTCTCTCATGTAATGCATTCTAATCTAGAAAACATACCAGTTTAAATACAGCAGGCAAGAAAACGACTAAATTATGATTCACCAGACTTCTCTGTCAATTCTAGTGGCTTATATACGCGGTTTAACAAGAAAACTAGCTGTTTCTCCGTAGGTATCAAACAAAAAGATAGAGGAAGATAGTCCAGAATCTATTTGGCTTCACTAGTATCTCGAGAATGTGAGCATTCTCAATGTGCCTCTTTCACATGGATAGCTACAGAAGGAGCACGCTTAACTCTGGTAATATACAGAAGAAAGTGATAAATATTTTCATTAAATCTTTCCTGAGTGTAAATTTTGCTGGGTTCCCAGATCATCTGTTTGTTGGTTGCAGATTTAGCTGTTAGTGGATTATGGTATTTTTTTTAATCTTCAAGTAGTATAATGGCCACCAAGAACAGTGAAGAGAACTATAGTTTTTCGGGGAGGACAAAGGATCAACAAGAAACTCAAGATCTTATGGGAGCCATTCCTGCATGTATCTTCTGGAGTGTAAGGGAAAGAATGCAATCTCAGACGTTTCAAAGGAAAAATGGAGCTGTACACAACAAACAACATAGCTTCTCACTTTTCCTTTTTTGGGTATACAACAAACTAAGAAAATAACATTTGCTCCTTAGAGTGTTAAGAGAGTATGCTCCTGCACTTCCTTGGTGCTCTTGTGAGTAAAATATACCCTTCGCTTGAGAAAAAGGAGTACTGTCAGCGTGTCTTCCCACTACTAGCCTAACGAAGGATGTTGCAGGTTGTAAGTTCAGATTTAACGTCAGAGCAGCATTTTGGATGTAAGACATGCAAAGTCTTGATAGTTATGTTACAACTTCTTATATCAGTCGTGTCACTAGAACTTTAGTCAATCTATTGGAACGTACTAGTAGAATACATTTAATGTTGAAAAGTTTCTTAAAGTGATAGGTATAATGCTAGAAGCTGGTTAGTTAAATGCTCTTCAAACAGAGATAAATTGATAAGAGAAACATCGATATTCATAAGTTCAATGAAATAAAACTGCATCTTACTTACTTGCGGCGGCTGGTTTCTCTGGAGTATTCCAATTTTGCCAAGTAAGAGAAGATATGCAAATACACACTAGTTAGTAAATTGCACGTCACACAGAAACGAGCATGACTTATTTCAACTATTCATAGAGCGCCAAATGTAAGAGATAAGGAGTAAAAAGAAAGATAAAAGCAAATATTTGTCATGCTTTACTGAAGGTAAAAAAATTGAATTCTTTTAGAACTTTCTTCAAAGAAAATGTTTGGCCATTACCATGCCCCATCCAACCTACTCAAGTTAACTTCATCCAAATATATGTAAATAGAAAAGAGAAGCATTATAAAAGACACACCATTTATTGCAATTTTTTTATGAAATTACCTTGAAGGACATGCTTTCCTGCCTTAAGCAGTCTCAATGACATATCAACCTGCATGAATTAATGCAAATATCAAATACAATTTTCTGGAACAACTGCATTTCATTAAGTGTAATGCTGATAGTTAAGACATTTCCCCTTCCATGTGATAGAAAAATTTCTTGTGATTTTCGGTCTTCTTTTAATAAATAGTACAGTCTGGACTTATTTGATAAAAATTTCCCTATCCCAGATATTGTAACTCTGACATCAATGATTAAAATTCCTATAGTAATCTGCATAACCATGCAGTGACTCCCTATACCATGAATCTGCAAAATCATTGTAGCCAAAAAAGAAAAAAGAACTATGTTTGTCGATAGATAAGTGTTACAACTTTGTAAAGGTCCTGACCGGAATAACCACTAAGTCAACAGAATATATCATAAAAGTCAACATAAGGAAAAAGAATTAAGTGGATTATTGTATGCAAGTTCATTGTCTTCTAGAAGCTCTTAATGAAAGCATGACTCTTACTTTCCTACTTCGGGCCTATGTGCTCAGACTCTCCAAAAATGTTGCCACACTTGAATTTTGAAGACTCCGAGCATTACATAGCTTCAAGCAGATTGGACTATCACTTTCAGGAGAAACTTTGAAGATTGGGTAATAAAGATTCAGCCAACTATTACAGAGACTCCAGAAAGTGAGCCACTAAGAATTAAATGGAAATCACAAAGAGATTGCAAACTCTCGGTGATTGCATAAAAGATATTTTCAAATCCCTCCTCCCAGCAATCATCTTGGCGATGGAAAATTATATGGAAGCGCAATATCCTTCCAAGGGTGGTTGGTTTCTGCTGGACAGCACACGAAGCTTGCTTGATGCAAAAAAGCAGAGAGATTTCGAATTAAGCAGCAGGTGTTACATGTGCGAATTATTGAAGTTAATTATCTTTTGATACACTGAAGGGTGGCTTCACATATCTGGAATATGTTCTTGTGTATTTTTGGTTTGCATTGGGTGATGTCTTTAACAGTTAAGGAGCTTTTTCCAGGCTGCTATGGCCGGAAACCGAAGAATGAATTCAGAAAGCTATGGAATTCTATTCCGGTCTGTATATTTTGGGCTATCTAGAGGGAGAGGAACAAAAGATGCTTTAAGTGGAAAGTTGAACCTGTGCTAGACTTAAACATAGATGCTTATAATTTTTTAGCACTCTGGTGTAAGATGCTAAATGTATATGAAACTGTCACATTACTTGAATTTCTCAGTTACCTAAGTTTATCAATGGCTTCTAAGTTTCGCTTGCACAAATTCATGCACTTTATTGGTGCACTTTTACTTGAATGAAATACTTATTGATAAGAAAATCGAGGTGATCTCCTCCCATCTGTCCAAGGTTTGTGGACAGAGTTACTGGTACTGTGCTGGTGGGAGCAGCAGGTACCCTGTGGAATGAGGCGTGGTGTGCGAATACTAACCCGGACACCATGGTTATAAAAAGAAAACTTATTGATTAAAAAATGACACTTCTTTTCTAGTTCATGATAACCACCTTGACATGAAACAAAATAGAGAAGGTGATAAGAGACAACTGACAAGCAGCAAACATAAGTTACTTTGAGCATACGGAACTTTGATGATATATAAAAGCATACAGACAAGACAGAGAGATATACCATGGTTTGTCCAGCAAGAACCACAGCAACACCAGTAATGGAACTATCCTTAATGATCTCCTCGAGGCCAACATCTCCCCACTTACATTCCACATTTGGGAAATGCTTTTGTGCTATTTCAACAGCACTTCTGGCAGATTCCTAACGAACATATACACATTCTCATGAATATTTTAAAGTAACAATGATGACAAATAATCATTTGATAAGCAGAATAGGTACAAAACGAGATTCAGTTGATATTATCCAACTGAAACTTTTATTTCAAGAAAGCGCACCAACTAGAATACACAAAATTTTCATTTTCAAATGCACAAACAAACACCAGCAAATAAGTATTGTGCATTTCCCCCGCAACCCAATTTTTGCTTTCAAGAACAATGCTACACTAGACTGCATAAAGTTTACATTTTTATCAAATAGACAGGTAAATCCTCTAATAAATACATCCAAATAGCAGAAGTTTCATAGTTATAACTTGTGGTTTCCAAACAATCCAATTCTTGCTGTCGAGGTCAGTGCAATAACTACCATGGTGAGCCTGAGGAGAGGTATAGGTTGGCGTAAAGGTATTGGGGAGAGGTACCTTGAGGTGATTAGGCAAGACACGACGCTGCTTTAGCTTACTGAGGACATTAGAAGAATATGGAGGTCAAGAATTAGCATAGAAGGTTAGCAGGTATGCAAGCGTATTTCTTTACTATACGTCTATACCAGGAGTATTAGTGTTATTCTTATATTTTCTTAATCTTATATTTATATCATTACCTGTTGTTTCTTTTGCTTCGATTATTGTGTTATCTTATTGTTACTACTTATTTTTTTCATCTTTCCCAGCATCAAGGGTCTAACAAAAACAGACTTCCTAGCTTCACAAGGTAGACTAAGCACACTACCCTTCCCAGACCACACTTATACGATTTTACTAGGTTTGTTGTTGTTGTAAGGTCAATGCCACAAATAGACTACAAAAGTTACCACTTTTATCATTACCAAAGACCTATAAAATTGTTCTTTGAACAATTCCACAGCTAGACTACATAAAGATCCAATTTTTATCAAACCCCAGAAACTAGAATGCCCAAACAAATGCATACAAATGCAGAAGAGCTTCTCTTTCCACAAAAAAAAAAGTTCATACCGTTGAACAATGATTCAAGAAAATGGGAAAAAAGAACAATTCCACAGCTAGACTACATAAAATTCACATCCTCATCACACCCCAAAACTAGAAGATCTTTTCTTTCCACAAAAAACCTAGTCCTTAGCTCAGAACAATAACAACATAACTAGTGTAATCCCAAAGTGCGGTCCAGAGACGATTCATGAAAATGGAAGAAAAAGAACAATTCCACACTAAACTACATAAAGATCCAATTTTTATCAAACCCCATAAACTAAAATCCCCTAACTAATACAAAAGATCTTTTCTTTCCACCAAAACCCTAAATTCTTAGCTTTAAACAATATTCAAGAAAATGAAAGAAATTACAAAAGAAAAAGTGAAGCAAACTTATAAAATTTACCTCAGAACGACTCCAAATAGCTCTGAGAACAAACAAATTAGGAATCTCAGCTAATCTTGGAATATATTGAGTTTTAACAAAAATGCCAGCTCCAAGAATGGCTATATGGGGTAGCTGAGCCTCAGCCATTGCAGATCTTAAACCACTGATTTGATCTGAATCCTATTTGAATAACAACTCTTCAACTTCACCTCTGCTAAAATCTGCCACTCCTAATTTTGTTTATCTTATTTTTATTTTGATTTTTGGTCAACTTCAATAAAAAGAGTGATTTTGATAAAAGTAATAAAAATATGCGCAAGTTATTAGTTTTATTCTTGAACTACTGGTCTATCACACAAGTGTTAAAAATACCTCTTAACTTGGCGGGTGTATTTCATTCTTCTTGCAACATTAGAGTGTATACCGTTAGTCAAATAGAGGAGTGTGTCTAACACTATTTATAGTTCGAGAATGAAACTAATAATTCGTACCAAATTTTATAGCGTTTTCAATACTTTTCTCTTTTTTGTTTTTAATTTTTGAGTGCTACATGGGTGCTATGATTTCATATTTATATTCATCTTCTCCAAAATATATGGTGTGTTTATCGAATTATATTTATTTAAATTCATTTTCTCCAAATTATAGTGCGTTTAATAAGTTCAAAAAAACTAATTTTCATCAAAAAATCAAGTTTATTAATCAACAAGAGGTGATCTTAACTTATTTTATCGATCAACACTCACTTAAATAACGTCGTTTTATCTTGTAAGTCTTCGACAATTTAAAGACGAAGTTCATAACATCTTGATCATACTAGTATATGGTATTCAACTTTGATAAATTGACACGTTACACATTTTTTCTACATATTTAGTGATATCCCTTTTCAACTATTTTTTATCAATTGCGTGGTCTACTCAAACACTCAAGTACGTGATATTTTAGCTAGTTATCTCTCTCGAAATAGGTGTTGTAAATGACTATCTTTTCTCTTTCTTGCCGTTTACGAATTTTTTAGAGATGGTCTATAATATTCTCTCGAGCAAATTAAATATTTTCTTTTCTAGTTAGTTTCTCAAAACATACTTTCTTTTATTAAAATAAATTAAATATTCTTTATATAGTTTTTGAAAGAAATAAAATCAGAAAAAAAAGGAATATATATATATATATATATATATATATATATATATATATATATATATATATATATATATATATATATATATATATATATTTGTGTTACTTTTGTTTTTTTCTTCTTGTTTTTATATTTTGGTGTGTTAATTTTTTTTTTATAAAAATGCCGGCCTTTTTGTGACACAAGTGTGGCTAATTATATTATTTATAATTAATTGTTCCCCAATCATAAACCAAAACATTGAACTTTAATTTTAAAAAATTAGTTAATTAATTATTAAAGCTGAGTTTATTAGTCTTAATTTTTTAATCAAAAAGCATCCAACAAGAATATAGAATATCCATAATTTATTCTTTAAAATAATAGCACTTTTAAAAATTTTTTCTTTAATTGTTTTTTTTTTTCTCTTTCTTTCTGCTCATTTTCTTTGAGTAATTCACTTGTAATACTATATAATAAGTAATAATCTCAAATCATTATTATAATTTAATTTAATCTTGAAATGTAAATTTTAGAATAAAAATATATAAAATACAATCAATTTAAGTGATGCCATGAGATTTATTTATTTTTTACTTGAGAATTTTTAGTAATTATTCTTTCGGCCAATTCTAAATTTTGTGAAAAAAGGAAAAACAGATAACGTCTTTTCGATACGAAGAAAAATACTTTTTTTTTGTGAAAAATAAGCCAATTTCTTGATTATTGTACGATGTTGGGTAAATGAGTAAAAAAATATTATTTTAAAAATATTTATATATGATTTAGCAAAATATTATGGGAGCGGAATAGAGCAAAAATTGTTGAATGGGGTTCGCGGGGGATGGTCAAGGGATGGGGATGGGGGCGTTGACTGACCGGGAGGATACGATAAATTAGCGAAAATATTTTGACCAAGCAAACATGAAAAAAATTGGAAAAGATTTTGAATGTGTTTGATATGAAGAAAATTATTTTGTTTGAAAAATGTTTTATAAAAGTGAATTTCTTTTAACTTATCGTCGTGTGTTTGGTATGTAACAAAACAAATTATATCTTTTTTTATCTACATTTTTATCGTAATCATTCATATCTTAGTCATTAAGTTTATTTATTTTCTTATATCTGAATTTTAATCGTTCAAATCTTAGTCATCATTTTTTTTTCTATGTGTTTTAATCATTTGACGAGTCTGACTAGTCTTGAACAATTAAGATATGTAACAAAATCTTAACATCGTTAAATTGTTAATTTAAATATTTCTACAAATATAATAGATTATCAATTTCATCTATTCACCGTTATCATCACCGTCCACCATCATCAACTATCACAATTAATGTCCATCATTATCAACTACATGCCGTTACCCGCTACCACCAACCATCATCTTCAACCACAACTGTTATCACTACCAATCATTATAACCAGTTCTCACTATTACTATCAACCATTTACGGTCCTTATTACTAATTACCACTATTACCATAACAACCACCGATCACCAACATTAGTACCAATATTAGTACCAATACACACACACACACAGAAACTACTTACCATCATCAACCTCAACAATCGACCACTCTCACCACTAGCTACTACCTACATTATCCTATTAGCCAATATCATCTCCAATCGGGATCCAGAACCATCACCGCTAGCTATCACAATCACAAATATCCGTAAAAAATATATTCTTAATATATAATAGTAGATTAATTTAATATTCATTAAATTTTATATTTATTAATTTTAAATAAATATAACTTTATACATTTAGGTGTTAAAAAAATAAACATCTAAATCTTAATGCACATTTTATATAATTATATGTGCATTCATATTAAAATATCTTAATCTTTATGAAAATAAATAAATCTTATATTAATTTTAACCATAATAACTTAACATAATTAATTTAAATATATTTCTCTTTTCTCAGTATTTTATTCAATATTAAAAAACGGAGTTAACAAAGTCATGAATATAGCATAAGCTGGAATATCCCATAATACTAATCTTAATTGTTTTTATTTATTTATTTATATTTTTTTAAAAAAGAAAGTGAAAAATTAATTATCGGAATTTACTAAGAAAAATTGATGACTACATATACACTTTGTCTGTTAACATTGTGAAAATTAAGAAGCATCTCTTGTGTGTTTCTAAATCCTATATACTCTCAAGTTGTCAAAGGTTTGTTATTCTTTTTCTTTTTTAAAAAAAAAGAAAATTATTTTGTAAAATTTTTGCCATTTGTCATTTAAATGAACAATATGTGCATTTATTTATTTAATTGTTATGTATGTTTCAATGATTTGGTTTAATTTTTTTCATGTTGGTTTGGTGGAACAAAATAATATTTTGTGGATTTTTTGTAATTTTTTTTTGTAGTTAGTTTGGATTAGTTGCATTGTTTATGTTTCATGTATTGATCTTCATTACATGCATAGTAGGGTAGCTCAATGTATAGAGTATTCCGTGTTAGTAGGGTATGAGGAAGGATGGGTCGTACTTCAGGAGGTGTGATATTGTAGATAGTCTATCGTAATGCAATAACATTAGTTGTGTTGTATCTTGTTTAGTGGATTATTGTGTTTGGTACTTGCTAGAAGGGGGTCGTAGTGATCAAGTCAAGGGCACTCATGTTAATTTACCAATTAATAAAGAGTCAAAAAAATGCCAAAGTGTTTCATTTTCGTTGAGTTTTGTACGGGTGTCTGAGTTTCTTACCTGAACTATAGCAAGTATTTATCAAAACGCATCTCAACTACAGTTATTTCTTTTTCATGCCTGAACGATGTAATTTTTTTAAGTAGTAGAAAAAGGGAACAACTTATAGTTGAGGTGTATATTGATGAATAGTTGCTGATAGCTCAAATAAGAAACTTGCACACTTGATATAGTTCAAGCATGAAATTCGAAATATTTTAGATGTGTTTACCGTTAACTCATTAAAAATAAATGTTTTGTAAAATCGTAAGACTATATATATGCCGGCTAACGCATGTCAAAAGATTAAGAAAGTTGGTGAGCTGATGAATACAAGCATGTGAACGGTGGTTGTAACTATATATGACGAATGTTTATATAGTAACACTCTCTCCCATAAGTGGATCTCGAATTTGAACTTTTGACTTCTTGATTTCTACGACAATGATCTTTAAGTGTTAGTAATTGAGTTTTGAATTTAATTTTCGTACATATTTAACAAATGTTTTAACTCATGCATGTACAGGGTATGAGCTACAGTTATTGAGTTCTGTTAAACTTGTTATTAGCATATACATCTGCGCACCTATCTATGTCATAGGTAAAACAAAGCAAGTTTATTAACATCTACATCCGTACATCTTTTTCGAAAAGTTCTGTCAAAGATTTTCTTATTTGATTCTCGAAATTCGAACCATGTCATACAAACTGAGACTGAGGGAATAATAAAAATCCCAAATAACATACTTAGGAAGTGACTAACAAAGGAATATTATGTTGATTCTATTTTTTGAACTTTGTCTTGTTCAGAACAGACTTTTTTTTTTTAGATTTATTTAAATATTGTCATTACATATGATTAAGACCATTGTTTTCATCAGTTAAATATTTTCTTTTATCAACAAGTTCTGTTCTATTTTTTTGCCATATGTAGTTCTGATAATAAATATATTCAGCATATTCTTTATTCTTAAAAAATACTAACAAGGCAGGCTTGTACATTCCTTCTCACTTTGATCATCAAAATTCAAGATTCTTAGGAGTAGTCGCGTCTTTATATCCGATGTTGTCATTATTTGTCTTATATTTGTTACTTTTATCGTATTTACGTACTATCATTTGCTTTTTATTATTAGTCATTTTCCTTTTTTTCCTTTTTTTTCCCTTTTTTTTTTCATATCTAGTATCTTCTAACAGCCTCTCTATCTCTATGAGGTAGTCGTAAGGTCTGCGTACATTTCCCATCTCATGGAAAACCCTTTTCGCTCCGCTTAGCCTTATCCCCCTCTAGGGGTATTTTAGTGATAGGTTCTATAGGAACTGGACGTTTTTGATTTTTTAGTTTTCATAAGAAACTTGGACTATGGTGGAAGTTGAAGTTAGAGGCTAGAATTCTTTGTATATGTAGAGTTTATGATTTGTGCACTGACAGTGTATGAGCTATAGTCAGTTAAATTTGTTGTGTTAATATGAAAAATTCTTCAAAGCTATTGTCTCGTTTCGGATAGTTCAAGAGCAAAATCGACCCTTTTTTGAGCTATTTGGATAGTGGGGAAGGTATTTTTGTGCCAAAAACGTAACGAATGGGAGAGTTGTTCTATTACGAATAGTTCAGGGGTATTTTGGTCATTTTCCCTTCTTAATGTAATGATAATGCAGGCTTGTGTATTCTTTCTTACTTTGATCATCAAAATTCAAGATTTACATCTTCTTGAACTCCTTTAGTTTTCATTAGAAACTTGGAGCAAATGGAAGTTGAAGTTGGAGGCTAACATTCTTAGTATTTTGTATCAGCAGAAGGCGAAAGCCGAAAAGTGCAATGGATGCTCAAAAATCTATTGAAGATCAATTTTCAAAGATACATCCATGTTTTTCAGTAAACACAAGGATAGCTATAGTAGGAGCAGGTCCAAGTGGGATATCAGCTGCTTATGCATTGTGTAATCTTGGCTATAACAATGTGACAGTAATCGAAAAACATCACTCAGTCGGTGGCATGTGTGAATCTGTTGATGTTGAAGGTACGCTAAAACGTTTTATATAGAGTTCATGTTATGTGCACTGACAGCGTAATATAGAGTAGTAAACTGCTACAGCCGGTTAAATTGCACACTTTGTACTGTCAATGTGATAGTGTGACAAGTCATCGAGAAACATCACTCGGTTAGTGGCATCTGTGAGTCTGTTGATGTTGAAGGTATGCACAAATGTTGTATATATAGAGTTTATGTTTTGTGCACTGACAGTGTAAAATAGAGTAACAAATAGTTATTGCCGGTTAAATTGCACTATAGTATATAATTTGAACTCGTTTTATAGGTAGGTTGTTTCAGTTTGAGATTCTGTTATATGTAGAATATGTTGTATGTTGCAAGAAAATTTATGATCTTGAAGGTATAGTGTTTATATCCTGTGCTCGCTGACAACGTAAATAGAGTAATAAACTGCTATAGCCGGTTAAGTTTCACTATTGGTGTAAAAGTCTATATTGTTCATACTCTTCTAAAATGTCGTTTGATGCATGTTGGATCCTCTAAAAGTAGTACATTTTTGGAGAATCCGACGCGAGTAGAATTGTTTATATTGTTGGTATATATAATGGAAACGCGTTTTATATGTAGTTGTTTTAGTTTGAAGTTCAAGTGATGACACATCTTTTGTTTTCAACAGGAAGAATTTATGATCTTGGAGGTCAAGTTCTTGCAGCAAATAGTGCTCCAACAATTTTCCATTTGGCAAAGGAAACAGGAAGTGAGCTTGTAGAATTAGACTCACACAAACTTGCATTAATTGATAGCCAAACAGGGAATTATCAGGACAATAAAGTTGCAGATGATTATGTATCTGTTATATCACTCACATTACAACTCCAGGTCAGTTCATGTCATGTACAATAATTCTGTTGAAAAAAACTTGGCTTCAGCCGGCAAGTAAGCACTTAAACTTTTAGTGTGCGCATCGAGACACCTCAATTTGATCTCAATTGACAACTAAACATTCCAACTCATCCTCACCGTGTATCATGGACGCCTGACGCTGACGTGGCACATAAGTTTTGGAGGTGTCTAGATGATCATTTTGTAAGTTGGAGTATTCAACTAATACAATGAAGATGAGTCGAGGTGTCTAGATGTGTATACTCAAAGTTGGAGTGTGTACTTGACAAATGAGACCAAATTTGAGTGTTTGTTTATGTATTATGACTATAATATAACATCACATGAATGGTTAGTTCCAATAAGAATTTGGTTGTTATAGTGAAATGTTGTTGTCGAGGACAGGTGTTATAGAGAGGTTTGACTTGATATTTTATTTACAGGACAAAGCAAAGGATTCAGGTAGAATTGGAATTCATGCTGTGAGTGAACTTGCTTCTGATATGACACCTACATTTCTTGAAAGCCACGGATTCAAATCTGTTCCAAAATCTGTTGCATATGGCTACACTGCTTCTGGATATGGATTTGTTCAAGACATGCCTTATGCTTATATTCACGAGTTCACTCGAACATCTATGGCTGGGAAAATTAGACGTTTCAAAGATGGGTACACGAGCCTGTGGAAAAAAGTCAGTGAATCTTTGCCAATAACAGTCATGTGCCAAACGGAAGTGCTTTCAGTCAGACGCGACAGTACAGGCGTTGAAATTGATGTCAAAAACAGCACTGGTGATTTTGAAAGAATGGAGTTTGACAAAGTGATATTATCGGGGGCATTTCCTTTTAGGAGTGGGAGGACTTATAGATCACCATCTTCCATTTCAAAAGGTATGACAAGCTATATTGCTCGGACTCTTAAAAAATGTCAGCGGGCGCATGTCTGATCCTCCAAAAGTAATGCATTATTGGAGGATCCGACATGGGTGCTGCATCATTTTTGAAGAGTTTGAGCAACAAGAATGACAAACTATAAATCAAGATTATGCAGTCTTCTTCATGTTTGAATTTCCGCTACCTTTGATGCTAATGTTAGTTTGATCCAACAGATCATGAAAATGAAGTGCTGCAATTGAGTGAACTTGAAAAGGAGTTGTTCAGTAAAGTACAGACCATCGACTATTACACGACTGTTCTGAAGATTAAAGGACTAGAACACATACCAGTTGGATTTTATTACTTTGAGGAATTTATGGATGATCCTGCAACAATAGGAAATCCAGTTGCCATGCAGAGATTCTATTCCGATACAAACATCTTCTTGTTCTGGTCTTACGGTAACTCAGCCAACATTGAGGGTTCAACAGTTTTACAGCTCGCGGTTGATGCTGTCAAAAGGATTGGAGGTGAAGTTGAAATGGTCGTCCTGCAACGACGATTCAAATATTTTCCTCATGTAAATAGCCAAGGTATATAAAGCTTATTACTAAAAAACTATGATGCTTGGACACTCCAAAAAATGTTCTCACCCCATGTCGGATCCTCCAAAAATGCACAATTCTTGGAGGATTCAACACGAACCTGGTGGAATATTTGAGGAGTCCGAGTAACATAGCTAAAAAATTAGGTATAACTAACTTTCATTGGAACCACAGATATGAAGGACGGTTTCTATGACAAGATAGAAAACCAGCTACAAGGTCAGAACAACACTTATTATGTCGGTGGATTAATGGCATTTGAGCTTACTGAAAGAAATTCATCCTATTCCATGGCCTTAATTTCCAAACACTTTGCAAATACTGATCCACAGCCGAGATTTCCTTACGTTAAGGTATCGAAAAAGAAAATGACTTGAATACTGCAGATTAAGTTTCATTTAAAGAAGAGTTGAAGTGTAACATGTGGAATAATTCAATTCAAAAATCATTGATTTTGCAGAGATTGTTTCCGCTCTTATCTGATTGCTTGGATAAGAATCCGAAAGCTCTGGAAGAATCTCAGCAAGTGGAATTCCCCGAATTGTCTAGCCTTGATGGTTATTTGAAGCACTGGGGTACTCATAACATCACCTGCAAGAAGACATTGTACAAATGGATTAATGAAGAAGGACAAGTAATTAACGAGAGGACGTATGAAGAACTTAATGCTAATGCTTCTTGTATTGCTCAGAAGCTGTTGTCCAGTCAAAAACCAGTAATGAAGCAAGGTGACAGAGTTCTCCTAGTTTATGTCCCAGGACTTGACTTTATTGATTCCTTCTTTGGATGTTTACGAGCTGGAGTATTGCCTGTCCCGGTACTTCCATCAGATCCAATGCAAAGAGGAGGACAAGCACTACTCAAGATTGAAAACATTGCTAAATCATGCAACGCAGTGGCTATTTTGTCAACTGCTGGTTATCATGCAGCTGTTCGAGCTGGCTCTGTGAAGCATCTGATTTCACTGAGCCGTAAAAATGGAACAAACTCCGGTCGCTGGCCTAATCTTCCATGGATACACACAGACTCTTGGGTTAATAATGCCAAAGAAATGCATTCTAATAGCAATGACAAGTTTGAGCCTCAACCAGACAGTGTATGCTTTCTACAATTTACATCAGGGTCGACAGGAGATGCTAAAGGAGTTATGATAACTCATGGTGGCTTAATCCATAACGTGAAGTTAATGCGGAAAGTATACAAAAGCACATCCAACACAATACTTATAAGCTGGCTTCCTCAGTACCATGATATGGGACTTATCGGTGGTCTTTTCACAGCTTTAGTAAGTGGAGGATCAGCAATTTTGTTTTCTCCAATGACATTCATCAGGAACCCTCTCATATGGCTCGAGATGATGAGCAAGTACAAAGCAACTCACAGTGCTGGACCAAACTTTGCATTTGAGCTCGTTGTCCGGAGGTTGGAGGCTAGCAAAGAGAAGCAACGGAAGTATGATCTTTCATCACTCAGATTTCTAATGGTTGCTGCTGAACCAATAAGGCAGAAAACTCTCAAAAATTTTATTGAGCTCACAAGACCATTCGGTTTTTCTCAAAGAGTGATGGCTCCTGGCTATGGATTGGCAGAAAACTGTGTGTTTGTAAGCTGTGCTTATGGAGAAGGAAGACCAATTTTGGTGGATTGGCAAGGAAGAGTTGGTTGTGGCTACGTAAATCAAAATGAGGCGGATATTGATGTCAAAATAGTTGATCCGGAAAGTGGCGAGGAGCATGAGGGATCAGGAAGGGAAGGAGAAATATGGATCAGCAGTCCTAGTGCAGGCATTGGATACTGGGGCAGGGAAGAGCTGACTCAGAAAACTTTCAGAAACAAGCTCGGTTCGTGTTCTGAAAAGATATACACAAGAACTGGAGACCTTGGAAGGATAATTGATGGAAATTTGTTTATAACTGGAAGAATCAAGGACCTCATTATAGTTGCTGGAAGAAATATTTACCCATCAGACATAGAGAAGACAGTTGAAAGCTCATCTGAAATCCTCCGCCCGGGTTGTTGTGCTGTTATTGGAGTTCCAGAAGAGACCTTATCTAGCAAAGGAGTGCCATTACCTGATCACTCTGACCAGGTTGGCTTAGTTGTCATTGCAGAAGTAAGAGATGGTAAACCTCTTAGCAAAGACGTCGCCGAGGAAATTAAGGCAAGAGTTACTGAAGAACATGGTGTCACTTTGGCTTCTGTTAAGCTGATCAAGCCAAAAACTATCAGCAAAACAACATCTGGAAAAATAAAGAGATTTGAGTGCTTGAAACAATTCATTGATGGAACACTGGATGTGGTTCCAGATCAAATCTCGTCGAAGCGGAAGCTTCTTAGATCTTTCACCACAGGTTCTTGCAAGGAGGGAAATACACCAAGGCCACATTTGAATACAACATCCCTTTCACCAACTCCAAGACTGAGTAAAAAGGAAATTATCGAGTTCCTGAAGGGACTCGTATCGGATCAAACAGGAATCTCTATCAGCAAGATTACTACTACTGAAAGCTTAGTATCTTATGGTATTGATTCTATAGGTGTGGTCAGGGCAGCTCAAAAACTTTCAGATTATCTTGGAGTGCAAGTTGGTGCAATCGATATCTTCACAGCAACTTGCATCGAGGACTTGGCAAGCTTCACGGAGGATTTGGTTATAAAATCTCGACCTCACGATGCAGAAAATCCTTCTTATCTTCCAGATTACTCAGAGGATGATTCCGGTAATTTGGTGGCTGAAGAAGTTTCCCCATCTCATCGATTCGGTATCATGCTATTGCAACTTCTTGCTCTTGCCTATGCTATTTTCATGCTGGTCCTTCCTGCATACTCATCCATTTATGTCTTTAAGAACCTGATTTTGTCAAATCCTGCTCTAGTGACTTCATTTCCTTGGGCTGGTTATGCATTTTCATTGGTGTTTGCACCATTTTCTTGGCTGCTATGCATATCTACTACCTGCATATGCATTGGTACTCTTGGAAATTTAGTCCTTCAACCGAATTATTCCCTGACCCCAGAGGTGTCCATCTGGTCATTGGATTTCGTTAAGTGGTGGGCGCTATATAAGGCACAAGAAATTTCATCCAAAGTTATGGCAGTGCATTTGAGAGGAACAGTATTTCTGAAATACTGGTTCCAAGTTCTTGGAGCAAGGATAGGATCTTCGGTTGTACTGGATACCATCGATATCAGTGATCCAGCACTTGTTTCGATAGGAGATGGAGCTGTTATTGCAGAAGGAGCTCTAATTCAAGGCCATGAAGTGAAGAATGGAATCCTGAGTTTTCTTCCGGTTAGAATCGGCAAGAACTGTTCGGTTGGTCCTTATGGCGCACTCCAGAAAGGAAGCATTTTGACAGAAGGAACTGAGGTAGCATCATTACAGAAGACAGCAGCATCAAAATCTAACAGTAGTAAGAAGGTGAGGACTTTGATCCTAAATGTTAAATTTATCTGATTGTTGAGCTTCGTGTAACCTAAGTAATAGGCTAATGCATGCACACCGATATCCCTTTTTAAGACCCTCTATTAAATCTTCCCCCTATTTTTAAAAGCTGTGTGAACATAGCTCTTAGAATATTACCATTCCAGACAATGTCAAGACTCGAGATAATGTTTTCTTATATATTTCTCAACCTTAAGAACATTACGGACTGTCATCTAACATTTGCAATTACTTAACAAAATTTTAGACTGCTTACCTCTGAACTTTGTTTGAATAGAGTGAAATGCATTTCTGTTGCATTTCAGGTCATTGAACCGGCAAATGTAACAGAACATGGTTTCGGTACAGCTATGTATCACTTGATGGGAATCTACACTGTCGGATTCATGAGCGCTCTCTCAGGAGCTATCCTTTATTTCTTCTACATACTGTTAGCTCAGAAATCTCCATCTCTTCAACACTTCTCCTTAGTATGTCACTCTGGAGCATTCCACTGGTTTCCATTCACTATCATCGCTTACATGACCATTATTTCTAGTACCTCTTCAAGTCCTCTAATCTTTGCTATCTCAGTTGCAACTGCTTACTTGGCCCATGGCTTGATTTTGAGCTTCCTTACCATATTGGTAAACAATTTTCTCTTGAAAAACACAGATGATTCACTGAAAATATGGCTGAAACATAGAATCAACATTGCCTGTCATCTCAGATTTGCTAAACTCCTTTCTGGAACTGAAGCTTTCTGCATGTACTTGAGGCTCCTGGGTGCAAAAGTTGGAAAACATTGTTCTATCCGAGCCATCAACGCGGTTTCTGATCCGAAATTGATGTCACTAGGTGATGGTGTCCACCTAGGTGACTTCAGCAGGATTATAACTGGTTTCTATTCCTCGAGTGGATTTACGAGTGGGGTAGTTGAGGTACAAGATAATTCAGTTGTTGGGAGCCAAAGTGTTGTCCTTCCAAGATCAGTTATCCAAGAAGATGCTATTCTTGGTGCACTTTCAGTTGCTCCAGTGGATTCTGTTCTTCATAGTGGTGGCATTTATGTTGGATCTCAAGCCCTCGTCATGATAAAGAACACACGGCACGCCATGGATGAAAGGATAGAAGAGATGGATATGAAATACAAGAAGATAGTTGGAAATCTAGCTGCAAATTTGGCTGCAACCACCCTCAAGGTCAAAACAAGATACTTTCATAGAATTGGCGTAAGTGGAAAGGGAATGCTCAAAATATATGACAACATCAAAGGATTTCCAGACCATAAAATCTTTGGATTTGGCAAACAATATCCTGTCTTAATCCGGCACAGCAACAGCTTAAGTGCCGATGATGATGCAAGGCTCGATGCTCGTGGTGCTGCATTGAGAATACTCTCTGATTCAGATGATGAAAAGACAATTCTAGATTTGACGTTGAAAACAGGTGAAGCATTCTATGCTAGGACTATCTCTGACTTCGCGACATGGCTTGTTTGTGGCTTAGCAGCAAGGGAGGAACACGTGAAACACGTTCCACGTGTTCGGGATGCAGTATGGACATCACTACGTGATTTGAACTCATACACAGAGATGCATTATTACTCAAATATAAGCAGGCTTTTCAGGTTCACAGATGGACAAGAAATGTATGTGAAGTTCAAGTTGAGGCCTTATGATGAAAACATTGGAAGAGATTCTGGTAAAGTTGAGCCTATTGGAATACTTCCTCCAGAAACAGGTGCAATTCCTAGGAAAGATAATGACACACGCCCATTACTTTTCCTTGCTGATGATTTCAAGAAGAGGGTAAGTTTACAAGGTGGCGTTCGCTACATTTTCCAACTACAGTGCAGGCCTGTGCCTAAGGATGAAGCAACACAAGACATTGCTCTTGACTGCACTAGGCCATGGGATGAATCTGAATTCCCATATGTTGATGTTGGAGAAATTTTCATTGATCAGAACCTCACCAAAGAACAATCAGAGCAGCTGGAATTCAACCCCTTCCTTCGATCCCAGGAGATTGACGTTGTGAAGGCAACATCAGCCTCTCAAAGTGCATCCATCGATCATGGTCGTTCATTGATTTATGAAATTTGCCAACATTTGAGAAATGGTGAACCACTTCCAGAAGCCTGGAAGACCTTCATAGAACAATCAGATGTGAAAGTTGATCTCTCTGGTTGTCCAATTGCATCAGCAGCACTACAAGTGAAACAAGAAACTAGCCATCAAGAAGTAGCTCTATCAAGATCATATTATCAAACTTCTTGGTCCATTTTTGCTCAGCCACTACTCCAAACATTCTTACCATACTTCTTCTTGGCATATTCAATTCATGGTCCTCTAAATTGGCTCATTTCTTCAACAGCAAACCATCCACTATACTGGTTTTTCCCATTCTTTTGGATGTCCTCAGGGCTACTAGCAGCATTCACTTGTGTGTTAGCAAAACTAGTTTTCACAACAAGAAAGAAAGATGGAGGAAAATCACTCATATGGAGCAAAGGACTACTAATGGAGACACTATGGCAAGCATTTAGGACACTTGTTAGTGACTACTTCATGGACATGACAACAGGATCATTCTTGTTTGTCATTTGGATGAAGCTCTTGGGATCAGAAGTTGAACTAAGTCATCAAGGGGTGTATGTAGATAGCAATGGAGTTCTGTTGAATCCTGAAATGATAGAGATTGAAAGAGGTGGATGTATAGGCAAAGAAGCATTGTTATTTGGACACATATATGAAGGTGAAGGTGAAGTGAAATTTGGAAAAGTTAGAATAGGTGAAGGAAGTTTTGTGGGGAGTAGAGCTGTGGCAATGCCTGGTGTAGTAGTAGAAAGTGGTTGTAGTTTAAATGCTCTTTCACTTGCCATGAAAGAAGAAATTGTTAAGTCAAGGTAAACAATGGTTGTTGTTGTTGGCTTTGTTATTGAATAAATTACCATCTCTATAGTTTTTGACTTTTTGTATGGTTTTGAAAGTAAAAGAATAGGTGGAAATGAAGGAAAATTGTTATGTTTTCCTATTTTAAATCTTTGTTTTTTCACATTGAATTTTAGTATACCTGCTTTTGAGGCCTGATATTTTTGAGACGAGGGTCTTCAGAAACAACCTCTCTATCTTATGGGATAATGGTAAGGTCTGTATATATTTTACCCTCCCCAAACTCACTTGTGGGATTCCACTGGTTATCTTCTTCTTGTTGTTGCTGCTGTTGAATTTTAGTTACGTGGATAAATACAATACAATAATCCGCTTCAGTTCCAAACAAGTTAATATCGATTATATGAATCCTCATTATTTATTTAAGTTTGTCTGTGTCTAATAGTATATGACAGATCTAGGTGCAAGGGGTTCATATATGTCGAAATTCGAATTTACTTAGTTTTTTCATGCATTTACTTCTTTGTAAATTAAACAACCTTGATAAGTCTATTGTGTCGTGTTCCCAGGTGGTTTTTAGTGATCATTGCATTCATGCCATCCCTTCTTGTCGCAACGTTATAGGGCGTCAAATGTTATTACTTTGTGACCAACTTAAAGGGGCTAGAGTTCGATGCAAAGCTTTTTTAGCTTATTGAGCTATAGCAAAACTAAATTTTTTTATTAAATAAAATTTAATATTATCTCCTTGACTTTCATGTTATGAAAAAGACATTTTCATTAGAAAGAGGAAAATTAATAATTTTAAGGAAAAAAAAAAGAAGATAAATTTTCAAGAAAAAAAATTAATTTTCTTTTTACAAAAACACAAATTCATTGAACCTAGATGTATTTCATAAATTCATTGAATTTGGACATTTTTCACATATTTCTTGTTATCCTCTTTTTGTTCTATCTGAGAATATATAATAAATAAAATTTGTCAAACTTGTCTCCTACTTTGTCATATCATATTTTCTTACTATTAAGTCAAATTAGTGAAATTAAAAATTAATTATTTGCTAAATACAAATAATTACTTATATTAAAGTTTTTTTTTTCAAATTTTATGTCAACTTAAAATATTCAATATATTCGAATCATTTTTTTTATATATATTTCTCCTATTTCATTTTACATGACATTAATATTAAGATCACAAGTATAATTTTTTTTTCAAATTATTTAGTCAATCAAATTAACCCATACTCCCCTTCATTCCGATTATGCGACATTTTCATTTTTGAAGAGTCAAACAGTTTACGCATGAAATTTTTTTATTTTTTTGAAATGAAATTTATGTATTTCTAAACTATATAAAAAGTACTATAAATCAGAATAATTGATAATTCAAAATATTTAAAAATTATATAAAAAATTTTACTGTAAAAAATAGATTGATTTAAATCTCGAAATCCGAAAGGTGCCACATAAATTGACACGATTTCAACAAAAAAATTATAAATAATATATTAAACAATATTACTTATCCTAAATGATAAGGATGATTGTTTCTCATAGTTAACTAAAGTATTCATTATTTTATTATTAAGATATAAACATTTAATTAGATTTCCTAATTTGATGGATTAAAAGATTACTTTTTTTTAAAAAAAAAAATTCATGTAAGAGACAAAACGTTGAAGATTTTCCACCTCTTCTTTTTTGTTTCTTTTAGAAAACATCTTTGTCCTTTATTTTTTTAAAAAACTCTCATTTTCAATCTTTTAGGAGGCTTTTTCAACCATTTTTAATCTTTTTCTGTGCACCCTTTTTGTGTTTTTCTCTGAAAGTTTGAGTCTTTACTGTCTCTGTTTTATGGAATTTTGACAATTAACTTTAATTTTGAGGGATAAAAAGAATAAAATTTGATACCCTTTTTGGGGGGTTGATCTTGCTGCAACTGTTGGTATAGACATGGCTGTGATGAATGAGATTGGAATTGATGTCAGGTTAGACCCCTTTTGAATTATTTGTGTTTTTTTCTCTATTGGATTGTGCTGGTGTTTCATCAAAATGCCTAAAAAGCTTTATCTTTTATAATTTTGAAGGGTTTCATGAGTTGTGATCATTTGAATATGTTAGACAAGAGGGGTTTCTAGGATGTTAAGCACCCTCTGTATCCAATCATGAGTTTGTGAGTTCGAATCACCAAGAAAGGATGGAATGTCTATGGAGGGGTTTAAAAAAAGAAGAAAAATGTTGCTGATGTTAAGCACCCTCTATATCCAATCATGAGTTTGTGAGTTCGAATCACCGAGGGAGCAAAAGGGCTGAGTGTCTACGGAGGGGTAGGAGAAAGAAGGAAAAAACTAACTTGAAAGTGGAGACTTTGTTCAATTTCTAGAAATTGAGCAAGGTTCTTGCATTAGCAATCATAAAAATTGAATCTTGGATTTATTTTATTTGCTTTCTCTCTCATTATTTGTGTTTTATCTTTTTGGGCTGTGATGTTTTTTGAGCTTTGTGTATATCCAAAGTAATTTTTTTTTTATATGATCGTGGTGTCCGAGCGTGTACCTTGATTAATTCCACGGGAAGTTTGCCAAATGTGAACTCTTGGATGTTTGTACCAATTGTCTTCATCAAGTTAACAGAAATGTGATTTGGTTAAGCTGTATTTTTATCAATCTTGAAGGGTTTTATGAGTTTTGTGTGTGAGAACTTAAAAGTTGAGTTTTTGGTGGTGAGTTTTGTTTGTTTGCTGGAAATTGAGCAAGATTTCTGCATTAGCAGTTTAAAAATTGAATCTTGGATTAGAAGAAATGAGTCTTTTTGTGTTTATTCAGTGTGCATTTGTGCTTTCTGTGGCTAACTTGGTGACAAAATTAGTCGAGGTACAAGCTGGCCGTGACACCACGGTGATGAAACTCAGTTTGTTGATTTTTGTGGTCCCTTTGAAATTGCTCGTCTTTGGTGTTTGCAAGTCTGAATTGTTTTTTCTTTGACATTGAAGTTCGTTGGTTTTACGAATAAAAAGAAATTTGGAGTTCGGATAATGTATCTCTGTTGGATGGATAGATATAGTTTTACTGGCATTTTGCTTTTGAATTGAGTGATGTATGATTAATGCTGATGAGTTTGGGAACAGCTCGGACATTGAAATCGATGACATAAAGTGTGACAACATTGCCGAAAAGGATGTCAGTGATGAAGAGATTGAACCAGACGAATTGGAGAGACGGATGTGGAAGGACCGTGTCAAGCTCAAGCGGCTCAAGGAAAAACAGAAGCTGGCAGCCCGCCAAGCTGCGGAGAAGCAGGACAATAAACAAGTTACTGATCAGGCTACGCGGAAAAAGATGTCAAGAGCTCAAGATGGGATTTTGAAGTACATGTTGAAGCTCATGGAGGTCTGCAATGCTCGAGGATTTGTTTATGGAATCATTCCTGATAAGGGTAAACCGGTGAGCGGTTCGTCAGATAACATAAGAGCTTGGTGGAAGGAGAAGGTGAAGTTTGATAAGAATGGTCTTGCTGCAATAGCCAAGTACGAAGCCGAATGTCTTGCAAGAGGAGATGGTGCAGGCAGCCAAAATGGAAACCCACAAGGTGTCTTGCAAGATTTGCAAGATGCTACCTTGGGGTCTCTTTTGTCTTCTTTAATGCAACACTGTACTCCGCCTCAACGGAAGTACCCATTGGAGAAAGGTGTCCCGCCACCGTGGTGGCCAACTGGGAATGAGGGATGGTGGGTTAAAATGGGACTACCTAAGGGTCAGAAACCACCATACAGAAAGCCACATGATTTGAAGAAGATGTGGAAAGTTGGTGTTCTAACTGCTGTCATAAAGCATATGTCACCTGATATTGCAAAGATCAGGAGATTAATCCGCAAATCTAAGAGTCTGCAGGACAAGATGACTGCTAAGGAGAGCTCAATTTGGTTGGATGTTTTAAGCAGAGAGGAAGCAACCCTCCACCAAGCAGGCAGTGAGAACGGATCATCTAGCATAGAGGTACCAGCTGGAAGCCGTGGTGAAAAGAAGAAACCTTCAATTAGCAGTGACAGTGATTATGATATTGATGGAACTGATGATGGTATTGGCTCTGTATCGTCTGTAGATGAGAGGAGAAATCAACCATTGAATGCTCATCCTGTAAATTCCATTCCTCAGTCTCACCAAAGTACAGAGAATGGAGATGGACATCGTCAAAGGAGAAAACGTGCTAGGTCAAACCCTACTGAGCAACAGACTCAACCATCTCTGCTACATGGGAACGAACGGAGTAACACATTACCTGATATAAAAGGTTCAGAAATGCTATTGGGTGGATGCATAACGAGTGATAGCCTACAGGGTAATGACAAGAGCGAAGCAACAAAGCCTGTAGAGAACTACTCAGAGAGTCAATCACATTTACCGTTACAAGACTCAAACTTATCATTGGTTCCATCAGCTAATGTAGTCTCTACAGAGGATACATATATAGGTGCTGAGCCATCGCTTTATCCGATTGCTCAAAATTCTGCAATTGTCCCTTATGAATCAGAGGTGCATCTTGAAAATCAAGATTATATTATTCAGCATCAATTTCAAGACGCTCAGTTCCATGGTCTGCAGAAGATTTCTGGGATGAATGATGGACCACAAATTTCCCTATCGCATTATGGACCTCCAAACAATGGGTTGCAATATGGACTTCACAGTTCCCTCGCACATGCTGATCTGCAGGTTTCTGAATTTGCTCATGGATCTCAATTTTCTAACTTCAGTCAACCTCCTATATATCACTCTTATTCTTCAGCTGAATTTGGGTCGTCACATGTGGAACCACAGTCCCACTTGGCATGCAGTGAGCTTCAGATTGGGCCAGCGGATTCTGGAGTTGGTCCAGCACTTCACGGAAGTGGAACTGATATCTCTAGAGACAGTCACCATTATGGAAAAGACATGTTTCAGAATAACCATGACAGACATATTGAGATGCCTTTTGAATCTCCGCTTGCTATTGGCTCGTCTTATGCTACACTCGACAGCCCAATCGACTTGGGGCTTGATGTCCAAAGTTTTCTTGATAATTCTGATTATGATTTAGATTTTGACAAAGAACTGATGTCATTCTTTGCCTCATAGACAAGTATAATGTGGAAGGACAACATTTAGAATGTGAGTGTTACTGAACTGAACTTCTTTTGCCTCTTTCATTTGCTTGAAATGTAGTTTTTCATTCTTATTTTCTCATTACAAGAGCTTCTCTGCAGAGTGTGACAAAGGTGGAACCCTTTTCAAGGCGGAACAGATCTTTCTATCATAAAATCAGAAGTTCAAGCGTAAGTTATCAACTTAGTTTTCTTGTCAAGAAGTCAAATGTAAATCCAGTGACGGCAAACTCAATTTTTTCCTATGTTGGCCGCCCTTACATGTTCAGGAAAAGTGTCTCATGAAATTGTGTTAGTTTCATGAGTTGTAAAGGAAGAAACATAGAGTTCTTGTCATCTTCTTTAGAAGTCGTAAGCTTTGCACATCGTGCTCAAAACATTCTTGACTATGCTGCACAAGCAATGTTTCTTGGTTCTATCTCCTTATAAAAATTGAAGGCCTAACTGATGGCCCAATTTATTACATTTCAACCATTCTCGCCACCTATTAATATTGTTGTCTTTCATTCATTTATCATTTGTTTTCTGTTATCATAACACATTGTAATTTAACATTAGTTTGAGCTAATTTGTTCACATTTATCGAGATGCAATCTCTACAATTTGTAGGGAAGTGCCAGTTATGGTGTTTATATATTCACCTTCACCCTCCTGTTTCTTCAATGAACTAAACATGATATTGGAATATGAGTTTCTAAAGACTTCTTCTAGCATGCTAAATAGATTAGTTTTTAAACTTTAAAAAGGTAGGGGTAAGGTCTCTCGTACACCTACCCTCCCCAGACTTGTAGGATTACACCTGCTGCTATGTTTAACATTAGGTGACATACTACAGAGGTTTACCCATTAATTTAAACTGAACATTTGAAATAGAAAAATGAGATTTCCCCTAGAAAAACTAGTCTTATTATTACTCCAGGCAGTAAAAAGTAAGTTCCAACTTTTAGGTACTTTCTCAAAGCATATTTTCTCCAGAAAGTAATCAAATTAACTTATGTGAAGAGGAGAACAAGAAATTCCTTTTTCAGGTAGAGGCAGCAAAAGATTGCTAAATGCCTTTTATTGGCAAATAGATAAATATTATAAACGTTACCCTGATATGATCAGAAAATATATTTTGTGAATCAGAGATTGACGATCAACTAGAGAAATGAAGGTTTTGGAGAGACACTAAAATGCACTAGTTAGTGCTTCCTCTCTCCCAATTTATGTGACAGTGTATGTAGATATCTTAGGTTCTCTGTAAGTAGAAGCAAGTTGTTTTGAGACAACATCTGCTGATAGCTTACCATGTAAATCTGGTTTCCAGCCTTTAGTGCTGATGATTAATATACAAACTTGTTACCTTTGTCAAAAAAAAATAAAAAATTGTGACAGTGTATGACTAAGAATGAAGTTAAAAAAGAAAAAAGGGAAGACTGAAACCTATGGTCTAAAGCAAATCGTAGAAATTTGTGTAGCTAAAAATCATTAAGGGTAAAATGAAAAATTTAAGTTTAATTGTTTCTGAATAAGGAAGCATAACATTTTTTTGTGGGATAGACTGAAAAGGAGTGGAACACATGAAGATGACACAAAATATTTACTTTCTGCAACCTTTGCAATTTTACAAACATTAGAAAGTAAGGTCAAAACAACTGCATTTTCATCCAATAATCCTTCATCAGTTTCTTCATCTCTGGATTTTGATTGATAGAGCTTTTATTTCAGAGGCGGACTTATATTTTGAATTTTATGTGTTCTAGATTCTAAAAGAAAAAGTTACTCGATTCATGATAAAGTATTTATACATATTTAGTAGATTTGTAATACCAATATTGGATCTATTCATATAAGGTAGATTTTTAATACATATACAGGATCTATGCCAGAGCCATTGGGTTCTGCCTCACCTGTAATCGGCAGGGTAGCTCCCTCCGTTTAATATAATGCACAACATGTGATTGTACTTTGAACAACTTTGCACCACACATGTACATCTCATTTCTGTTCATTACATAATACTCCCTCCATTTTAGTTTGTTTGTCTTAGTTTGACTTGGCACAAAGTTTAAGAAAATAGATGACTTTTGAATCTTGTGGTCTTAAACTTAAGATATGTATAATGTACCAAAATGTCCTTTGAATCTTGTGGTCTTAAATATGCCAAGCAGGATGTTAGGGCTAAAGAATTACTAAATAAAGAAAGTGACATTCTTTTTCAAAGTAGACTAAAAAGGAAACGAAAACAAACAAATTGAAATGGAGAATATATATATTATGGTGTTTTTTTTGTGTCATTGGGAGTATGGGACTGAAAGAAATATGTGCACCTAGTTGGAATCCAATAGCTCTATTGAACTACAATTGTTTTCATGCTTCGGCAATTTAGAGGTCATAGGTGTCACAATATTTCTAAACATAGATATTACCAGTGACACCTCGTAAATGTTTACTAACCAGGTGCCATCGTCTAGTATATAACTATATATGCGATTTCTTCAAATATATACATAGAATATATGAGTTTTGTCTGAGATTTATGAGTGCCGTGACACCCTTGGTAGATCCGCCCCTGGCTTGCACGTGTCAACTATATGTATCATGAAAATAAATTCTTATAAAACAAGAATATAGATATATACAGTTTCTCTGTTTGGAACCTTCTATTCAGGATTCACATGAGTGCATTGCTTACACCTTTTTTTTTAGACTGGTTAAGTAGCAGATTGATGAAAATGTTACCAAAAGGAGGCAACGAATAGACTTCGGACCTTGTACTTACCATTGGTCCATGGGTATTTGATCCAAAAAATTCTGTCTCCCTAGACATTGCTTTGAAAGTCACTTGATAGCTCAGTTTCTTCCTCTCACTTGTAAGTTTCATTTTCTTTGGACTCACTTCGACTCTCAACGCGTCTGGTGTTATCGTTGCCGTATATTCTGATTCTTCATCATTAATTCTGGTTAGCATTCTGGTAACTTCCTTGGTTTCTTTTTCCTTAGACAGAGAAACTGCTATTGATGGGTAGTTCATGTTGGATGCCGACTCATCACTCGAGTTGGCAGGGCATGAAAAGTTCTTAGGAACTGTCTTTGAGATGAGTTTTATTGTTAATGTGTTATAACCTGTAGAGCAGAGGAATTGCAGGTAGTCTGTGATCTCGGTCTCGTAAACCGAACCTGGTTTCGATGGTCCAGAAATAGTTGCTAATCCTGCACCAAAGTCATATGGTGTGTCAAGGTATTCTCCATAAGCACTATTGACTATCATTGGACTCTTCAAATTGCTTTGCTGAAAAGCTAATAAAAAAGAAACAAGGGGGATCGAAAAACTGAGATTTGTCTCCGTAAGAGCCATAAATTGGAGGCACTAATATAGTAAAATTATTACCAGGGTCCTACCTGTTGTCATCATTGCTGATCTGATTGCTGACAGACTCCAGGTGGGATTCCGAGACTTCAGTGTTGCAACCATTGCAGAAACATGAGCACAAGACATGGAAGTACCTGAGGCAATGTTAAATAGTGCTGGTTCCTGGCCAGACCGAGCCACTTCTGTGTCGTTTGCAGGCCAAGCTGCAAGTATTGCAGTCCCTGGTGCTGCAATGTCCGGCTACATGTCAGAAACCACTCGGTATGTGGTCTACTGGTTTTCTTGCATGAAACATATATTCTACTTTTCAACATAAGTATGTAAATCTAACCTAAGTTGCTCGGACTCGGGTGCGGGTGTCCGATACGGATGCGGATCTAGAGGTCGGATCCTTCATGATCTAATATTTAAGATTCAGAAAAATAGATCCATGTATGGATACGGGTGCAGGGATTTGCCTAAAAATAGTCAAAATATCTAAATATAGAGTGATAAAACTTAAATTATGAAATATTATGTGGAGAACTTGAAGAGAATCTCGGAGGGAAATAAAAGAAAAAGGCATGAAATAGAACATTTTACATAAAAGGTATTTCATTTTCTTCAATTTCACCGTAGCTTTTGTATTGATTACAAAAATCATTAAAACCGTCTAAACTTTCCCCCTCAGTTATGGTCAAAGTACCCGAAATCAGTTGACCAAATCGGACATGGATCCCACACCCATGTCGTGTCGACATGGGTGCGGCACCAAAAGTGAAGAGTCCGAGCAACTTAGTATGTAACTAATCGTGAGTCCTTACTGCCCCTTTGGAGATATCCAATAAAATTGGACATTAGAACGAAGACTAGCATGGCACTACTCAAGGGGCACAGATCAAACAATGGTTCAAAATTTGAAGAAAAGAATTAGAATAAAGAGTGCTTACTTTTAGGAGGCTTCGAGTGTTATATGCAGGGCCTCTTGATGAGAAGAAAGCCACAACAGGAGCTGGTTTGAAATTATCTACACTAACAGTTGGTAGAATTGTTGCCACTGGATTCCTTTCGTAAATATGGAAGTACATTAGCAATATGTTGCTCCACAAGTACTTATTGAGAAGTAAACTGAGTACCTCGTTGAGTTGATGTAAGAAAGGATCTTTGTGCCGTCTCCTTGAGTGAATAATTCCCCTGGAAATGATCCTATTTTGGGTTATCCGAGGCCACCCTTGTTCTTTACTTCATCTAGCCTATCTTTGAGTGAATAGTCATCATCGAGATGTTTGCAAACAATAATTTTTCCCTTGACTTTGTGTTCTTCCAATGTATCTGGTTCACAGTCTCTGAAACGTTGCTCAAGTTAGTCACAAGCATGTAAAAAATTTATTTCCTAGTGAAGCACCAGAAATGGAAACTGATACACTTATCAATTTCGAAGTACCTTGCATCCCCCATCATGAACAAATTCCCTGTGTAATTTGGCAGATACACCGTCCGCCAATGGATAAACTGGAGATTTATTGAGATTGGAAAAGCTAATACCTCCACCCTGAAAATCATCAAGGGTATTAAAAGATGTTCTTGAAGAGATAGCTAGCTAGTAGCTATATAGAATAACTGTGTTTTTTTCTATTAAATACCTTAATTAGCTTGTTCCCGCTCAAGGGAATATGCGTTGCGATGTTTCTGTCAATAGTTTGTTGCAGCAACTGCGACAATCCAAGGAGCAACGTTGACAACAGTTTCTCGTAAAGGGCCATCGTTCCAGCTGAGGCAACAACAAGAATGCTGTTCTCTACAGCATGGAAGGCTCCGATGGCGATAGGATTTCTCGAAAACTCGTCCTCTGCTCCAGCTGGTGTACCAATTGATAAGTTGATGATATCAACCCCGTCTGCAATGGCATCATCAAATGCTTTCGTAATAGCTGATCCACTGCATCCAGTGGGATTGCATATACGGTACACTGCAATCCTAGACCCTGGAGGCCCACCCTGGGCTGTTCCTCCTGCTAAGCCACAATAAGATGCAGCTGCCACTGGACTCCCTGCTGCTGTGGCTGCAACATGGTCCCTAGGTGTCCCTGTTGCTGGTGATTGAAATGTGCCAGGGTCGTCATAAAACCTTGCGCCGATCAGTTTCCTGATACAAGACCACTTAGAAAACTTCACATAGTCCATATTGGAAACACTAAGAAGGATCCAAGGTTTCAAGTTTATGGGTTCCTACAGCTACTGGTTCGCTTGAACCCATAGCTACACACTGGAACCACCACCTGGGACACAAATAAAGATTGTTACCTGTTGCAGTTGGAAGAATTGAAATCATAACCTCTAACACAAGTTCCTTTCCATCGCGATGGAACTGGACGGATACCTTCATCATCGAAACTCTCTGATTCAGGCCATATTCCTAAAACAAAATACAGGATGTTATTTGGTCTACTATGGGTAATAGTAAAGGATAAACAAAGTGCAATGATATTTTTTGCAGTTCTATTCCAAGCTACCATAGTCCAGAAAGCCAATTATGGTATCTTCTCCATTTGAGGTTGAATTTGAATGGGAACTGTAAGGGAAATCGTGCACCAGATTGTATTGATCCGTCAGAAAATCCCATAATCGTGTCGTGTGGGGTTGAAATACTGGATCAGGAAAAACGGACACAACTCCAGGTTGCTGAGCAATCGACTGAGCTTCCTTGTATGATAAATGTGCTGCGAATCCTGAGAAACTGTTTTTGTAGCTGTTCACCACTGCATTCTTTCTCCTAATGAAGTGTAATATGTTAATTGCTCTTCAATTAGAGGGAGTGATTTCTCAGAAGTATCTTAAGAATCTTTGTCCGATACAAAAGAAAGATGTAATAATGCTTGGACTCAGGTGTGGGTGTCCAATTATAGTTAGACTTTTCTATAGCAACATTTCACTATAATAATATCCGGACAAATGATGCCATACCTTGTTGTGAGGGAGCTCACAAGCTGAAGATGATCATCAGATGAACCCTTGGCACCCATATAAACAATGTAAACTCCGAATTATCAACCCTTGGCACCCACGCTATAATTATGGTGCTCCTCCACGCTGATGTTTGTGATGCCTTGAAAAAATAAAGGTGTCACCTCTTAAGTGAGACCTACAATCTACGAATACAAATTTGATCAGACTCTAATGCAGATACCGAATACTGGATGGAAGATAAAAAAAGAATATGGTTACCCATGCAAGTCTATATGAATAGAATCAACCTGTTTATTTCATTTCAGATATAACTAGAAGGACAAAGTGTACATTGTTTGTCCTATGCTTTCTCTGGCATATAATACACCTCAAATCACAAGAAAGAGGGATAAAACTTGTAACAACAACAATATATTCGACATAATTTTGTAGATGGGGTTGGAGAGGATAAACTTTATGTATACTTTATTACCACTACCTCGTGAAGATAGAGTGATTGTTATCGAAAGACCCTCTGTTCGAGTAACTCACATCAAACCAGTTCAAAAAGGGAAGATTTTTTTTTGAATGACTCTCTAAATTCCAACTGTGTCACATAAACTGAAACTGAAAGAGTAACATGTATTGAGTTCGCGCTGGCACGATTTCCATATCTATCTTAAAAGATTCTGATAATATGTCAAGCAAATGTGCTCAAAATACAAAACTGAACAACTGTGATGTCCTTTTTTCTCCAAAACATGTCAACTGATCAGATATAACATGGATGTCCCTATGTTATTGGCTACAACCGACAGCCATGGCATTAGAATAAGCAACTCTGCAGCTTACAAACATTAGAGATAAGGTCAAAACAACTGATAAAAATATATTCGTATTTGATATTTATATCGAATCAAATTATTTTATTATAATATAATATATATATATTTTAATTATAGTTGCAATAAGAATATAAGTTAAAATAAGTATCATGTATTCATTGGTTCGATAGACATATTGATGCAGATAAATTTTTACTCTATTTTTCAAGTTTATATATTTTTTTTTTATTAAATTAAATGTTTCATTTCATATCTTTTTCTTTTAGAATATTGCATTGGATAATCGACCTAAATTAATTCAAATTTGACTCACTTATTTATTAGATCAAGAGTCAAAGATTAAATTTATATATTAATTTTATGATTTATATAAGACATATTCTTCATTAGAAAAAAATAGTGTGTATTTAATATATATCCCACCATTTAATAAATAGTGCATATATACCCTCCTCTTCCAACAAATAGTGTATAATTATTTTTTTTTAATAAATTGAATAAAAAGATAATTTTAAAATTAGTTTTAAATTCCAAAAATGCCACGCGGATTAAAAAGAATTCATCATATTCAATTTTTTATGTGCGCCTACACCCAACCAATCAAAAACTCAATTCTTTATTTTTTTGACCTTCATCTAAATTCTTTTTACAACTGAATAGAAGAAGAATTAACGTTTTTTTTTTCATTTGCATCAGGTCTAGAAGTATAAAAAAAGAAATGAATTTATTTTCAAAATAAAAAAGAATCAAAATTATAATTTTTTTCAAAAAGAAGTTTATGCATAATTTATTAGACGATAAAAGTATAGTAGAGATATATTTATAATAAATTGTAAAGTCGAGAGGTATAAAATTAATTACTAACTTTAAATACACAAAATATAAGTATTGGGTAGAGTGGTTTAAAGGGTTTAAGTGTTTATATATAATCGTCGAGGTTTCGAACCTCGGGACTAGAATTTTTTTTTGAACTAGGTTTAACATCTCGTTATTTTCCCGACGCCGGCACCGGCGAAACTAACTGGTCGGTAATCTCTCTGTATTCTTCGTTTTATTTTTTTATTTTTCATATGTTTGGTACTTGTATTTGTGTAGAAATTTGTTCAAAATATGATTTTTGATCTTCGATTGCTGAAAAAGAAGTGATTTTGTTTGTTTTCTTCGGTGTTTATTACTATCTGCTTTGTATCCTGTTTGTGCTTTTTCTTTGGAGTTGAGCTCGGACTTCAATTGTGGAGTTATACCGGATATATGTTGTTGTTGAATTTGAGTTAGAATTGTCCTTGTTGGTGATATACTGCTGTTGTATGCCCCATAAGTATGTGTGGGCCTACTTGATTTGTTTTTAGTTTTTCATGTCTATACATTTTTCCAATTGATGATCTATTTTTAAATTGATTAAAGAATAAGTAGAAAGTGCTAAATGAGCACCCCAAGGGTGTGGCTTTATGTTGTTTGGACTGTACCAAAATATCAATTGTTGCATGTTGCATATTCCAAAAATAGTGTATTGTTGGAGGATGGTGCGACAATATTTTGGAGTCTTTGAGCAACATAGGTAGGTAATGCTTAGTGATTAATGAAGTGAATTGAGTACCATGAGGTTTCATGATCAAATTCTAGTAGAGGAAAAAATACTAGGTGATTTCTTTCCATTTGTTCTAGCTTTGGTGGACAGAGTTATCTGGTACATGTTGCTGGTTGGAGGTGACATGTATCATGTGGAATTAGTCGAGGTGTATTCAAACTTGTCGTATTATAATATCACGTGCCAACAATATGTAGAATAAGCTTACAATACAATTTTTTTGGTAGACTCTTAGCTCAATTAAAGCATTACAAAGTAATTTTGAGAAAGAAATAAGCTTTACCATATTACAATGGGTAGGAAGGGTTGAAGTTCCTTCAATTCTTAAAAAACAATCAAAACAACTTAATACAAAACTACCAAGCAAGGGTAAGATAAATAAGTACATGATAGAACTATTAAGTAATAAGTATTGATGGTTGCATGTTGCATATTCCAAAAATGGTGTATTTTTGGAGGATCCGACATTGATGCGGCAATAATTTTGGAGTGTCTGAGCAACATAGGTAGGTAAGGCTCAGTGATTAATGAAGTGAATTGAGCACCATGAGGTTTCATTTTCAAATTCGAGCATAGGCAAAAATACTAGGTGATTTCTTTCTACTTGTTCTAGCCTTGGTGGATAGAGTTCTCTGGCTGGCTGGAAACTTGGAGGTGACATGTATAGTGTGGAATTAGTCATGGTGTACCCAAGTTTGTCATACTATAATATCACGTACCAACTATATGTGGAATAAGCTTACAATACAATTGTTTCTGAAAGACTCTTAGCTCAATTAAAGCATTACAAAGCAATTTTGACAAAGAAATCAGCTACCATATTACAAAGGGTAGGAAAGGTTGAAGTTCCTTCAATTCTTAAAAAACAATCAAAACAACTTAATACAAAACTACGAAGCAGGGGTAAAAATACGACAAGTATGTACATAATAGAACTATTAAATAATAAGTAAGGGTATGATTAGATACATAATAGGATTATTATAAGTAAGATCAAGATGAGACAAAACTTACACCAATTGGATCATTACATAAAACTGTACTTTTTGCTGTAACATAATGACAGATTTGACAATATGATAAAACAAAATTTCAAGTAACATTCAAAATATTGTATTGAAGTAACAATACGTTACAATACAACAGGTAAAAACCATCAAAATAAGCTGTATAGGGAAATGAAGTGGCTTCTTTAAATAGATCAGAAAATATATGGAAAAGCAAAAGTAGTAGTTCATATATATGAAGAATATAACTAAATAAAAGAAATGTAAATCTTGTGCTCCTAGTAGCTGTGTTCACATGTATTCTCATTTTAACCATGTCTATGGATAGTTATGGATTATGTAGTGGATGAAGTAATAATTAGCTCCTTGATATGCTATCGTTGATCGCATTCTTTTGAGTCGGTGGATCGTTCCACATTTAGTATATTCACTAATGACAATTGTCAGACACCTCACTCAATTTTGACTGTGACTCAAGTGAACCAAACTTAGGATTGTCAAATCCCAACATCTGGAAGATCATTGGATAAATTTACAGCAACTTTTTTTGTTAAATCATCATATGTGGGATTCCTAGATCTCACTTGTGGGACTACATTGGGTATGTCATTGTTGTATACATGGAATTATTTGCAAAAAAGCATACTGCAAATGGTTAAAGCTAGAATTCTATGGCAATTTTCAACAAATTTTCACAAGATGGGATGTTCCCTATGTTGATTCAGGTTATTTTGACCATGGTATATTGCGGTTATTGTGCGGAAAGCATCAGTCGACCTGACTATGTGGATGGAAAAATGTGAGAGCTTCATCTCCCAATGTTGTTATTTCTTCTATATTATAATTATAATATTCCTCTGGTTCATTTTGGTTTATATATGTTCATCATTTGTCAAAGATGTTTCATTTGTATACATATGCATATCTCGTTCTAAGATGCTTCATTTCATTACATTATAGATGTTGCCCCTTATGTGGAAGAGTCCTTGATGAAGATAATTATTCAAGTGACCCCGCTTTTGTTAAGGATGCTGCTGGACAGGTTAGTTCATTATTTCATATTCTTCTTAATGCATATTTTATTGATATATTTTGGACAATTTTTTTTATTCAACTTCAATCCTATCTAGAAATTAGATCATATGCATCCCTAACAAAAAGTGGATTATATGCATTAAGAAGAATATGATATGCATTTAGAAGAATATGCAAAAGGAGATCCTTAATCCCACTTCTGTTATTACTTTAGATAATATGCATTAAGAAGAATATGACATAGAAATTAGATCATATGCCAATCTATAGTCAGGTTTCTCGGTGATTTGTTCTCATCATCCTAACCCTTGGTAGGTGGAGTTTTCGATATCTGTGTTGCCGGTGGGAGGTAATGGGACATGGTAAATTAGATGAGATCGCACAAGCTTTACTGACATCACCTCTATAAAGAAAAAAGAGTTACTTATCATCAAAATACCTAAGAGATCTTGTGAGCTGAAAGTCCCCCGTCCAAGATTCTAGAAATTAGACAATACAAGAAACCTATTTTCCTCATTGCCTAACTTACTCCTCAGGCAATTTAAATCTTACTCAAGTTGTTCAAAAATGTTGACTTCAGTTATTAAAAATTTGTGTCTCATCATGTGATTGTTGGAACTTGAAGAAAATACACATGGGGAAAATAAGTTCAATACTTGATGTAGAGTTCTTTAATAGTATTAGTGTGATGGGACAAGGGAGTAATAGCCTAGTAAAAGGCCAATCACCTCCAGCCAAGTGGCTGGATTTGAGTTACCAAGAGAACAAATTGGAAGAAACCATTATGTGGCTCCTGGGTAGGATGTTTCATGGTGGGGTTTACATATCAAAAAGAAAAGAAAAATTACGTCTGAGATACTTTGTGACACTTGAATTGAAAGGCAAATGGACTGTCATCCCAAACATATGTTTGTGGGTGGGACAGAAATTGGAAGAGGGAATAGAAGCTATGTAGACAATGCCATGAGAAGATGATCATTCATTTTGCTATCTTGCATGCTTTTGTACATGTGTGCATGTTTTGGTGTGAAGAATGACTTTGCTTTTAATATTTACTTACTTTTATTTTTAATAATTAATATGCTTCTGTCAATTTTATTTTTCAAATATATGCTCGAATGAGGAGATAAATAATGTTAAAATGATACTGAGGAACAGGACAATCTTAGTTTTAAGGTGCAGTTATTGAATAAGCTATATATATGGTGTCTTGTAAATTGTTATGGTATTCAGTTTGTGTTTTATCAAGACTAACCTAAATCATTTGCAGAGTCGATTGGAAGGAAAGCTTGTGGGTTCTGTCCAAAGTGTCTATTCAGCTTCCCGGGAAAGAACACTAGCTGAAGGTATCTATGTACGTTTGCTTGTTGTTTTTGATGAAGATGTACCTTTGATTGTTGTATTCTCACAATGACTTTTTGATTACCAATGTAGGATTTAAACCTCATCAGTAGCATAACACCCCTTCCTTGATGTAATAAGAGACTTCATGCTTCTTTTACCTATTTGTGCTGTTCATTGTCAATATAGGCATTCAAGTAAAACTATTTTTGGAAGTCTTGCAGTAGAGGAACACTCTATTTTGTGTTAAAATCAATCAAGTGCTCATCAACCTTTTATATAATTATTAGGTTGACCTTTCATCTACAAGATAGTTTCCAGCTTCCAGGAAATGTACCTATCCAAACATTTATGTGAAGGATATGTGCATGTCTTTTACTCATTCTTCATTTCTTTTCATGTTTATGGTTAAAAATGGGCCCCAAATGATGATATTGATAGAATATGTGGATTGTTATATTTTCTCACATTGGTTGAGACAATGAGTTATTGTCTCATATGGTTTTGAACAATCCTCTCACCTCATGGACTAGTTTTTAGGGTTGAGTTAGGCCCAAAGTCCATTTCTGACATGGTATTTTGTTTACCAGGGCCAAAACCATTCCTCTTCTTGGTTTACCCAATGATGGACCTCATTTTATATTTTGTCCATTCTCCAGTTAACTAGGCATGACCGTCTGAGAGGTTGTTAGATCTTGAGAGAATGGACTATTGTCTTCTTATACGATTTTGGGTAATTTTCACTCCTGAGCTAGCTTTTGAAGTTGAGTGAGGCTACAGTTCCATTTTCTTAGCATAAATAAAGTAACCGAGTAAAAAAAAAAATAGAATATGCAAATGAAGTAAATTATTTGTTCTTGTTGATTGGTGACCAGTTTATCTTTATATGTCTGTCAAAGAAGAGGTTTTGTTGAAGTACTCAGTACATCACTGTAGTTAAAGAGTTGCATAATTCAAGAAACTACTATAGCGATATACTTACAAGGCTTGTTGGATAGATTAATCTTGTTAATATAACGAGAATAACACTTTACTTATAGGCGCACAAGCTATGTGTCTAAGTAGCACCAATTTGGTTCTAAAATATCGTTCTTTGATATTAATATAATCTTTAGGTACGAGGTTCTTTCTTATACATTTATTTACTCCCCTTCCTGCAGCAAAAAGGGGTATAGAGAGTATCATGAATGCATTAGGAATTGATGGAGGCTATTCAATAGCTGATCCAGCTTTGGCCTTCTATAGGGTATGATTCTTTATGGCTTATGTGTACCTCTACTACCATGAGATCGTTTTATGGCTGAATATATTACTTTCAGATAGCAGTTGAGAGGAATTTCACAAAAGGGCGCAGGAAAGAGCAAGTTGAGGCTGCTTGTGTTTACATTGTTTGTAGGTGAGAGATTGTGTTTTGTGATTTTATTGTGCAGCATATTTCTATTCTCTGAGAGAAAAAAGAAGTGAGATAATGTGTGACGACGCTTAAGATGTTAATTGAGTTGACGTTATTTATGTCAGCCATGCATCAGTGGTTACAGAAACAAGGCATACCTAGGTTTCCTGAAACACAAAAGCAAAACCTCCTTGCCCCCATGGGGCTTTGATCTAGTTCTTTACACAGTTGCACATTTATTTTAACCCAAATTGGTCTATCATATCAAATAACGTCAGTATGAATTTTGGATTTGTGTTCTTCAATCCTTCACCTACAAACCACAATTCTACCGAAGCAACCAAGAAGCATAATTGCAATTATTATCTAACTTTCTGTAGTAATCCTAGGTGGTTATGTAAAAGAAAAAGTTGAGTTTGCAACAATCTGATTTTTCAGGTTTGTTGTTATCACCCTTTATTTTTGGCTCACTTTTATAAAAATAAAGAAGAGAGCAAAAAAGAAAGAAGTCCATAAACAGACAGCAACAAGGAAGATACTGAGAAGAGGACAACGAAATTAAGAGAGAATTTGAAATTTAGAGAAAGAAAAGAAAGGACTAAAACCTTAGCTCTGCCACCATCTGAAAAATAAGAAGAGAATTCAGGAATAAGCTGCTTGATTATTCCCTCAAGCTCTGTGTGTGTGTGTGTTTAAATAACGTTTACAAGAAATACAAAACGGGAAAATAAAGACAATAATTACATTCCCACAAAATCCTTTAATTTCCTAGTTAAGGGGATTTGAGAATCTATACATAGTATAGGTCTTTCCATATATAACAGGTGCTAAAATGATAACATTATAAATTTTGCTAGCTTTTTGGTGCAACCTGGTTATAATACAGGATGTTGATGCAATTTTAAAATACAATAGGGGATCTGCACAATCTGTAGTTATATTTTCTCGCACTGTCTTAGTGCAAGCATTTATAAAATCATTGATTACTTGTCAAAGATAATTGTGGAGGAAATACCAACTATTATGTTGCTCGGACTCTTCAAAAGTGTCAGCAGGTGCGTGTCGGATTCGCCAAAAGTAGTGCATTTTCGGAGAATCCGACACGGGTGCAGCATTGAAAGTGAAGAGTCCGTACCAACTATATTGTACAGCTTAGAGGGATATCAAAGCAACAAACTTTTGTCATTATTACATATATTGCAAAGTTACTAATACAATAATAGTTTTGATTCAATCTTTTGATGTAATTTTTTCTTGGTCCAAGTTACTTTAGTAGTGACAAATTGGGGTATCTTTATGTTTGTTTTTCTTGCAGGGAAAGCAAAAAGCCGTTCCTACTCATTGACTTTTCTGAGTACTTGAGGATAAATGTGTATGTTAGCCTATTTCTACAAAAATCTTAGAAGTCTTTCTCTTTCATTCTTCTTTTGATAAAATACTTTGGATGAATAATCTTGAACAAGAACTTAGCAATTGCCCTTTAGGTCAGGAGTTCCTGTCATCCTGCTCAGTATTATGATATTATATTTACCCCTTAGATCCTTCGTATAGTTATATCGTGAAGCAGATCTTACATGTGCATCTTGTTTGATTAGAGTAAATTAGACTAAACTTGCTTCACATTTAACTAGAAATTAAAGCAGCCTTATGTGGAGTAGAATTTGATGTTAGATTTTAGAAAGATAAATGAGTTATAATATCTTTTTTTTTATGGGAAGGAAATTTAGGACAGAAGAAGAGCTGACCTCTGAGAAAGTTACTAGCTAATATGCTGTACTATCCTTCCCAAGACATACACTTGTCTAATCTTCAGTGTGACTGAATTTTTAGCATATCAGGGCATTTGTATTTGAGATTTTTTTGGGCTGCAAATAGCTCCTCTCTACATTGATGAGTTTCCTTTTTCCTATCTGTAAAATCTATGTGGCCCTTTGTACATTATTGACTTCACAAGTTATTAATATTTATTTGCAGATTCTGGAAGTTTGTTAATATGTTGTCTCTTTCAAAAATCTAAAACAGTATCCTAATCTAGGTCTTATTGTATTTTTGTCATACGTGAAGGGCTCTGCCTAAAGTTGGGCAGTTTGGGAAAACATTTACCTAATCCCTATCTTTATTTTGGTAATTGAAGCTGTTCACCTTTTTCTCTTATGAACTGCAGGTACATTTTAGGTGCTGTATTCTTACAGCTTTGCAAACTTCTAAGCATTGTAGATCACCAATTTATTCAAAAACCTGTGGATCCTAGCCTATTTATTCATCGATTCACTAATCGTAAGTATTTACCTAGATCTGATTTGCTGGTTAATTAATCTTTGCTTCTTTGTTGACCACCTTACCCTAGGTACCAACATTGTGATGAAAGTTATATACTTTTTACTTTCCATTTTCTTTCCACATTTAAATAACTTTCCAGAACAGGCAGAAAAATTCATGCTTGCAGACTAAAATCCTTATGGATCAAAATCTTTAAACTTCTCACAATAGAAATCCAAAATGACCCCCAGGGCCTAGCTCAAGTGGCAAAGGGTGGAGATAATTTAGATTAGCACTAATGAAGTGCGCTATCACGTTACGAAACACACCACTAGTTGATATGTGGTTGAGAAATGCACTTCAAAGCAGCTGAGATTCAGCTCTTTGCCATAGAAAGCCCCGCTGTTCTTTCTGCAAGCCATTATAGAAGCAGATAGGAAGATGTCCTCTACCATGTTTGGTAGGAAATGGATTCTGTTTAGTTTGTCTGGCAAACCTTAGTCCTTTCTATTTGATAACCTATTTATATCTAAACTCCTTTGATTTAATAGTATGAATTTGGTTTGGGTAGATTTAGCGTCATTAGTTCAAATCAATGAATTAGTGACTTGTTGGAACTTGGAAGACTCAAACCAAATTCATACTATTAAAGATGAGAATAGCTAAAGTATCCGGTATTAGGTTTCTTAGCGTGTGGGTTTTCATACTGATATGAGGTGTGTAGAGAATTAACGACTTTTCTTCTCAGAGTTAGTAAGAGTAATATGTGATGTTCTTAACAGTTAGTTTTGGGACCAGGATTATAAACTTATCCAGAAATTGAATGTGGTTGGAAACTTTGGACCAACCACAGCCTTCTAACTCATCCGTAGTTTTTTTTTTAATTATAAGTTGTTTCACACTTAGGATTTGTTAGTTACATGTTTAACCTAGGATTGGGGGTAGTCGGTTGCATAATTGTCAGCACCAGCTTAGTGCTGTTTTCATTGCATCTCTAAATACTTGCGAAAGAAAATGAAAGAGAGGGGGGCATCTCCAGACCTCATTTCATCCCTTCATGCTCTTCTGATCTGGTATCTTATTTTCATGTGTAAAGTACATGATATCTCAATTTTGCTGTGCATTATTTTGTTGGTATATGCAAAAGAATTCTCTCTTCTTTTTGTTTTCCTTCCTGTTCCCTCCAGAAACTTATTTGTTGTACCTGTGGAATACCTTTGCAACTACACCTTATTATGTTGCCTTTAGTTCTACTTTTTGCCTTCCTTTCTGTATTTGTTTTTATCCTCCTTCAGTCAAGATAATGTTACTGTTAGTTTGTTGGAGTCCATCAGTGAAGACTATCATTTATAATGTAGGTTTATTTGGTGAGATGCCAAATGTTTCTAGAACTGCACTTCACATTGTGGCCAGCATGAAGCGTGATTGGATGCAGGTTATACATGATTTTCTTTTTGTATAATTTAAGTGGAAGTACTGGAGTAATTCTATGGAACTAGATAAAAAAAACTTACCTTTTTGCACAAATCCATAAATCGTCTATAGACAGGGAGAAAGCCAAGTGGGGTATGTGGAGCTGCACTGTACATTGCTGCTCTTTCACATGGACTGAATCGTTCTAAATCTGAAATTGTAAGTGGTCTTTCCAGATTTCCTTTATATTGATGGTCAGAATTCAGATTTCTTTATAGACGGCTTCATGATGTAAGTTTTGTTCTGCTTACAACTTATGTGCATCCGAAAGTAAGATAATGTGTGTGAAAGTAAGGTTTCCTAGTCTTTTGTGTATCTGGCTGGACCAATTTTCTAATGTAAGCTTTGCATCTGCTTGATGCCTTCTCATGAAATATTACTTCATATGAAAAAGAAGTTCTATTCATTAATGCGTTTTAGCTAGTTTTCAAAGACGACATTCTTGGTCACAAATTTGGACTTTTTCATGACATTGGACTTGACAACTGTTCTCGTTCTGCGTTCTTGGCTTATTTTATGCTCAAGCCTATGTAGCATAAACACTTGCACAACTCCCATAGTTAATTTTTTTATGGTCACAGAAGTCAAGGTACATGATATTTTCTTTGCTCTTTTGGTCAACAGATCAAAGTTGTACATATTTGTGAAGCAACATTGACCAGGCGTTTGATTGAATTTGAAAACACTGAATCTGGTAGCTTAACGGTATGTATCGAAAGCTGGGAGGATGAACACTGCTTATACTTTGATATTCTGTGTTTGAATTGCTTCACGTGCATGTTTTTAAGCATGTCTGCAGGTCCCTTTATTTTTCTGGTAGGATGAGCACTGCTTATACCTTGATATTCTGTGTTTGAATTGCTTCATGTGCATGTATTTAGCATGTCTGCAGGTCCATTTCTTTTTCTGGTAGGATGAGCACTGCCTATACTTTGATATTCTGTTCTGAAATGCTTCATGTGCATGTATTAAGCATGTTTGCTGGTCCATTTAATTTTTTTGTTGGGAGGGGATCAGCTAATAAATTAGTCTTAAAAAGTGTAGTATTGTGATGTGCTTACTCCTGCTCATGGACAAGGTGTATAACGTAATTTGCACCCATGCTGGAACCAATATCATAAAACTTATGGAGTGCATACACATCTAGTACAGTAGATGTATACTGATGTCATTGGGAGAGAGAGAGAGACTGATAATTTTGCCTCTATTAATGGGTATTAATGTTTCTTACTGCTCTTCATAAAGAAACTCATCCGTTAACAAAAGATCCATAAAAGGAGAAAATAAAAGATCTCATCTAGTCTGCAGCTTCACAGTTCAACCAGATTCTGGTATGTAATGAAAATAAAAGATCTCATCTAGTCTGCAGCTTCACAGTTCAACCAGATTCTGGTATGTAATGAAGCCACTCAATACCTGCACTCTGGAAAGATTTTAACTTCACCTCCTTTGACTCCTCCCTTCTTTTTTTCCCTCTTGCTCAGCTAGGGGGGTCTTAAAAAGAACTTGTCCATGGTCTGGGCGTCTCGGGCTTCAGGAAACTTTTGCTCATGTCCAGGAGAAACCATCACCTAGTGATGTGCTATTTTTTATGAGCTTGATGTGCTTGATGACATATTTTATTGTTCAGTCAAAAACATATTTTCTTGGGAATCTAAAATTTTAACTCCCTCCTTTTTTCCGTGGCACATTAATGTTGGAGTTTGATGCAAGTTGTCTCTGTGGTGATGGCTTAGTCAAAAATTTCCTTTCTGAGTTTCACACTATTTCTTCTAACTTGCAACTAGATTGAGGAGTTCAATACAAGAGCTAAGGAGTTTGAGAAAGAAGAGAGGCTGGCTCCCCAATTTTGTTCAGTGTCAAAAGGATCTGGGATTGCAGAAGTGCTATGTGAACACAAAGAGAGTGTGGATCTGCCCTTTGCTCATGGTCTTTGTGAAAGTTGTTACAATGATGTAATTACTCGGTAGCCTGACCTTCTAAGTTTTCACTAATATAGCTAAATGATATGTAATGCTCATGATGTGTTTGCAGTTTGTAAAACTTTCGGGTGGGCTTGATGGAGGATCTGAACCTCCAGCCTTCCAACATGCTGAGAGGAGAAGATTAGTGGCCAAAGAAGCTGTCGAGGATCCAAAATTTTCCATGTCCAATCAGGTGGAGAATAATGGCACTGAGGTACTCATGTGAGCTGCTACTTATCCAAAGAATTATTACCTTGTAGTTGTATATAGTAAAATTTTATGCTTTCAAGAGTGCTTTGGTTGTTGGAAAGGATACAAGTGAAGCTAAAGTTTCAAGATGGACGGATACATTTAGAAGAAAAGAATGGTATGAAAAAAGGGCAAGTGTAGGGAAAAGACAATTTCTTCTTAGACTCTAGATTTTCTCTGGATTAAAATCCTAAATATGAGGTTGCATCAAGCTAAACAGAGCTTAACTTGCAGAAAGATAAATTATATGTTTCCCACAACATTCACTTACAAAAGTTAAGATGAGCCCTAATAGTTTTCTATTGTATTCTTTCCATCTCTTCAAGGAACAGTAAATGGTCATTTTCCTGCCACTTAAAATGTATGATGATGATGGATTCTTTTTTGGAAAAACGTTCTTATATAATTATTCTTTAGAATAAAATGAGTTTCGATTGAGTGATAGTTCAGAGTAGTATCCAGTCCTTTCTTGTGATTTCTTTGAGAAGTCTTTCCTTAGGCTAGTGCCAAAATCTTGAATCTAATTGGTTTTTAGTGGACATATTTTTCTTTTGCTTTCTGTATAGTGCCTTATGTACTCTCTTTTTGTTTTCTTTTGGTTGATGATGATCAGCCTGAAAAGGGAGGGAACACTCAGAGTGTGACTGGGAGTAAAAATGTGCAGATATCAGGGTCTGAGCAAATAGGTAAATGTTTATCTTCTTCAGGAGTTGAAATGTTGGGAGAAAATTCTGGATCTAAACCACAGAGTAAGTTACTTTTCTCTCAATTGCAGGAGCATTCTCAGTGGATAAAACTGAGCACAATGTGACTCGTGATACAGTACATGACATGGATTATATGGGTCCTGATGATCATGATGAATCAGGGAACTTTACTGATATTGATGATGTAGAGGTGTGCTACTTCTTCTATGTTTTTTTTCGTTTAGTAGGGGGTTACTTCACTGGTCACAATCCTTGAAAGTTTTATTTAAAAATCTATGTCAGCATAGTGCAAAAGCTGTGATTTTTGACGGCTTTCATCCTGCCATACCTCATCACATGATACTTAGCAAATGATAGTATGAAACTAGCTGACCCTGCTTTTCATCCTCTGCTGGGAGAGAAGCATTATCCATAATAAGTGAACTTTGTATTTGTGAAAAGTCCGACGACCGGGGATGGTGGTCTCTTTAATATGGCTTGGGCAACCCTCACCTCTTGAGCTAGCTTTTGGGATTGAGTTAGGCCCAAGATCCATTCTTTTCGTGGTATTAGATCAGGCCTAGATTAACTTGCTCATGCTCCAGATGTCCAGGTGTGGGCGTGAGGGAGTGAAGATTCTCACATTGGCCATATAAGGGATGAGTGGTCTCTTTTGTATGGTTTGGGCAATTCTCACCTCTTAGGCTAGCTTGTGGGGTTGTGTTGGGTCCACGATCTATTCTTTACAGTATTGTAACAGTTTGTACATGGCTAGTTTGGCTACGTTTATGAATGAGAGTACATTTACTTGACCATTTAAAAAAAAACACTTTGTTAGCGAATATATGAAAAACTGTTCTGCTTCAACAGAATGTTTACCTGTGGCAACTGGATTTAGTTGCACAATATTTGGGTATATATTTCCTGGTTAACTAACCTGTCGTGGCTGTTACTCTGTGCTGGGATTTCTGTCAGATCGACAATTATCTTCTCGACGAGGAGGCGAAGAGCTGTAAGAAGATCATTTGGGAAAAAATGAACCCGGAATATGAGGTGATTCAGTTAATTTCTTTGCAAATCACCAAAGTTGGAATGTAGATCACAACGGCCTATAGAGGTCTTAGGATTTATATATATATATTTATATTAACAAGTACTTGAATTCCATATACTGTTGATTCATGAGTTACTATTAGCACCTAGCAGTTATAATAGAGGTCTTGCTATGTTAGATCAATTTGTTTTTGTTTGTGTTTTACTAAGTTGACTCTGGTTAAGCAATGAGTGTTTTGCTACACTTTTGCTCCTTTGGTCCATCTTCACGACAACTTTTCTCATCACAAAACAGTAGTCTGCACTCACCTCTTCACCTGCCTTTCCCTTCTTCTGAGTGAGCTTGCTGATCAATATTTATAGGAAAAAGCAGCTAAGGAAGCAGCTGCATTAGATGCAAAGAAGGCTGAAGAGTCCATTTTAGCTAACTGTTCGGAGGATGTGCAACATGCACGAAGGCTTGCTGCCGCTGTTGCTAATAATGTTGCAGAGTCAAGAAAGGTTGTATTCTGAGCTTATCTTGAGTTTGTTACCTGGTGAAAATTGATGTCATATTGAGGAACCAAGATATGTTAGAGAAGGGTAACTTTGTTGATGGAAATGACTGTTGAGAAGTTGATGTTTGTTAATATATTTAAATACAACAAACATTTGAAAAGTGACTTGCGGTTTTCTCTTATATTTCTTAGGACTCAAGGCTTGGGTACAATGATCGAAAATGAGACAAAAAAATATTCAATCTCTTTTAGTGGTTAAACTTTTGAGAATGTTTCTGAGTTTCAATCATGAGGAAATAAGAGGTCCTTATAGTTTCTTAGTGTTGTATCAGCTAGTTTCTTCATATAGGTACAAAGAGGATGGAAAGCTATCATGTACTTTTCATTATTAATCACTCTTTTTGTTTCCTTTTCTTGTCCTTTCCTTTTTTTTCCATATCTAGTTTATTCTGCTTATGGGTTTTTGAGACGACGGTTCCCAGGAAACAGCCTCTCTACCTCTATGAGGTAGTGGTGAGGTCTGCGTATATTCTACCCTCCCCAGACCCCACTTGTGGGATTTCATTGGGTATGTTGTTGTTGTTGTACAAAGAGGATGGAAAAGGGTGATAAACATGAAGTACACTAAGTATTATGAAAACAATGGGAGGGGATCTTGTAATAGGTGCTAAGAGACACTTCTACTAAATATTTTCATATACTCACTATGAACTTAGTTATTAATATTAATAAAGCCATCTAACTTATAGAAAAGATCATGTATGCAGATAATATAATGGTTATGCACCTAATTACATAAATATCCTAAAGTCACATGGATGACAGCAAAACACATTTAGTAATTCTAGAATATTCACAAGTATATTTATGGCTCTCCCCCTTAATTTTGAGTGTACTTTCATATCTTCAATCACTCTTGATGATTCTAGCTTCATTTTCAAGATTCTCCTTTGGATACGCCTTTTATCCATGCATATTGTTTGTCTTACAAATTTGCATTTAAAGGTAATATATCTTTGCCTGAAGGCTTAGGTTGGTAATTCAAACTCGGATCAATTTCTTCAACTTTGATTTGAATTAAACAATCACAACTGTAGGCAATGTATAGTTTCCCACTAGCACTCTTGTGGATCTTCTGGAGGAAATAAACATACAACACCAACTGACTACTACATGTTTTCTCGTTCTTTAGTCACTTACCACTAGAATAGCACATGCATGTGAGATTTCTTATACACAATAGTTGCTCTAGAGATCTCCTGGAATTAGCTTACACTTTGCTTACGATATGCAGGAAAAACGACAGAAAAGGGCCGCAGAACTGAAGAGTTCTGGTCCTGCTAAAACCCCTTTTGAAGCAACGAAGCAAATGTTAACTAGAAAGGTATGCATGATAGAGGAAAATAAACTTAAAATCTTTAGCGTTCTGTTAACAGGGATCTCTGTGTTACAGAGGTTTCTTACCTTTTCCACAGCTGTTCATAGTCTTGATAAATGTTCCAGCATGTCCCTATTTTTCTTGTTGAGTCAAGGTTTTCCTCAATTTTAACACATTGTCACATTTTACCTAAATTTGGATGATTAGAAGGATTACAAATGAGCTTGCAAGTCCAGTTTACCATTAAGAATATGTAACTGTGAAATACATAGAAGAATTTTATTTTCTTTTTATTGGTCTTAAATCAATTCTTTTCCTCTTTGTATTATGTTTACATTGCATGGTATATATTCCTCTTTTGCATGAAACAGTATTTATCAGATCTATTGGTTATGTTGTTTATATCTTACCTTACTTTATATTATGTGATGCAGAGGCTATGCTCTAAGATCAACTATGATCAGCTAGAAAAGCTTTTTGATGATTCTGTATGTGCTTCTCCTACTCAAAAATTTCTTGAGAATTCCATTATACCTGCTTTGAGTTTCAATTTTACTCATATGTCAATTCCTGTAGCAGAGTATCATTTTCTTTATCAAAAAGAACATACTCGGTGTTGGTGGTGGACAGCAAGAGCTGGTGTTTGAGACTCTATATGCGTAATATTTGGATATTCAAGAAATGGGAGGAAATTGAATAATGAAAACTAAATAATGTAGATTTGTCAGACTTTCCCTTTGCCACTGCTGCATCTTATGATCTCTGCAATTGAAGTTTTGGGAGATACATTTAACAACTCTCTAATACACTCATCCATCCTGACATAGAAATTGTTCTATTCCATTCAGCGGATACTGAATCTATAGTTTCTTGAAAAAGGAGTAAGGGAGGGGTGGCTAATCTTTGGATTCAAAGGCGGAGCTAGATTTTTAAGTTAAGGTTTCTTAATCACAATTCATTTTGCTTATTGAGTTCTGAATAGGTTCAACAACATACCAATGTAATTTAACTAAGTGGGATCTGGAGGAGGGTAAAGTGTACATAACCTACCTTGGAGGTGGAGAGGTAGTTTTGGATAGCCCCTCAGCTCAAGGAAAATAAACGGTCCAAAACAATATAGAGAAAGAAAGTGAAACCATATTTATTACTTGAAATATTCCTTAAACAAGTTTTTCAACTTCAAACTACGGTTTTCAAGTTGAAGTTGAAATTGAAATAAACGAACAAATGCTAATTATTTGCAAGTGAAGTGTGGTCCAAATAGAAAGATCTGAAATCACAAGTAGGTGATTTGTTCATATTAAATGAATTCTGTAAGACGGATACAAGCTTGGAGCCAAAGTTACTGGATTCTATTGTATCCATAACTAGCATTGTGCCTCTGCCCTGAATTGGACCTGATCTAGTTCAGCTCCTTGATTTCCCTATTGTTAACATTGGAGGCTTATAAAAAGAACAAGAACCTCGAAATCACTCCCAACTCCCGGTTGGGATCTCGACTAGATGAGAATTCCTGGAGCACCCAGAAATATTGAACATCTACAGGACAAATTACACTAATCTAAAGCATTTGTTGGTCTCATCTCGATAAAAGATGTTCTAACTCTTGATCATGTTATTTATACAGGAAATTCTAGAGAACCCAAACAAGAGTCGAAATGTGGATGATTCAACTAATCATAACGAGAGCAGCATAATTGATCCGGAAGAAGACGAGACTTATGAAGAATCATTTGTGCAGTATGATGAGGATATGCGATACGATGAGGACGTTGGAGGATATGACTATGATCAACACTATGATTATGATGAAGATTAAACTAATCTGCATTACTTATGATTGATTTCCCCTCACAAAAAGGACATGAGAAGTCAGGTAACACATTTCCCTTCACTTCTTTATTAGGAATTGTTGGTACTGGTAGCCAAATGAATGTCAAACTTTTTTCTTTTGGGGTTTTACCTCGCGTCCTATACTAGCGTAGATCACAAGTTTCAAACTCCAATAGTCAAATAGGTTCACATAAATTGAAACGCGTCAGTATTTAGCATCATTCTTTATAAGGTTATTATGAATATTTGTTAGAAAAGTTATATTTAGGCTTCTTTTTATAGTCCCAAGGCCACATTACTTTATTTGTCCCATGTTTGTGTTCGAATTTCGAGAGTCAAATGAATTGTTAGTCTATTATAACTTTTTTTTGTCTTTTTAATTTATTAATTGGTATAATTTTTCACTTTTAGATATGTAATTCATGTAGTGTATGTACATATTTTACTCGGTGAATAAATTTGAAATTAAGTACCATTGTACGGTATTTACATCCAAATTTTATAGGGCCAACAAACAAATATAGTACAATGAAAATTCATTATTTCTACTAATATTGCCAAAAGTATATGTCACCATCCATGACAACAAAGAAATTGGATTTTTTTTTAATTTGTTTATTTATTTATTTGGTAATAGATTGGTGAGATTCATATCGTTAAGTGCACCTATTCCAAATTTCAGTCTAATCAAATGATCTGCAGCTGCCAATATATCTCGTGATAACAAAAATAAATATTCGACTAATCAGTGATTTTTGAGCGGTTGATAATTTTTTGGTACGATCAAGTAGGGTGAAAGCGCGTTTTCATGTGATCCTCTTTTATTTAAGTTTGAGATCAATAATATAAGCAAATTAGCTTGTATATACTGAGTTAACTAAAAATAGGTGTGGTAACTATTATTGAGATCAATAATATAAGCAAATTTTCTTTTGTTTTTTCATTTCGATGGTCAATAATTGCTTTGAAGTTTTAATCAGTTTGTATTCATGTCGCATTAAACTCATTTGAGAATTGAGAAGTAGCTCTGTCATCTAACCTCGATATCCACATTGAAATCATGACTAATTATAATTTATTTGTACAAAGCTAAAATTTTTACATATTCAGAACTTGACTCGAGACTCATGAATAAGGATGAAAGTATCTTATTCATCCCATTGCAATCTTGGTCATTGACTCATTTCTTTTCCAGAAGTAAGAACTAGAAACATCCAAACATATATATATATATATTAAAAAGAAGGTAAATAAAGAAAGAGGTTGAACTTTTTTTCTAGATTTTTCTTTCTTTATTAACAAAAAGAAGCCAATTATTGTGACCCAATCCTTCCCTTCATCATCAAATTAAAAAATTCATCCATAGCTCTAACAGAAGATCCTTTATAATCATCCTCATCTCTAGCAGCATCTTTAATCATTTCTTTAACTTCACAAGCTTTACCTCTTAATCTTTTCCCCTTTTCACTTTCACTATCCATAACTAACTCAATCTTATCAATTATGTCCCCATAACTCACATCAAATGTTGTCCCTCTAGCCATTTCCACACAAACACCAACTTCTTCTACCAAGAACTTAGCATTGAAAAACTGGTCAGCTGCCATTGGCCATCCAATTAATGGAACCCCATTAATCAATGATTCAAGAACTGAATTCCAACCACAATTGCTTAAAAATGCACTTGTTGATTCATGAGCCAAGATTTCAACTTGTGGTGCCCAATCCAACACTATTAGACCTCTTTGTTCATTTTCTTGATTTCTTTCAATAAAACCTTCTGGTAACCATTCTTCTGGTTTGAAATGAGCATTTACATCAAACCCCAAAGGTGGCCTAATTACCCAAATGAAGTTTACTTCAACCCCATCCAATGCTTTTGCTAATTGCATCATTTGGGATGCTGAAATTGTGTTTTGTGAACCAAAACATATGTAAAGAACTGATTTTTCCTCCTTTTTATCTAACCATTCTTTACATTTATCCAAATGAATACCTGGTTCTTTCCTAGGAGTAGTACTAACTCTGTCATTTTCTTGAAAAAGTATTGGTCCTATTGCCCAAATTGGTATACATAATTTCCTTCTAAAATACATCAATCCACTTTTTTCAAACTCCTCAACTGTGTTAAAAAGAACCCCATCTGAGTTTTTCCAAGTTGGAAGATTTTTCAGCTGGAAAACTGAATAAGGGTCATTCCCATCAGCTATAGCAAGACTAGGTGACAATTGTGTGACATGAAATTTTCCAGCTTCTTGAAAATCAGGCAGTAGAAACTCAAGTTTATCAGTATGTCTATGAGGTAAATTCATCCACATAGAGTAATAACAAGCTAATCCAAAACCACCAGCACCACAAAAAATTGAATGTAAAATACCAAATTCATGAGTTACCTTAGCTGACCATCCAAAAAAGAAATCTGCTATGACACAAATTGGGGGTTCTTTGAAAAATCCAATCTTTACATCAACAAGATCACTTAGAATCTTTCTGAAGTTAGATTCAAGTGAAGGGGAAACTTCAAGAAGTTTAAGGGCCACATTGTAAGGTAAAGAATCAGTGATTTCAGCATCTGGTGGAAGCCCATGTTCAGTACTGTCAAAGGGTATTTCAAGGAAGTGAATTGAAGAAGGGCTTTTTGATGATGATTTGAGTTTTTTGATGTTTAATGGTGTGTTTATGAAAGTTATTTGATAACCCTTTTGTGAAATTTTGGTAGCCAAGGCTAAGAAAGGGATTATATGACCTTGTGCCATGAAAGGAAAGAAGACTATATGACCTTTTTCACCTTCCATGGTGGAAAGAGAGTAGAGAGAAAAGGAGAAGGAATTCTAAAAAGTAAATGAAAGATAGATATTGAAATCTTGTCTTGTTGGATTATTAATTGAGTTCCTATAGAAGCTTTTTGACTTTTCATGTATCATTGTATAATCATTAGTCGGTTCGATTCGATTTTATCAGTTTGATTTTTTAAATATATTAATTTAATAAAATGATTTTTATCAATTTTTGATTTATCTGTTTTAAGTTCTTAACGATTCGGTTTTCAATTTACCCGATTAGAATGGTAATGAAAATTTGCATCAGTAAAAACAGATGGAGTATGAAAGAGTTAAAGACTGAATACTAGAGTGAGTAACTAATCACTTAAGTATGATAAAGATTAAAATATGTAAAGTATTACTATAATGTCCTATTATTATTAAATTACTAATATTTAATATTTACGAAGGGGTAAAATAGTGAATTATTATAATCTTATTGGGTTATCGGTTTACCCAATAACCCAATAGTAAAAATCGATATCGAATCGATAATTCAATTTTTTTCAAAACCATTAAAAATTCGATAACCTAATAACCTAGTAACAATAAACCAATGAAATTTTTATCGATTCAATTTATCGATCGGTTCGATTTTTACACATCCCTACAATCCATACCGTATGCATAGAGTGTTTACATTAAATCATATAAATTAAATTGTGCAATAATTTGATGATATGAGATACTAAAAATTATTATGTGTAAATATATCTGTGATGCATTTGATGTAAATATCATATGTGAATAATTTTTTACCATTTATTAGACCGTCAAATCTTCCCTCTATTCCAAAATAAATATTATGTTTCTTTTTAAAAAAATTAGTTTAATTCACAAAAAAATAAATTAGATTAGATCAATTTAATCAGTAAATAGAAAAAAATTTAGATTAGATAAATTAATTAGTAAAGTTAAAATTAGCTAATACAAAATAATATTGTACTAATATATATATGAAAACTCTTTTCATTTTATTATAATTAAAAGATACTAGTAAAGTTTATTTGTTAGTTATATTTCAAAAAAAATCATGGACTAATACACATCAAAAGATGAGATTAATTCTTATTTCGCGACTTCAAAACTCAAATACAAAAGCTACATCAATCCTGGAGAAATAATGAGTATCATTCTCTAGGTCATTTAAGGTCAAACAGAGTTGTTTAATCATATTAAAAAATTTCATAAATTAAGACACCGAAAAACAAAGATAATACCTGATTCATGTAACGTTTTTTAGCATTTAAGGGGTAGCTCAATGGAAATTAGGCATTTTTTTCATTTATAGCAAGTGTTAGCTCATAGGTTTTTTGGTGATATAATTTTTAGTCAATTTTTGTGCGAAATTTTTATAAAATCGTCAGTATTGACCTGAGAAAAAATTTCAATAGCTTTGACCTAGTCTATGCGACTTATTTTTAGCATTTAGGGATCATTCAACTGGAATTAGGCGTTTTTCTTTGTTTTTCATGTGTGTTAGCCTATGAATTTTTTAAGTGCCGAACTATTGATCAATTCTTTTGCAAAACTTTTATAAAATTGTATGTAATGACTTAGAGAAGAATTCCAATAGTTTCGACCTAATCCATGTGGCATGCTTTAGCATTTAGGGGGCTACTCAATAGAAATTAGACTCCTTTTTTTCACTTTTCGTGTGTGTTTGCCTTTGAATTTTTTAGTGGCATTGTTTTTGGATAATGTTTCTGTGAAACCTTTACAAAACTATCTATAATGATCTGGGGAAAAATTTCAATAGCAACGGTATGATTCACACGATAAGAAGTTCAATAGCCTCGAGCTGATCTGCATGATTTTTTTAGCATTTAGGGTCAATTCAACAGGAATTAGATCATTTTTTTTTACATTTTTTGTGTGTGAGCCCATAAATCTTTTTGAAGGTATGACTTCGATTAATATTGCTTTGCAAAACTTTTACAAAACCATCTATAATGACTGCGAAAAAAATTTCAATAACATCAGTATGATCCACACGATAAGAAGTTCAATAGCCTCGACTTGATTTGCATGATTTTTTTAGCATTTAGGGTCAATTCAACAGGAATTACGCCATTTTTTTTACATTCTTCGTGTGTGTTAGCCCATAGATTTTTTTAAAGGTATGACTTCGATTAATATTGCTTTGCGAAACTTTTACAAAACCATCTGTAATGATCGCGAAAAAAATTTCAATGGCCTAAACCTAATTTGCACAGTGATCTTTAGCATTTAGGAGCCACTTAACAGGAATTAAACGATTTTCTACATTTTTCATGTGCGTAAGGCCATTAGTTTTTTTGGGGGGATATATCTTTCAATTAATTTTTTTCTGTGAAATCTTTACAAAACTATCCATAAGGACCTATGAAAGAAATACAATAGCCTCGACCCGATTCATGAGTTCTTTTTTTTAGCATTTAGGGGCAACTTCACAGAAATTAAGCGATTTTGACCATTTTCTATATGTGCTAGCCCATTAATTTTTCGGTGGTGTGGTGTACTGTTAATTTGTCTGTGGAACCTTTACACAACTATCTGTAAGGACTTAAGGAAGAATATCAACAACCTCGGCTTGATCGGGGGAGAGGGGGGAGGCCTTTTTTTTAGCATTTAGGGGCTAATCCATAGAAATAGGTGATTTGCTCCATTTTTGGTGTGTGTTAGCTCATATGAGAGGTCTGTAACGAGCCCGACAAGAGTCCAAGATGGCCCGGTAGTGTCGGAGGTTGCCTGGTAGGATTTATGGGCCAAGGAACAGGAACCAAGCGATTTGGGTAGTTTTTTATGGGTGTTAGCCTACAGAATCTGGCGTTGTTGGGGGATCCAACGTCATTTTCCCGAAAAATCATACGAGTGGGTCCGCAATGAGTCTGACAAGAGTCCCAGGTGGCCCGACGGCGCCGAAGGACGCCTAGTAGGATTTTATAGGCCAAGGAACAGGAAACAAAGGATTTGGGCAGTTTTTCATGGGTGTTGGCCCACAGAATCTGGCGTTGTCAGGAGATCCAACGTCACTTTCCCGAAAAATCATACGAGTGGGTCCGCAATGAGTCTGACAAGAATCCCAGGTGGCCCGACGGCGCCGGAGGACGCCTAGTAGGATTTTATGGGCCAAAGAATAGGAAACAAGCGATTTGATCAGTTTTTCATGGGTGTTACCCCATGAAATCTAGAGTTGCCGGGGGCTCCGACGCAACCTTCTCGCAAAATCATACGAGTAGGTTCATAACGAGCCCGACAAAAGTCTCAAGTGCCCCAGTGGCATCGCAGGACGTTTGGTAGGATTTTATAGGCCAAAGAACAAGAAATAGGCAATTTGGGTAGTTTTTTTTTGTAGGTGTTACCCCACGAAATCTGGCGCTGCCGGGCACTCCAACGTAACCCTTCTCACAAAATCATACGAGTGGGTCTGTAACGAGCTCGGAAGGAGTCCTAGGTAGCCCGGCGATGCCGGAAGACACCTATGGGCCAAGGAAATGGAAACAGGTAATTTGGGCAGTTTTTCGTGGAAGTTAGCCTACAAAATCTGGAATTGCCAAGGGCTCCGGTACAACTTTCCCGCAAAATCATACGAGTGAGTCCATAATGAGCCCGACAAGAGTCACAGGTGGCCCGGCGGCGCCGAAGGACGCTAGGTAAGATTTTATGGACCAAGGAACACAAAATAAGCGATTTGGATAGGTTTTCGTGGGTGTTACCCACAGAATCTGGTGTTATCGAGGGCTCCTGCACAACCTTCTCACAAAATTATACGAGTGAATCCAAAACAAACTCGAAAAGAATCCTAGCTGGCCCGACGATGTCAGAGGACGCCTAATAGGATTTTACGGGCCAAGGAAATTGAAACAGGCAATTTAGAAAGGAAAATGTCATTTTTTGAAGTCTATATGTCACAATAGAAATTCAAGATTGCCTCTAATTTTCATATCTATTAGTTCGTAAACTTTTCAAGATATACATGACTGACTTCATTTGAGCTCAAATTTTCTAGATCCATCGGTGGGTACATGTTTGGTAAAAGGAACAATAGTGGTTGAAGTATGACACTTGCAAAATCAATATTTCTAAACCTTTTCTCCTTCCATCTTTACCCTATAAGAATAACTACGCGTCAATTCCAAATAAGTCGAATTTCAATTTCACCTTGTTTACCAGATTCATGATAATGATCAGACCAACCTTAAAGTAATAAAGCAAGATTACCAACAACATACCCATACCCAGTGGAATCCCACAAGTAGGGTTTGAAAAAGGTAAAATATACGCAGACCTTACCGCTGCCTCATAGAGATTGAGAGGTTGTTTCCGGAAGACCCTCAGCTCAAAAATATAGGCCCCAAAAGCATAAGATACTAGATATGAAAGAGAAATGACTACAACGGAAAGCAAGTGATAATATATAAATACAATAAAGCAAGATTACCACTTTGAGAAATTTATAATCTCAGTCTCAAAGACAACAAGGCTACTTGAAGCTGAAACAATCACACTGATTCTACTTTCCAAAACTGGGTGAGTCAAGAACTTACAAATCATAAGCAAGAAGTCTTCCAATATAAGTTGTTCCTGCAGTTAATGCATTAGTAATGGTAAAGTCCACACTGCTATCTGCAGAAGAATGATGGTTGAATAGTTCAACACTTGAACTATCTTCTTTTTGTATACACGAGACGAGAGAAGGAAAGGGACACCCAAAACCAACCGATCAGACATCTAATTTTTCATCACCACTCCACCAAAAGCTAACTGAAAAGCTTGTCGTGAGAGATCGGACGTAGTGCCACCATTTAGGGGGAATGTAAAGCATCTCACCTTCCTCTAAAATACAGTCCTGAAATTCCAGGTCTAATATATTTGGGAACTCTTTCTCGTCAATGTTGTCTAGATCAACCTTCAAAACAAGATTTCAAATGTGTAAGACGAAAAGTTGTGGGCTATATCAACTAAGGAAAGTAACAGCCAAATGGTACGCAAAACGGTATCATAAGTTCATCAAAGAAAGGTGATAATATAAGTGGAACCCTCAGATATGTGAGACAAGAAGAACTTGGAGATGCATATAATAGTTCTCTTCTAACCTACCGTGTTCGTGTGCAGTTATGTGCAGCAGAGTAAGCATGGTAAGAGAAATCAGTAGCTTTTTCCCTAAAAGATATAGTATTCACTATTCACTCTGTCCTAGAAGTATAGTACGATTTTCCTTTTCAGGCCATCCCAAAATTTTGATAACCTACAATAACATATCCAGTGAAATCCTACAAAGTAGGGTCTAGGGAGGGTAGAGTGTACACAGACCTTACCCCTACCCTGGAGGTAGTGAGGCAATAGGTTGGATCATCTCCCTGTTTCCCAATTGATGACAATTATATACACTGCCGTCTCTATATAAGATCCACAGCTTTTTAGGAAGAATAATAATATATAAACTGCACAAATTTTAATATGAACTTTTCAACAATCACTAATCTACTCTTGCTGAGCAAGTCAAAGAACATCTTAAAACTCCGTGTCTAGCCAAATATTATCATAAAACACGACACATAAGGAATATTTAGATTACTAAACAACTAATATTTCCAACTCTTCTTTTAAATAAATACTGTGCTGAGTAAAACAAATGAAGTCATAACAACTACCAAAGGCTAACTGAATAACAGACCATTGAAATGACAATTCTGGTGACTGCAATTAAAATAATGGAGAAGCATATACCTGGCTGGAATTGCTAAGCATGGTTTCACAATGTGGGTGAAGCTCATCTGAAAGTGACGCTGGGTAAAGCCGTACATACTTTTTGCCAACAACCTGTCAATTGAGATGCAAAAGATCACAAGTAATAGAAATGAAACATATCAACATACACACAGTAACAATAACTTTTACCCCTAAAAAAATAATCAATCAAAGCAATCACCAATAGCTTAACCTGATTTACTTTTTGTTAAGCTCATTGTAAAAATGTATCTGCTATATGGATGTATGTCTGTACCTGAGCAAGTATATTATGGTGAGGATCATGATGCAAAGGCGTCACTGTCCCGGCTGGACCAAACCAAGCATTAAGCGACCTGATCTCCCCACCGCCAGTAAAACAATAATCAGGTATAACAATATCTTGCCGTAGCTCTTGTATCTGTCATTTAGCTACAGAGCTAAGCCGCTAATTCCAAAAAAATAAGTTCAAGGTAGAAGTGTTTACACAAATATACAGAAACAAATGTAGAGGAAAAATTAGACCTGATCAAATAATTGATGTTGAGCTAAGTACGTAGTTTCCACAGAGGTAGTATCATTGGACCGGATTCTCTCAAGAAATTCAGAGAATGTGATCAGCTCTTGCTTCCATTCTGGGCACAAATAGTTCTTTCCAACCTGGAAGATGGCTTAAGTCAATATCAAGTTTTCAGTGAAAGGTAGCATATGCAGGTCGAAAATAATTCACATATTGATTGCATTAGAGTTGACATCACTCACAAGACACACTTTGTTCATATGAAACATTTATATCATAAATTCCACTGAGAACAATATATTGTTCCACTGGGATTTCACTGGGTATATTGTCATTGTTGTTGTTATTCCACTGAGAACGTTTTGGACTGGATAACAATATTGTGAAAACTAAGCCCTGAATTCGCTGATTCTCATTTCACTTGCTATACATATGCATTTCAAGTTTTCTTGATCGACTCTTTATACCATTAAAATGATCGTAAGATTTTTTAAGTAGGACATAATCTTTGTTGTCTACATGTCTTTTAACAATTCATTAGTTGCCAAACCTAGGTTACAACATATATAGACTTATTAGCTTATACATGTTTCTGCATATTTCAACTTATCGTATATTTCAACATATACAGACTTATTAGGAAAATTCAGTACTGGATCTTTGTATATGCTGGACACACAAATTGGCTTTGATGACTTGGGTGGTGAGTGTATGTATCTTTGGATAGCTTTCACCAAAAGAGTCCTTAATTAGTTTGGTCAGTCATTGAAAGCTCAAAGTGCCATGATGTGGACACAAGACAAAAGAAGAGTATCCTTATTTTTACTAGAATAAAACTTTGGAGCTGTTTTAATAGTTTCAGGTGTAGTTTCTATTCAATTTTTATGAGTTACAAGTCCCTTCTAGGATTTCTTATTTTACTTGGTTAAACTTCTGGAGTCGAAGGTAATTCGGTTAATAACATTCTCCCCAAATACAAGTATGTTAAACAAAATGGGCCAGAATAATTATATGGGCATTTTTCCTATTTTGCCCGTCAAAGGTAAAATTCCAAAAAAAATAAAAAAGGGACTTGGACAAAACATATTATAAGGACTTGCACTGTTGGCATTTGCTTAAAAAGGGACTTATCTCCTGGATATGATTAGAAATCTGCTGAACAATTTAATGTTGGAATATACAAAAGATATAGAGGTCAGTTGTAAATGTAATCACCTCAACGGGGACCGTACGGAAGCCAGCAACCCTTCTAAGATAATTCATGTCATTCCACTTACTCTTAGCAGGCCAGTGATCCATGGAATCTCTTATTACCACCGGAGATGATGATAAATAATGGTCTCTCAGGAATGCCTCCAACGATAAAGCTGACCTTTTCAATACTATCTTACAAGACAGTGACTTATTAGGTAACAACTGCTGCACCTGCAAAGTTGAAACAGAAGATAAAATAACCACACTTCCCATTTCAAATACGCCATTAGCACTCAAATAAATGCTGGACCACCTCAACAGTTTGCAAGCTTAGAGGGCACTCACTGATGAGCTCACCTTGAAAACATGTATTCATTGATATAATTCGTACAATGCATTCAAATTTTTCGACAGACAACTGGAAAAAATAGGCAAAAATGCTATGACTCATGATTAACAGAGATTTTCCAACCAATTAGACAAAAATGGTACAACCAAGAATTTAAAGAGCATCCTACTCCTCCATTGTAACATTCCATGAATTACATAAACCCATTAATTATAAAATACAAACAGGATCAGCTAAAATGGATGTGAAACTATATAGCATTTCTAGATTTAGAAAGTCTCGCTTGCAAGATTCAGAAAGGAGATTCCTTTATCAAAAAAGACTCAGAAACTAGATTAACTTTTTCCCTAAGATTAAGCAAAGAAAGGATCTTATTACTTCCTTCCCCTTAACAGTTAACTCATTCTTATTATACCACGTACCACAAAACACAAAGAGGGGAATTAACACTCACTGAAGAGTGAACAGGGAGATAAATGAAATAGAAATGAACGATTTTTCTATTAGTTCATTAAAAGGGAATGAGAAAAGCATGAAACTTTACTAAGAAGGCATATGAATCCTTGAGTGCAGAGTTAAGAGAATTTCACTCAAACATTTCTTTTTCCTTTTGTCCTGCTTAACAAGTATACAAACAAACTGGTCCTCCTTTTATTTCAATATGATCTTATCCCACATCTAAAACCAGCAATAATATGAGCTAATTTCCAACTCTAATCTATCAATTCCTCCATTAGCATATTTCCAAAAGAAGAAAACACAACACAGACAGAACAAAGTCATACAAAAATTTCACCAAAATTCTGAATAGAGTACAGGAGCAATGCACTTTTTTAAAAAACACTTGATTGAAACTATTAACATTACTTAAGCACAGTAAATTCTAAAAAGACTTAAAAGAGTCACAATTTCTTCCTCTGTTCCACCCCTGGAGCTTTAATCTAGTGGTAAGAGCTCATGTGGTAATGTATGGGTTAGGCACACATCACAGTCTAACTAAAACCCGTCGACTAAGTTTTGAACCATTGACTACTGAAGCTCGAAGATTTCTCAGTTATTGAAAATGGAAATTCTCCCTCGTTCCCAAAGTTTTTTGCTTGGTTTCAAAAAGAATTATCTTTTCTGCTTTTGAGGCCTGATATTTCTGAGTTGAGGGCTTACGGACACAACCTCTCTATCTCTATGAGATAGTTATAAGGTCTCGGTACATTTTACCCTTCAGAGACCCCACTTATGGGATTCCACCGGCTATGTTGTTGTTTGTTGTTGTTGGAGATAATTTAACTTAGAAAATGTTAAAGAACATAACATAAAGCTTTTATAACCACACAAATATAATGACATATTCAAAACCATAAGTATCAAACGTCTTGCTCCCTATTACAATTTATCTGAGTTACTTTCCTGTTTAATCCGATTCAAAAAAAAAGTCTCCTTTCTCTTCCCACAACTATTTAGTTTTAACTTTTCCACGTGACATATTTAAGACGATAAGATTAAATGACATTTTGATACATTTTATACAAGCCAGAAGCATTACTTTTACTCTTTTATGTCTATTAAGTATTTTGATCCTAAAGCAGAGAGAGTACAACAGAACAAAACGTAAATTGCGAGTTACGAACCTCACCTCCGCCACGTTAATTTCTTGAGAAACAAATTTAATCTCTGATTCACCTTTTTCTCCGAGATCACTCTTCGCTTTCTCCTTCTCCGACGCCTTTCGAATCGCGATGTTCAGCTCATCCTTAAGCATCACTCCTCCCATAATAATTCCCATATCTAAAGCCTTAATCGCCTGAGTAAACTCACCATTAGCATAATGAAGTTTCGCTAAATGTATACACGCCATTGAATACGCATCTCTCCATATAGGCACAACTGAATTCCATGGACCTGAATGTAACTGTTCCCACGCCATCTCCTTCGCTGCCTCCGCCGCTCTAATATCTCCGGCCGCCGCCAGTGACGTCATGGTTGCGTATGCGTAGCCGCCTTCTTCCGCTATACGCTGGAGGAGATTCGAACGTTCCGAGTCCAGTAATGGAGTTTCTAGAACTCCGTCGTCGGAACCGGCAATTACTCCGGCAGCAGCGTCGGTTGCTGACGTGGACATTGCGGAATATGCGGTTTGTGTCTAGAAGGTTCGGTGAGTAGAAGAAGATATTTTTGTTTTTGCTTTTTGGGTCCTTTAAATATGGGAAAAAGTGCATACAAATTGATGGAAATATCTAAAGTGAAAAAGATGGCTAAAAGTATCTAAGATATTTTATTGTAGAAAAAATGTAAAAATAAATTTTGTAATTTTTTTTCATAAAAATATTCAAAATATAATTTTGATATAAATAAAATTAAAACTTGAAATATTTTTTATTGATTAAAAAGATCCTAGAAATTAGAGGAGAAGATAATAATAGTGATTCTCGTAGTAGTGACCAGCGAAAGAGAAGCTGTTTAAATCGTGAAAAATTTAGGAAAAAATTTCAAAATTAGTGTGGGATATGAAATTCGGTAGATAATGAGTCCTCAAGTTTAGAACACGTTATGCGCACGTCTAATTCAGGTAATTTTTACGACCTAAATTTCAAAAATTCATAAAAAAAGTTATTACTACGTAACCTAGAAATTTATAACAAAAATTAGGATGTAATATAGAATTCAATAGATAATGAGTCCTCAAGTTTGGAACATGTTATGTGCACTTCTAACTCACGTAATTTTTATAAATCATCCTTGTTTGAGTTAATTATTCAGTAAATGATTTTTTTTAAATCTAAATAAAAATCTTTTTGTCTAAAATGAGCTAACCCCCCAAACCTGTCCTCAGTTCGAATTGCATGCTTCAACTCGTCTGCACGAATCCGAAATCACTAGTAATGATCGGTCAGCCATACAACAGTAAATTCGTTCTCGAGCCTTGTAAACAATCACACTATGGGGACCAACCATGCGCAAAGTCGTTACCTTAACCACAAGGAGAGGGACGCTAAAGACATGGCTAGTGAATGGAGTGAACTCATAACAAGGTAGTTGTACTGGAAGGTGCGGCTAAATCACCTCCTTTTATTGTAAATATTAGACGACAGTCTAATATTATGTTTATAAAGTTGAGAAATATACGAGCATGGATTAGATTAGAGTATTCCTAATTTTCTGTATTCTCAATTACCACAATCTCATAGTAGTTCTAAATTTTCGATTTTAGTATTACGTAAAAAGTTACGCCTAAAAATTCTCTAAAAAAGTATTTTCTTAATGATAATATTTGTAAAACTCTTTAAAATAGAGACAAAATCTAAATAACGATATATAATAAATTTATATTTTATTTCAAAATTATTATTTCTTATCTCGCAAACCAAACGAGTCATATAAAAATTTTAAGTTAGCTATTTTAATTTTTTCTTTTGTGGAAGTTTAGTAGCTTTCAATGATATACAATTCCAACATGGAATTATTTTAAATTATTATTATTATTATTATTGGGACTCATGATTCATGAACGTGGACAAGTATGGACCAATTGTTACACAAGTACAATCATTGTCTATCATATATCATCATTGGCTTGATTCGATTAATATTTAGTATCTGTTTTGGAGTTTGACTAATATAAATTTGTGTCGAAAAGTTATATTTTATGAATAAAGTCTATAAAAAACGAGTTCATAGTCAGGATTCGAACCAGAAATTTCTTATTAAGAATAAATACGCACTTATTATTTCATTATAACTTTTTGGTTCAAAACAAGGATAGATTCACAGTATGACATGTAGCTTCACGAGAATTTAATAGCTAGTTTACTGTAGACCTTGTATATTATTAAAAAAAGATTTATTAAATACTAATAAAAGAAGATTATATTTGTCGTGGTACTTCTAGAAAACTATATATATTTCTCGTTATATTTCTTTATATATATATTTACACTCTCGTCATTTAATTTTGAGAACATAACTACTCCTAAATAGTTAATTTCTCTTGGTCCCGTCATTATTATATACTAATTTGAGATTATTGTAAAAATTTATAAAATTTAAATTTTGAATTTGCTTCTCAAATCGTAAATCATGAGTAAGGGTATCTATTGATTGATTCTTTGAAAATCTATATTTGGAGTTATTATTTCAAATAAAATTTGGAAGTGCAAATGATTAGATATAGACATATCACCAATAGTTTGTACCATGCCCACATCCAATTATTTTATGACATGTGTTGATTTATTTGGAGTACAAGATATTTTCATCCTCCAATAAGTCAATTATAAGTTTTATTGTTTTTATTTTTAAGAATAAGAAAAATACAAGTAATTGTAGTAAAAAATTATGACGTATACTCGATCACTTGACTGATCCATATGGAAGGACGTTCCTTGAAAATGCAATAGAGTTCGTTAGCCTAGTTAGGCCACGAGCCTTCTTCGTCGCCCTTTGATCTCATTGAGGTAAATAAATTATCAATAAGCTTAAGATATATGTTGTTTCATCGCAAACTCAATTTTAAAGAATGGATATTAACATGAAAGGTAAGCCTTATATTCATGAAATTACGAGTAGGCTCAACACTTATGAAGTTTTAGGTTGTGGTCTGACATTTCCTCACAAGATTTTCAATTTGTTCAAAGAAATCTTTAGACCATAATCTAAAATTTATATAAGTCGCAAAGTTTTTTTTTTTTAAAAAAAAATAATCATTTACTAAACAGTTATCGTCAACATAGACAACTTGTGAAATTATTTTCACTTTCTTAGAAACACATGAGGCCCAAAAGGTATGATTTTTCTCTTCACAACTTCTTAGCCCAAAAGATTTCACTTTCTGGCACACTAAAAAATGAAGACAATTATTGCACATATTATTTGATGACTTTTTTTTAAAAAACCCGCAGCCGCTATGCTTTGGGTGCACACTCGGTAAACCTACTAATGTGCAATAACTCCTAAATCACATTGGAAACTTAAACCACGTTAGACATGCCCGATGCGATGAGCTCAATAACAAGGCATTGGTAGAGGGAATCGATCTGTCTCCCTTACAAAATATCACTTGTTGCGCCAGCTCAATCGCTCTTATGGGACTAGTTTATAGAACTCACTCAAATCAAATTATCAGGAAGAAACCACTATTACAAGTTAGATTATAAGTACTAGAGAAGAAAAAAAGTAGTGAAAAGAGAACCTAACTATGATACATTTTTGTACCTGCATATTACCTTACACCTAAGTACTCTATCATGCACATAAAAACCAGGCATAACCATAACCTTAACCTTGCTAGGACCTTGTGATCTTTGCTTATCCGCGAAAACGTCCTCCATATAGTGCATATCGAAAGTCCTATTCTCTTCCACGCGTAGAATCCCAAGGGAAGGATTGAACGAAAACGCCAACAAATGCAGCAACCAGATGCACTTAGCAGCAACGAAGAACGCTTGGAGGAGTTGTTCAGGCCATGGCCTTGTCCAATTAAGCGTTGCGATAATGCAGCTCATTTTCTGATCACAGAACTTACTGAAGTCTTCGCTATAGTACTTTGTTCCTTTCCTCAACACCTCGTTCCAACTTAGGTTCCTCAACGCGACAAAGGATGAGAATTGAGCGTGGCGATCTTGTTGAGGGTCTAGGTGCTTTGGTGAGCCATTCTTTTGGAACACACAGTTTTCAAAGTCTTGGAAAAGTGATTGGTTTATGATGGATTCAATGTGGTACAGGACTGCTTTCGAGTACTTCGAGTTGAGAGATAGCTTGTGAGGTTGAAGCAAAAGGTTCAAGTTATCAGTTAACAGATTGTCTGTTTCTTCAATCTGTCCGATTAGTGTCTTGCAAAAGTGCTTCACCGATAATCTTGACTCCGATACAATCTGTAAGAACCCTTCTAGCATTACTTCATCACTCACCGGGATCATGTTCTCTCCGTCCCCATCAATGGATTTCCCATTTTTCGGAAAGTTTCTAAGCTTGGAGGATACAGGGGACTCTGTGGCTTGAATTGCTTGCCTTAAGGCCTTTTTCAGCTCTTCACAGTAAGTTTCTAAGTACTCTAACTTTTGCTTTAGCTCACCTAAAGACGACTTCATTTCCGAGACTTCCATCAACGCTGCATCTCTACTCTCATTCGCTTCCATGAGCTGTTTCCTCAACGTCTCGATTGAAACCATCCCTATATGATCCTTTAACACCTGAGAGACCTCATCCGATTGATCTGTCCGGTTTGGTGAATTCTCAATCTTGTTTTTCTTCTTTAGCTTTGGGAACAGCCATGACAAGTTCATTCCGCCTTTACTCTTTGGCTGCGATTGAACAGAAACGTGTGAATCTGTCAATGGCACGATAACATTCGAGTTCTTCCCACTCTTGCTAGTACTACTACCACCACCAGCACCAGCACCAGCATCAGCCTCAGTACTAATTATTGCAGGCTTACACTTGTTGCAAGATGAAATCGATTTCAAGTCCCCTAATGAGTTTCTCCGAGACTTGTGGTAACGAGCGATGGGAGAAGCTTTACGCGTACTGACTTGATCAGTACACGAGCTCGTGACCGATCTCTGATCATCAGCTGGACAAATGTGGGGTTCTAAGTTGATCAGGCTGTTAGTAAAGTCGTTTTTTAAGGACGAATTCGCCTTTTTGTAATCCGATAAAACGGATTCATTGTTGCCATTTCCTACTCCTCCAAAGCCATATTCATCCCAAATTTCAGCATAGTTTGGATTCTGATCTAACTGTAGTTGTTTGTATCCTGGCAATGGTTCTTCTTCATAACTCTGCACACAAAATGTTGATTCAAAGATCATAAAAAATGAAGGGAAACAAAAAAATTTAGAAATACACCTATATGATTGAGTGATCACAACCTATGTTACTCGGACTCTCCAAAAATATTGCAACAATCGTGTCGAATCTTCCGAAAAATGCACCTTTTTTTTGGAGGATCCGACACACAGCCATCAGTTTTTTTTTAAGAGTACAAGCAACATAGAATACGAACAACAATATTGCTCGTACTCTCCAAAAAAATGTGGTAACTTATGTTGCTTGGACTCTTCAATAGTGTCAGCGGGTGCATGTCAGATTCGCCAAAAATAGTGTATTTTCGGAGAATCTTGCGACATTGAAAGTGAAGAGTCCGTTCAACTTAGGTTGTAACACTCATGTCAAATCCTTCAAACTCTTCAAATCCAACATGTACATGTCGGCCTTTTTGAAGAGCTTAGAGGATCCAACACGAGTGTCACGATATTTTTGGAAAGTTCGAGCAACATAGATCATAACTAATCTTGATTTATACGACGAACAATGATTCACTCAAGACAAGTCAAAAACAAAAGCGGCTTACTTGTTTTGTTACATCGAAATCTGTTGTTAATTTCATGTATAGTCACTGAACTTTATCAATATAAAGTAAGTCATAAAACTATTTTTCATTGCATTAAAATGACCGAACTCACTACTTGTGTCACGTCAAACAGACTGAACTTTATCCATTATAACAACAAAGTCACTAAAAGTTATATGTCAGTAATTATACTGATATAATTTACAAAAAGTTTATAATTTTTGCAATATATAAGAATTTTATGTACATTAAATACAGGAATTATTAATTATATCATCTTATTTCAGATTTGATGACATTTAATTCCTTCATTTAGAAGCAATATATGGATAAGCTTGTGTAACATTGAAGTTAAGATTATTTAATATTTGGTCAAACACATATTTCCATTAGATCAAATAAGAAAAACAATTTTTATACCAAAAAAAAGAGGAAAATTTTACCATTTGACTTTATAATAATGTATAGCAAGATTTTACCTTCAAAAATTATATTCTAATAATGAAATAAATCACAAAGTACCAAAATTAACCCAATATAGGTAAAAAGAAAGTCACTAGAATTATTATGTGTTAAGAATTTCAAAGGTCAAATCTTTAAATTCTAAACCAATAATTTCAAAAATAACCATAAGCCATAAATTTTAAAAAATTTATCTTTAATTATTTATTTGATCATAAAATTTAATCTTCCAATATTTTCAAGTTTTCAAAAACTCGCTCATAAAACTTCAAAAAAAATTTGAAGCATATATATATTACAACTTTAAATATTTACAATATTTCCAAGTTTCTAACTTCAAAATCTACGAAGAAACAGAAGCTAAATTCTATATATCTGTATCAAAATTCAAAACAAGAACAAGAACAATATATTTAGTGAAATCTCATAAGTGGGGTCTGGGGAGGGGGCAAAATGTACGCAAACCCTACCACTGACTCATAGACATAGAGAGCCTGTTTTTTCGAAAAACTAATTTATATAATTAAAGTTATAATTTAAAGATCTAATCTTTTTAAATTCTGAATCCGCTTCTGAAAGAGTAATAAGAAGAAAATGGACTTACTGGTGTAAAAATAGGATAATCTTGAGCAGAAAAATGATGAGAATGAAGTGAAACAGTTGGAGAAGCAGAAGAAGGGAATTTTTTAATAGGATTATAATTCCCTTGTTGTTGTAAAAGAGAAGCATGTAAAGCTCTTAATTCAATTGCTTTAGCAATTGCATCTTTAATTTCTTCTCTATTAACAACTCCATTATCATTCTTGTTTTTGTAACTTGTAGCTTCATCTTCATCATGTTCTTGATTTTTTTGTGTTGATGAAGTAGTAGCACTTGCCATTAGTGAAAAAAAGACTAATGTTTTGTGTTTTTTTAGTTATTTTTTTGTGTTGTTATGTATATCTACATTCATGGAATCCAATGGTTGGATTTGGTTTTGTGTTGAGGAGGAAGGAAGATGATGGTTTGTTATGATATGTAGTGAAAGAATTTTTGGGGGACCAAAGAAAAATAGAGGGGGACAAAGGGGAACAAATGGGGTTTTGTTTTTGTGGGGTTGAGGAGGGGGGGGGGGGGGTAGTTAAGGGAGTGGGAAGAGCCTATTTTGTCTTGGTTCTCAAGAGTATTAATGGGAATATGAGTGCATGTGAAGCAAAAAAGAGGGAGAGAGGAGGGGGGTGGGGTGGGGTGGGGGGAATGGAGGGGCAAAATGGTCATTTTATCAATATCTTTGGATCTTGGTTTAGTGGTAGGGGCAAAATGGTCATTTTATCAATATCTTAGGTGGATTTTGGTCATTTTTGTTTAGTGGTAAGGGCAAAATGGTCATTTTATCAATATCTTAGGTGGATTTTGGTCATTTTTGTTTAGTGGTAGGGGCAAAATGGTCATTTTATCAATATCTTAGGTGGATCTTGGTCATTTTTGTTTAGTGGTAGGGGCAAAATGGTCATTTTATCAATATCTTAGGTGGATTTTGGTCATTTTTGTTTAGTGTTAGGGGGCAAAATGGTCATTTTATCAATATCTTATTAAGTATTTTTGGTTATTTTAGTTCAGTGTTTGGTATTCGTTTTGGGGTCTAAATTAATTTGGATTTTGAAAATTAGATCACGATCGAGATCTATTTTTTGAGCAAACTAAAAAGTCAATGTTACAGATCAGAGTTTAAAATTCGATAAGATATGATTTTTTTTATTATTATTGTCTTTCATGTTTTCATTATCTTGAATATGTGTTATTTGAGTCGATGATCCATTAGAAACAAATTAAATCATCTATATTTACAATGTAGGAGTAAAGCTTCGTATACATTATTTTCCTCTGATTCCATCTGTAAATTTTCATTAAACATATTGTTATTGCAAACGTTAGACGATAATAATATAAAAACAAATATTAGCTTTAAAAATCTTGAGTTGATGTAGCAACATTTGGAGTAGTTGACATTAGTGGAGAAGACAAAAAGATAGTAAAATAACTTGTTATTGTGATAGTATATATCTATCTAATTTGGAGTTTTTTTTTTAATTTAATTTAATTTTTTATTTTTATTTTTAAGAATAGATGATAGAATATGTGGTATATATTGGTGAAGGAATTTTGGAGGACCAAAAAAGAGAGGGATAGGACAGAAGAGAACACATGCTTTATTTTTTTTTCTTTTTTTTTTTTTTAAAGTAAACATGGAATGTCGGGAGATGGTTGAGATTTGCTATCCGTAATCAGAGATTTTGGCTTTAACTTTTGAAAATGAAAAAAAATTATATTATGAGTGCCACTTCTAGAAATAGACCTTACAATGTGTGAGTTTGAATTTACTCGAGACTTCAGTCACTACAACAAAAGAGATATTTAGTTGCAATAGATTTTTCTTTTATTGGTAATATTTATTATCGTAAAAGACACTTAGTTATAAAATGAGTCAATGTAGTTACATTCATAGTCCCTAAAGAAATTAGCGAAATTCATATGGGGTGTTTAATCAAACATAGATTGTCGGGAGAGATAGGATAGAAGAGAACACATGCTTCATTTCTTCTTCTTCTTTTTTATTTTTTTAATCAAACATAGATCGTCGGGAGATGATTGAGATCCGTTGTTCGTAATAGAGATCTTGATTTTAAATCCTAAACATGAAAAAAAGATTATTTTGTGAGTATCACTTCTAGAAACAGGCCCTACGATGTGTGAGTCTGAATTTAATCGAGACTTCAATTAGTACAACAAAAAGACATTTACTTGCAATAGATTTTCCTTTTAACAATAATATTTATTGTCATAAAAAAAAAACTTAGTTAGAATTGAGTTAAAAGCATTGCATTCATAGTCCCTAAGGCTTTTATCGAAATTCATACAGAGTGTTGATTATAGATATTCATATCATATTATTGCCATAAAATTCTTTATTCATTGCGATAAATACGAGTATCAGATACTGAATAAATTTTTTTTTTGTGTGTGTGGTGGGGTTGAGGAGAGGAGAAGATACCTAAAATCTAATATTATATGCTCTCTTTTGTCTTGGTTCTCAATAGTATTAATGGAATATGAGTGCATGTGAAGTAAAGAGGGGGGAGTGAGAAAAATAGAGGAGCAAAATGGTCATTATACTGGTGTATGTATAAATGTATCTTACACGAATTGATATTTATATTGAAATCCAATTACATTCAGATTTATGTCGAAAAAATCCATATTGAAGGGTAAGACACAGTAACTAAGTCAAGATTTTCGCTAAGAAAGTTCAAAATACGAAGAAGTCAAAGAGAATTCAACATTCATGATATATTCATACGAAAAATAATTTGAATCATGTAAATATAATAGTAGAATTTTTTTATCAAACCCTACCCGATGTCCCACCTAAATAAGGCATTTTTGACAAAAATAATTTTGTAGGGGCGCTTTAATTCAAAATAAACAATTAAAGATGAAAGAGTACTTAACACTGATCCACCACATAGTTTATTGATAGTACTCCGGGGAGCTACTTGAATAGCAGGCGGCACATGTCCTGGTTCTGATTCTGGCCAATCCACCAATAATTATATTGGAATTGGATATTTAGGTGAGATGTCATTTCCCCAACCAAAAAAAAAAAAGTGTAGAGATAAAGAAATAAAATGAAAAATAAAAAAGAGCAAAAGTAAAATTTAATAAAAGGAATAATGAACTAAAAAAACATCTTTTTCTCAAACTAATTATGAAACTATAATGATAACAATAGTGGAAAATGATTATTGAAGTTGACCCATTAAACTTTAATGAGAAATTAATAAAATATGAGATATAAAATTTATTGAAATTTAATTTAACTTATAAAAATAAAAATTGAAAACCAATTAGAGGCAAATAGAAAGGTACTTTTGTTAATTATTTTTTGGTTTGATGTATACATAATTATATCATATTAATACAATAAAGTTAAGAAAAAAAATCAAAATAAAATTATGTCATTAGCTACATACAATTAAGAAATAAATATTATATATTAAAATGCACTTATTACTAAAGTTATATATCATGTACATAAATATATAATTTTCACATAAGAATATAGACCTTTCTTCATATTCAATTAATATATAGTTGTTAAAAAAATAGTATTTTTTAATTGTGACTTTGATAATAATTGAATATAAAGAAATGTCTATAAACACTTTTATGATAATATTATATAATATGACAAGATTTCTTAATAATCGCGCAATTATTAATTACCATATTTTAAATCAAACAGACGCAACTCTTGAATCTTTAATCAGAAAGTCTCGAATTTTATTTGTGAAATATAGAAAAACTCTTGATATAAAATATTTTTTCGTAAAATAGGTCTCATTCTTACACGATAAAGTGACAGAATAAAATAATAAAGTATAAAATGATATATATATATATATATATATATATATATATTATTGATTAAACTTTAAAGGGTCAATTGATACTTTAATTATAATATAAACCAAATGGAATTCCAGGTAGGAAGTTTAGAATATTTTATATTTCAAGTCCTTTAATATCCCATAACTACTTTTTTTGGATAAAATAATTAAACTTTATTGAAATTAACTATTTTAAATCAACCACTCCACCCCAAAAAAGTTATGAAATTTGTCAACCTCCACATGCTATAAAATTTGGATCTTACTCTTTTATTTCATTTTTTTCTCAATAAATTGAGCAAGATATTCGGAGATCGTGGTGAACTGATAAATATTTCTTTATTTCTAATTAAAAATTTTATATTTAAATTTAAAATATAAAATCATCTTTAATAGAGAATATTTTGCCCCTAAAAGTGACGAGTTTGTACCGAAATAGAGAAGAAAAAAAATTATATTATCAAAGACCATAAACTTTAGTTTGATATCTAGAAAACACTACAAATTTTCAACCTTACATACATTTAAACTCATACAAATTAATTTGTTATTTTAAACGTCTCTGATAGTTGATCGAACTGATGTGATATTGATATGGTAAACATGTGAGCGAAGAAAATACAAAGATAAATATTAAATAAACTGTTTCGTGTACAAAGTATTTTGCATTTACGTAATGTACGAGAGTCAACAATTAATTATATGGTTTGAATTTATGACTTATTAATCACATAAAAATAAGTTTACCATTTACTCTAAACATTATAATCATGACATAATAGTACATTATGGAATAAGATTCCAATTAATGTGCATGTACATATTAATTAATTAATTAATTAATTGTTTAATTATTATTTTTTAATTTTGCTTGTTTGACAATGACTAAAGCAAAAAAAAGATAATTACTTTTCAATTTAACCTTTTTTTCTATGAAAAGAAAATATACTTTTTACTTCTAAGGATTCAAAATGACTAAAAAAAGTAGTAGTAGACCTTTTTTTAGTTCAAAATAAAGCAAACACTTTTGCTTTATAAAAAGGAAAATAAATCCTACTTTTTGACCCTAATTTTATGATAGAAAACTTACCAATCTAAACCTAAAAAGGCAGGCTTTTTGAGTTTTAGATCCTAGACTTTTTAAGAAAGGAGAACATTAGAGGATCATTAAATAATAATAATAATAATAATAATAAGTACTCTTGAACATATGGAGAGATGAATGTAATTTTTTTCACGAGATTGCGAACTCAACGAGCTATGACAATAGAAGATGACAGATTGTGTGGCCTGGCCTTTAAATGGAGGCTATGTAATACAAATTTGAATTATAGTCGAGCTCGTAAATTTCAGGTACTAGATAAGTACTCTGGAACATATAAAGAGATGAAGGTAATTCTTTCACGATCGCGAACTCAATGAGCTATGAGAATAGAAAGATGAAAGATTGTGTGCCCTCGGCCTCTAAATGGAGGCAATGTAATACAAATTTGAATTATAGTCAAGCTCATAAATTTTAGGTAGTAAGATAAGTACTCTTGAACATATGCACGTATAAGTACTCTTGAACATATGAAGAGATCAACGTAATTTTTTCACGAGACCGCGAACTCAATAAGCTATGAGAATAGAAGATGACAGATTCTGTGACCTGGCCTTTAAGTGGAGACTATTCAATACAAATTTGAATTATAGCCAAGCTCGTAAATTTCAGGTACTAGATAAGTATTCTTGAGCATATGAAGAGATGAATGTATTTTTTTTCCCACTAGATTGCAAACTCAACCACCAACGAGAATAGAAGATGACAGCTTGGGCGCCCCCACCTCTAACTGGAGGCTATGTAATGCAAATTTGAAATATAGTCGAGCTCGTGAATTTCAGATACTAGATATTCCTTTTATAAAAGATAAAAGGACTTTGAACTTCCTAAAAGCACCAAGAGAGTAGTTATTAAATAGCCATTAATTAATCAATTAGAAATTAGTTAAACTAATGGTTCATGAAAACCTATAAAATTAGAGCTAATGATAATTGTCTGCCTACTAATTTTGGTCATTATCTGTCTCTGGATTTTTATTTTAACATGATTTTTCAATCATTGGTTCATGTGAAAATATGTCACTTAATTCAAATTAAGCGTTCGAAATCTTGTCTATATTAGTTCGGCCTAGCTAGATCATTATGACATCACAAAAGATTCTCTCAAAAATCTTAGCCTACGAACGAAGAATGACGACTCTCACCTATTTTCTTGATTGACTTCATGATTTTATACTTAGATCCGCCTGCTAAACCCTGTATCAAAAGTCTTGTCACCTTGCTCGCTTGGGGTCTGAGTAAGGAAAGAGCTCGTAGCCACGTTATTGGACTTGTCTTGTTGATAACCTTCAGATCAGCGAAGACTATACTCCAGCTGGTGGTGAAGGAAAGGGAGAAGTGACTCGTTCCTTCCTTGCTGAAACTTTTTAATTTACAGAGTAAATCACTTTCTCTCGATAGTTTATTTTCAAAACTTGAAACTCGACAGACTCGGCCATAAAAAATCACTTAAATTATATTATAAATAGTAAATATTTTTTTCACTATCAATACATAAAAATAAAAAGGAATTAACTCTAAAATTTTTATTTTATTAATTTTTTTAAAATTACTTCACCACAAATAACTGCCACGTGGACTTACCAGAAGGTTTGTCTACCTTTTCTGGCAAGAAAATGATCTCACAACCTTCAATGTGCACGTGACATGTTTTCATTAGTCACGTGCATTTTTTTTTTTAATTTCGACTCGATATTCAGTATTTGTTTTAGAGAATAACTTTAAATTTGTTGATACGTAAAACTTATTTAAGAAGAAAAGTGCTTCGGAATAATCTTTTTTTCCATAATTACTAAACCTTTAACTTCTCTTTCTAATCAAGAATGAAGAAATTCTATCATTATAATAAAATCAGCCGAAATTTAGAAATGGGTGAGGGTTTCAAGTAAACTCCCTCTATAAAAATTTCTACATTATTTATCTAAGTTTTTTTTTATATAAAAAATATTCAGTGTACACGTTTAGATTTTTAAATCCTTGTAAAATAAGATTATAGAGTGAAATTTCACCTTATTATTTCAAGTTTAAATATCAAACACGACATTGAACTTGTCCGGTAAAATCGATAATCATAAATATATTGTCATTGTATAAATATATATTTAATAAAAAGTGTCTTATTCTCAATACAAAATTTTCTAACATATATTAGATTCAGTCGAACAACAATATAAATATCGTAATATAGAAAACAAAAATGTTTGAACTACTCCACTAGAATTTGCCTAGATTCTTTACTGATTATTCCCTACTTTATATTATATATTTTTAATTAAAACAAATAAAATATTTGGCTCGAATTCCTCGTATATTGCTTTTAACAATTTGTCTTGTTTTATTTGTTTTTATCTTATAATAATTTGGATTCCTATGACTTTGTTTCCATCACCAATTAGGCCTTTTTTTTTTTTTCGTTTTCTATTTGATGTTTAATATTTATATTGAGATTTAATAAAATTATATATTTATATTGAAATTTATAATAGCAACAATAATAATATATTCAGTAAAATTCAACAAATAGAGTTTGAGGAGAATAATATGTACGCAGATCTTACCACTACCTTATAGAGATAAATTATTTTTTCGAAAGACTCTCGTCTAAAAAATATCAAGCATTATAAGCATAAGATATTAGATATGAAAGAAAAAAAAACACGACTAAAACGAAAAAAGAAAGAAAAAAAAAACGACTAAAGTGAAAGGCAAATGATAGTATTTATATTGAAATCTAATAAATTCAAATTCGTATCGAAAAGTCGCATATTGCCTAACCGCGGCATCTAGCCGAGCTTGAAACAATGAACCCTTTTCGATAATAAATTAGTTTCTAACAAAAGTGACTTCATACCCTGAACTCAAACTCGATCCCTCTGATTAAGAATGAAGAAGTACTTGCTACTTCATCGCAACTCGTTGTTTTTGTTTTGTTTTTTCTTACTCAACAAAGATTAATTTAATTAAGTTCATTAACCGGCTTGGTGATTATGTTTATGTTCCAATTTTGATTCATTCTACATAATTATAATTAGTCTTTTAAACTTTAGCTTAAAAGAAAAATTAAAAGAGACAATCACAAAGGACAAAGGATGTGTACTTATTCTTGGACATGATAAATTTAGATTGGCCCTTGAAAGTCTCAAATTGAGATAAATAAATAAACAAAAATTTATTTGAAAACAAGGTTATTATAACATTATAGCTTTGTGATTATAATCTCATATAAAATATGTTGGAAATAATAATACCAAAATTTGGATATAATCAACCATAAGATAAATGTAATCACAATCCGACCTCTAAGGGCGTGTTTAGTATGTGGGATGGAGTAGAGAAAGATATCAGATGGGATTAGCTATACCTATATAGAATAGCTAATCCCATCATCATAGTATATTCCATGGGATTGTTATCCCTTATCCAACACACAAATGCAAAATAATCTCACATTTTATCTCAGGGATTGATATCTCGTCTCACATATCAAATGAGCCCAGAGTTAGGGATCAAAAACAACATACCCAATGGAATCCCACAAGTGGAGTCTGGAGAGGGTAAAAGTATGCCGACTTTATCACTACCTCATAGAGATAGAGATGTTTCTGGAAGACTCTCATCTCAAAAAATATCATCTCCAAAAGCAAAAAATACTAGATATGAAACGACTAGAGTGGCAGAGTTAGGGGTCAATGAATTGAAAAATGAGAAAGAAAGGGATAATGAACTTAAAGCATAATAAGTTCCAATGAGTGCAATGTGTTGCAGTTCAGCAAAACCCCAAACACCAGAATCAATAGCATTGATCATCAACAGTTTGCAAATTATGCACTGTATTTACTGCCAAAGCAGCTATAGTAATGCTCAAACGGTTACTGAACAATTTTACAACAGTAATTTGACCCAAGACAGTTGAAACACAAACAGTTTTACAACAGTAAAGATGTATTGCAGCAAAAAAAGATGCCAGTTTATAATTTACCCAGAATATGTTGCACATGGGATGTCAAACAGGTGAAAGAAAGGCAGTGTAAGAACCGCCATTGTACTTCAACCCCTTTAAGAAACCAGTCTCTATCTGGGAACAAAATTTGGTATTTGGGATACCCAAGCAAAGGTTGCCCTTGTCCAAAGCTTCAGTTGCTGATATTTCAGGATTAGAATATTTCTCAGTAATGCCAAGACTAGCATTCAAGTTGACTGAAACTGGCTCTGTGATAAAACTGCAACAAGAGGATACATACGCAAACAAATAAATAAAAATGAAGCAGCATCAGTATGATAGAGTAGAACTTTTGAACAGAATATAAATACAAAAGTTTAATGGTTTAACCATTTGGAAGCTACAGTAAACCCATGTTCAAACTAGTAGTTTTTTCATAATACTGAAGGATTATCCTGGTTGGATTTTTGACTTCGAAAAATTTAAAGCTTAAATGTTCTTTCAGTGGATTCTTTTGTAACCAAAATACCAGTTTCTGGAGATCGTCAGCAACCCAAGGGACATCCCGTTCCAACCATAAAAGGACATGCATTAATACAAATGAAAGATGATTCAAGTAAAAAATGTTGTTAGACAGTATACCTAGCCTCAAAACTTGTGCTGTTAGAGCTGAAAGCGTCACATACAGCAGAGGTTACCCATGGGGCAAGGTATCGACCCTTAATTTCAACACTATAGCACATCCCAGAAGATGGTTGTTGATTAGGCTCACAAGCCATATTTGACTCCATTCCTTGAAAAGCTGCCTGATCAATTCTCCTGACCTCCTTGCATCTGACCTGCAAAATAGGTAAAATAGTATCTATTTGCATTCTGGAAAACACACTTGTAATACTATAACCAGCTTAAGACAGAATTTCTTTTTTTAATTTGCACCGGGTGTCCGAGTCTCTTAGAGCCCCGACTAATCCCGGAGGTGCACAGTCCCTCGGCAAGGAGTTTCCCGCAAGTGCACCACGAGCTTAAGACAGAATATACTGAGAGATTATACAGGATAAGACATTTATAATGCAATAATGAGATCAAGACTAGCATATTGAGAGAGATCTTTGTAATGTAATAAGTGAAGAGTGTTACATTGAGTCCACACATAAGGTCTTTATCACAATCAGGCAAAAGGACAATTGGAAATGTACATCAGGCTAAATCCATATACTGTCTTACTAATCTACTGTACTCATCTTATAATCATGTACGATTTATCTCCATAGAAAAAATCCTAAGGGGTCGTTTGGTTGGCAACATTTTATCCCAGGATAATTAATCCTGGGATAAATTAGCGTGGGATAAATTATTCCACCATATAGTTATCCCATCACTAAGGCAAAAATGGTGCGATAAATAGTCCAAGGATTACCTTATACCTCCAACCAAACATGGGATAAAATAATCGTACATTTTATCTCAGGATTGTTATAACTTATACCTCACACCAAACGACCCCTAAAGGTAATCGCCCAAGCCCAACAATCAGACAAGATAAATGAAGAAACATAATTCTGTAAAAGCCTTAAACCAACCTCAGGTGCACTGAGTGCAGCATTCTCAAATGGGATAGGTGAATACAACACAGGGACATCCACACCAGTAAGAGAAGTTAAGAAATATCTGAAAATTTTGAAAAAACGCTAGTCAGTGAAGATCAGAAGCAATTGATATTAAAAATGGCATAATATGATGGAATGAAGTTGACTTGATGTCTATCATCAACTAAAAGTTTACCGATAGTTCAATATGAAGTCATATAAAGAATGAACATTCTTATTTCCAGTGAATTTCAGCAGGGAATCCGGCCTATTATCCACATCGGACATTGCACTTCGACGCCTAGTCTGCATAAAGCATTAAATTCACTGGTTAGAAAAAAAATAATATTATAAAATATATAAATGAAGATCCTTTTTACAGCTTCAGTTTTTAATTCAGGTTAGTCATGCACTTCAACATATCAAGCAATCAAAGGTCCTTAGTTCGGCCTCAACATCACTTATAGTGAAATATTTCCATGCACTAGGCCCAAGAAAAAATCACAAAATTATGTGGGGTGTGTAATACCGTGAACAAAATAAGTAAATAAAAGTGTCTCGTCTCTGACAGTTAAGCTTTTAAAGGAAGCAGTTTACATATATCAAAGATTATAACAAAATCATGATAAAAGGGGAGACTAAATAATCCACCACTGGATACAACATGAAAGTTCTTCTAGCAAGCAGTAAAGTAATCTTAATGCACAATTTATCACTATAATTACTCCAAGATTTCCACATTGAGAAAGTTAAGTTCATCAAGGCAAAGGAAGGTAAAACATCAAAAAAGATACTCAATGATACTCAATGTGTTGGACAATTCTTCCTTTCCTAAACTAGGAATGAACAAATCAGTCCAAGAATCTGACATCAATAATACAAAGCTTTGCAGGCAAGTTTCATTGCTGGGGTCATTTTTCCAGGTGAGTCTCAACAACCTAATGATTTTTACCTGGCACAGATTTTGTTTCTCAATCTCTGAAAGCTCAACCAGTTCTTCTGTACCAAGCTCCTCCAATTTCGAGTGGCAAAGTGGCATAGAATAAGAAACATCCTACCATCCATAAAAGATTGCAATACATAATCAGCTTAACAAATTGTGTATCCAATAAAAACACATTCAAGTCAGAAGACAGGCAATGATTCTTTTTTTAACCTTTATTTCATTGTAAAAGCATGAAGATGATGTTCCAGCACAGTGAAACAACATACCTATTGTGGGATCTGTGAAATGGAGGGTGTAGGTGTACACAAACCTTACCCCTACATTGGAGTAGAGAGTCTATTTCCAATAGTTTAGTACTGCAAGTGCCTAAAATTGGTGCTGGATCTTAATGAGATAGATAAAACAACTGAAGAGTAAAGTGAATAAAAGAAACTGATGGACTCTTTGGCCTTCCACGGCAATTGAGTTAGAACAAAAACAATTGGGGAAAATTATTTGAAATTAAAGTTTGAAAAAAGTTTGTAGAAGTCGGACGTGTTTGTGGATAGTTGAATTTTTTTTTCCCTTTCAAACTTGACCGCTAGTGAAGGAATAGCCTCAAAATGAGAAGCCAGTTGCTTTTTGCATATGAAGAATGAAGACCAAATCCATCACCACAACAGAATAACCAGCACCAATGACCTCACAATAAGAATAGAGCTTTTCTTATGATAATGGTTTTGGGCCAGCATGTGCGCACCTCCTAATTAATCAATGCCTGCTACATATCACAAGTACATCTCCCAGGTAATCTGTCTACTGAGGCTTAGACAAATGGAAAACCTAATGTTTTGGCTTAATTGCCTCTACTTGGATTCAGAACCTGATATCCCATAGTCTATTCAACTTCACTGACCTTTAGGGTGCCAACAAAGCAGAGAACTTATGCCAACTTTATTTCCCATTTATGCTCTTGCTACAAGATAAAGTGCAAATATGAAATGAAAGTACACATTGACTCTTGACGATGATTAGAGTTTGATGAACTAAACACCTTGTACAGTAAGTGCATCCCAATTATTCTAGAGAATGAACTTCTATTTACATACATCAAAAAAGGCAGGATTGTTTGGAAAATCTATCAGTTACAAGAGTAAATAAGAATGATTAGACTTTGACTCCTAGTGTTCCTTGTCATATGTATATGTTCTTTGGCTTCTTCATATTGAATAAGTGAGATTTTCTAGTCTCACTCAAGTAGTGATGCTAAAGTGCTGAATACACATGCATATTTACTCCTATTTATAGACATATATGGAAATTCTCCACTGGAGCACATATAAAATTTCTAAATCTGTGTGATGTTATCCCTCCGGAAATTTAAGATGTTATTCAAAGCCAAACTAGCATTACTTGCATATCATTTCATCAAAATAAAATTCTAGTTATTGGGAACTTAAACTATAGAGGTTAGACCTAATGAATAAATGACACTTTCATGACATTAGAACATGCCCAAGCTGCTCCAAGAGCAACTTTTATAATCATAAAGATAAAAGAATTATATAGCATCATATCAAGTTTCCAGATCACCAATTTCCATTACTGAAGGGCATGAGTGTGATAATCACATCTAAAAGCTTAAGTGGTCGGAAAGGACACACTTTTTTATTTACTTAATTATATTCTCAACACGCCGCCTCACATGCAAATGTGATTCTTTTTCGTCAGCCAAACATGGGGAAATTCTTTCCAGCAATTAGATGGTAGTGAGACTCGGTCCCAAGACTTATGCCTGCTTTAGTACCATGGTGAAGTGTGTAGCCATCTCATCTAAAAGCTTAAGTTGTTCAATAGCAATTTTTTTTATTTACTAAATTGTATTCTTAACAACCATATTCAATACAACAATACTTAAAATAGACACCAAATAGGCCATAAACGAGCTGGATAACACATAAATAATGCTTGAAAAATTCCTTGAAGATATAAGCAAAATAAGAAATATCATATATTCAGCATCTTACATGTTCTTTGAGTAATGACCTCAAACCTCGGGTTGACTGAGATATATATGCGTTACAAACACATTTGTTCTCCTCTGAATAAAAACTGGTGAACATGATCACAAACTGAGCAGTGCAAACTGCAAAGTTTAGAACAGAGAGAACATGAATACATATAATTCAGATCAATATAATGAAGCAGAAAAAAGGTAGTCCCTCCATTTCATTTCATATTGGGGTTAGACTATGCAAATAATTTAATAAAGAAAAAAATACAAAAAATACACTAGAACCTATTTGGATTGGCTTATTTTAAGTGCTTTTTAAATAAAATAGTTTTTAAGCACTTTAGTGTTTGGGTAAAAGAAAAAAATGCCTATAAGCACTTGATTTTAAGGTAGCTATATTTATAATATTAAAGAGAATCTATTCAAATTCATATTCGAAAATAAAATTACCAACTATACTTGACTGAAAAAACCAGACAATCTAATCTTTTGGTCTTCCCTATGTAACTTGAGAAATCATAAGAAGAAGAAATCATTGCATAGAAACTCGTGCTTACTATCTCCTCTATCGTTGTTATGTAAGAGGAACAGAGCGAAAAGTTAACTTTTAGGTAGTTGCCTAAATGTTAACAAGGAAAATGCACATGAAGAAAAGGGACAGAAAAGTAGGTAGTAGAAACATAGCTTCCTTTAAAAATAGGATCTGCTGGAATCACTTCAAATAGTTTCTCTATCATTACAAGCAACATAACTAGGCTGAAAACAGGTACATGTATTTTTTTGAGACTAAAACAGATACATCTATATTGTTAAACAAACCGCTTGTGGACAAATATCAGAGAGAAATCTACTGAGAAGATCCAGTTGCTTGATGGGATATTAAAAACAAACTACAACATACCCAGTGTAATCCCACAAGAAGTGTTCGGGGAAGGTGGTGGTATGCAGACCTTATCCCTGTCTTGTGAAACAGGGAGGCTGTTCCAAAAGACCCTCGGCTCGGATGCGATATCAAAAACAAAGTAATAATATCACGAAGAATCCATATCTTTCATGTCTTCCTATTCTAAGTTGCAGATACCCATCCTAATCACTACTACTTTCATAAATGTAAAGCCACGTGAAATGTTAAGAAAATACGAACTGCATGTCAGTTACAATGGAACAACGAAGGTAGACATTAAAATGATTATTACCGTAAAAGATGCTGCAAACATTCTTCCGAAGCATGTAATATAAACTTCGAAATGAATCCTGCCATGCTAGCTGCCTTTCACTTAAAAAGTCCAGTTGGCCTAGGATTAAAAGACAGATTTCTGCGGTCAGGAGCAAAGACAGCAAGCAAAGGTAGGGCTAGAGAAGAATCCAGCAATACCTCCCGCAGAAGCAGACAAGGTTAAAGCTGATATAACTGAAGGCGGTAAGGGAGACTGAGGATACATCCAGGAATGCAATGACATTGAATCAATAGCTTGGGAAACTGAAGTCACTGCAGACAAACAGGTCATCTTTTGTCTTGTGGAACATTTAACTGAGGACCTCGCCACCACATTGTTGGTGCCACAATTGATCAACCTATGAAACCTAAAGGACATACAAGACTTAATTAGCCTTCAAAAAACAACATCAGGGAGGACAATTCAAAGTAAGAAGAGCAGAAAAGTACTGCACAACAAGTATAGATAATACTCAGAGGAAAAAGTAAAAGGTAACTCAAATATTGGGCTATGGTTTGCTGTTACATAGAATATAGAAGACGAACACAAAAAAGTGGCAATTGCCAATATTGCATGAGTCTAACAGAAAACACACCTTAGACAAGGGTCCAAAACATGGTCAGCCACATTCAGAATTTTTGCCAGTACTTCTATAAATGGACACATTTAGATAAGTGGTAACAATAACCTTTTCTTTTGGAACACATTTCATAGCATGGTCAAATGATATGTATATCTCTCACTTCTTATATGGTTATGCCACTTGGTTTAGTTAAGTTACATGCCATCATCTTACTTAAGTATGTGATAAGAGTCAACTACTGACTCTCATGAAAGCATTTGTATATATCAGACACTTAATTATAAACTTTGACCAACATCATGAATAAGCTCTATAACTCCAGGTCCAGATAATGCGACTATTCAAACTATCGTGTTATTTGGTGGCAAATAAACTTCCTGAGATGCACAGATTTTTTAAATGAGTTAACACCAAGAAATGCAATTTTTCCAACAATTAAATGCAGGCATGCATCGATATCAAAATGGCTCATTAAATAACAAAATCAATTAACTCATCACTCACCAATTGATGGAAGATGAGGATACAATCCGTATGTTAGTTTTCATTGTCAAATCCAATGGGGTCATCTTGCATGGGACATGAAATTCTGAGCAGAAAACTTTTGACCTAATACCACCATCAGTTTCAGAGGATTCAGCAATTTTCGCGGCAGCACCTAGATGCTCATGAGTAGCCAGTCCTCTTAAGGCTTTATCCTACCAATAAAAGGTTAATCCTTAGCTTTATTGAAATTCAAATTATACAGAGAGATTAAAGAGGATAGATGCAGGCAATAGTAATTACCACATCAACAGTAGACAAGCCATGTACATCTAGACTACCCAGTGACAGCTCGGTGACACTGCGGAAAGTATTCTGACTGCACCTTTCACTTGTGCTACAAGATTCGGTTGCACGATCTTTTCCAGTTACAGTTGAAGCAAGAGAAAATTCTGGGCTTTTAATGACAATATACAAAAAAAATTATTAAATCAGCAGCAAGAAGATACAATAGCCATTACATTCTACAAAATTAGAATACAATTCTATGTATTTACCATTTCGGAGGCTGTTGATTCTCAGTAGGGAAAGCTGAAGGAACAGAATAATTTGTAGTATTACCACTATTCTCTACTGGAAAATTTTCCTGCCAGCAAGAAAAATAAAAAATATGTGAAACTTGTGTAGATATATAATGAGTTCTTAGTGTAGGGGGAATGAGAAAAAACTACTCCCTTTGTTCAATTTTATGTGATGTTTTTTCTTTATTAGTCCATTCTAAAAGGAATGACATATTTCTATTTTTGGAAACAACTAACTTCACACTTCCTATTTTAGTATTTGTAAGAAGCTTTTAGAGTCATCAAACCACCACACAAATGTTATGGTACGTTTAAGACTACGAGTTCCAAAGTCTTTATTTCTTTCTTGGAATTCGTGCTGAAACAAACTATGTCATTTCAAATGGAACATAATGAGTACCAGCTAAAGCATTTGCTGAATTACATAGATTCCCAAAAATTATACACTTCAACAAAAAGCAAACTAAAGTAAACTACCTTGCCATTTTCTTTTCTTGACACCAATTTAAGCCTGATGCTACTTTTTCTGACAGGAAATAGCTCGTCCACACGAGTATCAACATATCTTGGGTTCTTTGGTAGATCACATCTCTTGGGCCCTGGGAAAGCACCACTGCTTTCCAACAAGAGGATGAATTTCATGAGTCGCACTTAAACAAATTATAAGGCATCTGGGAACAAAAATTACCTCGTTGGGCCACCACTTGAGACTGTTGATTCATCCACAATTTCCAGAATATTCTTTCTCTTCAACTGTTCTCCCTGTCATATTTGTGATGTAAAAGATGCTCATAGTGAGAGATTAGGTCAAAATAGAGAATTTTGACAAGATACTTTCATTGACTTTAATTGTCAGATTTTATCTAGAAAATGAACAAACATATTTCATTTCACTTGTTTTGTCAAATTATCTTTCAAACTAAAATCAAAAAGAAATTTATGTGTCTTATGTAGTTGCATAGTCTTTATCAACCTTTCAGCTGCTTAAATAGACCTTCCCCGGGGAATCTACTCATACAAGTAAACCACAACCACTAAAGCAAAATGTACACTTCTACTACTCCAACAGGAAACAGATAAACAGCAACAACAACATTTAATAGGACAAGGCCCAATAGGTGGACAAATAACTTCCTACAATCATTCACTTCCAAGAATCCAAGTCAAAGTCAGTAAAACACTTTTCTTACCACGTTATTCGCCTTATAGCAATGATAGGGTTGTCTCCATATGACCTATATAGATCATGGGTTCGAGCTGTGAAAACCGTCACTAAAGCTTACATTAGATTGTTTACGTACTCATACGGGTGCTGCCTTTCCACAAATCTTATGTGAATGCAGGATGCTTTGTACACTAGGCTACCTTATAAACATCTATTTTATTATGAGCATATATGAGAACGGAAGCCTTAGAGCAACAGTAGAGTTAGTTATCTCCATCTGACCTATATAGATTACGAGTTCAAGTCCTTGAAGTAGTCACTAATGCTTAGATGGAGTTAGTAAACATCACATCCATTGGGGTGCATCCTTTCCACAAACATGAAGCATTTTTGATCGTGTGACAAGAGCGGGTTGATCCAAACCGTAAAATAATGACATTAAAACTCACATCCTTACGTCCATCTTACATAAATAGCGAAAAAAATCCACTTTCATATTAAAAAACCCTTAAACTTCATAATATAAATCAGGGAAAAAAAGAAGGTACTCACCCTTAACTCCGATGGAGTTTTTCGTTTCAAAGTGGTGGTAGTAGTGACCTTAGAACCACCACCACCACCAAAATTAAGTGCATTTGACTGATGTACCAAACCCGCAGCAGCAGCAACCTTCGCCATAATCTTCCTCTTCAACTAGCAAATACAAAACCTTCTTCAGGTATCAATAGTATAATGTTCAAATCATCGATTCCCGTAAATAGTGCTATCGGTGAATCGACGGCGTCGGTGGAAGCTGAGCGCCGGCGAAGTGATGTTTCCGGTAGGGGTTGTGGGGGGTGGGGGGGGGGGGAGAAGAGAGTGAAGTGGGAAAATGAAAATGGAGAGAAGAAATTTGGGGATTTTGAAGATTTCAGTTTCCCTCGCAACTATTCGGGTCGACGATAGCGGGTCGGGTCAAGTCTAGCCCAACAATTTCAGGATCACTGCCCATATTTTGAGATACCGATGATAATTTCATTAACATCAATCGAGATTTAATCACGTTTCAATACAATTTTTTCTTATATCAAATAATTTATTTTTATATATAGTATCAATTTAATATGAAAATTTTTTTTATTTATCATCTAGTGTTCGATATTTATATTAGAGTTTAATTATTTTGAGTTCACTTTGCGTAAAACTTCATTCGAACGAAAACATTTCATATCGATTATGTTTTAACTTCTAATAAATTTTTCTTTTTCTTTTTAAAAGGGCTTGCCTATAAATATTTTTTTGAACTAAAATTTATGAAAACTTTAAGAATAAAAGATTGTTACGCATTATATTATTTTATATTATTAATGTAAATAAATATAATAGGAGTATCTATTTTAATATTATTGTATCGTATTATTAGATTTATATCGCGTGATAATAATTAATATTCTTTTTTAGATAATTTTATATAATTATTTTATAATGTATTTTATTATATTGTAATATTTAATTTTAATTTTTAATAATTAAATGTAAGATTTAAATACACTAGCTTCTTCTGCTACTCCCGAAAAGTTTACTCGCCGGCGCCACTGCCGCTCCACCGTCTGCCTCCGCCGCCGTCATCGGAGCCACCGTTTTTCAGGGGAAAGCTACTACCTTCTGTGACAAAAAAAGGTTACGGTAAAAAAAGCTGAAGCACAATTATGATCATAGTACTCTTCAAGCTCAATTTATCAACCACATAGGATGCATTCGAGAGTAGGGTTTCTGTTAGCATGTACAAAAAGGAGATCTTCTTCATCTACGGTTCTTCTATCTACTCTATTCTCTTCTCATCAGTACGGGAAGAAGATATTCGCGGCTTGCTACCGCCGGATTTTGATAGGTAGTGATGTGAGTAAGGGTTATTTCTTCAATGAATCGAATTTTCGTGGATTGGGACAGCTCCGTGGGTTTTGTAGGTACCCTGGTACAGCAGCTTTAGAGCAATTCTCCGATGATGAATATGAATGTGACTACGAAAATCATCCGGTAATTTTATATGATTAAATGCTTTACAATGCTATTTATAATTTGTAAAATTGAAAAAATACTACTTTTTTCCTTCTTTTTTCTGGTAGTTTACTGAAAAGGAGATTAGATAAGTCAGTTTTAGCTTTAGTTCTTGCTTAAAGCTAGCAACTTTTGAGTAATTTTCAATTTTCAGCTAGAGGTGAGTAGTTTACAGAGTGACACTGTATGGATTCTTTGATAAGCTCCTCTTGAACTTATGTGGATGATATGGCAAGAGAGGAATAAAAGAGCTTTGAGGGAGTAGAGAATGTCTTCGTGCGCTCGAGGAATGATGAATTTTCCGTTATTTCTTTTTGGTGCATCCATATGATATCAATATGTATAGATGAGTGAGTGTTATTTGTAGAAAAACATGTCCTCTTGTAGGTATACTTCTTGTACAGCGGCAAGCTTTTTCCTTTCTTAATGAAATCTATTGCTTTATCCAAAAAAGAAGAAGCTTGACAACAACTAGGCAATCTGGTACTTTATATTTGTTTGATGCTCCATGCTTTAAAGTTAGGCTTGTGGTGGGCTTTCTCTAACATGAGTACCTGCATTTACTTTCCCTGATCATCTCTAAAAATTCATCCAAAAGCAGCTTCTCCAACTTGAGTCTTGACACTGCCGTCAATATTCAATTTAGTCATGCATTATTTAATACCACCAACCAAACTCTGCTTTAGTTATCCGACACTGTTTCTTTTGTGGCCAGTCAAACATTGTATTATTTTACTTTTGAAGTTTATATTCTGGGTGTTTCTTTACTTGCATGGAGATAGTATGTCTTTTTATTTATGTTCTGCTGAAAACAGTATGCATGACAGTTGGCAATTGGTATGCGTATTTGCCTATTTAATGCTACAAAAGATCATGGAAAAAGTAGGGGTGAGTTGACTTGAAATGCGTATATGGACTTCGATTTAAGAAAATTTCGTGTCTGTTGAAGGGCTTGATGGTGGGTCATGTTGTCAGTGGTAAACAGCCATTGGTTTTTGTTTGTTGCAGCTCAATTCAAATGGCAATAAAATGAAGGGAAAGAAGAATGTTGATCTATTTGTCTTTATCGTGTGTGGATGTCGTTTTTTCTTCTTTAATCAATTCAGTATATTTCTTTCATAAAAAATAAAATAAAATAAAATTTCTGTGCAAATTATTTCTGGTATTCTGAGATTTAGCAGCTAGAGCTTACTTGGGGACTTTGAAATTTCAATGACAGGCTTCGTCATCAGTGGCCAATGTAGATGAGTGGAAATGGAAACTTAGCCTGCTGTTGCGCAATGAGAAGGATCAAGAAATTGTATCCAGGGATAAACGGGATAGAAGAGACTATGAACAGATAACTAACCTTGCTAAAAGGATGGGTCTCTATAGGTAGGGAAGAATATTGATGATTTCTCCTCACACTTTCTGCTATCTTGTCTTCGTGTTTTATTTACTCTTTTCGTTTTGCATCTTGCAGTGAAATTTATGGGAAAGTTGTAGTGGTGAGCAAGGTTCCTCTTCCAAATTACAGACCTGATCTTGATGATAAACGGCCTCAAAGAGAGGTAAGAGTTGTCTCATACAATTATTTCCTTCTGTTGTTATATGTTGGTGAGGGTTTAATATCTATTTATAGAATAACAATTGGAGAATTAAGCTTTTAACTTGACACTTGGATCTGGTTTTAAACTTTTGTTAATCAAAAAAGAAAATTAAAGATAAAACAACATAGAAATGACATTGAGATGTAGTTATTTGAATGTGTCCTTGCAAGATTTCTTGCTGTTCAACATTCTAGAGTTGCTCTTGAGTTTAGAAAGCAGAAGTTGAATTTTTGATTGCATTGATGCAGGTAGTGATCCCTCTAAGTTTGCAAAGGAGAGTAGAAGGCTTGCTTCAGGAGCATATTGATAGAAGACAACTCAGTAGTGGAAAAGCTGATAATATTTTGGATGATATAGATGCAGATGCGAATATGGATGAAAATTCAGATTCGTTCTTAGATAGCTCTGTCATGGAAAAGATTCTTCAGAGGCGGAGCTTACGCATGCGTAATATGCAGAGGGGTTGGCAGGTGTCTTTCCGTGTTTCTATTATCATTGTATTTTGTTTGTTTTCTGTGGAAAACATTACTCATTTCAGATGCATACACACTCTATGTTCCTGATCTTAAATTTAAAGATAAAGGATGTTTGCTAACACTAGTCTGGTGACCTCTTGGAAACATCTTAAGAGTTGGAAGAGTATGTAATCTTGACATTAAGAAGTCTTATGATTATGTTAGTTGTAAGTTCTCAACCAACTTGCTCAAGAATATGGGATTTGATAGAAAATGGATCAGTTGGATACTCTATTTGCATAAGCACTGTTAAAAATTACAATCCCTACAATATTAACTGGAGCACACTTTGTTGTTTATTCTCTTTCTACATTGTAAAAAGCTATGCTGTTCTAATTTATGAAATTACTTTCGGGCGTTTCTCTTATTTCATTCGTTATTCTTTTTTTCCCTTCTTCAATATCAGCATCAACAAACTTTTGTTGGATACATATTCCATGTATAAATGCTCGTCCGATTTATTTCCCGCAGGAATCTCCTGATGGCAACAGAATGCTAGAATTCCGGAAATCTCTTCCTGCATTTAAGGAAAAGGAAAGGCTACTCCAAGCAATTGCACGTAATCAGGTCTTACTCCCATAAACTTATATTCTTTCTCTGTCAATCGAAGCATGTATGGTGATTGCATATGGCAGATATGTAGCCTAAGTCACTGCTGTTCTCTATTCATTCAATTTGACGCTGAACCTTTATCATGAAAGATGTGTCATGCTTAGTGCCGGCAAAATGAACCTATATTTTGGTAACCAGCCCAACCCACCTATATTTTAATGGGTTGGTGAGTGATTTTTTAGATGGGTAAAATATGTATTTAAACTTATATTCAACTCGTAGAAATATAGGTATTCATGGGTAAAATATGTGTTAGTCAAATGGGTTAAGCTTTCAACTTTTATTCACTCAAAATTTATGATATCACCAAAATTGTTGCAACTTCCTTTCCTTTTTATGTATTTCATTAAAACTAATTATTCCTCGCTATAATTGAAAAGGTGAAGTCTTTGGCCCTCCAAAAAATATATATATTAAATGTATAATTTCTTTTGTTAATTGATAATTACATTTTTTATTTGTTCAATTTTACATTGAATAACAAATAATAGTGTAAAGTAAGCAAATCATGTATTTCTATTGATATTATAGAAATAACTTAAAATGCATTAAGCACATTTTACTCCTAAATTGCAAATATTGATTCACTTCGAAATTAAAAATGTTTTCCCCCTTGTTATTACATAATTTTTTTTTATATTGAAAAGTTATAGGATTTTTTTTGCAGTGTCAAAAAAAAAAAGTTATAGGAATTTATTGGACTTTAATCTATAATAAAACTAAATAAAGTATTTTCAATATTTTTCATAAAAAAATATTTTCTCCATATTGAATTCTAAAGTAGAGTACTATTTATGCATGAAAATATGGGTAAATATGAGTCAACATATTATTTAACCAACCCTCTTTCTCAAAAAAAAAAAAGGAATGTTATCAACCCATTTTTTGCCCATATATAATATGGGCAAGTTGAATAATTACCCATTTTATGTTGACCCATTTCAACTCACCCAATTTTGGCACTACCTGCCCATTTGCACCACTGGTCATGCTGGAAGGTTCTCTTGCAAATTGTCAGTCATTTTAGGAATATCTGAACTAAAGAGCTTTTAAAATGCATCTAAGCTTTTTTTCTCCTATTTGCACCGTTGAGAAACTCAAGTCCTGTAATAATCTAGTGATTGTGCTTATACACTGGTGATGTTTAAATGTTCACATTAACTGGTTCTGAGGTCTCCAGTATTTGGAGGATGTCCTGGGAACAGATTAGGACATATTTGTATTGCATAAACCGATTTTAGCATTGGGATAAACAAAGAAGAAAACACAGTTTTATAACTATTGGATTTGTGATGATTCTTGATGTTTGTGAATTGCAGATTAGAAATGTAGAACTGAAAATTGGTTGTTACGTGTCAACTTGTTTTATGTCAGCTTAGTCTCTTTTGATTATTACAACAGGTGGTAGTAATTTCTGGTGAGACAGGATGTGGTAAGACCACTCAACTGCCACAGTACATTCTAGAGTCAGAAATAGAATCTGGCCGTGGAGCATTTTGTAGCATAATTTGTACGCAGCCTCGAAGAATATCTGCTTTGGCTGTTGCAGAAAGAGTGGCTACGGAAAGGGGAGAACCTCTTGGAGACTCAGTATGCTACTATTCTTCTCTGTTCTGAATCCTTTTTTCTTTATGGTCTTCTGGTTTAGTTTTCACTGGATAAGACAGTCATAAAAGTTGAAATTTTGCTTGTTACAATTAAATTTGGAATCTTCTTTATGTATGTTGCTGTTCTTCACAGATTGTTTTTGGTAGGTTGGTTATAAAGTACGATTAGAAGGTGTGAAAGGAAAAAATACACATTTGCTATTTTGTACAAGTGGTATTTTGCTTCGTCGTCTTCTCAGTGACCGCAATCTTGATGGTATAACCCATGTTTTTGTTGATGAAATTCATGAGCGAGGGATGAATGAAGGTAGCTGAATTGGCAACTTAGGTCTCTGGTTTTTGTTTTCTTATGAAAGCATTTCAATGCATTGATAATTTGCTTCTCATTCTTTATCAGATTTCCTGCTGATTGTGTTGAAGGATCTTCTTCCACGGCGCCCAGATTTGAGATTGATTTTGATGAGTGCTACTCTTAATGCTGAATTATTTTCCAGTTACTTCGGAGGAGCACCTATGATTCACATTCCAGTAAGCTGCAACTTGGATCACTTGTCAGTTAGAGCTTTGTACATGTTGGAGTTTGTGTACTAGTTTAGATGATAGTAGTCCGTTTTACTCTGCCCATACTCTGTGATGCCCCTATATATTCGATTTTTGGTATTGCTTGACACAGATTTGAAAAGAATGAGCTTTCCAGTCTTCTGCCTTTAGATAGGTACATATATGCAAAGTGTTAACTTCACTTGAGATTTCTTTTTCATTGTTATTTTGCTATGTAAATTTTACTATCACCAATTAAGGTCATAACATGTTGACTTTTCATTCCAGAACAACTTTTATCTTTCTGTATTGTTTTTGTTAAACTGGGTGCTGGCTTATTTGACACATTATGTTAACATTTTGGCTAATTACATTTTGTATGATGTAGGGCTTCACATATCCTGTAAGAGCAAACTTTCTGGAAGATGTGCTGGAAATTACAGGATATAAGTTGACTTCATTCAACCAAATTGATGATTATGGCCAGGAGAAGATGTGGAAAACACAAAAACAGTTAGCACCCCGCAAAAAGAAAAATCAGATAACTGCTCTTGTTGAGGTTGTTATTCTGTCTGCAGTTGTATTCTGTACTTGAGATGGGGCAGTTTCGTATTTGCAACTTATGTATTGTATTCTTAGCCCATTTCTGTTAGATTTTCAGCTTCCTTCATAATAAGTTTTACAACTTCACTCCGATTCTTTTTTCCGGTGCTTCTTTTCTCGTTGTCTTTTCATTCTTTTTATTTGCTTTTGATGCCCCCCCTCTAGCTATGAACATCTTACAAGGAGAAAAATCATGACCTTTTCTTTATCTCGAAATTTGGAAATGAAGAGAGTGGTTCAACTGTGAGCTTGTTATTGTATTGAACCAGGTGTTCCTTACAGATCATCAAATAATATGATAGAATAAGAAATGTAAGTTATTTGTGCTTCATATGCTGACACATGAAGGCCATGAGAGAAGCTAATACACCTTCCTTAGACCGTCAAAACATAACTGGAAAACGTAACTTCACAAAATTGACTTTGACCCCATTCTGCATGATTTCTGCCACCCTTCAATATGCTGTGCTATCAACTAAGAGGCAATATAGAGTGGGCAAGCTCGCCCTCGTGGATTCTGGTTAGAAGAGAATCTTTTGGATTTTACCTGTCAAACTTTGAAATAGTCTCTTGGTTTCCTTGGTGCCTGCATATACAGAGAGGCATTTGATTGATTCATCTGTTGTGAAAAACCCCAATGTCATGCCCGTTTTGCCACCAAATGATTCATTTAAGTTGAGATCTTCGAAGTTCGAACAGCTCAAGGTAGGGAGAAGAAATAGTGCAGTTTGACTGTAACTAGATGCATAATGTTTTTTCATTTTCAAGAAATTGTTCCTATGTAATTTGCTGAATCTTTTTTCTGTCAGTCATGTGTGCTAGTACTGATTTAAACGTCAAGGCATGAGGTATCCCTGATATCATAATGTGGGTGTTCAGATGTGTTTGCATGACTTCTGTGGTGCATTAATATACTGGTGTCTTGACTTATTTGGTTGGTCTTATTAATTCAGTCTTACATTGCATTATAGGGTTGCCTCATAACCTGTTGGGAAAGATGGGTTCAAGTTATGGGAGATCCAGAAAACATGTATTTGAGATCTAAGCAACTTAATTTTCATGAGTAGAATCTTGCTTTTAAAGAAGTGAGTACTCCTTTTTGGTGTAATTATGTGCCACTTGAACGTACTTTCTTTTTATGTCACCTTTCAAAAAAGACTTACCGCTCTATCTGCACAAACTATTTGGTATACTTCTCACAGATATGTACTATTTCAAAGGATTTATCTCCAAAAGAAAGAAAGGTTTTCTGCTTGCATAATTTTCTATTTTTTAGGTATACGTCTTCTATACAGGCGATTTTTTTGCCCAGATAATGTAATCTTTTACATTTTTCTCTGCATAATGGTCAAGTAATGCGTAAACTTTTACTGGAAAAAGGGGTTGTCGGAGTTTGTCCCAGTGAGAGAACAAATTACTGAGTGTCTGGCACATTCCCCAAGAGAGAGAACTTATAATTGTTGGTATTATCTCATAATTTCCTCCCATTGTGTTCATTCTTTCTTAAGTAGTTTTACTCTTGCTGGTTAGATGCTGTAGAAATAAATTGTCAGATTGCAGCTACTGCAAGAGAAGATACAGTGCTAATCTTGTATGAATGATGTACTATTATATGGCAGGATGCTGTAGAAAAATCAAACTTTGAGAATTATAGTCCAAGGACACGTGATTCACTAGCATGCTGGGCTGCTGATTGTATTGGATTCAATCTTATTGAGGCAGTTCTGTGCCATATATGTCGAAAAGAACGTCCAGGTGCTGTATTAGTATTTATGACTGGTTGGGAAGATATTAGTTGTTTAAGAGATCAACTTAAAGCACATCCTCTCTTGGGTGACCCAAATAGAGTGTTGGTGCTCACTTGTCATGGTTCTATGGCTAGCTCTGAGCAGGTAATACTGCTCTCACCTCATTTTGATGCCTCTTCAGGTTTTGCAGTTGTTTCCGAACATGGGCTTTCTTTTCAGAACTCTTGATAATTGTGCTGAGTCAAAGATGATGTTTAACATGGGCCCAGTGTCTTGTTATCTTTTGTTTTGGTCATGAGTTTGTTTCATGATTGTTCTGTTGACAAACTGGATTACTAAGGCCTCAGTTGTTTGCTCTTGATGAAGGTCTTAATCTTTATCAGTCAGATCTCATTCATTAAATTCATTTGTTTTTAAGGTTTGAATTTTAATCATTGTGTGTTTTCCCCCATTACAACCAATTAATGGGACTAAACAGATATGAATTATTAAAATTTATAACAGAGTTTTAGTATTACTGAGATGTCTATTCAAGAATTTCTACAAAGATGATAGTTCTTCAATTCTATCCATTCATCGCTACATCACCTACCATTGCCAACTACTCTAGCCACTGTCCTCCATTATCAACCACGACCACCCACGACCGTTGTCAATCCCTGCAATCAGTTGTCAATAGCCACCATTTACAACCACAACAGGTACCACTATTAGTCACCACTATAATGCCAACCGGCGATCATTAATCACCACAATCATTATCAGTTGCCTCCATCAACCACCATTTACCAAGACCATCTCCGATCTACATCCACATCCGCCACCACTAACTAAGTAATATAAGAGTGTTATGCTGGAATATGGCTAATGCCTTACACCACTAGGAGACTAAGAAGTTTGTCTTTCCCAGTCATCGTGTACACGCTGCTCATTTTTTAAAAAAAGGAAGTTGCATTTCATACTCCTTTTAGTAGGAAATTCTCCTAAATTGCAATGGGATATCTATGTTTCTACTGTCAGTTCGGATGTATTATTATTAGAATTTTGTACTTTCCTTTACTTGGCCGTATGATGTTTTGAAAAACTTAAATTATAATCTGCAGAAACTCATTTTTGAGGAGCCACCTCAGAATGTACGTAAAATAGTACTTGCAACAAATATGGCAGAGGCAAGTATTACTATAAATGATGTGGTCTTTGTGGTAGACTGTGGAAAAGCGAAGGAGACGACTTATGATGCGCTTAATAATACTCCGTGCTTATTACCTTCATGGATTTCACAAGCTTCCGCGCGACAAGTAAGTTCCTTGAATAAACATCTTTTTTATTCAGCCTAAACTTTCCTTATGTAATTCGATTTTCCATTTACTTTCTTTTCACACAAAATCTAGAGAGTGAACAATTTCTCCCTCTCATAAGTAACATGAAAAGTTCTGTGCTTAGATGTTACTTAAAAACATGATAACATTACCCGATCAGAAAAAAAAAAGAACATGAACATTTTTTTTTCAGATTGCATTGGATGATTATCTTGGTTGCTTGATAAGCTGTTAAAATTTTTGTTCTGTCAACTGAGTCTGAGGACTTGTTTTATACACACACGATAGGGAGACCATCATGTCTTCTCTTAGTTAAATAGTACTTGTTATCTAAGACGCGTTGACCTGTGTTGACATGAAATGTTATTGTTGAAAAAGTAAGATATGCCTTTTCACATGCCTTATCAGCTGCTTTGTAATTTGATTCGTTGACAAAATACTAGGCTATGCACTGCCTTGCAGTGACATCTGTTCAATTTATTTTGAATATCTGGTAATAGAAATGTGAATTCTTTCACCGTTATCTTTGAGTCAGATTTTGATGTTATATTGGATGTTGTTGTCCTTGTTTGTTTATGGAGCTGTCATATCTCTCATGTTGCAGCGAAGGGGTAGGGCTGGCCGTGTCCAACCAGGCGAGTGCTACCACTTGTATCCACGATGTGTGTATGAAGCTTTTGCTGAATATCAACTACCTGAACTACTGAGAACTCCTTTAAATTCTCTTTGCTTGCAAATAAAGAGTTTGCAGGTTGGAAGTATTGCTGAATTCCTATCAGCTGCTCTTCAGCCTCCAGAATCATTGGCTGTAAGTGGTTCCTCTCTTGGTGCTTATTCGATGTCTCTTATGCTCTTTTCTGGATCAATAATAATTTTTATGTCTGTACCAACAATAATAACTTCGTTTCAATCCAAACTAGTTGGGTTTGACATCAGGATCTGAATCCTTGATATCCTTTCCATGCCATTTCGCCCTCTTCTCATTTTAATACTTCTGGACGAATTAGGGGTTTCTAAGCTAGGAATTCCCTAAAGCCACACTTATACCTGCGTTGGCGACTTCTGCGTTTCTAAGCTTGGGTGTAATTGTCTGGGTATATTGCTGACAATGGCCAAGATATCTTTCACTATTGTAAAATTCCTACCTTGGGAGGTAGAGTAGCTATTTCCAAGAGACCCTTGGCACTAATAATTATAAGCATGAACAACAAACATATGGGCAACGACAATGTAGAAAAAACAAATGGTGAAGTGAAATATAAAGTGTTTACTGTAGCGTCTCTATGAACACTCGCATTGCAAGGAAAAGTATGTTTTAGAGCCTTGCTGAAGACCCTAAAGTGCACATTAAACAGGTGAAGTGTTCAACATGTTATAAGCTTTACTTCAGAGCTTAAGCCCACCTTTGGCAACACTATATACATTCAGCTTTACTTGGAATATGTCTCTTCCAACTGGCATCTGTTTGCCTGCCTGCATGTTCTAGCTTACAGTTGTTCATGTGGCATGTCGCTGAGATGCGACAGCATATCTTCACCGCACACGATAAACCTCCCTGAGGTTTCTCATGTGCCTGTAATGGGAACAAGATTTCTGCCCACATTAGCAGAGGTTTAATTTGTGCTCTCTGAAGCTGAGACACGTATCCTAGAAACCAGGGTTTTGGGTGCTCACGGAACTTCTTCCGGTTCTCTGGATCTCTTATGAGTCTGCTGGGTGTGCATGGAACATCTGGAAAATCAACTTTCTGGACTTGGCCAATGTTGAGTTAAATTTGATTGTTTTTAATCCACTTACGCTCCAATTTATGTTTAATTTGGACATGAACTTGATTTTCACTTGGCTTGGTTTTGCGGCCGCCACTGGACCTTAATAGGCTTACAAGCTCATACGATGCTACTATACACATGCCATTTAGAATAGAGGGTTGCTTATTAGTTTCCAAGTATGATTGAAATTGCACTGTTCATGTACTGCAGGTGCAAAATGCTATTCAGTTCTTGAAGATGATTGGTGCATTAGATGAAAATGAGAATCTTACACATCTAGGTATGTACTTTTTTGAGGAGAAAAATAATCTGTTTCATGAAAATGTTTATTGCTTCTATGATATTTTCTTTTGACTAGTTATGTTTATGACTTTATTCTGCGGCTTATAAGTTATATCTTCGTCATTTCTTCACAACCAGGCAAATTTTTAGCAATCCTCCCTGTGGACCCCAAACTTGGGAAAATGCTCATTATGGGTGCTATTTTCCGTTGCTTTGATCCTGTTTTGACTATAGTGGCTGGTCTTAGTGTACGGGATCCATTTCTATTGCCTCAAGATAAAAAGGATGTAAGTACAAAACAATTTGCACCACTGCCCTCAGCCCCTTTAAATTTCATTTACTACTTGTTGGTATTATTTCTACTTTCACTTTGTTGTACTTTCTTCGTTTTTTTAATAGTTTTATGTCCTTAATGTTTCCATCACTTCAAGATTGTGCATCCCTGCTTCTTTCCATGTTTGCTCACTGGATAGTTATACCACTTTGCTGATTGATGTGAATGACCCAAAGTTTTAAGAGGAACTTATCCTGAAAGAAGAATGTTATTAATAATTTTACTTTTGCCACTTGAAGTGCATTTTTGAGAAGTTGAAAGAGTTTAGGTTGAAGGAGTTCTAGTTGATTTATTCGAGGGCGTATTCTTGTTTAGCAGTTAGACATGATGTGGCTTTGCCCGGTGAACACAAAATATTTTAAGGAAGAAGGAATAAAGAAAACGGATAGAAAATGCATGTATTTATGCCTCTTATCAAAGTGGGAACTTTTCTACAAAAGGCTACCCTCCCTTATTCATAGAGGAAACAAAACAAATTTGTAGAAAGAAATTCGGTATCTTCTCTTTTCTGGTATTGAACAGAGAAAATTTTGCAGAGCGTGTGTCTCTTAAATACCTTCCAGTATACGCCACATAAATAATTTGGAGACCTGCCAACTTTATTATCTCTGTGGTAGATGGCCTTATGCAGGGTTGAGGGCATTTGAAGAACATACTAACTTGACATTATTCCCGTCTGGTTCATCTTCTCATTTTCAACTCTACGTAGCATAAAGCAGCCAGCACAGTATAACACTGCACTAGATAATGTTGTTTTGGTTCTACTAAATCTTGTTCACCAATATTGATCAACTCTCATTTTGCAGTTAGCAGGGACAGCAAAGTCCAGATTCTCAGCCAAGGACTATAGTGACCATATGGCACTTGTCCGTGCATATGAAGGATGGAAAGATGCTGAAAGGGAAGGCTCTGCCTACGAATATTGCTGGCGGAATTTCCTCTCTGCCCAGACTCTTCAAGCTATCAACTCTCTTAGAAAGCAATTTGTCTTCATCTTGAAAGATGCTGGATTGCTTGATGCTGATACTGCAACTAACAATAAACTAAGTTACAATCAGTCTTTGGTTCGTGCTGTCATATGTTCTGGCTTGTTTCCTGGAATTTCATCAGTGGTGGTATGCAAGACTACTGTTCTGGTCTAGTTTGTGAATTTATTTCAGTCTCTGTATATATACACACACTTATAAGAAATCATGTGCATGTGCAGCACAGAGAGACATCGATGTCCTTCAAGACTATGGATGATGGACAAGTCTTTCTTTATGCAGTAAGTTCAATGAACAGTTTATTAGATTATGAAGTTGGTGACAGGTTTTGTTTCTGCTCTTTTCCTTTTTGCTGGAGCCATTTAATCTATTTGGGGATGAGGCTCCTTGTACAAATAAATATTTTTCCACATTTTATTTAATTGGACATCAATCCAACAATTTTCACTTATCTGGTGTCACCTTCAATACAAGATAGTCCCATAAAATGGAGAAAAAAATAAACCAACAGGAAATAATGTTCCGGGGAATATGTCTTAAATTTTGAACAGGAAGCATATAGCCCTTGAAATGATGCATTTTGGAAATTGGAAGTCCTTTTCTTTCTTAGGCTGCTGAATTTGTTTTCAAATCTACTGTTTCATTTCATGACTTTAACTTCTCCCCAGAATTAAAAAAGATCTGCATATCCCCAATTCTCAGCTCTACCAAAAGCTCTTTTCTCCCCTTTTCCCTTGCCCAAGCATTTGATCTGTTGCTGTTCTACAATGGTAGCCATGGTTGATGGCTATGTTGCTCGGACTCTCTAAAAATGTTGGTGTACCCATGTCGAGTCTAAAAAATTAGTCTACCTTTGGAGGATCCGACAAGCACATGTCAACATTTTCAAAGAGTCGATCCTTCCAAAATGCTGCTGGGTATGTGTTGGATTCTCCAAAAGTAATGGATTTTGGAGGATCTGACACCAGTACGGCAGCATATTTGGAGGATCCGAGCAACATAGGTTGCCGGAAATGACACTGGACAAAATATTCTGGTGTCTTCGACAAAGAAGCTTTTCTCCCCAACCATGCTGGTTCCTTATACCCAATGTTTAACCTAACCTCAAGGAAGAAGCCTGAACTAACTATGCATTAGCAACTGCTATGATTTGGGGGGTGGGGGGTGGGGGTGGGGGGGGTGGTTTGTCTTGTCATACGGAATGGTAAGAGTGTAAAGACTGGAACCTCTCAACTTAGATGTTAGCAGGTATGGAAGTAGTGTCCTCTCTCTGGCCTTAAAGTATTATATCATACTGACAGGAGAGACCCACTATCATTGACCTTCTTGGAAGGCTTGGAAAGGGATCATGTGTATTGGGCAACCACATGTTCTCTATCTTCCCCTTTTTCGCAGACCCAACCTTACAAAGTGGAAATGTCTTTCTTCTTCTGTTAGGTTTTCAGTGGTGGGAACTGCATTCCTTGCATCAGAACCTTGCCGACAGTACTTGCTTTGCAGAACAAGTTCTCCGGAAAGGAAGTCAGAGCAAGTTTCTCAGGCCAATGAAATCCTTACAGTTACCATTATATTAGGTGGTCTCATATTGAATTAACAACATGCTTCTAATCAGCGTAGATGTGACCATTTTAATGATCAGCTGCCTAAGCCCATTTCATGTCTTAGAGGTTGTAAAACAATTTCCGCTAGGAATTGATGAAACAAATCAAACAATTCCAGGAAGGAAGGAGCACTGGTAAAAGTGTCTTAGCTTAACTTTGAGTTTGTACTGGGTGAGAATATCCAGGATATTCTGGTATTCAGCCTTTCAGTTTCTGTAAGCAGAGAAGATGCCATTTAATTACACAAGTTCATTGCTGTAACATGATATTTGCACTACACAAATTTCTGTGGACTATCCCTTTCCAGTTAGGAGGGTGGAATTGCACTTCAGCGCTTGAACTGTTGTGTCACTTACAAATGTATATTTCAATTGCTATGTTAGTCATATTGCTGAAGATGTTTGAACATCTCAATTTTTTCTTCAGAATTCAGTCAATGCTCGTTATCAAACGATTCCATATCCTTGGCTGGTGTTCAATGAAAAAATTAAGGTCAATACAGTCTTCATACGGGATTCTACTGGAGTATCTGATTCTATTGTGATCCTATTTGGTAGTACTCTAGACTGTGGAGATACGGTAATTTCTCTCTGCATAGATGCTTGCAGATTCATATCCTTTTAGCTGTTAACGGCTGTGGGTTCCTAAATCTTGTGATTATTTTTTCTTCAGGCTGGGCATTTAAAGATGTTGGGTGGATACATAGAGTTCTTCATGGATCCTAACCTGGCGGATTGCTACATAAAGCTCAAAGAGGAGCTTGATATGCTTTTGCAAAAGAAGGTGAATTTTCCAGGATCTTGTTTCCTTCTCAAGTGCATGCTACCCCTAGCTATGAACCGTTTTGTCTCTGCTAACTAAACAGTAAGCTGACAAGCGCAATAAACTACTTTTAAGCATGATATTTAAGTAAACTCTCTTCTTTACCTTTAAGATAGTGGAACTCTAATGAGCAAACAATAAGAAACTAAAAGTTTATACATTAAGTTTCATCTTTAAATAAATTTCCAATTTATTTGTTAATTCACTGGGTTTTGGATGATTTACCGAAAAATAGAAAGAGTTACACTGGTTCTCGTATTATGCAGCTTCAAGATCCTGAGGTAGACATCCACAAGGAAGGGAAATACCTTATGCTTGCTGTTCAGGAACTGGTTTCAGGAGATCAGTCTGAGGGAAGGTTTGTGTTTGGTCGTGAAAACAAGAAGCCTAAAGATTCTAAAGACACTGATAGATTTACGAGGGATGGGACAAACCCAAAAAGTTTGTTGCAAACCCTACTTATGAGGGCCGGTCACTCCCCTCCCAAATACAAAACAAAGCATCTAAAAACAAATGAATTTAGGGCACTTGCAGAGTTCAAGGGGATGCAATTTGTAGGTAAACCAAAGAGAAACAAAGCTCTTGCAGAAAAGGATGCTGCAATAGAGGCACTAGCATGGTTAACTCAAACATCTGAAAAGAATCATGATGAAGATGATAAATCTCCTCCTGATGTCACCGATAACATGCTGAAGCTTCTCGGCAAACGCAGGAGATCAAAGCGTCGGTGAGGTTGTGGACACCAGATGTTTTTAATAGTTGGTAGTGCGGGCCACTAGAAGGCAAGCTTAAAGCTTCCAGTTGATCAACCTCCAGACTCTTAATCACTTTTGGAAGACCAAATACTCAGTGTGTCTGCTGCTTGCCAAGATCTGACAACGGTGGTGCCAGTTTTGGCCCTGGTTTACAGGTATCAGATTCAGCTTAGGCTCATAAAAAACGTAACTGTACATAAACACAGAGTAGGGCCATGGATTGTCACCAGATGACTGCATTAATAAACTAGAAAAGTTGACCTGATCGTAAAAATAGGGAGCTGTGAGGTTCTGTTCTTTGAAGTGGCTTAACTGCTAGGTCGTCTAAGTTATTACTAACAGGGATCCTGCAACCATTTTTGTAATCACCATGGCTTGTTCTTTGGTGTATATAGTAAAGTGTCATGCTTCCGCGCAACCCCAGAGTTATCTACAAGAAAGTGACTTTAGCAGAACATACATTTTCTGCAGTTACAAGGAGAGGGTTTCAACAGCTTATCTTGAATATGAATTGAACAGTCTCTTAAAGATTCTAAACTCCATAGCAGATCATACATTATGGCTCGAGCACGTTGATTCTCTCCCTCAACATTGCTGTAACAAAGATAGTGAAAGGTATTTGGAGGAAGAAAAAGTAGCGATGGACGAGTAAGATATCCTCTCATATCAACTTGGTCAAAGTACCTGAAGAAGCCTATAACATTATGTGGTTTCTAATTAGGTTTTATTATACACTAGCTTATTTCCTTGTTGTAACTTAACTATAGGTTTTCTGCTGCATATGGATTTGTCATTATTTGAGCAGAACACTAATGCAAGATTAACCAGTTGTACTCAAAACTTATGCAAGATTCAGTGTTTTTGGTTATATTATTTTTATGTCACAAGAATTTGGCCTTAAAGGTCTTGTGGGTTAACTTGTGTATTCTGTCTTTGCATATATTATGTCCATTTATGAATAATTCATAATATTACATAGATGTCATGGAACTACATTTTTTTATGTCATATTTTGGATAAAAGCTTGAAATTTGGACATTGCTATTTAAATTATATCCATATTTTATTTTATTTTTTTGCATGTGTACCTGCTTCGAAACAACTTTAGACATGTGGTGTTTGAAGTTACGTTTTGACCAAAAATGAGGAAATTGAAATTCTTTTCCATACAAAACACACCTTTAACTCGTGTTTTTTCTATATTTATGAACATGAGTTTAATTCTATCTCAAAAGCTAACTTATGAGGGAAGGATTGTCCGAGTCCATATAAGCAGACTCGGGGTGTGCATCAGTCGGTTCGGTTCGATTTATCGATTTTCGGTTTTTAAATATGCTAAACCAAGAAGAAACTAATAAAATAATTTTTATCGATTTTTTATTTACCCGATAAGAATGATAATGAGAATTTGCATTAATAAAAAAGTACGAAGACTATGTTTACAAACTTGCAAAAGCTATAATTAGTTAATTACAAACTAAAATACTAAAGTGGATAACTAATCACTTAAGTACTATAAAGATTAAAATATGTAAAGTATTGCTATAGTGTCCTATTACTACTATTTACTATTTACGAAAGGATAAAATAGTAAATTATTATAATCTTATTGAGTTATCGGCTTACCCAATAGTAAAAATCGATATTGAACCGATAACCCAATTATTTTTTTTAAACCATTAAAAACTCAATAACTCAATAACAATAAACCAATAACGATTTTATCGATTGGTTCTATTTCTGCACACACCACCATGTGAGACTAACCCACTCTACCTATAACATCTTGGATCTCAATTTTTACTTCAAAAACTTGTTGCAAACATGAAAAAAAGCTACACTTGAAACCAAAAATTCTCTAAGGAGTAAATCATGAAAGAGATCTCCATCTCAACATCTATGTTGAAAACATCTTACATACACTTCATTTTTCTACTTGTAAGTTTCTAAAGTACATTAAAAATTTACAATCAAATATTCTTTTTCCTTGTGCTAGCTGCAACTTATATCAGCTGAATCAGTAGTACTAGTTCTTTATTTTCTTGAAACTGAACCATCGTTTCATCGATGATCTACGCCCCTGAGTGAAGCTTCATTCTCCGTAATGATATGTATGCCAGAAACCGGTATCCAAACACCATAGCTAGTAATACACTTACTTCCTTTACGCCGTTGCCTACTTTGATCCCATCCACCCAGTCATTTTTCTCCTTGTATTGAACTTTTAGTAGGAGTTTGTATGTTTGATAGTTATATGATAAGTACCTTAACCATGATATGAATACAGGTACTTCCTGCAGAATTCAGAATCATGTATCAGCATTTGGTTAGAGGAAATGCTTTTGTCGATGAGGCTTGACCAGCACTCGATGCCTTAACTTCTATCGAGCAAACAAAGTAAACGTATCTATCCATATGACCATGAATGTGCATGTAATACTATCATGAAAACATGTTTTATGTCTGTAATTATATTATAACATGAGGTTCAAGAGCCTGGGGAGGGTGTACGTGGACCTTACCCCTATCTCGTAGAGGTTAAAAGATTGTTTCCGAAAAACTCTCAGGCTAATACTATGAATAAATTTGGATACTGTATTGTTACCTTTACGAAATATCCACCAGCTAACATGAATGTCATTACTGTTACAGATGCCAGAGTTGTTGCCTTCTTTAAATCCATTAGTGTAGCTCCTATTGCTAGTCCTAATCCCTGGAAACAATGAATTAACCGATGATTATTATTCAAATAAATGCAGGGGAGTTGAACGTTCAAAAAGAATTGAATAAAATGGAATACCTGAGCTGCTACGATGCACAGGAAAGTCGTGAGGACGGTTAGGAAAAAGGCACTAACATCATGTTTCAAGCCAGCCATAAAATATACTACTAAGATAAAGAGTACTGGCAGTATAAGATCCAAGGGGATGTCACTGGTGGTTCGCGCCAAAAAATACGCGCTTAATCTGTACATATCAGCTGATCTTTCCTTGTTCAGCATTGCCCTTTCTTGCGGAAATGTGAAGATTGCTGTGAAAACCGGAAAAAATCCCCAGAACACCGCGATAAAGAACAGCAGCCCCGACTGCAATGAAGTTCCACAGTTGTGAAATTGGTTGCAAATGTGCTACTAGTGCATTATTATAAACATTTCGTAAACACTTCACGTAACTTCTTTAGAACCATAGACTGAAGGATGGTCAGTTGAACACCCTTTGTCTCGGAAAATTATACAGAAAATTGTCAAAAGTTACTTCTTATATATAAATAGTCTTCTTAAATACACTATGAAATTTCTGGCTTCTCCACTGTTTAGAACTTCTCTTTTTGATTCAACATGAGATTGATATTTTACTCTATTCATCATGTATGGTTTCTTTTTTTTGTTGTTGGAAACTACTCGTTCCGTTTCTATTTGTTTGTTTTACTTTCTTTTTTAGTCCGTTCCAAAATAGAACCCCTCTTTCTTTTATTCGGCAACTCTTTAGTTCTAACTTTCCAGATGACATGTTTAAGACCACAAGATTAAAGACAGTTTTGGTATATTCTACATATCATTAGTTTAAAACCATACAATTCAAAAGTCTTCTTTATTTTTTAAACTCCATATCAAGTCAAAAACGGACATTGGATGAATGATACAACCTGCATAGTCCTAAATGTAAGCTTTTTAGTTATCTTAACAGTTAACATGTTTAATCACAATTGAGCTACTATCTTTGTTTCATTTAGGAAACTAATTTCAAATGCTTTGATCAAGCATCGTTATATATGCTAAAGGATGGTCAACTGAACATCCTTCGTCGGAAAATTATACTGTGTATATATGTGAAATACCTGTTCTTGCATTTGTTTAGGACTATCACCACCAGATTGCCACCAGAGCATGCCTAATATAACAGCAGTTGCAACAACTTGAGTGATTCTCAACCAGCTAAAATAATCGTGGCGTCGTTCTTTTAGTCCTCTCCAGAATAATATGGAGTATTGTTCACACCAGCTTGCTCCCCATTCTCTCTTTGAGGTAACTACTTTAGACTTCAAGTCCTCATCAATCATCATTGGAGCCATAAGTTTCTTTTTTTCATTCTCAGATACTCGCGTCTCGTATGCTTCCACTAGATACTGTTTATGGAAAAAAATCAAAGAGAAAATATCGTGAGGATTCATATAGTCGACCATAATTTGTTTGGGACTGAAGCAGATTTGTTGCTGATATATTGTTTTGAAAAATAATTGAGCTCTTTCTATGGCTAGTTGGCTAATACTAGCTCTACTGGTTTGTCTTGAATTATATAAACGACTCTCCAAAAATGTTGTTGCACCTGTGTGAGATATTTTTGGAGAATCTGACACGCAGTAGCTGACATTTTTTGAAGAGTCGGAGCAACATAAGGCTTTTTTAGAATGTTGCCTCAGTCGTATCGAATCCTCCAAAAATGCACTACTTTTGAAGGATCCGATACCCCGTCGACATTTTTGAAGAGTCTGAGCAAGGCCCAAAAATTCAGAAAGTTAAAAGGAACAGATACAGAACCATTAGGTTCATCCTAAGTGATTGCTTTGAAGGTTTTTTTCTCTTTTGGTTATATACAATAAATGTTACTCCCTCCGATTCAGTTTGTTTGTCTAGTTTTGACTTGACATCTAAGTTACGCGGACTCTTCACTTTCGATGTCGCACTAGTGTCAAATTCTCCAAAAATATATGCTACTTTTGGAGAATCTGACACACATCCTTTCACATTTTTTAAGAGCCTGAGCAACATAGCTTGACACCGGATTTTAAGAAATTAAAGGAAAAGGAACTTTTGAATTTTATGGTGTTAAATTAAAGATATGGAGAACGTATCAAAATGTTTTTTAATCTTGTGATCGTAAATATGCCAATATGGGAAGCCAGAACTAACAGGTTGACGAAAATAGGGAAGGCGCATTCTTTTTGAAACGGACAAAAAGAAAGTAAGACAAATAAATTAAAATGGAGAGATTAGTAGAATCTATTCACCTCATGCACAACTGCTGGTGATGGCTTTCCATTCCTTGTTTCATTATCTGAATTCCCAATCTGTACTTTGTCCTCCAACTCTGATGGAACGGAAACATCGTTTAAGTTTCCGTTCGCAAGATCCAGCAGGAATTCTGCTGGATTCATTGATATCAGAGGTGAACATCCTATACTTGAAAAGTAGTCCATTGCCTCAGATGCCTTCCCAAAATAAAGCAAACTTCCTTTTCCAAGTAGAATCAACTTATCAAACTTGTGGAAAAGTCGACTAGACGGTTGATGGATCGTTGTGATCACTGTCTTTCCAGCCTATAATCACAAGATTTGTCGAGTCATATGACTCGTGCTATGACGAAATCTTGGATTAAAAAAGAGAGAATATCTTACCTCCGCGATACTGTGTAATATCTCAACTGTCCTTAAAGCTGTTGTTGAATCCAAACCTGATGTAGGTTCATCGAGGAACAATAAGGAAGGGTTGATTATGATCTCATTTCCAATACAAACGCGCTTCCTTTCTCCTCCTGATACTCCACGAACGAAGGAGCCACCGATCATTGTATCTTGACATCTGTAGAAACAGCAAGTTTCCATTTTCTTTTGAGAATTCATAACTCATAAACTCAAAATTCTGGTTCCGTCTCTAGTCACACAGTTTATTTCACGAAATGTCAAGTAGAGAAACAATGACTTACCTCTCTAGTCCTAGCTCGTATATCACATCGATGGCTCGTTTTTGTTTCTCCTCCTTTGTCAATTTCTTTGGCAGTCGAAGGCGTGCTGCATATGTTAGTGTTTCTCTCACTGTCAAGTGAGGAAATAGTATGTCATCTTGAGTCACAAATCCAATCCTGTCAAAATTTTCACATTCATATGTTAGATTGTAATGAAAGAAAATCTGTCGGATCCTTCAAAAATGCATTATTATGTCTAGAGGATCCGATAGGCTTGATGAGTGTTGGCTATGTTGCTCGGACTCTCCAAAAAGGTTGTCGTGCCTATGTTGGATTCTCCAAAAAACGCACTGATTCTGGATAATCCAACAGGCAGTCGTCTGACAAGAGTTTGAGCAACATAACCGCTTGGTGAATATTAACTATATTGCTCAGACTGTTCAAAACACATTGTCGTGCCTATGTTAGATTCTCCAAAAATGCGCTACTTGTGGAAATCCAACAGGCAACAAACATAACCACTTGGTGAACATTCGCTATGTTGCTTATACTCTCCAAAAAATGTTGTCACGCCTATGTTGGATCCTCCAAAACTACGCTAATTCTAGAGGATCCAACAGACACCAGTCAACATTTTTCAAGAGTTCAAGCAACATAACCACTTGGTGAGTATTGGCGATGTTGATCGTACTCTCCAAAAAATGTTGTCACGCCTATGTTGGATCCTCCAAAAATGCACTAATTCCGTAGGATCCAACTTCACACCAGTAAGACATTTTTGAAGAGTCGGAGCAACACAACAACCACCTAAGCTAGTGAATGCTATCAATCACCTGCTCTTTAAATGCTTTGAATATGGTTGTTCATTGTAAGTTATTGAACCTCCTGTTGGCTCTTTCACCCTTCCTCCAAGCAGGCTGAGCAACGTCGTCTTTCCGCTACCCGAAGGTCCCATCATGGCCAAAACTTCCCCTGGATCAACAGAGCCACTGATTCCTGTCAAAATTTCCTTCTCTCTTGTTGATGTTACTCCTTTGATAACCACCTTGTAACATACCTCAGTAAACTGCACAATTTTTATCAAAACAAATTAACAAAAAATGTTCATACAACCAAATAGTAATTTTTTAAAAGACAACTCCTATACCAAAGTTTACGCCCTCGCATAGCCTCTAAACAATGGCGGATCCAGGATTTTCAAATAACTACATACCGTACTAGATTATGTGTTGTGTAACACTTTTTTCTTATGTTGTTATTCATTACAGAGTTAAAAACACCCCTTGAACTATTGTTTTTCACGAGCTTCACACCTTAACTATCAGTTGTTCTCTTTTCCTATATGAACTACCACCATCTTCATATTAACACACACTCAACTATCATTCTCTTTTCCCTTTTCCTACTTGAAATATCACTATCGTTCAAGTAGGAAAAGGGAACAACCGATAGTTGACATGTGTCTTAATACATAGAGATGGTGCTAGCTCAAGTAGGAAAAGGAAACAAACTGACAATTAAGGTATGAAACTCGCGAAAAATCGATAGTTCAGATCTGTTTTTGACCGTTTTATTAAGGGGGATGGGAAAGTCTTGTACAAAAATACCACATGAAATGAGATACTGTACAAGACTGAACCTGATATATCATAAATAATTTGCCAAATGTTCAAAGGATTCCTTCATAACATTAACCTCCCTTGTTTGCCTGTCCAAATACATAGTAGTACCCAATCAATCCATATGTGCAACAGTAGGCGAAGTCAGAAATTTCGTTAAGGATTTTCATATCAATAATATACACTTACTAAGAAAACAAATATAATCGACTGACGGACAAATTCTGTAGCTAAACAACAGAACTCGTCACTAAATAGGTTTAGTGACGAGTTATATATCAAAACGTTATGTTAGTTATGAGTGATTTAGCGACAGATTAGTGACAAAATTAGTAACTAATTCCTTTTTTATATACACACATTACTATAATTTTTTAGCGAAGAGCATTCAACTGACCATCCTTCCGTCTATACAAGCCTTAAACCAAAAATTGCTATGAGTGATTCAGCGACAGATTAGTGACAAAATTAGTAACCAATCCCATTTTTTTTATATACACATTACTATAATTGTTCAGTGAAGAGCATTCAACTGACCACCCTTCCGTCTATACAGTCCTAAGCAAAAAAATTCAAGAAATTTATTTCGGATTTTTTTATTTTTTATTTTTTGAGATTATGTTCACACCTTGAGGTATATTGGTAAAGTAGGTTCAGCTTGAATCTTCATCTTTCTTGTGCCAGCTTCAATATCTTCAGCTGCAATAAGTACATATATATAGTCAGAGGCGAACTCAGAATTTGAAGATTATCTCGTTCCTGCAACGACAATAAGTTAATATAATAATAACTCGATTTATAGTCAAATATTTACAGATATTTTGATGAATTTCTCAGTAAATAGCAAAAATTACTGAGTACACGTGAACTCACATATTCACCTCAACATATAGTTTATGATCATAAACTTCAGACTAAGATGATTTATAGCACGTTACTTAATGTTACATAGTTTGATTCGACATGGAATATCAGATGGGAAAGATGACCATCGATATTTGTGATCTTTAATATACTATAATACATATATGACTTTTCGACATGATCTATAATTTTTTAAATTAACGCGACACATACCTGCAAACTGATTTAGTGTATTAAATAGTAAAAACACATTATTTTTATGAATTTTTGCCTTAATAATTGCTATATATGATATATCCCACTAAACTCTTTAAGTGGACACCATGATAAGACTTGAAACAAACCTATAAAAGGTCCACTTAATGTATTTGAACCAACAAAATTGGCAACAAACACTATTTGAACAAGTGGATGGATATTAATAATTGTGGAGGATGACAAACTTTGTAGGCCAAACTTATTCCATTATTAAGTAATGAGTGGTTGATATTGAAAAAAAAATTGAAATTAAAGTGAAAAAAAAAAGTATTTGAACATGAAACATCGATTGACCTGCAATAATACCTACAACTTCCCCCTTGTTAAAGTTTTGCTAGCAAAAATCTAACTATTTTTGAAAATTCTTATTTTTAAGGGTTTTTGCCGAGAGAATCTCTCTATCTGTATGAGGTAATGATAAGGTCTACATACATTTCATCCACCGCAGATCCCTTGTTGTTGTTGTTTAAAAAATCTATTTTTAAAATAATGAACCGATTTGATAAGCAAGAGATCATTATTGTAGTTATGCACCATTATTTTATATATTTAAAAGAAATTTATTAATAGGGTTTTAATTTTTTTTTTTAAAAAAAAGTAATGAAAGAAACTTTTCACTAAAGGACCTTTATATGACTACCATAAAAAAGTAAGGGGTCCACTTTTCACCAGTTTCTCACTTTAGGGACCTTTAAAGAAAAAAGTCAAGTGTGAGTGTGTTTAATATTGACCCATGCACATGAAATAGGTTATAGGTAGGGTGATGGCTTTTTCAAAATCAATGTTCGTTTTCAGGCTCGACTAATTTAAATACGTATTAAAAAATCTTGCTTTGAGGATAAATCGTTCATGACAGTATCTAGGGCTCAAATCAGAACGTGTTCATAAAAAAAGAGATAAAACACTCATATCAAAGACGATTTAATTAATACTCAGAGTTCAGATTTAAGAGTGTTCGATTTCTACTTTTGGGCATGATTAATTTGAATTTGAGCCACGAAAGAAATCCTTTTCTGAGGTATACATACGTAAAAGAGTTTTACCAAAGACGACTCTATATTAGGATTTGAACCTAATAATTCTGATTGAAAATGAACGAGTAATTATCACTCTGTCACAATTTCTATGTTAAAGCTCGAACTACTTTTCACCCCCTTTTCTCTATGTAAAATAAAATCTCCCTTTCTTTTAGTAACTATTTTTAGTAATTTTTTATTTTTTATTTTTTTTTTCATTTTTATTTTTTGTGTAGTGATGGCTTTCATTATCTATACATGCCCTCAATAGGGAGGAAAACTAAAAAGAAAGAAAAGTGTTTAAATGTGGCAGGCTGTAGAGAGGATATATGTGAATTGACACAAATACCCTTATACATGTAGGGTTATGAATTTTTCAAACCAGAAATCTCATTGGTAACAAGGGTATTTATGTCTTTTCATTAAACTTTTTGTGGTGCACAAATCAAAGAAATGTTAGCAAAAATTTGAACTTTCCTTTCTTTTTGGAAAAAGACCTATAAAAAAATAATTTTTAAAATTAAAAAATAAATATCTTTTAGGTGACATAAGTTCGATTCGAATGGTTAAATACTTACGAATATCATCGTCACTAAAGGACTTCATATCTGCGATCTCATCTGATGGCACAGTGAATCCCGTGAAAGAAAATGATAACCCCAAGCTGGCACTGGAAGCGCGGCTGAGGGCCGCGCCACTAGTGACTTCATCTAAGTCAAACTTCAATTGAGCACTCCTTGACTTCCTAATGTGAGTGTTATTCCTCCCCATTCCGCTCCGTCCTGGTGATGGAGTTGTTAATCGTCTGCTTGACTTTCTCGACAACGTATCCGACCCCCCTCCTCCTCCTACTACTAACTCGTCGCCGTTCATCGGCGACGACTTTGTTCCTCCTCCCATTGCTGCTGAAATTGCTTCCACCAATTGATCTGATTTTGTACGTAGTAAACTTGGTTTATCCATCATTCTTTTTCCTTTAAATAAAAATTGGTTATGTTAGTTATATGTGCATGCAATAATAATATATTTTTTTAAAAATATTAGGGTATGTATAAATTATAAGCCAATTTAATTAAGTGAAAACCATGCATATCTAATTAACTAATTAACTAGCATTTTACTATATTGTATACAAAATATCCATTTTTTTCTTCTTAAAGAATTTTTTTTAAAAAAAAAAAACAAGAAAGGAAGAGGAAAAAAAGAAGGAAAATAAGAAACAATTATAGAAAGGAAGAAAATGGGCATTTCACCTTATCAATAATTCTATCTTCAAAACTATATATATACTATTTATGAAAATTCTGCGATTATATTATCAAACTTTTACAAAAAATTTTTTAGAAAAGATTCATTCGAATTCAAACTCCCTTTGTCGAAAGACTTATCTGAACAATCTTATTTATGAAAATTTTGTGATTGCCAAAAGATTCATTCAAACTCTGTTTATCGAAAGACTATATATATATATATCACGATGAACGAACTTATTTATGAAAATTTTCATAAATTAAATGTTAAGAGAGGGGGTGGAGGTGCAACAAAAAAGAAAAAAGAAGAAATTAAAATTGCAATTATCATACCTTTGCACAAATAATATTAATAATAATAATAATAATAATTAAAAAGAAAGAAGAGTTGTGGAGAGAATACTCAAATGTTTATTCACTTCTATGAACTCTTTATAAAAAGTTCAATCCATTTTTTCTTTTTATAGCTAGAAAAATAAAGAGAGTGAAAGGTAGAAATTACACAACTACCCTTGTCCTTTACACAAATCCACTACCCCACCTCCACTCAATACGTCGGAGGAGTCAGAATTTTTACTATAAATTCAAAATATGAAGAATTAGACGTACGAACTAGTCGAACGAAGTTCAATATCTACTGTATATACATAAAGAAAAAAATAGCTTCAGTTCATTATAAATAATATATTTTTTTATCGAAAGAGGTCGAATAAACTCCGATAGCTTAGCCCCCACCCCACAATAAATTAATAATTTTTTTGTAGAATTTACACCAACGGTGGAAAAACACTTGTCATAAATGCAAAAAAAATATGATAAATATTGTTATTTATTATTTATTGTTATTTATTATTCATAGACATGAACAACAACATCAAAAGTTTTAATTTGTGTAGTCAAAATCATCCTTGTCGTACACGTGTCTAAAGATTTTTTGTCCCACTCTTGTTGGAATATTAATAGTAATTGCTTTAAGAAATTTGTATATTATTTTTATTTGTTATAATAGGTAATATATTTTATTTTTAAAATTAAAAAACTTATAGTTTAAGAAAATTGTTGGCATATATATTCAATAATGATATATATCATGACTTAAATTCTTATTATTCAACATGTTATTTTTTATTTTTTGCTGATTTGAAATTTGACTAATTCGAAATTTTTTATTTTAAAGATAAAATACTTATATTACTAGCAATTATATTTTAAAAACTCGAATTTGAAATATCTGATTAATTAAATATTGAAGTGTTATCACTCAAAACCTTTGGTGATAATTAGGTACTTGTTTGTCCTAACAATGTCACTAGTTAATGGTATTTTTTATTTTATTTTTTTGTCTTTTTTTAAAAAAAAAATTGCCTTCTCTTTTGTAACTATATATTTTCAAGACTTTTTCTCGAGCGAAGGGTTTTTTTAAAAATAATATTTTTATTTTATAAAGATAGAGATAAAATCTGCTTGTATTCTATTCTTTGAGAGTGCTATTTATAGAATTAAATTGAATTATATTGTTGTTGTTATTGTTGTCGTTGTTGTTATTATTATTATTATTAATATCATAAAAAAATTAATTAAAAATTAATATTTTTTAAATTTTTAGTACATATTGAGGTACATGAAAATGGTGCACCTCTTGCTTAGCTATTTATGTCATTCATAATTAAACATGTTTCATCTTATTTTTCACTTCTAACATGATAAGATTTTTCATATCAAGAATGTCCTTATCCAAGCTCACATATATTTGTCTTCTAATAATTAGCCTATTAAAATTTAAAATATAAAAAATAAATTAATTTTAGACTTCTTATTTTTATCAATTATTACATTTCATCTCCCTCAATAAATGTGAATGTATTTGACTGATCATAATAAGACTTTTAAAATTTATAATTTATTACTAGCTATAGAAATTTGTGACGATAAATCGTATAATTAATTAAGGATAAAACAAAAATTAAAGTATTATAGTTTTAAAGATGTCATTTTTTGAAAAAGAACATCACATAAATTGAAACAAAAAAATATATACGATTTATAGCACTAAAAATCTGACTAGCTCATTTTAGACTATAAATTTTAAAAATTCCTTCTTTTCTTTTTTCAAAAATTTGAGTACAACTGAATATCGTCGCATAAATTAAAACAAAAAGACTATATATTATAAACATTATGTTTGTTGTTCCTCTTTCTTGAGGCCATCACAATAGGTAAAATTTTGCAGATCTGATTTATGAGAGAAAGAATTAAAGAACGGAATTCGTCTCATAGGGGTTGATTTGTATATTCATTATAATTTATTAAATATAGAAAATAAATAATTAATTATTTAATATTTTTCTTAAATTTAATATTTGTGTCATTTTATTTATTTATTTTTGCATTAATGAAATTTAACCTTATTAGGGTAGACACAATGCCGCCTTTTTAATCAAACGGTATAAGAGGACAAAAATTAAAATAAAAATTGAAAGTTATTGTCAATACATAACCCAAAGGCATATTGTCCCATTCTCATATTACCTTGCTTTAAGGGCAAAATAGTTTTTGGAATTTTTTGGAGTGGGGTGGAGGGAGGGGGGGGGGGGGGGTTCGATTATAAATATTATTATTTATATTAGACGTTGAAAATTATTTTTGTTATTCAGAGTTGGAGCGTGATGAATATGAATTCTCTAATTATAGTATAGATAATTGAATTCGAATCTGGAGAATGTTTTACCTTTCATAGGGTTTTAGTATAAGTGGAATGTATTTTTTATGTAAAACATAAATTTGCGTCTAAGAGTTTATTGTAATTGCAGTGAACAATAAGTATGAACTCATAATTTCTTTTAAAATAATTTGGGGGGTGGGGTGGGATGTTTTCAATTATGAATTTTTATTATTTAGACTTTGAAATTATTTTTGTTATTCAGAGTTGGAGCAAGATGAATATGATTTCTCTAATTATATATAGATAATTAAATTCGAGACCTGAAAATTGAAAAAAATGAGAATGGTTTACCTTTCATAGGGTTTTAGCATGGATGGATGATATATTCAAATATTGAGTTCAATCGAATTATGTTTTTTTTATCCAGAGCATAAATTTACGTCTAAAAATATATTGTAATCGCAGTGAACAATAAGTATGAATTCATAATTTTTTAAAATAATTTGGGGATGGGGGTGGGGTGGGGTGGGATGTTTTCAATTATGAAGAATAGTATTTAGACTTTGAAAATTAGTTTTGTTATTTAGAGTTGGAATAAAATGAATATAATTTTTGTTTTTTTAATTATATTATAGATAATTAAATTCGAGTTTTGAAAATAAATAAAAAATATTTTACTTGTCATAGGCTTTTAGCATGGACGGATGAAATATTCAAATACTAAATTAAATCAAATCAAATCATGTACTTTCTATGCAGCGCATAAGTTTACGTCTAAGAATTTATTATAATGACAGTAAATAATAAGTATGAACTCATAATTTCTATAAAATTTGTGATGAATTCAAAGTTGAAAATATTAAAAATTAAATTCATAAAATTTAATTTTTTTAATTTTAAATGATGTAAATTTAAATTAATTGAAACATTGAATATAAAGTAAAAACCAAAAGGTCTTTTTTTTGTTTATCTGTGATGCATGATGCATGCCTTTCCAATATTATGATTCTTCTTATAAAGAATATATTGAAGTGCAAGTTTCTCATCATCATTGTCATTAATTTATCTCCTAATTAAATGCCTTGGTGAAAAAAAATGTCCTTTTGTTGTCAAGAAATTCACATAAATAATCGTCCATCAAAATAACAGATGTATAGATATACTCAATCGAAATCTTACTTATCAAATGTTATCATACAAAATACGTCACCCATGATATGTCTGATTCATGCATAATAGTTTAAATGGATACAAATTTTTTTACTATTAATTGGTATTGACAACGGATCTGAAAAAGCATCCAAAAACATCAAATTAGATATATCATAATTCAATTCGCGACGATCATAAGTAGAAAGTTCATATTCTTCAGTCATTGATAAATAATTTGTTGAAAAATACTCAACACAATTACCAAAAAAATATACAGATCCCAATATTGATATTCTAGATATATCACAATTCAATTCATGACAATCATAAATAGAAAGTTCATACTCTTCGATCATTGATTTTATTACGCAATACTCATCACAACAACAACAATATACCCAGTAGAATTCGACAAGTGGGTTGTGAGGAGGGCAGAATGTACACGACCTTATCACTACCTCATAAAAATAGAGAGGTTGTTTCCTGAGAACTCTCGTCTCAATCCATAGGCAGATTAGACCCAATACTCATCACAATTACCATATATATATATATATATATATATATATATATATATATATATATATATATATATATATATATATATATATATATATATATATATATATATATTATAGTAATACTTTAGAAACTTATTGTTGAAGGGTAAAAAGGTCATTTTACAAGAAAGCAACAACAAAAAAACATAATTTTATGGGGGGGGAGGGGGAAGGGGGTGGGGGTGAATTTTATACAAAGTGACCCCCAAAAGGACATTTTTGGTGGTTTTGATAAGACATTTGTCTACTTGTCTTTGCTTGGGTGGTATGGTTGGTAACCACATAGTCAATCCTAGGTGACACGTGTCATCCCATCCACTTGCTCTTACTTCTCTAAATTTAATGTTTTTAAGATAAGATCATCTTCCATTATTATTATTATTATTATTATTATAACAATTATAATATATTCGAAATTTATTGGCTCGACTGAATTAAATTAGTGTAGTATAAGACTCATTTAAGGAAAAAACACTCTCTACTTAAAAAATTTCTCATTCAGAAAACTCTAACTGCAAACATCTGATTAAAGATAAAGACGAAATATTATATATTATCTGACTCTATAACTTTCGTTTTAAATAAAAACTATAATTATAGTGGTAGATATAATGTATCATCATACAATTATGGAAATGCATGTTCTAGTATATTTGTGTTGTGATCCATTTAATTTTAGGGAATATTTATATTTATATTTGTATATTTATTTTATATTTATATATTAGAGAAACAAGTATAATATTTAATAATTTTTATTCTACTTGTTCCATCTTTTTCTATTAAATATCATTCTATTGAAATACTAAATTTAGATATATAAAATGACACATAAAAAGTAGAGAATAATAACTACAACAATAATTATTATTCATTTGACATGATGAGGAAGTGTTCTATTCCAAAATAAAAAAAAAATTGTGCTAATTTAAATTAATCGAGCTTCATATTAAATATTATATAAAAAATAATTCGAATTTTCTTCAAAAATAAAGTCATATATGATTTAAAAAAAATATTTTACTTATAAGTTAAAACTTTTTGTATATGACTTCGAATTAATCGAGCACTAAAAGAGATATCAAATTAAAAAATTTGAACATTCTTCTGAGAATAAAATGGCATTTGACGAAATGTTTTATTCTCAAATTAAACAATGCAAATTCAAATTATTCGAATTTCAAGACACAAGTCAAATGAATAAATAAATTAACTTGAACACCTTTTGAAAATAAAGTTGCATTTGATAAAAAGTGCTCTATTCACAAATTACAAAAATTTTAGTCCAAATTCAAATTAATCAATCTCTAATATAGATGTTAGGATATGACATTAAATAAAAAGCGACGAAGGTCGTATATTAGAGTAGAAGATTAATAGGTTAGTAGAGGTAGGACAACTGATGTAGTAAGTTATTAGGACTAGTCGAGTCTTTATATATTGTATTGTTGTTGTCTGTCATTAATTTTGCTACTTTTATTTTATTTATAGAATTCTCATTACTTTTCATTCTAATCGATGTTCTATATCTATTATTTTTCTGCTTATGGCGCTGATATATTTCAGTCGAAGATCTTCCAAAAACAACTTATTTATCTCTTATAAAGCAGTGAAAAGATTTGCACACACTGAATCTATTATTGTTATTGTTCTAATATAAATGTTAGACAAAAAAATTCAGACGTTCTTCGACGATAACGTCACATCCTATAAAAAAAACACTATTCCTAAATTACTTTTAACATGAATTTAATTAATCAAACTCCAAAATAAACTTAACACAAAAAAACTTAAATATCCTTTAAATATAAAGTCAAATTTTGACAATAATAAACACTCTAGTTACAAATTAATTTTTTTCACACAACTCTAGATTAATCGATCTTTAAAATAAATATCAATAGATAAATCTCATACACCTTTTAAAAATAAATCACATTTAATAAAAATAAATTTAAATTTAAATTAATCAACAATAACATACCCAGTGAAATCTCACAAGTGGAGTCTGGGGAGGGTAGAATGTACGCAGACCTCACCACTACCTCATAGAGGTAGAGAGACTGTTTCCTGGAAACCCTCGTCACAAAAATTCATAAGCAAAATAAACTATATATGGAAAACAGGAAAAGAAGAGAAAAAGAAAGTAAACAGAGAAATCGATTAATACCGAAAAATACATGATAAACAAAACTTTTAAATTAATCGAACTTCAAAATTATCGCGAATCGGAAAAAGTTAAATGGAACCTTTAAATTCGAAAAGAAGGGGGCGGTGCCGGCCCAAAGAGGAAAACAACCACGTGACTAGGACTGCACTGCATGGCAGACAGTGGAAAGCCAGTATAGCTAGTGACATTATAATAATTTATTAAAAATATATCGATATTCGATATTTATATTAAAATTTGATTTAATTAAAAATTTAAATTTAAAATCTTTAATTATAAATGGTATTTGTCTCATAGGTTTTTAGATAGTAGGAGCGGAGTCGGGCAGTGACGGAGCTATTCTATAGTTGCAGAGTCAGGGGATCGTTCGAACTTATTTCGACAGAAAATTATATTATATATATATATATATATAAAACATATTCGAACCTTGTTCGACTAGTTATAGTGTTCACTTTTTCGGATTTTTAATTTTATTAGTGAAAATTTTGATTCCAAGTAGAGCTAAGAATAATGGTGAATTCAAAATTTCGATAAAAAAATATATAAGATTTAATATATATGTATAAAAAATTTTAAAATATGTATATAGCTTATATACTTTGTATTAGTTTTTATATAAATAATATAATTTTTAGACTAAGAGTGTTTGATCGACTAGCCAGGTGTTACACCAGTACTGTCTAAGGGATTCATTTGAACTCTCTTTGAATAAAAGATTATACCATTTTGTATATGATTTAAACTAATTTTTACATATATAAAGCAGTTGTTGAATCTCTTTGACTTACTCTTCGCGTACTCTCTCAATCAGATCATCATAAGAAAGTACGAAAAAATCTTTCTAAAGTGAGAGAATTACGAAAGGCCCCTCGCGTCCTTTCTTAAGAGATGAAGCAGTTGTCACAACGTGTTTTGACCTCGTTAGGAAAAATCATAGTTCTGCCACTATTTAACGATCACCATTCGCTACACCATCAACTAAGCTTCGACAAGAAATAATAAATGTATAGATGTTTAACCTCTCTAACTTTTTCATATTCTGAATTTCTCGATCAAAATCTTGATTCCGTCACTGTTTTCACGAATTATTTTATCTCTATGAAAAAGTTTTTAATCTTTTTAGTGATTATGTATATAGCCACGTGTTATAGTGACCACAAGCACATGTTAGGCTATCAAAAGTGGCTATTTTTGCAACATGTGGCATGTAGAATCATTTTTGGGACCTAATTAATGAATTATATCACGTATCTTTTATGATTTCCTTCTTTATTTATTTTATTAATTAAAAAGAAAGTTTTTGTTTCTTACTTTACAATTGGCATTTTAATAAAATGGAAAATGACACTTAACTTTTAGCATTTACTATTATTTTTTCAAAAAATAAATAAATTATTGTTGATTTGTCTGACAGTATTTGGCTCGACATAAAATTTAAAAGAGAAATTTTCAAATATAGCCACTCAAAAATATCTTAATTATACTTCATAGTTATAGTTCTGGTAATTACATTTTGTAAATATATTTATTGCAGCAGTTGTGTAATTCGCAGCATTTGTATATGTTTGTATGATTCGTTATACAATTTGTAGTTTGTGTATATCATTTGTATATTTCGCTATACAATTTGTGCAAGATATTTGTATGATCCATAGTGTTTGTACATTTCTCTATATAATTTGATTCGCGCACAACGTTTGTATGAATCACGCGAATTATATAAAAGGCAAACTGTAATTACAGCTAGCTGTTTACTGCGAGTTGTAATTAATTCAAACTATAAATATATTAACTAATTAACTAGTATATATTTACTTATCCACACAATTTTTTGAAGAAAGACAATTTTGAAACTTGTCGCTTTAAACATAAGGCATAATTGTTTTGTGTGTTATAAATATTAAACATTTTTTCTTCATCTTTGTGAATTTAATATTTTTCTAGCTAAGCCAAAAATATTGTTAAATATAAGAAAATTATTATTTTTTATTTAACTAGAAAAAGTAGTAAATTTTGTTAGAGTAAAATTTTACTATATAATATCTTTGATACAATATAATATCTTTTGAACTAAAGTTGGTGGCATATTAAATATTATCTATTATGTTATTATTATTATTTTTCAAGTGGAAAATCTCAAAGGATATTCTTAGTGCTATTTTATGTACTATTGTATATTTGTCAAATGGAGTTAAATATATTAAATTTGAATAAAGTAAAATCAATTGAGTTAATAAATAAAGAAATTATATTAGTGATAGAGTTATAATTTTTGTTAAGATGTTTTGAAATAAAAGAAAATGAACAAATCAAGAAGTTAAAAGAACTTAATATATTTAATATTAACCTTTTATATATATTGTAATTTTTTTATTTTTACTTTAATTCTGACTTTTGAGATTCAAGAAGTCTAGAGATCAATAAGCTTTAAATTTGTAAAATATTTTAGATTATAATTTAAATTTAAAATATATTAATTCAAAGAAATATTACGAGTTACTATAAGTTAATTATTTAAATTCAACAAATCAAAAATGAATTTAACTAAAGGTTTAATTTTCTTCAATTAGTTCATTGATTGGTGCTACAAGTAAAGTAACGTGATACGCTAAAACAAATAAACAAAGTCAATAGAATTATGATATATGTTTGATAATATGACATATCAAGTCAAATTAAAGAATGATAAAATCACGCCAAGTGTATAAGTGACATGTTTCGTCCAGTCAGATATAATTTTGTCAATATTTCAATCTGATTGGTCGATGATTCAAATCAACCAATCAAATTAAAGAAAAAAGGCTTTCGGTCATCATAAAATTATAACTTAGAAAAATACTAGAATTCATAATCAGAAACAAGAAATTATGTATATTTTGCAAGTCTTTTTCTACGTGCAAGTTTTAAATACTCGAAAATTAAAATTGAAAGAAATCAATCAAATATTAAGGTTGTTGAAAATTAAAAATGCTTATTTTGTGAAATAATTATTGTTCTTAACAATTATTCTCTAATTAAAAATACAAAAATATTTACCATTTTATTATAACATTTGACTATTTTGATATATGTCAAATATAGTCCTAAAGAGTGTTGAAAATTATATTAATTATTACAATTGAGTTTCAAATTTGATGTCCTAGAATTTAATGCCTATCATTTTCTTTGATAATAAAAATATATAATGTTTGACTAAAAATCATATGATACTCAATATAGTTCCAACAAATTGGGAATTCTAAAGAGAAAATCCTTGAATAAATGCATCCAATTTTAAAATTAATATTTCCTTAAAAGAAAATTATATTTGATTTTTTAATTATTTTTTTTTTACTTATACGGGTTCAATTTTTAATTCAGATTGATAGGATACCAAGTAGAGAGGAAATAAAAACACCCAATGGCATAAAATCACTTATAATCATAATTATGTGGATATATTTTCTCGATATTCCAATCTTACTGACTCGACTAATATATAATAAACATTTTCTCAATTATTTTTATTGTTTAAGTATGTTACCATCACCTATGCTTCCCAAAACACACTTACTCCCAACTTTATTCACCATTTTTTTAGGAATTATTCATAGATAATTTTTATCATTAAATAATATATATATAAGTAGGTAATCAAGAAAGAAAAGAAATACCATTTTTCAAACTATACAACTATCACCTAAGAAAATAGTGGCTTAATTGGCTACAATGAAATGGACATTAAAGTCAAAAATTATTAAAATGACCAAAAATAGTAGCCTTAAATACCAAAAATTAAAACGTACAAAAACAATTAAAAAAAATATTAATTACTTGTTGAGCTTTTTTGATGTGCCATATCAAGAGGGAACCAATCAAGAAAAAGGTTAAACAAAGTTGATGAACTAATTGTTGTTTTTTACTTTCTTTGTGTGTATAAATTCTAACAAAGCTAGGATGAACATAAAAAAATTACAAGTAGGAAGATTCCGATTAATTCAGATTTGCATGACATGACAACACTAAAAAGGGAAAGCCACTACTAAAAATATGAGAATCGATCGAAAATCTGTCAAAAATATCACTAACGAGCCAAATTTTAACAAATTTGCAATCAGACGTTATTCATAGAACTAGAACATCCCCCCCCCCCCCCTTTTCTTTTTTAAATAGTGAGACGTCTCTAACATATTTTTATTATTCTCAAAATTTGAACTTGTATAAAATCTTTAAGTAAAGATGGAGGAATTCTACTCATCGCGCGATCTTTTAGTGAATTGTTAGTTTTGTATGAAAGGTGATTTTGGAAAGTTAAGGGGGGGGGGGGGGGGGGTTGTAGTTGTGCTTGAAAAAACTAAAGGTGGTGAGTTAGGTAAGGTTTCATGTGCATTGGACCCTTTATTAAGGGAAAAAGGGCATAGGAAAAAAGGGCAAAATAATTATTCGTACTTGGTGTTTACACCAAATTAATATTAGTTTATCGAGAATAAGTCTCAGCGTATATATTAATTAATTATGTTTAATTGATAATAATCAATTTATATTGAGGCGTTTGTCATGTGTTTATTGAGTTGATGTAAATTGGATAAGTTTTATTCCCATAATAAATATCTTAACGTAAATAATAAAACTAAAATATTTTGGTACGTGCTTCTTGGACAATAACAACAACAACATATCAAGTGAAATCCCACAAGTGGGATCTGGACCTCACAGAAGTAGAGAGGTTGTTTCTTGGGAATCCTCATCTCAAAAACACATAAGCGGAATAAACTAGATATGACAAAAAAGGAAAGCAAAGGGAACAGAAAGAGCGACTATTAACGAAAAGCATATGTGAATATATAACACACATACGACAGATAATGACAACACATGATATAAAACACGCCTACTTCTGCTACTTTACTATATCTCAAGGCCAGACATCCACCTAACTCTACCAACCAATTAGCCTGTTACTCTAATTCGCGACCTCCACTCTTTTCTATCTAAGGTCATGTCCTAGGTGAATTCCAGTTTCGTCATATCTTGTCTGCTCTTTGGAATTTAATTAAAAAGAATATTCATAGTTTTAATGATAAAAGACATGTGTGTATTGCAAGTTCAATTTTTGCGAGAAAGTTCAAAATGCACAAAAGAAAATGAGATAAATTTGGTCATTTTCCTGTGTCGACCTCCAAATGCATCAAAACCACATAGGGGAGGTAACACACACTAGGCAAACCTGATGCGACGAACTCGACTTAGAAGGCAAACCTCTTATCTTAATCTCAACTGACAACTAAAACACTCAGACTCGTTCCCACTATGTCTCATGGATACTCAACGTTCACACGAGGCATAAATTCCAGAGATGTCTAGAAGATCATTCTGAAAGTTGGGGTGTTCAACTGATACAATGAAAATCTTCGAAGTTATGAACATGAATTTCCTCAAGTGTTCCTACATACAAGTGAAAAAAAAGAGTAGAGAAATATACAAATAAAAGATACAAAATGGGAATGCTAATAAGCAAGAAAAACTAGCCTTTCCCTCTTCAATTGCCTGACTAATCTTTACACATATGTATATGATAATATACAGTGAAAATTTCTCTTGTTCATGTACATATGGGGACGATGATAAACACGAGTAGCTCGATGTACACACGTAGTATGATTTATCGAGTTTTCTGAGGTCTTAACGTCTCTGAAATGCCGATACTTACATTTTTTTGCTCCCCATCTCACCAAAACCATTGTCTTGCATCATTGCTACAAACTCATTGTAATCAATGCGTCCATCCTGAAATATCGATAAGGGCAGATATAACATTTGAGTTTGAGTGAAGATACTTGAAGAAATTCTACGTTCCTAGGCTTAAACGTTGCACGATTCTGCAAAGACGATAGAAGAAATTGAAAGAAAGAGGACAGAGAGACGTACATTGTCTTGATCAACTTCATGCATAAGTTCTTCGATGGGGATATTGCTCATCCCGAACTTCTCACAAGCCTGTTGGAGCTCGTCGTTTGTGATGTACCCGCTACCATCTTGATCAAAATAAGAAAAAGCAGCATACATGTGATCCTCCTTCTGAACTTTATTTAGATGGAGCATAGCCGCTATAAACTCGCCATAGTCAATGGTACCACTGTTATCAAGATCTGCCTGCAGTAAATGTATCAAACCAGAAAAAATATTCAGCATTTCCTCGTACCACAATCATAACCTCGCGTACTTGTTCAGAACAGTCGCAATCTTTACCTCCACGACCATTTAGGAACCCCCCCACCCAACCCCAAAGTGTCCATATCCTCCCAAAACAGAAGGCTAAAGCTAAGTTTAGGAATGAGGATGATGACTTTGATACCACGTTAAAGTGTATGACCATTTTATCAAAAAGCTTAACAATCAGATTATGTCTCGACGATCTGATTAGATATGTGTATATATCTTGAAGGACGAATATATACTTGCTTAGGCACCCAGATACACAAAGGTTTGTTGGGGCAGTGGTCGAGTTCTGCTCGTGTTATCACCTAGGTTCGATTCCTAACTCCTAGCAATACCTCAAATTTCCTAATACTGACCAACAACTTTTCTTTCTCGTTCATATATTTGAACGTTGAGGATCCTCGTAGGACTAATGAGCATCATTTCATGATAAATGCAGAACAAGTCTCTTCTTCTTCTTCTACCTTGTCAATTAAACTCTTCCCCTTATCAATAAAATGTGTCGCGCACAACAAAAGTTTTCACAGAAGAGTTGATACGGCTAACAAACTAATGTTTTCAGTATGTAATAGCATCATTTTTTTCATAAAAGGAATAAAAGATCATAGACAAAAGCGCGAAATTATTTACTTACCGCTTGCATTAGACTGCTTATTTCTGAATCCTTCAGATTGGCACCTACTCTTTCCAAACCCTTCTTCAGTTCCTCCAACGTAATATTTCCACTATTATCGGTATCTATCATTTTGAACATTTCCTTGAGTCCTGCGATTTCTTCTGCAGACAGACTTTCAGCGATAACCTAAAAATAACAGACGGATTGGTCAGGGATAAAAATAATTACATTAAGATCATCCAAGAAGAACAAAATGAAGAATAACTACTAGATAGTCATGGCATCTTTGTATTTTCTCAGTATCATTAGCTAGGGGATTACAGTGCTCAAAGACTATGTTGTTCGGACTCTTCAAAACTACCATTGGGTGCATGTCAGATGCTCTGAAAGAAGTACATTTATGGAGGATCCAGTAGGGGTACGGAAACATTTTTGAAGATTCATGAGCAACATAGTGCAAAGGTCCTAAGAATTAGAATAACTTACTCTGATTGCTATCTTTTTCAATTTGTTCATTGCAGAAAATTGATTGAGACGAGTCAGAACAGCTGAATCAAGAGGCTTATCTGGAGCTACCCCGTCAACACGTACCCATGGGTGACCTGAGATCATTACAACATCCATTATTTAGATACTAATTTCATAAGTACGTCGATTAAATGACACAGTAACATAAATTGGGAAAGCGTTAAAGAGTATCACTTCATCATAACTGCGTCTTTTCTTATTTCTCCCCTATCTTATCACCACCATTTGAGTCTTCCACACAAAAAAAAGCTCGTGTAGAAGGTCAACATTCTTTTGCTCATATTTTAAAAATTCCGAGCAAGAAAAGTAGGAAAGAAAACGTGGAATGAGGAAGCAACATCGCTCATAATTCATAAACGTGAGCGATTGTGTGATATATGTCTCATCCTACCAACAATACGCCAAACTCCAGCACTCGACATCTAGTTACAAAACAATTGAAAAAATATGATATTACTTTGCATATTCTTATTCCTTCTTATGGCACTGAGAGTGAGCTGAAATACGTACAACTTTGCAAAGTAAGGAGTCTAAGAGGGTCATTATGTAAAGTACGCAGACACCATTGATCATATAATTCAAAGAAGAAAGGGTGAGAAGTATCATAGTCAAACATTAAGGAAACACGATAATGTGACGAGCTTAAAGGATGAGATTAGTGAATATTGAATCTTACAGAGGACTTCATGGGCTGTCAGCCGCTTTTTCGGATCTCTCACAAGCATCTTTCTGACAAGATCTATTGCACTTTCTGATATAGATGGCCAAGGTTCTGATACAAAGTCAAGTTCCCCTTTTAGAACCTGTTCAAATATTCCTTGCTCCGTCTCTGATTCATAACAATGCGACACATGCAAGATGGACATAATCATGTTAGCTCCAAGAACTATATGATCAAATTACTAAAGGAAGAGATTCATGAGATCTTACCATCCCAGAAGGGAGGAACTCCACTTAATAGAATATAAATGATCACTCCAGCACTCCATATATCACATTCTTGACCATAACGCTTCCGCAACACTTCTGGGGCAACATAATAAGGGCTTCCGACAACATCAGTGAAGATTTCACCTGGGGGCACACAACTTTTTTTCTTGATCAGGTGTCAGAAAGTCAGCTAATGTAACAGACAGAAGATATAGCAGGCAACAACAGAAAATTAATTTGAAATAAGAACAACTACGGCCTACGACAAGCATTCGAGAAACACCCTTGAGACTTTATCCATTACAAAATAAGCTTAATGTGAATAAAACAGAAAAGTACAAACAAAGAAGAGAATAACATGTTCCTTATCTAAGTTGCGTGGACTTGGGTGTCGTGTGGATCTAGAGGTCGAATCCTTCATGATCTGAATTGTAAGATTGAGGGTTACAGATTGAGGTACGGATACAGGTGCAGTGATTTAGCTAAAAATAATTCAAATATCTGAAAATAGAGTATTTGGTCAAAGAACCCAATATCGATTAACCAAATCCTGCACGATCCACACTCACGTCATGTTGACACGACACAGCACCAGAAGTAAAGAGTCCGAACAACTTAGTTCCTTATTACAACACAACTTCCTCAATTAAAAGCAACGGTTGATATATACTGAATTCCCAAAGTTAAACAGAAATTGAATAGCCATTACAAACACAGATATAAATGAAAAGGCAAGAAAACGATAGATGCCCGTCTGCCCTCACTGTTTACTATGTCGGGATAAAACACCATGTCAGGATTAGATGCATGGGAAATTTACTTTACATGACAAATGGTGAATGTAAATATTCAGAGTTGATTTATGGCTTTTTTTTCTGAGACTAGGAGTGCCATGAACTGTTCTTTACACTACCTTGGTGTTTAAAACCTTTTAATATCAGTAGAAGATCACTCAGCATGAAGACGAGCAATTTTCAAATCTTGTCTACACTTTTTCCGAAGAAGAGATTGCACGAGCTAAAGACTACAGATAGGCATTTATAACATTGAAACCAGTTTGGAAACTACTCCTGGCATCTAAAGACTGCTCTCTTTACTGGATAGATTAGAAAAACGCTGGACAAAGATTTGAAGAGGAAAAAGGGAGAGCAACAAAGAAAGGTCATGACAAATAGAGAAAAAGCACAGTAAAGCATCCTTGACCCTACCTTTTCCTGGCGATTGCACTGGAGCATACTAGCACTAACGAATTATATAAAATTAGCGTACTACTTCATAAATAAAACCACTCAGGACTGGTATAATTTTCTTAGCAGCAATCTGATCAGCTTATAAAAACAACAAACATGAGCTGACAACCTTCCAGGTATGCTTCTGACTTTGACATTAACGAACCTTAAACCTAAAACATGACCAAGACTTTCAAGACAGCTAAAAACTTTATCTTCTATAGGCATGTCTATAGCCATTCATTAGATTAGAGAACAATGCAGAATGTCGTGTTGTTGGAAGAGAGTTCATCGAAATCAATCATTTAACCTAACTACCTCATAAAGAACAGTAAAGTGTTCATGATGTTTTGCTCAAGTGACGAATAATTAGCAATTGGTGACTCGTTGACACAAAAGACATCATATCATTTCTAGGAGTACCGAATAGATGAAAAAACTAATAAGCTAGATCGACACCACTTTTAACAAAAATGTTTGCAAGTGGATTACCTGGCTTGAAGAACACTGATAACCCAAAGTCAATTGTCTTCAAGGGAGAATCCTCATCCTGATTGACAAAAAGAAAGTTCTCGGGTTTCAGGTCCCTATGCATGACACCCATGGAATGACATGCTTCCACGACACCTACAATTACCCTAGCAAGTTCAGCTGCTTTCTTCTCACTGTAATGTCCTCTCTGTAAAATCCTGTCGAAAAGCTCCCCACCCACACAAAGCTCCATCACGACATGTACTTCAACTGCATCCTCATAAGCCCCTACTATTTGTACCACACTAGGGTGCCCTGCCAAGTGGTGCATAATCTGAATCTCCCTTCTTACATCCTCCACATCCTCCTCAGTAGTCAACTTCCTTTTAGCAATAGACTTACACGCCAATTCCTTTCCATGTACCTGTTAGGATTTTTTTTGAAGAAAGATGCAAACAACAAAGTTGAAAACATGGATGCAAATCAGTCATTTATATGTTTCATGAACTATAGGGCTTTCTAAATAATCACATAAGCAAAATAGTAAACTCCTCCTGCAACTAAAGCATTAGACGCTAACTATGCCTAACAGCTTGTTTGGGTGGTTGTTTTATGTCATTTCATAACGTATCGTACTATATTATACTGCATTTAATTGATGAATACAACGTTTGAATAGATTATATCATTTTCCCACTGTTATATAATGTCATCCAAACAAGTTGTACGAAACTGAATATTCTAGTAAATCAAATACTCCCTCCATATCAATTTGTTTATCTTACTTTCTTTCTTTGTCCAATTCAAAAAGAACAACTCTTCCCTCTTTTCGCAACTCTTTAGTTTCAAGTTTCCACATGACATGTTTAACACCACAAGATTAGAAGACATTTTGATGCATTCTACATTCTTCTTTAGTTTCTCAAACTCCGCATCAAGTCAAACCAGACAAACGAATTAAAACGGAGGGAGCATTAGATTCCTCATACAACTAAACAACTAATCATTCTAGAAAAGGACTGTAGCAGTAGTAAGAGATGCAACATTCAACAGTACCTTGTCCACACATAAATATGTCGTCCCGAATTGACCTTGTCCAAGCTTCCTCCCTAAACTACAAATTTCCTTCAAATTTCCAGTTTTTCTTCCCAAAACAGAGTCGATTTTAAGACCTATGCTCGATAGTCGCTTAACATGACTAGGCTCGTTCTGTTTCACTCTCTCCACTTGCTTATTATTAACATTTGATGAATTCTTCTGAGTCTCACCACCAGCATACTCAGTAGTATCATCTCCACTAGTAATCTTAAGGTGTGGGGGTGGGGTACTCTGAGTACCACCAGATTTACTAGTGTCATTGCCATTTGCTTTTGACGACGATGGACCCGTTAATAAATTCTCTTGAGTTTTCTGGGAATTTGAATCCCCTTTATTTGGAAGAGGTAAATGTTCTTCTTGCCTTGTTTTCCATACAACTGCTGTTACTGATTGCAAAAACCCATTGTTGCCCAATTTGGGTCCTATACATGTATTCCCCATTCTCTCTTCTTTCAATCAAATTCTTTTTACCTCCTCGAGGGTAGTGATAACGTCCACGTACACTCTACCTTCCCCAGACCCCGAGAGTATACTAGGTTGATTCTTCTTCTTCTTCTTCTATCAATCAAATCCTTTCAACCTCCTCGAGGCAGTGGTAACATTTGCGTACACTCTACCCTCCCGAAACTATACTAGGTTGATTCTTCCTCCTCTTCTTCTTCTATCAATCAAATCCTTACATTTTCTCTTTCATTCCCAAAAAATCCTTTCAAGAACCTATAATCCTTTGCCCCCCAAAAAGTTAAATACTACCCCTAAGTTCAAGAACCCTAATTTTCAAAAAAAAAAAAATTCATCTTTCAATCAAAAAAAAAAAAGCTATAATCCTTTGCCCCAAAAAATTTAATACTACCCCTAAATTCAAGAAAAGAAAAAAAAAATCTCTTTCAAGAACCTATCATTTTCCCCAAAAAATTATTCAAGAACCCTAAATTCAAGAAAAAAAAAACAATCAAAATCCTTTCTTTTTCTCTTTATTACCCCAAAAAACCCTATAATCCTTTGCCCCAAAAAGTTAAATACTTCCCCTAAATTAAAGAACCCTAAATTCCAGATTCCTTAGAATCTGAAATTCAAGAATTCAAAAAATAAAAATGAGTTCTTTTTTCAAGAAAACAAACAGAGAATTGACCTTAATCTAGAAATCAGCCTCAAAATTCAAAAAATATTAAAATAAATTCAAGAATTTAGAGAAATTAGGGGAAATATTATGGAAAATATTTTGGGGGAAAGAAAATTAGGAAATGTAGGTGGTGAAATGGATTGTTTTCATTTTTGCTAAAGTGTACGTTCATGCATGCATTGCATGCCTACGTACAAATTTTTTTTCGCGAGTTTTATATCTCAAAATTATCCATTGTTTTTTTACTTTACGTATAATATAATATAATAAGTAAGCATTCCAACTATGAAAGTGCATGTCTAGACAATATCAATTTGGTCTTAACTAGCAAAGAAGCACTCCGACTAATCATTACTATGTCTCGTGGACATTGGAGGCTGATGTGACACATAAATTTTGAAGATGTCTAAATGATTATTTTGTAAATTGGAGTGTTCAACTAACACAATGGACACGAATTGAGATGTCTAGACGTGCATACTCAAAATCGAGTGTTTTTACTTGTCAACTAAGGCCAAGTTAATTTAGATGTATGTTTACGTATTATGTCTTCTATTTATCTAATCTAAACTATCAAAAAAATTCGAATTTCATACCTCAACTATCATTTTCTTTATATTAAAACACAAGTTAAAACTTAGAATATAGATAATGTCGGTCCACGAGGTCCCACAAGTCGAGCAATTAGACACATGCATCGTATGTGAAAGTTTGTGTCCATTGTGGCATCCTATGTGTACTATTTAGTTATTCAATTTTATACAAATTTAAGCGCCTACTTGTTGACACTCAAAATTGAAGGACGTAAATATCAATTAAAGCCAAGTCAAAAGATATATTTCAGTATTGACTATGATTTTTGTTATCTTTTACCAACCATAATTAAATTATAAATATTTACAAATATATTTTCTTAGAAATTTTGTTAAGCGGGAACAAAAATATAAGACTACCCCTTATAATATTCTATTTATGCAATTAAATCGTTAACGATCCACCAATTTATCAAGACAACTATTTTGACTCATCCAAGTTCACTCCAATCTGCTCGTTTCACACCCCAACATGTAAAAAAAGGGTCATCTTCTAACTAGCGGCAAATGCAACATCCAAATAATAGGTTCATCTGAACTTAATATTTTAATGCGGAGTATAAATTTATGTATAAAAAGTTACTAAAATTGTAATAAATAGTACGTTTGAACTTATATTTTAAATATATAATACGTTCAATATTAAAAACCCTAAACTCTTAAAATTTAAAATTTGAATTTGTCTCTACTTTTAACGATAAAATATAAAGAGAGGTGCTAAATTCTTTGTGAAATAAAGGCTACTAACTAATTCCTATATATTTAAGAAAAATATATCCAATTATTACCTTTTTATTTTAATCTGCAAATTTCAATTCGTCCATTTGACACCCCAACATGCACCAAGAAAAAAAAAAGTTACAAATTAAAATAATCCCTAAGTATATACATATTTAATAAAAATATTTCTTTATTAACTTCCTATTTCAATCCGTCCATTTGTCACCTAACCTGCACCAGAAAAGGATCATTTTTCTAACAATAAACAAAAAAGAGAGGTGCTAAATACACTAATTACCATTTAGTTTTAAAAAACAATCTATTTTTAAGCATAACCACACAAGATAAAATTAAACAAAATTTTTAATCTATAAATATTACCCTCATAAATCATTCATTTCATTAATTATTTCCATTGTTTTTTCTCCTTCTTTCCCATAAACCAAAATAAAAATAATTTTAAAAAAGGGACAAAAAACAATGGCTTCTTTCACACAAAAAACTTTTCTTGTTATTGCAATATCCTTTTTTCTCACAACAATTCCCTCTAATGCATTTGATTATACATTAAAAGAATCAATTTCTCCATCTTCTAAAGATGTTGCTCACTTACCTCAAGTTGTTTCAACTCAAAGTGTTCCATCATTTGTTAAAGCAAACATGATTGGCACAATGGCAAAGACAAAAGAGTTTATCAAGAATGTTCTTGAGAAAAAATTGGCTAGTAGGGCACCAATAGACCATTATACTAAGGATTGTTTAAAGACATGCAAAGATGTTTATGAAGATGCTATTGATTCAATGGAGAAAGCAACACAAGATGTTAAAGCTGAAAATTATTACAAAGCAAATGTGGATCTTAGTGCAATGTCTTCATTCATTGAGACTTGTCATGATTGTGTTATTGAGACAAAAGATAATTTCATTAATGACATGGTTTTCCAAAAATTTGATAATTGGGCAAAGGGGATTGCTAGGGATTGTCTAGAGAAAGTTTATAAGGAATATTATAAAAATTAATGTGTGTATTTTGTTCCATTTTACTCATGAAAAGATGTTCATGAGAATGAAAATTTTCTTTTGAAAATAAGAATGGATTGTTATCTGATCTAACAAAGATAAGTGACATGGTTGTAGTGTAAGAATTTCTCATGCTTTACGATATAATTTGTGTTGTCTCGATAGATAATATGATAAAGAAAAAAAAATTATATATATTATACAACCACGTTATCAATTTATTTGTTTTATTTTTCTTTTTAAGTTCTTAAAGAATTTTAGTCATCAAAAGATGTTTATGAAATGAGATTTGTCTTTCTGAAAATAAGGACAGGTTGGTATATGATCTAACAAAGAGAAGTGACATGATTGTAGTGTAAAAATTTCACACGCTTTACAATGTAATTTGTATTGTCTCGGTGGACAATATGATGAAGAAAAAAATATTACTACGTTTAATTTATGTGTTTTATTTTTCTTTTTAAGTTCCTAAAGAATATTATAAAAATTAATATATGTCTTTGTGTATTGTGTTCAATTTTAGTCATCAAAAGATGTTTATGAGATGAGATTTGTCTTTCTGAATATAAGGATGGGTTGTTATATGATCTAACAAAGATAAGTGATATGATTGTAGTGTAAGAATTTCTCACGCTTTACGATGTAATTTGTATTGTCTCGGTGGACAATATGATGAAGAAAAAAAATATTATATATATTATACATCTATATTTTCAATTTATATGTTTTATTTTTCTTTTTAAGTTCCTAAAGAATATTATAAAAATTAATATTTGTCTATGTGTATTGTGTTCAATTTTAGTCATCAAAAGATGTTTATGAGATGAGATTTGTCTTTCTGGAAATAAGGACAGATTGTTATCTGATCTAACAAAGACAACTGACATGATTGTAGCGTAAGAATTGCTCACGCTTTACGATATAATTTGTATTATCTCGGTGGACAATATGATGAAGAAAAAAAATATTATATATATTATACACCTATGTTTTTAATTTATATGTTTTATTTTTCTTTTTAAGTTCCTAAAGAATATTATAAAAATTAATATATGACTGTGTATTGTGTTCGATTTTAGTCATCAAAAGATGTTTACGAGATGAGATATGTCTTTCTGAAAATAAGGACGAATTCTTATCTAATCTAATAAAGATAAGTGATATGATTGTAGTGTAAGAATTTCTCACGCTTTATGATATAATTTGTATTATCTCGGTGGACAATATGATGAAGAAAAAAAATATTATATATATTATACACCTACATTTTAATTTGTGTGTTTTATTTTTCTTTTTAAATTCTTAAAGAATATTATAAAATTTTAATATTGTATTCAATTTTAGTCATCTAAAGATGTTTACGAGACGAGATTTATCTTTTTAAAAATAAAGGTAGGTTGTTATCTTGTTGTAACAAAGATAGGTGACATGATTGTTGTAGTGTAAGAATTTATCATGCTTTACGATGTAATTTGTATTGTCTATATGGACAACGTGATGAAGAAAAAATGTTGTATATTATACACCTACATTTTAATTTATGTGTTTTATTTTTCTTTTTAAGTTCTTAAAGAATATTATAGAAATTAATGTATATCTATTGTGTTGTCAATTTTAGTCATCAAAAGATGTTTACGAAATGAGATTTGTCCTTTCGAAAATAAGATAGGTTGTTATAAGTTGTAACAAAGATAGGTAACATGATTGTAGTGTATTGTCTCGATAAAGTTTCTAAAGAATACTGTACAAATTGTTGCTCTTTTTTAAAAGTTTATTTTCGTTTCTTAATTGTTTCACTTCTGTTGTGGAAAAAAATATCATTTTATTATTTCTTGTTTATTCTTTTTATTTTATTTTTATTGAGGTTGGAGTGCACGACAATCAAATAAATATCGATATCAATACATTACATAATTATTTATACAATGTTGATACACAATTATGCACCATTTATATAACGTCGAACCAAAACTCACACTCGGAAAATTTAGCATTCGCCATCAAGGAAGAATGAGAACAAACAAGTGTAAGAGGGACAATGTGCTTTTGGTACATAGTCATTGGACTGGTAAAAAGAGAGCTGGGTTTCCAGAATCAAACCTAAAAGATCCAGGTCGCGGAGTCACTTCCTGACTCCGCGTCCTGCAGCCAAGTCTGATGCACGTGTGTCCAAGTGAGTCCGTCTGCAACGATCATATTCTGGAATCGAAAAAAAAGGAAATTATAACAAGTTTTGGATATTGTAGGACAAAAATTGTAATGATTCTTCAACAAACTTCACCTTTGAACTTAATAAGACAGTAGTTATGCAACACTGTCGCTCTTCACCTGTAAGAAACAAGAGAAAGAGAAAGAAGATGTAGATCGCGTTAGTATTGGATCATTCTCGCAGAAAATAAGTCGTTTTTCATAATCATTTGGTTAAATATGACTACGTCTGCAATGTTCTTCGAGGCAAATGTTTAAAACTACGAGGTACGCGAGGACAAACACCAACATATAGAGCAGCTTGGCTAGTATGCAGATCAAACACAAGTCACTAAGAACATGTCCAAAGTGAGAGGCGGAGCCAACATTTGAACTTCATGGATTCTAAATACTAGGATAGTGACATTAGGTTTTACAAACTGGATTTACACTAAAGTTATTGGATTTGTCTGAAAGTGAGGTTTGGGGAGGGTAGAGTATATGCAGACTTACCAGAGAACCTCAGCTCAAGGAAAAACAGTCGAAGTACAAGTGCACGAAATAACATATAGTAACGAAAAACAACATAAGGTAACAGAGCAGTAACTACAACAACAAAAACATGATCGTCGACGTACAAGAAACAACAAATGGTAACAAAAATTTGAAGACAAGAGTATTCTCCATTTATTTTCTGCAAATTTAAATGTCTGTTATGAGGATTAATTTGGTACTGGTGCTATAGAGATGTTTGATGCAGACTTTGATGTCACAGAGAATTGCAGCCAAAGCTGTCGGTGTGTAAGATCAACTCGAGAGATGAGAAAAGTGGAAAGAAAAATAAAAAAAATCTAATGAGGCAAAAGACACTCACCGCAGAGCTCCCATTTCTTGAAACTCACTAACCATGAGTCCAAATCGACTTGAGTAGGTAAGACTTGGTCAACCCAAATACGATATTGTTTACCCTTTTTGTCACCATGACACTTTTTCAATGTATATACACATTCCTCGAGAGATTGCTCAGCTCCAGAAGGGTGCACAAAAGTACCAGATGGTTTCTGCAGCAACAAAGAGTTATTTGAATTGTTGTGCGAAAAAAGAAGGCATTAGGGAACAATCAAAAGTCAAGGAGAAGAAGACAACACAATGGTAGGTATAGGGTACATACACAAACTGCTTTCATGTTTGACAAGTAAAGGTCAGAATTCTCAATTTCTCCACGCCTCCATTTCTCGAGAAACAAGTAAAATTTGACAACTTCATAAGCAGGAACAAAGTTGTCCATCTTGCAGTCTGACATATCTGTAACGTCTCTAGGAGAGGTACTTGGTCCCAAGTTGAAACGCCTAATGGCTTGTATTATACCCGCGGCACATCTCTCTGTTGCATGAATTACTTTTGGATTATCTTTCACATTTGCAGCATGCCATTGTAATAATTCTTCCTGTGCGTTTGCTACCTACAAAGTGAATCTAGATTTTTAGAGCAGTCCTGAACTCAACAACAACAATATACCCATTGTAGAGAGTATATAGACCTTACCCCTACCTTGGAGGTAGGGAGATTGTTTTCGTTAGACCCTCAGCTCAAGGAAATACAGTTTAAAGAAGTCCAGAAAAAGAAGTAACCGAAGTACAAGAATCAACAGATAATAACAAAACAATAGATAGTAGCAAAACAGAAACTACAACATAACAAAACGACAATCAAGATACAAGGAATCAACAGATAGTAACAAAAATCGAAGGAGAAACCACAGGGGCAATAGTATGACAGTGCTGAAATCAAAACATAAAATATAAACCAGATGTTCATAAAGATAAATCGGAGAATTAAGTAGCTATACCACTGACCATCACACCATAAACATCTGGGATGCTGAAAAGCTCAGCATCATTTCCAGAGTCACCACAGACAAGCGTGTTGTTTGGTAATTTGCCTTCACTCTTTAATTTCTTAAGCAAATATGCAAGTGCTTGTCCTTTGCCAGCACCTTGCGGCAAAACGTCTAACGCTATCCCTCCACTGTAAATTATTTTGACATCCAACTGATGATAAACATAGAAACATCAAAAATCAGAACGAAAAGATATTGAAACTCTATTGGAAGCTTTGATCACTGCAGCATGACAAGAGAAACATGCTATCATTTTTGCTATATCGAGCTTCATATTGATCTTATAAGCTACGAGTGCAAAAGTGACATCATACCCCACGTTCTTCTAAGCGCTTTGAAAGAGATTTCATTATATCTTGAGCCTTGTCTTTCTGAACGTAGAAACTGACCTTGTAAGGCCTTTGTTCTGTTTCTGACTGAAGGGTAAAAAGAAAATTAATATATGAGACAACAATTACAACAACAAAATCCAGCATACATACTGGTTTTACACCAAAATTTCTTTGTGAATTCTGGTATCAAAAGTTAAATTTCCCGAAGATATATAAATGTGTTAATGGTCAGAAACACACCCTGAACCATCCTTTTTCGAAAACACACCTGAACTATCACTTTTAGCTAGTTTCACACCTTAAATATCAGTTGTTCCCTTTTTCTACCTGAACTATCACACCCCAAAGCTGATTAAGCTAACTATCAGTATCAGTTGTTGTTTCCTTTTCCTACCTGAGCTATCATGTAGATGGTGATAATTCACGCAAGAAAAGGGAACAAGTGATAGTTGCGGTTGTTTGACCATTATCTCTATATACAATGATGCAAACATTTGTACCTGAAGGGTGAGTTCAGGAAATTTTCTCGTCTCCTCTGCCACTATGTTCCGATCCCATTTGTTATTTAAAAATGCTTCCCAACCATCATCCGGCAACATAGAGTTACCATATGTTATTTCAGTCCCTACAGACATAATGGTAATATCTGGAGTTAGCATGGGCTTCTCTTTTCTCAACTCTTTGTAAAGCGTTGGTGATCTCCCAGTTGAGAACACTAACAAGGAGTTTTCACGATAATCGGCTTCCCATAATGCATTGAATCTGAGCAGAGAAAGGTTCTCAGGATCATGATGATCGACCTGTAAAGAACGTCTCGTGTAAGTTACAGCAGCATAAGGAAGAAAAGCAAACAATAACAACTCACAACTCACCATTGTCTGGTCAAGATCTGAGACTATCATGAGAGATGCAGCACTGGTTAGCCGATCCATGGTTGATTTAATATTAGCTTCACTCTGAAACAAGAGAAAGAAATCTTAGTTGATAAGCCCGTTGTTGTTTTCTTTAAAGTCTGAATCTTAATTATTCATAGCTTTTGTTATGTTAAATTCATTCAGTGGATCTGAATGATTTATGTGACAAAGTTTTAATATCATCAAGAGTTTTTTGCCTCTCCGCCCCACAAAGGCCTCTCTACTTCCGCAAAGGTAAAGGGTAAGGTCTGAGTGTATCTCACACTCGCCAAACTCCATTTGTGGGATTACACGGGATATATTGTGGTTGTAGTTGTCCATTTAAAGAGTTCCACAAAGATGATAGTTCACGAATTCTGTTTGTTTAACACTACCAATATCGCCCATCATCATCAACTGTCACTATCACTGCCTCGGTCTGCAATTATTAACTACTACCGCCCACAATCACCACTATTGTCAATCATACAAAAAAGCATAGCTATCGCTAGCTACCATCTACAATCATCACCATCACGACAACAACCACTCATCACTATTAACAATCACCACCATCAGCATTCACAACCATTAGGGCTCTACTGTCAGCTACCATCCCCACTAACTACTATCCACAACACCATCACTAACTGAGAAAGTGTTAACTTAGACATTTCTAGCAAACACAAGTAGTGTTTATTTCAACACTTTTATCCAAAACCATAACTACTTACCACACTTGAAACTTATCAACTACTCCTCCGTTTCAATTTATTTGTTTACTTCCCCCATTAGCCCCTTTTCAAAAAGAATACATCTTTTCTTTCTCGGAATTTTAAATTCCCACGTTGGCATATTTAAGACCACAAGATTCAAAATTTTCAAAACTTTCATAAATTCTATATCAAGTCAAAATCAAATAAACAAATCCAAACAGCAAGAACAATACTTCTAATCATTACTTCAGCAAGAACTGAATCATCACAAAAATCACAGTACACCCAATAAAAATTTAATCACTACAATCTTACTAGCTCAATTAGTTAGCTAGTTCAATTCCCACTAATCCCCTCATCCATTTTTCCTTCCCCTACTCAAGATTCAATTTTTTTCATAAAAAAAAAAAACACTTCCCCAGAAAAATAAACAAAATGGGTTACCTTAAATGAGGTGAAAGAATGAATTTTGGGAGTGGAGCAGCAGTAGCAGCAGCCATGAGGGAAACCAGAAAAGTTGAACCTTAGCATAAGAGAAGGCATAGATTTTTTTTTTTTTTTAAAAGGCAGTTAATTTGTGTATTTATTTTATTTTTTCCAATTTTTTTGGGGGCTTCTTTTGTAAAGACCAAAGTGCTTGATAATTCAACTAAGTTTTTTAAAAAATTAATATTTTATATTATATAATTTTTTTAAATAATATTATTCAGTTTCGAGACAATCTGTTTTATAATAATCTCCTTCGTTTACATCGTCTTCGTACACCTCTTTACATATTTCGAGACAATCTTTTTTTATAACCTTCTATCGCAATAGCTAATCGTATCAGAATAATTGTACGTTTAACAACATTTTTCATTTTTATTTTGTTTTTATTGATAGGAGAAGGTGAAGGTGGAGGATAAATTTTAGGTCATTTGCAATTGTTTGATATGAAAGGGAGATGGAAATTAGGGAAATAATGAGCAAAATGGAAATTTTGTTCATGTGGAGAGCCATTGTTTGTTTGTTTTTTCCACCTTTTCTCCTTTGTTGAAAATTATATTTCGAACTCCGTGAGTTAAAATTTTAGATTCGCCACTGGTGATACATGAAGACAGAGTTTTTGTTTTGAGTGAATTTTGTATTACAATTAGTGGTTTATGTTTCATTAGATATATAAATCTCTTCTTTGTTCATTTAGCGTGTTTATTTAAATATTATTTTTATTCGATAACAGATTGCATGCGTGTATGTAGTTCAATTCAACATTAATTAAGATTGTATTATAGTTTGTGGTTTATGTCTCATTAGATGTATAAATCTCTTATTTGTTTATTTAATGAGTTTAGTCAAATATTATTTTTACTCGATAACAGACGTCAATTAAGCGTTAAGACTGTATTATAGTTAGTGATTTATGTTTCATTAGATATACAGATCTCTTATTTATTTACTTAGTGAGTTTATTCAAATTTTATATTACTCGATAACAGGTGGCATACGCGTATATAGGTCAATTCAACATTAAGACTGTTAGCTAGTGGTTTATGTTTCATTAGATATATAGATCTCTTATTTGTTTATTTAGTGAGTTTATTCAAATATTGTTTTCACTCGATAACATGCGACATACGCTTATGAAGGTCAATTTAGCATTTGGACCGTATTATAGTTAGTGGTTTATATTTCATTATATATATAGATCTCTTATTTGTTTATTTAGTGAGTTTATTCAAATATTATTTTTACTTGATAACAGGTTGCGTATGCGTATGCAGGTCAATTCAGTATCGAGACTGTATTTAAATAAATCAATAAACAGTTGATCTAAGAATTAAACTCGCAAAAATAGAATAAGTTTAGTGTGTGTTTTACCATTAATTTTTTGAATAATTAGTTGATGATTACATATAGTCAACTTCTTCCCTCATTTTTATTATTTCGGTGTAATTCACTTGTTCTTTAAATTCATTGTTCATATCAGACTAATTCAATTTTATATTGAATATTTTATTATAGAAGTAAAATGTTGAATTTTTACTAAAGTCGACTAATTTATTCCTAAAATTCAAATTTAAAATCTTTAATTAACGTTTGGTATCACAATAAACTTCAACCACTCATAGAATTGAACTAGATTCTTATTAATTGCTTAATTTGATTCCTTTTCATTTATTTGAACAATATCGACTTTGCTCGAAAGAAATCTTGTACACACTAGTTCTTTTATACACTACTAGTTCAGTTTCTGATAGATTCTCAACTCTAAATAAAACAAACATGCAAAAATAATTATTCAAAACTACTATTAACAATTTTATATCTTAATTAATTACAGATATTGAAAAAATTATTTTTAAAAATAAAAGAAGGGCCCAACCGGGTTCGAACCGGTGACCTCTTGATCTGCAGTCAAATGCTCTACCACTGAGCTATGGACCCGGTTTGTTCATCTCTAAATATTTATTTCTTATTAAAACAAAAACATTGGCCTCTTGTTTTATTTTATTTTAAAATATAGAATACCAAATTTATTTTTGTATCTTGCTACTTTGTTGGGCGTTTCATTATTTCCATAATCTTGTATCGATTATAGTGGTGGAGCCACATACTGTTGAGGGGTATCGATACCCCTTCGACCTAATTTTCTTCTGTTTTGAGCGGCGTGAGGATGGGGTGTCAAGCAGTTTCATATCAAAATAAATAAGAATAAAGAGATTTTCTATAATCGCTCATTTTTATTCAAGTAAAAAAAAAACTCTAAAATTTTATCAAAATCACATAAAAGTATTTACATTTTGAATAAAAAAATAATATTACAAAATACAAAATTGAATTTAGTTATAATATTTGAGGGACTTATGTTGGAGGATCCCTTTGTAAAGAGCTTGCCAATTCAAAGGCATGGATTCAAAGTCCTTTGGATTATTCCTTTTCTTTGGATTATGATCATCACCATCTTCAACTTTCTCTAATAATTGAGGACCCAATTTTACAACTTTATTCGAAAACTTCACCTTCTTCTTCTTTCGATGTTTATCTAATCCTGATATTCAAATAAAAAAATTATTAAAATTATGACTCAATAACTTGAATTATACATATGTCGATCAATGACAGAATTAGTATTTTCACATAAGAAAGAATCAAAATTATAAAAGATGCTTTGAAGACAATATAAAAGATAATATGATTATAAATCATCTTATTTAAGGATATTTTGTATTGAAAAAAGAAATATTTTCAATTATCTTTTATGTTTGATTGATTAAAATAATAGAAAAATAATGTCTCAGGTGAGAGTAGGAAAAATATTTTCAATTATCTCACGCGAATTATCTTCTCCCACCCCATCCAACCTCTGCCCTGACAATCGCCACGTCTCCATCCTATAGTATTTGACTGAATTATATATACAATGCTATTATGATAATACTTTCTTTTTACTTATCGAATATCAGAAAAATAAATTGAAAAAACCCTACTTCCATTCCCGAAAAAACATCTTCATTTATATTGGATAATACCCTAAGTATAAAATGAAAATTTTAAAGCTGAACTATATTTCTAAATATTAAAATTTGTTCCACTTTCTAAAACATACTAAAAAGAAAAGCGCATCACAAAAATTAGGGGAACCAAAATACATATTATAGGAAATTACATCGACGAGATATATATCTTGGCAAACCACACAACAACAACTTATCCAGTAAAATTTCACAAGTGGCGTCTAAGGAGGGTAAAATGTATGCAAACCTTACCAATACCTCATAGAGATAGAGAGGTTATTTATGGAAGACCCTCAACACAAATATATCAGCCTCAAAAGCAGAAAATACTAGATACAAAAACGATTATAGCGGAAACCAATTGGAAACTCATAAATTATAATACAAATATCAAAATAAAGGACGATTAATAATGACATGACTAATCCGACAATCCTACAATATCACAAGGCAGATATATATCTTGGCGATAAATAAATCAAATAAAAATAAGAGGTAAGATATATACTAATTTCAAACTCAAACTTCTTCATGAAATCAGAAAGGAGATGTTTATGAACTTTCAATGCAACAAGGACAACACCTCCAGACACTAAAAAAACAGCAAAAATTCCAGCTCCCAATGGTGAATTCTCCATTTATTTATGTTTTTCAAAAGAAAAAATCCCAAAATATATAAATCCAAAATAAAAAAAAACTCAAAGGAAAATTTCTTTGAAAACTACAAAATAAAACATTTTTTTGAAATATATATAATTTATTTTTCTGGATTTTTTATTTTTTGGTGGGGGATATAAACATCAAAATAAATTTTCCTTGAAAACTACAAAAGAAAACATTTTCTTGATTTAAAGATGAGGTTATGACCAAAGTTCATGGAATAGAAAATTTTCATTTCAATGGAAAAAAATTGGAGCAAAAAGGAAATGTTTTTTTTTTCCTTTTTTTTTTTTAATGTCTTGAGAACTTTTTAAAAAAATTTATTTATAAGGCATTGATTCTTAATTTATGTGATGAACTAAAAAAGAAAATTAATGCCCTTTATATTCTTTTGTGGATTATGAATATGTTAGTAACTAAAATTTAGCTATGTCCTAGAAATTGATTGGTCCCTTGATTAATATACCAACTATTGATATTTTAAAAATGATAAAAATTAGTGATGATCAATTTATGTGGGTAAACAATGAAAATGTATAGTTTATTTTACTTAATGATTAATTAGCAACTATAATAATAACATATTCCGGAGGGTGGTTTAATATATGCAATCTTATCCCTATCTTATGAAGGTAGAAAGATTATTTCAGATAGACACTCGATTCAAATAAAATATATTAAAATCAATAAGATGGGCAATGAATTATAAAAGTAAAATTATTAGCTACGAGCTATTCAGCGACGTTCTTTTGTAGCTACTTCGTTTTTGTGTGTGTGGTCAATGATAATGAAAAATCTTAATTTTCTCATTTCTTTGAAAAATAATGTGGAGATATAATGACAAATTATTTACTTTAATTAAAATAATGGTCAAATTTACCCTTAAATTGTGCAAAATAATTTGAATTTACCCCCTACACTTTGGTGTGACCCTCATGTAATTTTTTGTGTGACCCTATGTAATTTGGTGTGACCATTTTTTCATTTTTAATTTTTCCCACACAAGTTGATGCATATAAGTTCATGCTTTTTGTGTTATCATTTGATCAATTAGCTCCCAAACAAAGCAAGAAACTTAAATTATAGTTAAAATCCATAAAAAGTACTCATGATCACATTAATTTGCCTTTCAATTGGCATATTAAGCACCACTATGGGTCCTAACATGTGAAGCAAGAAAATCTCTTATATCGATGTAGCATATTTTTTCGATCAGATTGATCGTTATAAAGAGATATTGAAAAATCTTTTTTAATTGAGAAAAATTGTGTTTAACCTACCTAGGCGGAATGTCATTAGAAAAAAATACTAGTGGTGATTCTCTAAATATTAAACCAAAAACTTTGTCCAATAACTTGATCTTGAATGGATTTTTATGCAAAACCCTAGTCTTTGTAACCCTAATTTTATGTCTAGTCTATGTTTTCTTGTCCAATCATCCATGTTGTCAATCATCATCAACATCCCTATTACAATTTTCCCCCACCAAAAACATCATCAAGTCATCAAAACAATATTATTATGATAATTCCAATGATAAAAAAACCAATATTAGCCACTTAGTTTTTGGAATTGCAGCCTCATCAAACACATGGGGTAAAAAAAAAGGATACATAAATTCTTGGTGGAAACCAAATATAACTAAGGGCTATGTTTTCTTGGATAGAACCCCAAATGAACACCTACCATGGCCTATTACCTCTCCCCCTTATAGAATTTCTAGAGACAATTCGCGATACGCGCCTTACAACAAACATAGGATGCCATTCGCGATAAGAATGGTGAGAGTGATTGAAGAGGTGTTCGTGGAGGACCATGGACCGGGTGTTAGGTGGTACGTTATGGCTGATGATGACACTGTGTTGATGATTGACAATTTGGTTAACGTGCTCAAGAAGTATGATCATACGAAATACTATTACGTTGGGATGAACTCGGAGTGTATTGTGAGTAATTTTGATATGTCATTTCAAATGGCATTTGGTGGTGCTGGTTATGCATTGAGTTACCCTTTAGCACAAGCTTTGGCTAAGAATATGGATACATGTATAAAGAGGTATCCAAATTTGTATGGAAGTGACCATATTTTACAAGCATGTATTGCTGATTTAGGAGTCACTATAACACTAGAAAGAGGGTTTCATCAAGTAAGTAATCAAACTCTTTTTGTCTGATCAGAAGCGTATTCAGAATTTAAAGGCAATAATTCTTATAACAATGACCTCAAGTAAATATACAATAAAAACTGGAATCAAAATCGAATATACAAAGATATTTAGGTGCCCATGATAATTAATAGAAAAATATAAGTAAGGGGAGCTAAGATCTTACCTTACTAATTTTATGTCATGTTATTATATTAGTGTCTCTGACAGGGCAACAGTCGATTTTAATAGAAAAATATTTTTTAAATTTTTGATAATTAGCAAGTGAAGTATATATTTTTGGAATATTCTTTTCTTTTCTTTTTCAAATTGTCATAAAAATGATACATTTCCTTATTTAGAAACAATTTAACTTATTAAATTTTTTGTTTTACACTTATTGAGATGAATAGTCACACAAAATATATATGGCTTGTTCTATATGCACAAAAATTTTCAAAACAAAAAAAATTATTTTTTTCTGAAATTTCATCTCCAGTCAAACATCATTACATAAATTGAAACTAATGGAATATCTAGTAAATTAGGAGTGTTATGATGAAAATTTGAAGTACTAAAGATTTTAAATCAATAATTAATAATGTGTCACTGGTAGTTTAAAATAGTTAATATATATGACTTGATTCCCCCCCCCCCCCAACCCCACCCCCACCAATAACTAAACAGCAGAAAATGACTTTCTCATTTGATTTCAGATCGATTTACGCCGCGACATATCAGGTTTTTTATCAGCTCATCCACAATCACCCTTCCTATCACTCCATCATCTTGACTTAGTATCACCAATTTTCCCTTCAATGAACCATTTTGATGCCTTAAATCATCTAATGAAAGCAGCAAGTGTTGATCAATCTAGACTATTGCAACAAAGTACATGTTACAACAAGATACACAATTGGACATTTTCAGTGTCATGGGGTTATTCAGTTCAAATTTATGACAAAATTCAACCACAAAGTTATCTTCAAAATCCAATTGAGACATTTGGTGAATGGAGAAAAGGGGCAAGGCCACCTTACATGTTTAATGTTAGAAGATTCATCAAGAATAATAATGGCAATTATTCTTGTGGTGAAGTTCCAAATGTCTTGTTTTTTGATTCTTTGGAGGGTACTAGATTGAATCATATTGTGACAACATATGTCAAGAAAACTCCTAGGATTTGTAACAACAATAATCATGATCATTCTTCTGATGGTGTCATGAAAATTCATGTGTTTTCCCCTATGCATAAGCTTCATGTTGGGGTAAGTTTACTTTTCACTCTCTCCATTTCGATTTATTTATCTTATTTTTTTCTTAGTCTGTTTCAAAACATATTTTGTTGGTATATTGTATGTATATGTGTTATGTGTGTTTGAGTATTGATCGATGAACATTACAACAGAAGAGACATTTAGTGGTTATAGATTTGAAGTTTACTTTGGACTCCCTCCGTTTTAATTTATTTATCTTATTTTTTTCTTAGTTTGTATATATATATAATTTTCGTTTGTATATTGTACATATGTGTGTTGTGTGTGTTTGAGTATTGATAGATGAACACTATAACAGAAGAGACATTTAGCAGCAATAGATTTGAAGTTCACTTTGGACTCCTTTCGTTTCAATTTATTTATCTTACCTCTCTTTCTTAGTCTATTAAAAAACATATATATATATGTCTTATTTTCGTTGGTATATTGTACATATGTGTTGTGTGTGTTTGAATATTGATCGATGAACAACATCACAAGAAAAGAGACATTTAGTGGCAATAAAGTTATTGATAGTGTTAAAAACACCCCTCTACTTAACTAACTGAACTTGAATACACTCTTGATCTTGTAACAAGAGTGAAATACACTCCTAAATTCTTGCCAAGTTAACGGGTATTTTTAACACTTGTGATAGCTCAGGGGTGTATTATAGTTAAGTTAGTCAAGTAGAGGAGTATTTTTAAGACTGCCAAAGTTCGGGAATAAAACTAATAACTTGCGTCAAGTTCAAGGGTGTTGTTAATAGTTTTCTCATTTTCTTTTAACGACAATTGAGTTAATGTCATTTCATTCGGAATTACTAAAATATTCTATAATATTAATATAAACCGAATGTTAGTTATAAATATTCATATTATATTATTACCGTTAAATTTTATTGTAAAAAGTTAGCTACCAAGAATATTTTGATTTTTTAAAAAGGTATATATATGTATAATTTTATTTATTTATTTATTTATTGTACAGGATGGTAACAGAAGAGAATGTTGTGACATTGTGCAACCAATTGGAATGGACTCATTGGCCATCAAACTTAGGACTTGTATGACAAATGAAATTATTACCTAAGAAAAAAATGTTAAAGTTATGTTTCAACAAGTTTAATTGGAAGAAAGAGAGAAATATCGATGTTCGATATTTGTATTTTAAATTTGAAAATTTGTATTGAAAAATTTTATGTTGAATCAAATCGCTCTTTAATAAAGATAGTTTTAGATATATAATTCTAATTCGAGATTTTTTATCAGAAATAAAAAGGTATTTATCATTTTATAAAATTTTTGTTTTGTAATACCCTAATTAGTTGTACCGGAGAATTTAGCTATTGTGCGAACAAAATCACCTAAATTGAATTTTTTTAATGCAGAAGATGTCAATATATAAAATTTGAGATTAAACTTGTCTAGTATTGAATTGTAAATTATTAGCTAAACTCATTTAATGATTAATCAGACTTTTATATAGCCGTCCTCAACTCATTTAAGATAAAAGCCTACGTGCAATAACATAGAATGTTAGGAAATGCCTATAAGGACGGACGCCTCCATATGTGCTATAGTTAAAAAGAAATCGATCATACGTACACCAATTTAAGTTTTATATATTAATAGTTTAACGAAATTAATCAGTATATTTTTATTTTATTATAACATATTAATTACTATATCATTTATATTGCATACCTTATCGATATTATTAAATAGGATTACTTATAACCTTCTAAAATGACATAATTATGTAATTATATTTTTCTTATAGAATTTAAACTCTTTTAAATATTGTCCATTTGGCATAGAAACTTGAGTGCCAAATGTTGCATTTAATAAAATATGTGGCTTCCATAATGACATTAATAATATATTAGTGCTCTTTAATTTTAATTATATCAAACTTATCATTCAATTAAATAAAATATAATTAGTGAAAATGCTTTTCTTACTCACTCTTACTTTTTTTTTAATAAAAATTATAATATGATATTATTGTACCTTTCGGTGCGCCACAGAATTGCTATTTTTTTCCTCGTCTCGATATAAAATGCTCATAAAATAAAAACAGTATAATCGTAATAAAAATTATTAAAAAAAGTTATAAATAAAAATTATTGTGAAGTATGAATTAAAAGGCAAAGTAATCTTAAAATTACTATCGTCTTAATAGATTGTTGATTTATTCGATAACTCAATATTAAAAAAAATAAATTAAACTAATAATTCGATAATTTATTTTTTAAGATTATTAAAAATTCATTAATTGAATAGCTATAAATTAATAATATTTTTCTATTCAACTTATTGATTGATTTAATTTTTAATAACAATAATAATATAGGCAGTTGAATTCCACAAGTGGAGTTTGAGACGGTAAAATGTACGCAGACCTTACCACGACCTCATACAGATAGAATAACTATTTTCGAAAGATCTTTGTTTCAAAAATATTAAACCCCAAAGCAGATCAATTTAATTTTGTATGCTCCTAATTATTTGTTAAGTCAAACTTTACGTTATATTATTTTATATGTAATTTTTCGATGAAAGAATATTATTAATAATTAATTGTGTCCTATTGAACAAAAAGTGGTCAATGAGTAATGATATTTTATGTGTCAAATCAATTATTTTTGCTAAAAACAAAAATATATACGTGTCAAATCATCACCTAATATAAGATAATAAATAATTACACGTCATTTGTATTTATCCTATTGAATAATACAATTAAAAAAATAAATTAGAAGGTTTGAAAAGCTACGTTTTTCATTTGTTAATTATTTTAAAGTCTTATGTCACGTAATAAAAATAATAGAATAAATATTTATATCGTGTATGATGATTGATATTCTTTCATTCTTAATTAAAATTTTGGGTTTGAGTACTGACAACAGAAAAATTAAATTGTATTGAGAACATCATTCATAAAAATCGATCTTATAAAATATATAAAAAAAAAAAGTTGATTAAGCTCCATTACGCATATATCATATTTTTTTCTAGTAATTTGAAGGAATAAACTAGTAGAATTATAATTATATAGTCAGAATACGTGGCTAGTATTATTTAAAATAATAAGTGAAGTAGTCATCGTCATCTAACAAATTGGTTTGGACACTGTACTATTCGTGCCTGAATATTTATTTCAGTCTAAATGAAATGACTCTCTTAATTATGTTATGTCCTAGCTTGAGTTTTCGAATTCATTTTTCTCCCCCTGCAATTCGATAAGTTGGTAAAACCAACACAAAATTAAGATCGCCCCCTTTAGTTAACGTTGATAGCTTAGTTAAATTGTTTTCTAATAACTACAAATTCAGAATTTCAAGAAAATAGGTGCATTATTACGTTTAAATCAATTATTTGTTTGATTATTACTTGATAAAACTTTGAACACAAAACTTTAAATTCTAAATTTGATACTCCCGCCGTCGCTTCTTTTTAGTTATCACAATTTTTATTTTTAGAGTCAAATTATATAAACTTTGATTAATATTTTAAAATCTATTTTCTCTTTATGAGTGGTTGATAAATTGGATTTTTTTTTTAATTATTATTATTATTATGTGTTAGGTTAAGCTAGAATTATTATTGTAATAAAATTTCAAATTTTGTTAAAATGTATTTTTCATGTGAATAAATTAGCATTATCATTAACCCATGGATTAAGGAATATTCTTTTTAAATGGGAAAACAATTTGTAGTACTACGGCCCCTTTACTAATTATCTCTTTCAATTTTTCAAAGGTCAACCAAAGAATTAAAAAAGATTAATTATTAATTAAAGAAAAAGGAAGTATTTTATATTATTTTTAAATTAAAAAGATTACGAAAGTCTTTTCTCTCTTTTTTTAATTAACTAAAATAGAAAATAAGAGGTTTTCTTCTTGTTTTTTTGCTTTTCTTTTGACATTCTTCGGGTATATTTTAGTTATTTATTTGCTTCGAGATGTTTAATTAAATTAATCTAACTTATTGTAGTCGGGAGCGAATCTAAAAAGTCGATTATGAGCTCACGTAAACTCAACTCAGATAGATTCAGTATCGAGACGAAAGTGTTTTCTATCAAGAAGTTCTTATCCTTGACCTGATTATTTGAAATCTCAATGAATTCGGTCATAAACACAAGAACTTGTAATCATATTATAATGGATGAAGTGAATCAAGTCTTTCAATGAATTGCTTGAAAATCACGAGATCACATATTCAAATTTTAGCAGAAGCAAAAAAAGTATCATTTGATTCTTTTCATCTTTCTATATGTTGATGGAAAAAAAAATATTCAATACATATATTGCTGATGAAAAATCGTATATACTCCTGAAATAAATCGAAATGCCCTCAAACTAACTCGAACATCATGCTTATTAAAAAGACAATATTAAAAACGACTAAATAAAACCAAATTTCTTAAAATCTTTATCATTATCTTAAAATAAATTTATATTCCAACACCTAATAATTATCCTTACGCGATAAATCTATATCCATCCTTAAATATCATCATGTACTGTTAACTTCCCCGTCATTCTTGTACACCTCATGCTTTTCACATAATCTTTATAAATTTAAGACCAAGTCCTCCTTCCCTCCCTTCAAAAACTCCACATTTTTCTCTCCTTCACATATTCATTTTTTTCACAATTATTTGTCTAAAACTATTAATATATTTTGTGAAATAATTTTATCTTTTTTTTTATAATTAGAAGAAAAAAATATAATTAGCAAAAGAGTAGGAGAAGTATAAGCTTAAACTCACAATATATTATTGACTTTTAAAAAAAAAAATTAATTTTTTTGATATATTTATATTTTGCATAGTTATTTAATTTAAGATTTCTTGAGTTCAAATGCCTCTCCGTTCACCACCGCCGGTGAAGTCCATTTCCTCCTTCTTCCTCCACAACCCACCCACCCACCCAATTCAAAGCTGAGATTTGGTTGGGTGGGGGTTGATTAATTTGCCGGCGAGAGATCGCTTGCTGAATTTGTCGGAGAGGGGTTGCTTGTTGGATTTGACGGCGAGGAGCTGCTAAAATTATCCGGCGAGGGGTTGATTGCTTGATTTCTAGGCAAGGGGCTGAGTAATTATCCGGTGACGGCTCGCCTGGTTGATTTCCGGCGAAGGGTTGCCTGCGTGATTATCCGGCGAGAGGTTGCTTGCTTAAATTTTCTGGCAAGGAGCTGCTTAATTTTCCGGCGAGGGTTGCTTGCTTAATTTTCCGGCAAGGAGCTGCTATACATTATCCGGCGAGAGGCTGCTTTGCTTAATTTCCCGGCGAGGAGCTGCTTGCTTAATTTTCCGGCGAGGAGCTGCTTGCTTAATTTTCCGGCAAGGAGCTGCTATATTATCCGGCTAAGAGCTGCATTGCTTAATTTTTCCGTCAAAGGGGCTGCTTAATTATCCGGCGAAAAGTTGCTCTGCTTAATTTTCCGGCAAGGAGCTGCTTGCTTTATTTTCCACTAAGGAGCTGCTATATTATCCGGCGAGGGGGTGCTTTGGTTAATTTTCCGTCAAGGGGCTGTTTAATTATCCGGCGAAAAGCTACTTGCTTAATTTTCCGACAAGGAGCTACTATATTATCCGGCAAGGGTCTGCTTTATTTATCCAGTGTGGGGTTGCTTGATTAATTTTCCAGCAAGGATCTTGTTAATTATCCGGTGAAGGGTCTGCTCAATTATCCGGCGAGGAAATTTTTATTTTTATTTTTTTTTGAATAATTTTCAAATGACAAAGCAAATCGTACTCCGTGCACCTTCATCCCTATCAATCGACCGGCGCCGTCAACCTCTACTCTCCGGCATCGACACCCCCTCCCGTCATGGTGTTCGAAAAGCCCGATTAGCAGAAGTCGCCGGCGGAACCGCAGCAGAATGCACAGCCGTTTGTTGCTGTTGTCCCTGCGGACTCGTTAACCTCCTCTTCCTGGCAATTTACACACTCCCGGCAGGACTTTGCCGGAAAGCACTGAGGAGAAAACGCCGGCGACGGTTGATGAAGAAAGGGGTTTTACAACAACAACAATCCAAAGGAGGACAATGCGGATGGGAGGATTCGGAATCGGATCTTTCGATTCATACCATGGGAGACACCACCGGAGTTGCGGTGGTTGACGGCGGAATTAGCCTGGAATCCGATAAGGATGTGGTGGCGCTGGAGAATGAAATGTGGAGGAAATTTTATGGTGCTGGATTTTGGAGAAGCCCTTCACAAAGGAGTGATATGTAAAAATAATAATTTTAAAAAATATATGGTAAATAATTGAAAAAAAAAGAGAAAAAAAATTTATCTACATTTAATGGTGAAATTTTTAGATTTCTTGAAAATGCTATTTTTTTTTAAAAAAAATAGTGTTGGATGGATTATTTTATAAAAGTTAAGCCAAAAATTGAAAATGTTCTTTTTCTCTAATACTCTTGGGGTTTGGTATATATTGTAGGGCTCGATTAATCTGGATCCTTCATTTTGTATCGTTAGCGATATCTTAATGTCATTTTGCTAATTTGAATTACTTGTACTTTCGTGCTTGTTAATATGATCAACACTGAGTGTTTTCGATTAGCAAAATTTTTAACCTGAAATAGAACAAGGAATCAAAGATTTGTTTTGTTTCATTTGGTGTTCAGTATTTGTTTTAACATTGTAGGGATGCAATTATAGCCTCACACCTTCTCTTTCTGCATCGTTAGAAATGTTTATCGTCGCTTGCTGACCTGAATGAGATGTTTAATGTCACTTGAATGAGAAAAAAAAATTGATGTTTGGTGCATATTGTAGGGTTCGACTCATTTGGATCCTCCTTTTTGTATCGTTAAATATACTTTAATGTCATTTTGCTGACTTGAGATACTTATACTTTCGTGCCTGTCGATATGATTAGTATCGGGTGTTTTCAATCAGCAAAGCTTCTAACGTAAGAATAGAACGAGGAAATATAGATTTGTTTTGTTTTATTTGGTGTTCAGCCTCAGGCCTTTTGTTTCTGTCTCGTTAGAGATGTTTAATGTCAATTTGTTGACTTGAATTGCTTATACTTTCTTGCCTATCGATACGATCAGCACTGAGTGATTTCGATCAGCAAAGCTTTTAACGTAGAATAGAATAAGAAATCAAAGATTTATTTTATTTTATTCGATGTTCAGTACCTATTTCAATATTATAGGGATGTAATTATAGCCTCACACATTCTATTCTCATATCATCAGCATCATTAATGAGACAAGGCTCTTTAATATAAGAATATACTTTAAATAATTATTAATTATCATTTTGAATTCTTAAAATAAAAAAAAATTGAAATTTATTTTTATTAAAATGATCCTTATTTTATTTTGAGATGAAGAAAATATTTTCTAAAATCTTTTATGACACATTTTTAATTTAAGAGTGAAGTTATGTCATGATGATTTAGTACTTTGTATTGTCTTGTCACTATCCACACTTGCACATGTTGTCAGTCCAGGTGGTTTCAGAACTCAGATTTAATTTGTCCTACACTTTGTAATCTATGGTCCCATTTTGTTTTACTTTATGTCTTTTTTTTCCGTATTCTTGTTAGGGAGCGTTTTATTTTAATATGAAATTTGATATGTATAAAAGTTTAATTGAGTTTTTATATGAATATTGATCATCAAATAGAGAATGTTAATGTCAAATGTATGAATATCGAACATTGAATAGAGAACATCAACGTTAAATGTAAGAGTTATTGTTAAAGAAGTGGGAGAGTCTCAATATATATTCAGCATCGGTTGACTAGAAATTACATCGTGTTTGTTTTTGTTTCTTATTCAGTGTTTAATTTTTGTTAAAATGCTTCTTATTAAAGGTAGTAATATTCATTCTTGAAAATAAAAATTTGAGACCATTTATTAAGAATGAAAAAGTATATTTTCTGAGAATGTTAATGTCAAATGTATGAATATCGAACATTGAATAGAGAACATCAACGTTAAATGTAGGAGTTATTGTTAAAGAAGTGGGAGAGTCTCAATATATATTCAGCATCGGTTGACTAGAAATTACATCGTGTTTGTTTTTGTTTCTTATTCAGTGTTTAATTTTTGTTAAAATGCTTCTTATTAAAGGTAGTAATATTCATTCTTGAAAATAAAAATTTGAGAACATTTATTAAGAATGAAAAAGTATATTTTCTTATTACTATAATAAAAGATTGTTATAAAGTGATAATATCTAATATAACATAATATAGAAAATGAATTCCATGTTTTTTTAACCATTATAATGAATTATTGTCACAAAAGATGATTGTCGTAGAGAGGTGTAGCATACATTCACTCTATGAACGTTTAATTACTCTTTCGCATGTCTTTGTAGTTTCCTCTTTGCAGAGATCTCGTATTTTTTCTTTATTACAGGAGAATTCATCATATGATGTCTTTTTTCTTCCCTCTTATCAGGTGTTCAATATTTGTTCATATCCAATCAAACTCAAGATTTCTAATTTATCAATAGATGGTTATGAGAAGTAAAATATACTTTATGGTGTTACAAGAACTACTAATATCTTTCTATAGGCATTTTATTATGTAATCTTTTTTTAACATAGAACGGGTGGAAGAGTCTATCCGTGTTCAATGTCTACTTGACTAACTCAACATTACTTTTTAAATTTTAAGAAATACAATGGAGAACTTGACATCGATAATTTTTAAATTTTCTGTCAATACCGGATGTGAAAGTCGTATTTGCAAAGCTTCGCCCACAATTAGGGGGGGGGTGGGGATCTTCCTCCTGACTGAATAAAAGTATATATTGAAGTTTGTTTGGTATATCGGATAAGGATGATAATTTTGATATTAGTTTGATTTTATGCATGTTTGAGGTATTAATTAATCTTAACATTATTTTATTCTTTTTTGTAACGAACATGATGAAATGGTTATTCACGTAAAAGGTGGGATAACTAATTCAAAGTTCAAAACTGAATTCTAACATATAAGTGATGTATAATTGTATGGATTAGACAAATCTCACACTGTTAAGAGCTAATTACCTTTTATCTGTATTCTTTTCTAAATTATAAAAATTCCTTAAATTTAGTGATCCGACATCCTGATACATCACGTACGTGATGTATCCGATCGATACATTACTTATACTATATATACGATGTCCCTATATATTACCTAAAGTAATGTATCTGACCGATTCATTGCGTAAAATTATGTATTAGAAAATAGGAGAGAGTAAAAAAAAATTTAATGTTTTTAAATATGATAAAATAAGACGTGTATTTAAGTAATTTTTCCAAATATTTCTAAACCCAACACAAGATAGTCCAAAATGAAACCTTTCTGCAAGTCCAATACATCATTGGGCCCAAAAAAGCCCATTACAATTTACCAATGGGCCCAAAACTCTGATTCCCACAGTCACCACACCAGGACCAAAAGAAATAAAAGCAACCCACAACCTATCAAAATTAATTATATCAAATGATCGTTCGGTCATTTCAATTACCAAAAAAAGGTTATTCGGTATATATTCATGTATATTTATTGTATATTTTATATATAGAGAGTGGCATAATATATACTCAGTATATAACTCATATATAAGTAATCTATATTGTATAGTCGTTATAAATTTTCTATGAGTTTTAACAAGTTATATTGTGTTGTAATTGTATATTCACTATGAATTTTTTGGGTTTTTTCTAAATGTAAATAAAACATAGTTATATTCGTTGTAACTAATTAGTTTATTATTCATATTTAAAACAATCCAAATCTTATTTATGTTTCCTCTAAAAAATATCTATATTGGCATAATACATAAATATGCTCTTTAACTTAGTATTAATTAACACTTATATCCTTCATCAATAGATATGTATAAATAGACACATAAATATTTACAAAATTGAACAAATAGACACACGCATCATATTTAATACATATAGAACATCACGTAGGATGCGAATTGCTATATGAGACGTTAAGTAGGACACATATGTCTACTTGTTTAACTCTATATAAATTTAAGTGTCTAACTTTAAGAGGATCAGGTGCACAATGTATCTCACGTTATTCATGCAAAATTAAACATTTTTTATGAGTATTTTTATGTCCTTTCATTTATAGGTATGTACAAATATACACATAAATATTTGCAAAGTTGAACAAACAGACACACACGTCCTATGTGACATAATACATATTAAATATCGCGTAGGATGCGAATGGCTATATAAGATGCTAAGTAGGACGCGTATGACTACTTGTTCAACTTTGTACAAACTCAAGTGTCAAACTTTTAGAGGATTGGGTGCACACAGTATCTCACATTATTCATAAACAACAACAATATATTTATTCATAAACAACAACAATATATCGTGTGGAATCCCACAACTGATCTGAGAAGGATAAAATATACCAGACCTTACTATTATCACGTTATTTGCGCAAGACAAAATATTTTTAATTAGGGTTTTAATGATTTTATTACTATATAAGTTTTAATTTAATTTTAGTTCTTTGACTTTGAGCAAAATCACCAAATCTTGTAATTTCCCCTTCTCTTTCTTTGGTAAAGTGAAAAGCTAGGGCAAAAAAGACCTCTCTTCAACGCTTCATTCTTCAGTTACACAGGTATTCTCCTTCATATTCATCTCTTTTAGTACTTTAATCTTTTCTTTCCATGTTTTTCATATCCTATTTCAAGAAAGTTTGCTTTTTTATATCTTTGAGTATTGTTATCTCTATCATTGGCTTAAGTTTTCTTGAAAAGATTGGAGCTTTTTGTTGAATTTCAGTTTGGTTAGTGATTCTTGAAAATTGGGATTTTTTTGTTTTTGCAATATGAATTCTGTGCTGTTAACTGGTTTAGGTGTTACTATATGCTATTGCCTTTGCATTGTGCTTTGTTGTTGTCGTTTGAAATTTTTACCTTTTGGGGTTTTTGAGTTTTACCATTTTATGTGTTATATTGTTGCTATGGTTGAGCTAAATCACCTTCCAGTCTTTCTTGAAAATTGGAATTGTTATCTATTATGTTATTTCTTTGAGTTTTTTAAATCTCTTGTTTTATGAAAGTTTGCTCTTTTATATCTTCGAGTCTTGTTATCTCTATCATTGGTTTTAAGTTTTCTTAAAAAAATTGGAGCTTTTTGTTGAGTTCAGTTTGGTTAGTGGGAGTTTTTTTGTTTTTGCAATATGAATTGTGTGCTGTTAACTGGTTTAGGTGTTACTGTATGCTATTGTTTTGTTTTTGTCCCTTTGAAAAAAAAATCCTTTTTTTTGCTGGTTCTACAATGAGGTTTCTGAGTTTTGCTGTTTTCGAGTTAAATTGCTAGAATGGTTGAGCTAAATCACCTTCACATCTTTATTCATATTAATGTTTTTTCTTGAAAATTGAATTTTTTTGCTTTTACAATATGAACTGTGCTGCTAGTTGTTAAGTGTTACCACATGCTATTGCTTTTGCAATATGCTTTTTATTGTTGTCCCTTGAAATCTCCCCTCTTTTTTGTGCTGGTTCTGCAATGGGGTTTCTGAGTTTTACAGTTTTCGTGTTAAATTGCTACTATGGTTGAGCTAAATGACCTTCATGTCTTTGTTCGTGTTAGTGTTTTTCTTTGAGTTCTTAATCTCTTATTCACTGAATTGGTATCTTTGAATTTGTTATCTCTATCATCGGTTTCAGCTTTCTTGTGAATGTTGGGGCTTTTTTGTCGAATCCAGTGTTTTTTTTTATTTGCACCGGGTGTCCAAGTCTCTTTGAGCCCCGACTACTCCCGGGAGTGCACAAGCCCTCGGCAAGGGTTTGCCGCAAGTGCACCACGGTTAATTCAGGTTTTACCCAGTCCGATAGCCCTCAGAAATTGTTTGCACCCAGTGGGTTTCGAATTTGAGACCTTGAAAGGGAGCAAACCCAAGGCTCAAGTCAATTGCCACCAGGCCAACCCCTGAGGGTTTGTTGTTGAATCCAATTTGATTAATGATTCTTGAAAATTGGGATTTTTTTGCTTTCACAATATGAATTTCGTGTTGTCAATTGTTAGTGTTACCACAACCTATTGCTTCCACATAATGCTTTAGTACTGTCCCTTGAATTTTTCCTCCATTTTTTTTTTGTGCTAGTTCTGCAAAGGGGTTTCCGAGTTGTGTCTTTTTCTAGTGTTAACTGCTACTGTGGTTGAGCTGTATCATTCATTTTTTTGTTCATGCCACTGCTTTTTTTTTTTTTTAAAAGTTGGCACAGTTGCATTTTCTGTATGCTATCTTATTGTTAACTGGTAAGATCATTCTACGAGCTATGATTCTTACAGTTTGCTTTCTTCTTGCCTCTTGAATTTTTGTTTTTTCTTATTCTTTTCCTGGTTCTTACAAATGAGTATCCTGATCTTTTTTTGGTTTTGAGTCCTTGCCTTGCCTTTCTGTTGCCAATCTGAAATTGTTGCGTTCTTCTTGGTTGTGTGCCTTTAGGTTCTTCACTATTCGTTGAGTTTATTGCTGTGCAATTGTTAACAGCTTCTTCTTACACCCCATATTTGATTCTCCACTGCAGTGTAGACATTGATAATGGCAAAAGAAGAACCAAACTCTGCTTCCGTTGTTGTAGAAGGAACATCTGAGGTTCGCGATGAAACAGACAATGGGTCTGCTTCCTCATTGCAAAAGGAGGTTGAGGAGAAAGTTGATGGTTTGACATTGGATGAGCCAACGACAGGTAATCCTTCCAAGTCAAAGAAATGCTAAAAATTTAGTACCAGCTTAATCACTTGTGAATGAATGAATGATGGATGTACTTTCCTTTATTAATCATATTAATCCTTTTCTTTTCCCCTTGAAAGCGTGAATAAGATTTTCTTACTGTCTTGCATAGATTGGCGATGTTATCTTTATTAAGAAATGAAAGTTAATGACAAAAGTTCTCTTTCATATGGTATTGATTGTTGTTTTTTGAATTCTAAGAAAGACAGACGTTTTCGAAGTTCGATGGTTTGACTATTTTACTTTTGACATACATGATGTGAAGAATGTAGTTGCACATTCACTTTATCTAGAGTAATGGAAAGCTTGGAATGTGAAGAATTTCGTCTTTTGGAATTTGTTATAAAGACGGTTTGATGTTCAAGTGAAAGAATTAAGATAGTACGTAAGTGTATATCTTTCACCGAACAGCTGAGGTTGTTTAGATGCCATAACCTATTAAAAACAATAAAATTTCAAAATTAAAGAATGTTTGGATGCACTTGAAGTAGAAGTGGCAAAATAAGAAAGTTAAAAAAATCCTAGCACAGAATTGTAAAAAGCTGAGCTACTTGGACTCGATACTTCAGAAGGATCTTCATCAACAAGTTCGTTAGATAATATTCTGAACTCTTTCATGCATATACTAATGGACAAGAGCTGTTCAATCACTAGTCTACTATTCATGAAACAAGATGTTGGTCTTTCACTACCCATTCTTTTCCCTTTCATTTGGAATGACAAAACCAACCCTCTTGGATGTAGCTCTCTTTACTGATGTAGAAGTTGAATGGGATAGTAGGGTTCAGTCTGATGGAACTAACGTCTGAAAATTGGTATTTACGCTTATGCTTTTCCACTCAAATTGGTAACTTGGATTAGATAGAAGGTGCAGTCTGATGGAACTAACTTCTGCTAAATGGCAATTTGATATTCAAGCTAATTCATTATCCGTGCAAATTTGAGTAAGAAAAAACTGTTGAACTTGTCATACTTGATGGTTTTTAGGGAAAGGATGTGTATTTTATTTTGCTATGTGCTTGAAGTCAGTTGTAAGATTCTGTGATCTTTTTCATAACCTGGCCACTGCCTCATTTCGCTTGAGTACTAGACTCATTTGGTTGCCTCTAATACCTGCACCTTTCCTTTGCGATTTTACAGAAGCTGCAAAGAAGAAAAAGAAGAAAAACAAGAGCAAGTGAGAACTGCTCCAACTCAAGAATCTCTCATGTGCTTTCCCTTCGAGTAATGCTGGATTTCTTTATTTGCAAATGCAGGAAAAAAAAGGAGCCACCTCAACAAACTGATCCACCTTCTATTCCTGTAGCTGAGCTTTATCCTTCTGGAGAATTTCCAGAGGGCGAAATTCAACAATACAAAGATGAGTATGTACACCTGAATTTATTACTATGTATTGTTATTTCCTTTTATCCTTCACTCTTCAAACTGAAACTACACTATGTCATTCTAAATTTGAGAATTCTGCGTTGATTTTTCTCCCTTCGCAATATCTAGTTATTCTACTTATGGGTTGTTGAGTCGAGGGTTCACGGGAAACAGCCTCTCTACTTCTTACGAGGTAGTGGGAAGGTCTGCGTACATTTCTACCCTCCCCAGACCCCACTTGTGGGATTCAACTGGGTATGTTGTTGTTGTTGTTGTTGTTGTTGTGCGTTGATTTTTCTTTGATGATGCAGTAACTTGTGGAGAACTACATCTGAGGAAAAGAGGGAATTGGAGCGCCTGGAGAAACCAACTTATAACTCTGTTCGTCAAGCAGCAGAAGTTCATCGTCAGGTCAGTAGTTACATTTGTATGGGCTGGCAATTTCTTTTCCGACTTAATTGTAAGACAATCAATATTTAAGTTTCTTGTCAATTAAATACTATGGTCTTTTTCTTTAATTCCAATCCATAGGTTCGGAAATACATCAGGCAAATTGCTAAGCCTGGGATGTTAATGATTGACCTGTGTGAGACTTTGGAGAATATGGTTCGCAAATTGATATCAGAGAATGGTCTTCAAGCTGGTATTGCATTCCCGACAGGGTGCTCATTGAACTGGTAATGGGACATTTTTCTTGTCCTCTTTGGCTATTAAATGTGAGACATTTGGTTTACTAAAAATATGTGAGACTGATTTAGCATGATTTAGAATATTGTCAGTGGACAGTATCTTAACAGAATCTAGCAGTTGACCTATTTCATGTTCACATTCTCTTTCCTGTGCTTTCTTTTTTATATTCATCAGTTTTTCTCTTTTCATTGCAGGGTTGCTGCTCATTGGACCCCCAATTCGGGAGATAAAACTGTGCTTCAGTATGATGATGTCATGAAGTTGGACTTTGGAACTCATATTGATGGTAATAGTATAAAATCCTTCATCTGTGTTAGACGTTAAGGTCCTTTTGTATGTGATCTTATGGTTTTTCGGTTTTAATCTCATTATCTCCGTATGCATCGAACTGTTTGTTTTTTGGTTGGAAATTGGTAGACAGTACTTGTGTGATGTGTGATGTTATATCAGGTGCCTGGTAGTGGAGTAAGAAAAGAACCACATTTTCATAGAAGTGATTGTCATCTATATTGAGCTTTCATGTTTTCTTAACAATCCATCTGGAGGATTTTCTTGATTGAGAATCCATATATGGAGTGCTATGTGGAGGAACACGATCAATCTTTAAGTGAAGTTGTGATAATTACGGGTGGTTCTAGTTGGAGGTCTGAACACCCTATGTGCCAAAGACTATGTTTTCTCCATTGTTTTCTTCTTCTTTTACTTGGGTTTGATACACTTGAACCGAGGGTCTTTCGTAAATAATCTTTCTACCTTCACGAGGTAGTGGCAAGGTACACTCTACCCTCTTAGAACCCCACTTTGTTGGATTTCATTGGATATGTTGTTGTTTGCAACACCAACTGTATCTTGTTAAATGACACCAGCTTGGTGTAACATAAATAAATTTGTTTGGATTATCACAACAAATTCTGATCATTTAGATCCGGCCATACTCGTCATTTAACAATCATCCTTCTCTAGCCATATTAATTTACCCCTCGCCGATCCAGACCATGTTATGGTGCTTTCTCTAGTCTAACGGTATTATATTTCACCATTGTCCTTTTGCATACGTACTGAACCACCTTCGTGCATTGAAACAGTCTATTCTGAGTGTTTATTTCTCGCACACTCTTGTTGCGATTAATTTTATAACGAGATGATGGTTTAACCTGTTGTTACTCGCAGGACGTATTGTGGACTGTGCGTTTACTTTGGCTTTCAATCCTATGTATGATCCACTGCTTGAAGCTTCACGTGAAGCCACAAATACTGGCATTAAGGTGGATATTGCGTAATTAGGAAATCAAATTATGGAAAGTTGGTAGTTTTCACCCAAAAGGGCTTCTAGATTGAAAGCATTAATAAGTCTTAGGGAGCATTCGCGATTTAATTTTTTTTTATGTAGGAAGCAGGAATTGACGTTCGCCTTTGTGATGTTGGTGCTGCAATCCAAGAGGTTATGGAATCCTATGAGGTCGAAATCAACGGGAAGGTATTCCAAGGTACGATATCTGAAATGTATGATAACTAGAAAAGGCATTTATTTCTACTTTGTTTTGTTGAGACCAACGTCATGGCATCGGAATATGGAGAAGGGACCGTATATGTCGATAAGCGAAGTAATTTAATTAGCAGGTGTGTATTGAGTTTGGAGTTCTGACCAATGTTGTCATTTACAGTTAAGAGCATCCGGAACCTGAATGGGCACAGTATTGGCCAGTATCAAATCCACGCAGGAAAATCTGTTCCGATTGTTAAAGGAGGAGAACAGACCAAAATGGAAGAGGGTGAATTTTACGCAATTGAAACTTTCGGATCAACAGGTAATTTCTGTTTTGTTTGCACGAAAGAGTAATATAACTGGCGAATCGGGGATACATGGGAGTGTCAAAACTAATCCTCGTCTCATATCTCCATATATCAGGGAAGGGATACGTGAGGGAAGATCTAGAATGCAGCCACTATATGAAAAACTTTGATATCGGACACATTCCACTGCGGCTACCTAGGGCCAAGCAACTGCTGGCAACCATAAATAAGAACTTCTCCACATTGGCCTTCTGTAGACGTTATCTAGACCGACTTGGTGAGACAAAATATCTGATGGCATTGAAGAACTTATGTGATGCCGGAATTGTTCAGGTATGTGACCTCAAGCGAACATTCATGCGTTTTGGTTCAATTGTGGCGTTCATACGACCTTTACTTTAGACATTTATAATGTCGTTCAATGGTTCCTATTTCTTTTATCTCACGCTCATTTTGTTCCAATCCTACTTTAATTACACTTATTTAAAGCCGAGGGTCTATTGGAAGCCACCTCTCTACCCTACAAAGGTAGGGGTAAGGTTTGCGTACCACCTCTGTCTGCGGACCACCTCTTACCCTCTCATATTTTACCCTCCAAAGACCTGGAATACATTGAGTATGTTGTTGTTGTATGATCTAAAATTGAAAGTTTCGCTTTTTCTTTACTTTTGGCAGCCATATCCCCCACTTTGCGATATTAAAGGGAGCTACGTATCTCAGTTTGAGCATACTATTTTACTTCGTCCGACTTGCAAAGAGGTTGTATCAAGAGGCGATGACTACTAAAGACATAAATCTCTTGTATGGTTTGTATTCCGAAATTCAGTGAAAAAAATAGTCGATCTTGTTTCTTTATGTCTCTCTTCGCGTAGCGCGTTGTACTTCTCTGAGAAAGTATTTTGCACCAGGAAAGAATGTTACACAACATAATATCCTAGTTTTTTTTTGTTTCATGAACCTATTGAGAAACTGAAGAAAAATTTGGAGGTGAATAGAATGAATTGTTGGATGAGATTTCATTTTGTATAAATGTTTGAAGGTTGGAAGACTTCATTACTTACATTCATGTTGTGTCACTTCTTACTGAAAGGCCAGCTCAATGTACGAAGCATCTTGCATTCACGTAGGGTTTGGAAATAGCAATGGAGCTACCCATTTGTCAGGGGATTCATTTGAATTTCGCTTGACGAAAATTTATACTATTTATATACGATTAAAATAATTTTTTAATGTATATATAGTAAATGTCGAATTCTCTTTGACTTAGTTCGTATATCTAATTCTTCAAATATTGATCTCCCTTAGTTAAAATTTCTGGCTTTGTTATTGATCAAAAAAGCTCCGTATAGTGCATGTGATGTAGACAACCTATCCTAATCTCCAAACAAGTCGAATTTAATCCTATTTGTTCGTTGTTACATAAATTTTCATGTGAAATTTGTGCCTTTCCCCAAACATCATTATTCTCACTAGATATAGGGTTTTTTCTATCAAAATTTACAATAGGAAGTGTATGATTTTTAAGACGATAAACTTGAAAAATCACCTCTTTTCTTCTTTCCCTCGCGTTTTATATGGAAAAAAATTATATTTTATGAAAGACATAAAATGGAATAGTATGAAAGATAATATTTAATTATCCGCTAGAAAAAATTGTGAATAATTGAATAACATATAGATCTTTTTATTCAACAAAATTACAATTTTTCAGTTAGAATGAGATATTATACATGTATCGAATGTGTATATTCTGCTACATTTTGAAATCAAAACAATATTATGTTTTTGATATAAAGTAAGGTATTTTTCAACAAAAATAAACATTAATATCACAAAACAAGACCTAATCCTCAAATGTAAAACAAATCCAATATGTATTTATATTTCAAAATTTGTGGAGACTAAAAAAATTGAATTTTGTATATTGTTATAATTTAATTATATTACCCATTATCATATGCTACCAAACACAATAATTCTTCAAGGAATATTAACTATTATATTGAGAGTATCGGAATTAATTATGTTGAGAGTATTTCTTATTTATTGTTTGATTTGGTATACTAAATCATGTATTAATTTCTTTTTTATTGCTAATATCATAATTTATTATGTTTAGTTATACACCTTGTAATATTGAATAAAGCTTTATAATAATTTTAAAATCCTAACCAACAAAAATTAAATAATAATACAACTAATATATGCATTAGTTTCTCTAATACGTCCTATCGAACGATTTCTTAATGTCTGATATAAAAAAAAATGGATAATAAATAAATAAACACCTTAATTATGCCCCAACTAACAACTAAATATTGACAAATTTAACGCAAGATAGGTGTGTGTACGTATGTATATATATATCGTCACCCAAATGATGATGCAAATTCATTTTTGTACTGTTATATAAATAGATATTTAAATTTTGACGCGTAATTTAATTTTAAAAATAAATATCTAGACGCTTCAAATTAGGTTTAACTGACAAGCAAACATATCAGCTCGTCTTTGTATCATAGACATTCGATACTGACGCAACACATAAATTTTGAATATATCTAAACGATCATTTTTATAAGTTAAAAAAGAATTATAATACCTAAATGTACATACTAAATGTTGAAATATTTAATTATCGATTCAGATCATATTTATATATTATGCCAAATTTTAAAAGTGTTTGTTACATAAAATGCCAAAAGTATAATCATAAGAGGAAAAAAAGAACATGACCCCCATTACTATTTTTTAATTATATTCTCTATTTTGGATTCCTCATTTCTAAGTTTTAAGGGTTTCTTCAATGGGACCTTAGCATTCATGGCAGAAAATATCAGAGCTTTAATCTTTATAATTCATGGCAAATTTTTCCCTTCTTTTTGACACATTTTCCAGAGCATTTCTTTGATTCTATTTTGAGGTAAATTTTCTAACTAATCAAAACAAATTCAATATGAAAATTATAGCTCTAATTGATCCTGTTTATGGGGATTGTAATTGTTTTGTTTATGGAATTTTTAATAATTTTATTGCATATTATGATGTTTTTTTTTTGGTGGTGAATGTAAATATGTGAAATTTCTTTATAGTTGTGTGAAAGTTTGCATTTTTTCATGATTTTTGTTTTGGTGAATGTGAATATGTGAAATTTCTTAGTAGTTGTGTTAACGTTTGGATTTTTTTTTTTTTGAAGATTTTTCATGTGGTTAATGTAAATATGTGGAATTTCTTTGTAATTGTGTAAAAGTTTGCATTTTTTTCCTCAAAATTTTGATGTGGTGAATGTGAATATGTGACCCTTGTGGTCGAACCCTTCTCCGGACCCTACGCATAGCGGGAGCTTCACCTGGCTTGCCTTTTTTGCCTTGAATGCGAATATGTGAAATTTCTTTGTAGTTGTGTTAAAGTTTGCATTTTTTCAAGATTTTTCTTGTGATCAATGTAAATATGTGGAATTTCTTTGTAATTGTCTTAAAGTTTCGATTTTCATGTGGTGAATGTGAATATTTGAAATTTCTTAGTAGTTGTGTTAAAGTTTGCATTTAAAAAAAATAATTCTTGTGGTGAATGTAAATATATCCTTTTCAAAACTTGTTTGAAGCGTTTTGCTTGAGCTGAATTGTTGTTGTGAATGTAAATATGTGAATTTTCTTTGTAGTTGTATTAGAAGTTTGCATCTTTTCAGGAATTTTCTTGTGGTGAATGTAAATATGTGGAATTTCTTTGTATTTGTGTTAAAGTTTGCATTTTTTTTCGGTTTGTTTGATGAAATGAAGGACTTGTAATGTATGCGTCAACGTGCTTATTGTGAATACCTAATGTCATGGGAAAATTCTCTTATTGTGAATGTCGTGGGAAATTTCTTAATGTATCTTGGAGTTGGTATTTCTAGTTTTCTGTCTGATAGTGAATGAGTTCTTGAGGTTACTAGTTTGAGCCATAGACTAAGTTGTGCGGACTCTTCACTTTCACTGCCGCAGCTGTGTTGGATACTCCAAAAATACACTACTTTGGGAAAGTCCGACACGCACCCGTCGACATTTTTGAAGAGTCCGAGCAACATAGGCCGTAGAATGCTTGCATCAGGGTAGGCTGCCTACGTCACACCCATTATGGTGCGACCCTTTCCCAAATCTTTCATGGGATGCTTTGTGCACCGTGCTGCCTTCATATTTATAGAACTACAATATGTATTACACTAAGGATTGTTCAATTTTCTTCAAAATTCTTGAGTGTCTCCGTGTATTGTATTTTGGTTGAACATTCATTAATTATGACTGGATTTCTCCACGCTATGCCAGGGGACTTTCTGATTTTCTTTCTTTTTCCCAAGTTAAATGATTCTTTGTTCTTGAAGGATGATAATATGAGTGTCATGAGATATTAAGTTAAACGAGTTTGGGGGCTTTGTTGCATATGTAAGGTTCTGGAAATGGACAAAGAGCTTAAGAAAGCGGAGAGTCATATCACATCAGCTGCAGCTTTTGTGGAAGGAGGAATTCAAGATGCCTATGATGATGCCTGCAGCATTTGTCTGGAGGCTTTCTGCGAAAGTGATCCTTCTACGGTAACACTCCGAAAACATTTTGCACAAAATAAGACCTGCTGGCCCTTTTTACCGAGCCGTTATTACAACTTTCTAAGATATCTGATCTGTTATTCAACAGCTAACAAGCTGCAAGCATGAGTTTCACCTCCAGTGCATCCTAGAATGGTACGCTGTTGCACCAAATCCTACTTCTACATCTTTATCGACTTTGATTTCGTGAAGTTGATTTTGCGAATCTTAACTCATTTCTTGTTATTTTGTATTCGCTATCTTATTGATTGTTGTCTGGGTGATTAAGGTGTCACTTGGAGATTCAAAATCCAGTGAGAAATAGAAGAAGAAACTTAGACTTGATAGCATTTGTGACCGTCTTTTCCGGGAAGGGGATGGCTATATAAATGTTAGGTGGGATAGCAAAATGGAGAAGTAAAAAGATGGTTTCTTTAGCGAGTTGCAGGCTGAGTGTTAAGATAATAGTTGAGTTATCACGGTGATTTGGTTAAATATTACCTCAAAACTTTGAAATTTATTCTGAATAGAGCGGAGTGGATGCAAATTCATAAAACCAATCTCAACTATTCCGTGCGGTCATTATAAGAGCATCCTTCTCTGCTTAACCAGCTTTGGTTTAGAAGAGTGATAAAGCGACTCGTAATTCTTGATGTAATATTCTAACTTGCTTGATGCCTTAATCTTGAAGTAGACTTACTATTTTTATCACAAAGTAAATGGCGTTAGAAGTTCAAAATAGAGAATAACTAACACAATATCTCTTCTTACCTAGAAAATAAGATGTTGAAATCACACCTTGCTGAAGGCTCCTGCAATTTGCACGGAAAATCGTCTATACTTTTTCAGTGTTATATCTCGAGGAAAAATAAGCATCTAAGCAAGTGAAAGAAGTTGCAGAACTAATGAAACGATAAATAGTACTCGGATTAAAGACAGATTTAGTAGCAGAACGGAGAAGGGAGAAACCATTAGCGATAGAAGATATAGGAGAATGAGAGAAGGAAAAAAGAGAATAAAACGAACAACAACATACCTACTGAAATCTCACGAGTGGTATTTGAGGAGAGTGGTGCATATGCAGACCTTACTCATACCTTATGCAGGTAGAGAGCCTATTTTCGATAGACCCTCGACTCAAGTAAAGCATATCAAAACTGGTTCGAAAAAGAAATACAGTGGCAAAATATCATGTCGATAATACTGGTGAAATGAACAATAGCAACAACAAATAATATGAAAACCCGAAGGAAAGGAAACAACGGGTAATAGAAGATTCGAAGAAGAAGATAATGGAAGAGTAGTAACAATGTTAATACAAGTAAGAAAAGCTTGCCAACGCTCGACTACCTACTAGTCCTCTACCCTAATTCCTGACCTCCATATTCTCCTATATAAGGTCATGCCTCGGTAAGCTGCATTAAATAATAAAAAAGTAGAGAGATAAATCAATTCATAAAGTATTTTTCATCAAGGGTTATTCAGGTCTTCTCAACGAAATCATAACTATCCGATTTATTGAATAGGAACCCTGAATGATCAAATCATCTTGAACAATTAAATCTCTTCTTCTAGCTAAGGTACGGACCATCTCAAGCTAATATATAAGCTTATCCCTAACTAAAAGATAAAATATCTCCAAGTAATAGATGTTGTATCTTTACTTCATTCTTCCTCAGCAGGAGAAAATGTGATGAGGGTCGAGTGAGATAGTCGAAAGATGTTGATTTATAGAATGGAATTCATCCTCGTTACTCCTTGTTGTATCAAGTTATGATCCTTCTACCAAACAATTTTTGCTTCTAGCCAACTGTCCCTTAAGTTAAATGCTGAAACAATGTCATAAAATATTATGTCTTGTTGACAAAGTACATATGGATTCCATTCACAAAACAAGAACACTGAATAGTCGGAATGCCTGAAGCAAACAAAGCTCGATTTGTAACTAAAACATAAGGCTACATCAAATTGTTCCATATGGTATCTTCTTAGATTGTTCTGTTACTTATGTCAGTTACGGTGCATAATCATAGTGAGCATAAATCTTCTTTTTCTTTTGTCTTTCTTTTCATGAGCAAACTTTTAGCAATTAGCATCATGATTACATTGAACTTGAGACCTTTATACAAGGGTAAACATGTTTCCTATTACATACATATCTACCATAAATAGAGAAGGGAATGTATGGACTAGTGGTGGCAATTTCTATGCATAAAGATAGACATAAATAATAGTGTTGTAGAAGCTGGTCTTCTTATTAGTCCATCAAATTATGAACGGCATAATACATAAACAGTCACTCAAACTTGAGTTTCTTGGCCTTAGTTGGCATGTAAACACTCCAACTTTGAGTATGCACATCTAGACACCTTAAGTGGTCTCCACTATGTCAGTTGAATACTCCAACTTACAAAATGATCATCTAGATACCTCCAAAATTTATGGGTCACGTCAGCATCAATGTCCACAGTACATCGTTGGGATGAGTTGGAATGTTTTGTTGCTAGTTGAGACCAAGTTGGGGTGTCTAGATGTGCACTCTCAAAGTTAGAGTGCTTACTTGCTAGCTTAGGCCGAATTCAAGTGTTCGTTTATGTAGTATGCAATTCTAAAGCATTTGCATTGGTAGAATATGCATGGCAACTATCTCATTTCGGTTTGTTTCTCTCAATAAGTTTGCCTTATGAATTGGGTGATATTTGATATTTTTTTTTTTATGAAGTTCACCTAATTTTCTTTGTTAATTTTAAACGATGAAATCCATATTCTTGTTTGTTAAAGTCACTCTTTTGTACATGAAAGTTTGTCAAACTCTGGGATTGATTTTTGGTTCTGAAGTTCAAAACTTACATAAATGTTGTTCGACTTTATTATAATTTGTATAATTTTTTCAAAACAGGCATCAGAGAAGTTCTAATTGTCCAATGTGTTGGCAGCCTCTAAGTCTGAAAGATCCTACAAGGTTCATTTGGCTTCTTTCCCCTTTCCGATTTCATATTTTTCATGTGTTACCTTGATATTCGAGTTTGATCAACTCCCCTGATTCGGATGATATTGCAGTCAAGAATTACTTGAGGCTGTCGAACAAGAGAGGAATTTCAGGTTTAATCAGGCAAGAAATGCTACAGTGTTCCGTCGTCCTACTCTGGTAAGTTTTGAATTTCAGCATATCTATTACTCCATCTAAGCTTTGATAATGCATTCGTTCTCCTATCGAAGCTATGATGTTGTGTCACCTCATTTTCCTTTTTGATTGCTCTCTAGTTGACCACGGGGATGAGTGAATCTGAACTCGAAGAGCGTATCATTCAGCATTTGGCTGCTGCTGCAGCAATGGGAAGGGGACACCACTTTGTTCAACGAGAGGGCTCAAGAAATCGGTCATCTTCCCATGGTCATCCACATTTTTTGGTGTTTTCAACTCATCCTGATTCATCTCCTGCTGCTGCTGCTGCTGTTTCAGCTTCCGTTGCTCCTGCTGAATCGGGTTCTCGTCAAGCTATAGCGGATCCTTCTGTTCCTATTACTTCTGTCCGCCGTGAGACTGCACAATTTTTGCCTCACCTTTCATCTGATCAAAGTAATCAACTTTCCGCTTCATCATCTCGATATGTTCGTCCACAGACTGTTAAACAAGAAATATCTGTTGGCGATAGGTATTGATGATTTTCATTCTCTTGGCTAAATGTCAATGGTCCACATGTTTCTCAAATCAAAATTTTTCATAGTCTTCTTTTCGTTTTAGAAGCTCTTCAAGTCCATCTTTAACAGAGAACCAGGATACAGCAGGACCATCAGACTTCCAATCATTCTCGGAATCCTGGAAATCTCGATTGAATTCAATCTCAATGAAGTATGAATTGCTAAATCTGCTTTTTCGCGAGTGTCATTTTCAGAAGCTTTAAGCATGTTGAATGTGATTTGTGCTTTCCAGATATAGAGAATCAATTTCAAAGAGTACACGAGGGTGGAAGGAGAGATTGTTTTCGCGAAGTAACTCTATGGCAGATATTGGTTCCGAAGTTAGGAGAGAGGTTAATGCTGGAATTGCTAATGTATCTCGCATGATGGAACGCCTCGAGACACGAGAAAATCAAATGGACAATAACATATTGGATCGTTCAAACACTGAGCAGAGACCAAATGACAATATGGTTGCTCACAACGGAAGCAGATTGAACGGAAATAATTCTACAGCGTTTTCTGCAAGCTCAGCTCGGAATTAAGTCATCATTTAATCACTTGCATGGCAATTGTCCTCAGCATTTCATCTTTGAAAGTAAGCAATTTTTTCCTTTCTATCATCTCCTTTATTCGTACTGTGTCTTTAACGATGTCTTTCCTGATGACTTGCCTCATCGTTTTAGTATTTCACATTCCCAAGTCTTCAAGTTGAGTATATGTTAGATACACGTAATTTCAGTATGAGAAGGTAGAGTATGCTAGTGTCTTGGTTCTTGTCAAGAGTGGCGGATCTAGACTAGACGCAATGGGCTTTGCAGAACCCATGTGCGTCTAGCTCGGACTTAAATCATATGTATGTGAAGAAAGATTTGCACATATATAAAGATCAGAACTCGTTGACTCGAAATCCAAGATGTGACTGTCTTATCGATTAACATCCATGTTCGATAGAGCATATGTTGGATGATATTAGCAAATCTTATCATTATCCTTGCTATTATCGATCTTATAGAAGAAGAAAACAACCTCTCTATCCCTTTGAGGTAGTGGTAAGATCTGTGTACATTTTACCCTACTGCGTATGTAACAGACCGTATGTTGTTATTGTGTAGAAGAAGAAAACATCTACAATCTTTACTTGGATGACTTATTGCTCAAAGAGATGGATGAATCAGACCATCTCTTTGTATATAAAGGATAGCTCGTTGCATAAAGCATCTTACATGCAGGGTCCGGGGAAAGGACCCACGCAAGCATGATTCCACGACTTGAACTCTATAACCTATAAGTTACATGATACAACTTTACCATTACTCCAAGGCTCCCCTTTGAGATTATTGCTTTTTTAAGATGGGATTTGTTCATTTTTCAGGTTTTTAGCTCAACATCTTCAAATATGGTACGTGAGGATGATGACGACAACAACAACAACTACGCCTCAATCCCAAACTAGAAGACGATGTACTATATTTTCCGCGATGAAAATATGTTGTCTGATCAGAACAAAGAAATGAATAGCCAGAGAAAAAGAGTGTTCTTTTTTCACTATATGTAAAATTGTTTTATAGTGTGTAAACATGTTTTGAAATGAATCATGCAATAACAAAGATTTTACAAAAGAATCTTGTTAAAACATGATAATATGTGGTCTTTATTATGTAAATATTTTTTAAAATTGCCATTGTTTTTAATTTTACTATATTTATTATTGGGTAAATTACGTAACTAGGCGAACATATGATATGTATTTTATTAGACCACTACAGTTTCAAAAAAATAATAATTTATAGATATAATCAGGATTTTGTTGCTACTTTCTCTCTCCTTGCTTCCTCTCTCTCTGCAATCTTTTGCCAGATATACAAATATATATATGTATACTAGTTGTATATATACAATTATTTGACAGATATACATATTCGATTCGACTGATATACATATACAATTTGTCTCTCTCCACTCTTTGCTCTCTCGCTCGCCTCTCTCTTCCCTCTCCCATTCTCGCTGGCTAGATGTACATATGCATATGTATATCAATTGCACATTTACAATTAATTGACAAGTATACATATACAATTTGCCTCTCTCCACTCTCTGCCCTCTCTCGATCTCGTTCACCTCTCTCCTATAATATATAGCTACAAATCATAATTTTAGTAAATTATAGCTATTTTTTGCCTTATTATATTTTAAGTGTTTGCTCTTTTTGAAAAATCCACTTATAGTTATTATAATTATTATGGAATAATAAAAAGTTGAACAAAAGAATTCCTAATATTACTTGAAAACAATAATAGAGGGCCATTCTAAGTCTATGACACTTGGTACTATAAAGGGTCAACAATTATTCTCCTTATTCAAAAAAAAAAAAAAAAAACTACCGACAAAATTCAAGGGTAGAATAGTCAATTTTGTATTGTACCCCTTAAGTCTCGATTTACGTGATGGTGTTTGATTGACTGCGGCGATAAAGAAAAACTCGAAACTTGTGATAAAGTCATCTATATTTGTATGGTTATAAATCATCTTTTTCAAGACAAACTGAAAAGGGCGTACCAACAAAATAAATTAGGACGATGGAATAACACTCAAGATTAACTGCTTAAAATACTTGATTCAGGTTCGATAATTACTTCTAGTAAATAGTTTATAATCACGTGCATTGCATGTGTACTCTTATTATATAATGTGACTAGAAACGAATGTCAATCAGAATAGAGTACTATAAGTCCTTTATGTTACGTATTTTGCCCCACGTATCTAACCACCTCGTGTGATTTATTGGTTCCACTAATTAAATATCTAAATTAGTATCCAACCTAACACTTAATAGTGTAGAGAGCCTTTTATGGGACCTTATGTCAAAAATATGAGAGTGTTTTTTTGGAGATAAATTAATATTGATGAAAAAATATATTTAAATTAATATATTTTTTATTATCATATTTTCATTTTCATAACTAATTAAATTCATTACACTAGTGAACTGAAAATCTTTCGAAAATAATCTTTTTATCTCTAATGAAAGTAAAATCTATATATATATTCTATTTTTCTCAGACCTCACCTGTAAAATTATACTAAATATTTATTAATTAAAATTTACATAATTTAATTCTCGAAAAATAAAACATAAAAATCAATTAAAGCTAATTGATCCTAACTCAATAATTTAATTTAATCTTTTATTTTTTTTCTTTCAATAAAGATGCATGTATTTTATTAAAGTTTCAAAAGATTGAAAAAGATTATAAGTCTTTAATAAAAATTAATTAAAGTCCAATCTATCATGGAACTCTCATCACCATCATCATTATTGTTAGTTTGAGATTAATTATGCAATAATTATAAAGATTTTATAAAGGATCTAAATCTTGTAAAAATAGAAAAAGAAATATATATGGCCTTCATTATTATATTTAGGAATAATTGCACTTTGATCTCTCGTAGCTCGAATGCAGATATTGAATATCAGATGAAATTTATAAAGAAAAAAATGACTTTAATTTGATCCTTATATTATTTAATCAAATATATTTAATTAACTAAAAATGTATTTGTAACTATCATGCATAAGATAAATATAGAGTATTTTCAAAATATTAAAATTAAATCACAATATATAGAGTAAGATTACAAATAGGGGTGTGCATCGGTCGGTTCAGTTCGATTTATCGATTTTTAGTTTTCGATTTTTAAATATGCTAAACCAATAAAATAATTTTCATCGATTTTTAGTTTATCAATTTTAAGTCCTTAATGGTTCGATTTCGGCTTATCCGATAAGGATGATAATGAGAATTTGCATTAATAAAAATAGATGGAGTACGAAAGATTAAAGACAACTAATAACTTAAGTACGATAAAGATTTAAAATAGGTAAAGTACTACTATAGTGTCCCATTACTATTAAATTACTAATATTTAATATTTACGAAGGGATAAAATAATGAATTATCATAATATTATTAGGTTATCGATAAACCAATAACTCAATAGCAAAAATCGATATCGAACCAATAACTTAATAATTTTTTTTCCAAAATCATTAAAAACCTGATAACCTAATAACCCAATAACAATAAACCATTAACATTTTTATTGATTCGATTTATTATTTTGCTAGAGAATCTAAATCTTACTTAAAAAGAATAATATTGGGCCTCAAATCTTAATACTAGGGCCAACAATTATTCTTTTTAAATTATCAAATATTCAAACTCACCAACCAAAAGAAAAGAAATTTTTAAAAAAAATTAAATCCACCGACAGAGTTTAAAAATTATAATTTTGTTAATATTTGAAGAAATTGATGTGATTTATTTTTTAATTCGTCTCGAGAAGAATAATATCATTTTATATTAAAAATAATTTAATTTTTTATCTTAACAGGATGATTTATAGTCACATAAATAAGTTAAAAGTCTTTCTTTCGTTTAGTCAAACTTAGAGAGGTAAATTCAAAGCTTAAATCGTACATATATGGACTCGTTTGATTGAGGAACAAATTATCCCAAAATTATTCTTTCTTTTTCAATATAGGATATAAATCATACTATAAATTTGGGATAGCTAATTTCGAGTTAAGTTAACTTACGATATTATTTTATACCAACCAAATATAGAATAAATTTATTTTAAAATTAATCCTTAAATTAATTAATTCTTACTCCTCGTACCAAATGACCTCTTAATGTTCTTAGCATTAACAATCTTTATCTTCATAAAATTACATCTATATATAAATTGTATACACTCTATTCTCTTCAGACTCCGCGTGTAGAATTTAATTGAGTATGTTTGTGTGTGTGTATATATATATATTACATAAGTGACGTCTCAAGTTTATTGTCTCCTCCCCTTCTGCCTTCAACCCTAGCCATCCCACCTCTCGCAATCTCTGAACCCCCACTCTTATTTATTTACTAAACACTAAAAAATAAGTAAAAATTATTTATTTTCTAAAAAAAACATTTTCTAGGAAATTATTTTTCTTTCTACCAAATACACCCTTAATCAATCTTACTTAAAAAGTAAATTAGAGGGCCAATAATTATTCTCTTTATATTATTTTATTTAATTTTATATTAGTTTTGATTTAAGTTTGAAACAAAATTTATACTACATTTAATTGTCGAAATAAATATATGATTTAATTACTCTTTATCATTATTAAATATATATAATAATATCAAAAAAAAAATTAAAAAAAAATGGAAAACCGCCGACAGAGTTTTAAGGGCATTATGGTCATTTCACATCAAAAGAAAACAGCGGCAACACTATGGCTTGTCATGACAATGACAGCTGTCCTTCTTGGTCACCGGCTGAGATATTTTTTTTCTATTGGCTTCATTAGTTGAGCCATTTTGGTAAAGTAAATATTTCATATTCTAAAAAAAATAAAAATAAAATTATATTGTATGATACTACTTTTTTTTTTTTATGTAAAGTGTGATTTAGTTTTAGATTTTTTTATGTTTATGAGTAATGTAATTAGTGATAGATTGGAGGTTTGGTGATAGAAGAGTATTTGGAGTGTGAGTTCAGTGGAATGACTCACGAAACAGATGTAGAAGTGGAGATCGATGCACACGTCGTATTCTAGAGAGATGGTATCGAGTATATTTGATTGATAATTTAAGGAAATTGAGAGTTTGGGATTAGGATAAGACATGATTCGTGAGACAGATGTGGAAATGGAGATTGATGCACAAGTCATATTCAAGAGAGATAGTTTCGAGTATTTTGGATTAATTAAGTATTAAAATGTTGAAAAAGAACAAATAAAGTAAGTAAAAGTTGGTTAGGTTGGGTCTTGACCTGCTCTATAACCCATTACCCAACCCGTTTTGATCCAACCCATTTTGACCCAAGCAAATTTGGGTTGGGTTGGGTCTTGACCCATAATAACCCGCTCAAATTATATCCAATCCACTTAATTGCCACCTCTAAGGATGTTATACATTGTATTGAAAGGGTGTAGATTAAGTAGAGATTTGTATCTGATATCTTGTGTGATGAAAATGTGCAGCTAAAGCTTAAAAGTATGTTGTATAAAGTACTTGTTTGATCTATCAAGAACTTGAACGTCCAAAAGATGAAAGTAACGAAAACGATGATGTTGTGATGAATACGTGTACATATTAGGTATAAATATATTCAGGGTTAATAAGAGAGTGTCCTCCATGATGTAGATGATGAGAAAAATGAAACTGAGATGGTTTGAACATATAAATAAATGATATATGAATACTGCAATGAGGAAGTGCGGGAATAGCAGATTTTAGAAGAAGCAAAGGTAAGTCGAAGAAATGTTGGAACAAAAGAGAGTATATAATTAGCCTTATGATTGACTATTTTCCAAGTATTTGGATTAAATTTCTTTGACTTTTTACTTTGACAAATTAAATTAGTAGTATTAAGTTTACACTTTACATGCAATCTATAATTGTAGTTATTATTTAACATAAAGTGAATGGAAGAAAAGCTATAAATACAAACTTTGGGCAATATTTATGTCCAAATATTTCCTATTTTTAAAAATTTGTTCAAAATTAATAAATTAGGATTTTTGCTAAAAAAATAAAACTCCAGAAAAATATGCATACATCTTTAATCAAAGATTTCGAATGTGAGTTCCTAAAAATACAAAAGGATCAATTGGGAGTGGAGTGCTACCCTTAAAAAGAACTCTTATAATATGCGAATTCAAATTTAATTGAATCTCAATACGAATATCAAATACTGAATAAATAAAAAGAACTATTAATAAATAATTTTAAATATTAATAAATTACACAAGTCAAATTCATCTTGATGGCTCTATTATTGGCTTTCTTCTCTTTGAGACATAACTATAATAATTTTTTATTAATTTAAATAAAAGGAACTATTTTTAAATGTTAATAAATTTCCCTCCAAAAACAGGTGATTTTTGTTGTAATTTTCATTCAAGCCTCAAGGAAAAAAAGTAAAAAAAAATGTGTATTTTGTCCAATAATGTAAGAGTTGGTGGTTTTCATTATATCCCACATTCAATGAATTCTACTCCAATATTCCTAATAAACTTCATTTGCTTTTAAAATATGAAAAGGACAAGTATTTATGTATTAGAATAATGAGAATATTGACGCGAGGTCAGAGACGAATTCAAAATTAAGAGAATATTAATATGAGGTGAGAGACAAAGATGAATTCAGAATTAAGAGAATATTAACACGAGGTCAGAGACAGATTCAGAATTAAGAAAATATTAATACGAGGTGAGAGACGAATTTAGAATTAAGGGAATATTAATACGAGGTCACAGACGAATTCAAAATTAAGAGAATATAAATACAAGGTCAGAGACGGATTCAGAATTAAGATTTTATGAGAACAATCTTTAGAATTTTATTTTATAATAGAATTGAATCATTTGTTATTTTTAAAGTTATACATTCGTATTTATTATTTATTATAAATTTTTATATATAAGTTTCTTCTCGACTTGGAAAGTTTTTACCATATATATGAGACATTAATGAGTGGTTTGGATGACTTGATTGACCTACGCCGACAAACTCATAATGTTAGGATCTAAAATGGATATATAACTTTTATACATGATATCCGTAAAAATTAACATATCAGATGTTGAACAAATTTTGCATATATCTTGTCGAAATATCTTGTCCTTCAACACGTAATTATTGTATTAGCATAGTAAAATTTGATTTACAGAAACAAACTTTCAAAGTTTGCCACTCTCCCCGTTTCATTTCATGTGACACCCTTTGATTTGATATAATATTTAAGAAAACAGGTAAGACTTTTGAATCTTGTGGTTTAAAATATTTCTTAAATATCTGTGTGACTGAAAATTATTTTATTAAGTGTAAAAGAGAATTTTTAATTTTAAATTGTTTCTAATTACAGTAAGATGACACTCTTTTCTGGATGAAGTAAAAAAAATATCACATAAAATGAGGCAAATAGAGTATGTAACATCTACTTTCAATTATTGAAACTGAATTTTTAAAATATCAAATCAAATACTGAAAAATCAACCCTAGTAAATATTTTTTCATCTTTAATAAAAAATAATAATTAAAATTCGACCCTTGAATATAATAATGCTACAATCAATCCATAAATTGTTAAAGCTTCCTCTAACTTATCACCGACATTCTGTTCAGGGGTTATCAGTTCAAAAACATAAGAAGTCTCTGTTTTTTTAGGTTAAGAATAACGTGGAAACAATTCCTTATCTTGGCCGCACACAAGTGCTTAGCCATATCCCCCTCTAGTGACATTTTAATAATAGGTTTTATAGAAATTAGATGATTTTATTTGATCAAATACCTAGCGAATTACTTTTATTAGAAAGTACTTGACCTTCAACATAAAAAATTTACGATTTAATTTTAAATTTAATCAATCATCAATACAGACGTTACCCGAAAAAAAGAAAGAGTGATTCGAAAGAACACGCAAAACACATTAGCAAAGCTAAACCAAAAAGAGGGAATCGGCGTGGCTTATGTGCCGCTAAGCCACCGTTCACAGCTCATTGACAATAGTACTCAACCGTGTGGACCCCATTTACAGCCTGGTCCAACTAAAATTAAAAAAATAATAAAAAATTAAAATTAAAATTAAAAAAAATAAAGAATAAAAAAGAAAAAGAAAATTCCTAAACCCCACAAATTTGTTTTGGAGGGTAACAAAAACTTGACAAAACATAACTTAGGACCCCCCAAGAAAGGAAAAAATCAAATTTTCATTGAATTTTTATTTGTCTATTATTGATCGTAATGTTCGATCGGTTTGTATGTATCTTAATTATATTCGAGTACTTGTTTATGTTAATTTGTAGAGGAAATTAATCAAAAATCAAATTGATGTCAGTAATATTCAATCAACTTATGCGTACCTCAATTGTATCGTGGAGTTATTGCTGTTTTTTTTACTTATAGATGAATTCAGATAGTTGATAAGACTCGACTTAGGTCCCACAAAGAAAGAGGGTCAGCTTTTCCATTGAGTTTTTATTTGTCTATTGATGACGATAGTGTTTGATTGGCTTTTGCGTATTTTAATTATATCATCAGTATCAGTTACAGTATTTTGTATCGATGAAGAAAATTGAAAATTTAACAAAACTTAACTTATGTCCCTCCAAAAGGAACTCTAACTTTGCATTAAGTTTTCTTTTTTTATTATTAGTGACGGTAGTATTCAATTAGCTTACGCATACCTCAATTATAATATTAGATATTTTTTACTTTTCACCAATCGAAAGAATCAAGATCTTGACATACTTGAGTTATGACCCCCAAGAAAGGAGAACTCGACTTTTAATTTTCCTTTTATTCCTAGATAATTATTCTTATCCCACTCACCAAACGACTCATCCTTTTATTTTCTAACTCTCATGTCACTCTCCCCATTTCTTTTTCTTTTTGTTTTTTTTCCCTTCAAAATTATGCCTACTTTAGTTAGTGGATACAACAAAGTTACCAATTATTAGAACTACTAGAATGAAAACTTAAGGTCTAATCAATTTAGTGTCTAAAAATACTTTATAGAGTTTTTGCATACTTTAAGCTAATATGTGTTTGATAATGGATAGAACATTGTGTTTAAGTTTTGAACAAGAATTATAAAAAAAATAATAATCATATCTTTAACCCTTTTTCTCAATTACAACAACAATATATTCTCAATTACAACAACAATAATATATTCTGTGAAAATTCTACAAGCGAGATCTGAAGAGCATAAATTATACGCAGACCTTACCATTACCTCTATTTTCAGACTTTTCTCTCAATTAATTTTCTAAATTTATACTCTAAGTATCACAAATGTACAATAAATCATAGTAATTTTTTCCTTAATGCAAATTGCATCTTGCTTACCTCACATAAATATATTACTTCCATTGTCAAGGAAAAAGTAAAATCTTGGGCCACATGTCAAACTTAACCTTAATAATTAACTAAACTTTATCATCCACATGTCACTTTTCTTTGGGGGTAAGAACATTATCCCAAAGTTTCCCTAATTCCAAAATGCTTTTAACTAAACTTTCATTTTCCACATGTCACTAGTTTTCTTTGAGCAAGAAGTTTAACCCAAAGTTTCCCCAATTCCATAGGACAAAAAAAGGAAAAGTTAGTGGTGGCTAATTTTTCACTTGAAGCCAAAGTCTCCCCCTTCACCATCACACACATGGAGTGATAAATAAGGAGAAATCATAATTTAAATTTTATAATGTTAGGATGATAAAAAAAAGATATATAATTTAAACTAATGTTATTGAACTCGATCAGACTCGTAAACTATATTCTAGCTCAGCCTTTTGCATCCCTTTTTTCTCAACTAGATGATCTAATTTGGATAATCTGAACTCTTAGAATAGAATCATACATAACATTCATCATTAAAGTTAGACTTTACTCTACTAATTTATACTGATTGATTCTCAATACGAATATCAACCTTTTGTGTCCCGTTCTTCTTAACTAGATGATCGAGTTTGAATGAATTCGAACTCTAAGAATAGAATCATACATAACATTTATCAACTTTACGCTATAAATTTATACTGATCGATTTTCAATACAAATATCAGATACCGAAGTGAAAAAAAGTGCAAAAAGATATAGGACACTAACAACAAAATGCTTAGGAAAGTAACCCTTGACCCTCCATTACCTCTATACTTTATTATTCCACCAAACAATGACAACTATAGTGCCCACCCCCTACCCTTAACCCCCCTCTACCCCTTCTTCTCATTACCCCCTCTTTACTACCAAAGCCAAAACCACCCCACAAACTCACTCCATCATCCCCACACACAACACACATTGTGTTAAGACACCAACAATCATCACTTAAAAAGAAGAATCAAGAAACCAAGAGCAAATTTCAAGAAAAAAAATCAAGTCTTTTTCTCCTTCTTCTTCATCAAGTGCCATGGATTTACAGATCTATGGTTTCTTGTTCACTTTGTTCCTCACATTCACCATTAATGGAGCTGCATTACAACAAACCCCATCTTCAAAAACTCAAATGCCATCAACTCCAACCCCTCAGATCAACTCAAATTCAGTCCTTGTTGCACTCCTGGATTCCCACTACACCGAGCTCTCCGAGCTGATTGAGAAAGCTCTTCTTCTCCAAACGCTTGAAGAGGCGGTAACGAGGAACAACATCACCATATTTGCACCGAGAAACGAAGCTCTGGAGCGGGATTTGGATCCCGAGTTCAAGCGTTTCCTGCTTGAGCCCGGGAACATCAAATCCCTCCAGAATCTCCTCCTGTTTCACATGGTACCACTCCGCATTCATTCGAAAAACTGGAACAAAAATGATTCCTTATCTCATTCCACTCTCTGTCCCGGAGAGGCTGAACGCCTCTCCGTAGACACGGCGAGGGTTCTTCACCCAGATGATATAATCAAACCAGACGGACTCATCCATGGAATTGAGAGAGTATTAATACCCAAATCAGTCCAACAAGCTTTCAACACCAGAAGAAATCTCCGGTCGATTTCCGCCGTGCTTCCACAGGGAGCACCAGAAATCGACCCGAGAACCAACAAATTGAAGAAGAAAACCCCAAAACCACTCCCCGCCGGTGCTCCACCAGCTCTACCTATCTACTCCGCCATGGCTCCCGGTCCATCCCTAGCACCAGCTCCAGCTCCCGGCCCCGGCGGACCTCACCACCACTTCGACGGTGAAACTCAGGTCAAGGATTTCATCCAAACCCTCCTACATTACGGTGGATACAACGAATTAGCCGACATTTTAGTAAACCTCACTTCGTTAGCTACTGAAATGGGAAGATTAGTCTCCGAAGGATACGTACTAACCGTCTTAGCTCCGAACGATGAAGCTATGGCGAAATTGACTACCGATCAGCTATCGGAACCCGGTGCACCGGAACAGATAATGTACTATCACTTGATACCGGAGTATCAGACGGAGGAGAGTATGTATAACTCCGTGAGGAGATTCGGAAGAGTGAAGTATGATACACTGAGGTTGCCGCATAAAGTTGATGCTGAAGAAGCTGATGGATCGGTGAAATTCGGGGTCGGTGAAGGATCAGCGTACTTGTTCGACCCGGATATTTACACCGACGGGAGGATTTCCGTTCAGGGGATTGACGGAGTTCTTTTTCCGGCGGAGGAAGTTAAGCCGGCTCCAAAAGCTGCACCGGTTGCTGTTAAAGTTGTTGCTAAGCCAAGAAGAGGTAACTAATTTTTTATTTATTTTTTTTAAAAATATATTTTTGGATCTTAAATTATTGGAATTTGTGTTTATTATCTCTAATTATGTGAAAAATAACAACGTAATTAGTGTAATCTCACGAGTGAGCGAGGTCGGTGTGGTATGATGTGTATGTAGTTTTAGGCTTATCTCGTGAAAGTAGAGAGTTTATTTTAGACAAGTCCTTGTGTCACAAGCGTGGTCGATGGTGTCTGAGAAGGATGGTGTGTACGTGGTTTACACTATCTTGTAAGAGTAGAGAGTATGTTTTCCATAGGTCCTCTTTTCGAGTGAAGCATATTACTAAAAAAAAATAAGTATGTATGTAGTGTAGTTTCATAAGCGTGGTCTATAGTGTCTGAGAAGGACGTGTATGTAATTTTACGCATATCTTACGAGAGTAGAGAGTCTGTTCGAGTGAAACATAGTATTAAAAAATATAAGTACCTATCTAGAATAGTTTTACAAGTGCAGTCGATGGGGTTTTGAGGAGGATGGTGTGTACACAGTTTTACACACATTCTGTGAGAGTAGTGAGTCTGTTTCCGATAGGTATTCGGTTCAGGTAAAACATATTATTCAAAAAATAAATATATACTTTGTGTAATTTCACAAGTGTAATCGATGGAGATTTATTTTGTGAAAATAAAAAATTTATTTTTGATAAACCTCGATTCGAGTAAAACATATTAGCACAAAATTTAGTGAGGGGTATAATGAGAATAATGGAATTATTGCTTTTTTTGTGATTCCAGTTGTTGCCAACTCTTTTTGTGGTGGAATTCTTGGACTTAACATCTAAGCTATGTTTTTTCTTTAAAATAAAATAAAATAAAATAAAAATAAATCTAATATATGTGTATCCAACTTTTGGAAATGGTTGAAAATTGCACAAATTCACAATTCATCTTTTCCCACATAAATAAATTTTATGTTAAAAATTTGATGTATAAAGTTATTCGATATTTGAGTCTCATATTTTTGAGACGAGAATTTTTCGAAAATAGTCTCTCTATCTCTATAAGGTAATGATAAGATCTGCATGTTTTACCCTCTCCAGACCTTACTTGTAAGATTCCACTGAATATATTGTTTTTGTTGTGGAGTTATTCAGTATTTATTCTTGAAACATCATAAAATTAGTCGAAATGCATAAACTGATTCAAACACCATAATTTCTCGAAATAAAGTGGAAAACTACTACTTCTTCTTTTCAATTTTTATAAAAATAAGGCATTGTGTGAGTTGATAGATCATTGTCTATCATTTTCAATTTTTTTTTTTTGTTTAATTTCTTTTATTATAAGCCATAAATTGTTAGGTATTAATATGCTTGCAAGTTTTTTATAGAAATTGACAAAATTATTTTAAGTAATTAGGAGTTGAGAAACTTTGTCGGTGAGTTATATTTTAGAAAATTAAAAAAAAAAAAAAATTAGTTCTTTGCTTGATGAATAGATTATTCTAAAACCATTTGATGGAATTAATTTTTTTCTTTTTTAGTAGTTGAATTATTATTAAAAAAGGAAAAAGAGTTGGCTTGGTCATACTTAACAATAAAACATTCATAATAAAGGGTTAACCACTAAAGGTGGGGGTGGTTATTCCTCGATCTTTAATCAGATGTCTCGAATTTGAGTATTAAATAATAATATTGCCATCGCAAGTGAGACTTTCTGGTAAAGATGGAGGGACTTCTTGAATACGTTGAGCGTTTTAAGTCTGGTGTGGTGCAAATAAAGCTTGGTGTTAAATAGAGAAGGGTAGAGGGGTAGTCCATTATTCTCGAGTTTCGGAGGATTGGCCTAGGACGAGTTTTTCGATCATAGAGCGACAACGAGCTTAGTGTGATTCCATTAACGGGGTCTAGTGAGAATAGAATAGTTAGAGAGGTTATTTCCAAAAGATCCTCGTCTGAACAAACACTAAGAAATACATCATCGCCATTCGATCTTTCTTTGCTTAATATCACGTGTCGTGCTCTTACCACTAGACAATGTTGAAATTTCCAACTTGGATGTTGAGTCCTTTAGAGACTAGCCAGCCTATAACCTATTTGTTGACAAACTCTTTGCCCCCACTTGCTCTCTAAATAGCATCTCACTCCAATTATCAACTGTCAAGCAACACCTCTTCGTCGAAAAATGACACTAATACTGACATTGATAGATTGATCAATTTTAATTAAACCCCTAAAATGCTTCAACCCTATGTGGGATAAAGGGTTTTCTATCTCAACTTTTTCATATCTGAACCATCTTACTGAAAATTCTGATTTTTGCTCGAACTACATCGCCTTTGACTTTTATATCCTGATTCAGTGAAAATTCTGATTCCGCAACTATACTCGACTACAACATATATACTAAATTATTTTGTGTTTGATTTTCAGGAAAATTGATGGAAATAGCATGTAGTATGATGGGATCATTTTGTCATTAAAACTCAAGATCAAGTTAGGATTTTGGGAGAAGAGGAAGGAAAAAAAAATAAAAAAGCTACAAAATTTTCTGAATAAATGGCAATTTTTAATTTTTTTTTTCTAGGAAGGCCTTGTAAAATTTAGGGAAGGAGAAAAAAAAAATGCTTGAAATGAAAATTAAAAAATTCAGAAAATTTCCACATCTCCCAATAAAAAAAGGGAAAAATTTTCTCCTTTTTTTTGTTTTTTTTTTGTTATAAATACTGTAATTACTAAATATCAATTTTTTTATTTGTATTTAAGGTTTGTATGCAGAAATATACAGTCTTTTTTTTTTTTTGGTCCTTTAATATATTCACGGGTGTTTTGTCTTATTATTTTATTTATTGGGTATTTTTTTTTAACAATTTGTTATGTGAATACTTTAATCTTCTAAAATATAATGCAATTTTTTAAATTATTTTATTTGATGTGATTTGTATTTTAGTGTGTATGGAATTTTGGAATATATTGTGTCCCTTAAAAAGAAAAAATTATCAAATACTTGTGTCAATGAAAAATAGTAAATTATATAATACAGACGTGCCTTTTTTTGTTATTAAAAAGATAATGAAGTTTAAATTTCTATGGTATTTTATCTTTTATGTAGTTTCGATTCATGGTATAAGATTGGACCTAAGCTCGTTATATTCAGTTAAAATGTAAGAGATGAATTTATATCGATCGTTTAATATTTAAGTTTTTTAGGTTTATATTCTCACACAACTAACACTAATTGTACGAGAGTTTTTTATTTGTCTCGACCTAAATTTTATACCTTTGGATATAGTAATATCAATAATAATGTGAGGTACAAAATATCTGTATAAATAATAATTGAGATGCACGCAAATTACCTAACGAGGGATATAGTAGCAACTTATGTTATTTATCAAACAATTAGGAATATATATATATATATATATACCATTTTTCATAAAAGAAATGAGAACATATATTCAATTATTATTGGAATTATTATTATTATTATTACAACAATAAATAGTGGTTCCACTTGTTTTGGCCATGCTTTTTCCATTGTTGGTTTTATTATGTTAATGATTAATCACATCAAAGAAGGAAAAAGGCAAATGAGCTGGCCTTCACATGGGGCTATTAATTATAAAAAGTTATAATTGATGTGGGGACTAACAAAAAATTGGACAAATTCTATTTCATTGACTTTATTTTTTTTATAATTTTTCATGCAACAAGAACAAGTCCAAAACATAGCCTTCACAAATATAGTAATATGTAAGAATCCAAAGCTATATATATATATGTGTATATATATGCACAGACAACATCAATTACATATCTGATGAAATTCTACGAAATGGAGTCTGGAGAGTAGTAGTGCAATTAAGATTCTCACCAAGGAGGTTCAGAATTTGAAAAAGTAGTTATTCGAACTGGTTGAAGGGGGTTCGACGTCTACTATATACATATTAAAAAATATTTTAATCATGTATAAATAATATAATTTTTCATCAAAGGGTGTCTGGATGAAACTTGAGAGGATAGAGTGTATGTAAACCTTACCACTACCTCATGGAGATAGAGAGAGTGTTTTCGCTAGATGTAAACCTTATAACTACTTCATGGGGATAGAGAGAGTGTTTTCGATAGACCCTCAACTCAAATGTATTTTACCCAAATTAAAAAAAAAATAGATATAGAGTAATGGCTAAAATGAAATGTGATATCAATTCTACAAGAAAAAAAAATAAAATAGCACTAAAAAAATAAAATAGCTTGTTTTAACTACTGAATTATTAAATATTTATAATTTTTAATAAATTCTCTAATATAATTATAAGGTAAGTAAAAATTTAAAAGTTTAGCCATATATAACTTGATAAAATATTTGAGTTTCATATATATAATATATAAACTTCTCTTAAAAATTAGAAAAATAGGGAGAGAGATCCATCTTTTTAGCTATTTTTAAAAAAATCCTTTGTTATGAGTTTGTTAATTTTAATATTTTTACTTGTCATTGTCAACTTAGTCATTTTATTGAAATGTAATAATTTAATAGGAAATATGACAAGTAGAAAAAAATATTGTCAAATTTAAATTATAAAAAATTATGTTGTAAAAAAATTGGATAAAAAGTTGATATTATTGACTATGTCAAAATTTGCTCTTAGTAATAAATAGAAGTATTAGTTAATGAAATGATTCAAGATTTGTATTTTATAATTTTTTTTTACAACAATTATACATGATGGTATTGAATATATTAAAATGTGCTTTCTTTGATAGGTTAATTATTTTTTTATATGAGATGCTACATATATAATTTAATATAATATTAGAGTTGACAATTAAAAATCTTGAGTTAGAGTCGTACTATAACTCATTATAAAATAAAATAATAAAAATAAAAATAATATCATATTTTTGGTCCATCGAAATAAGAATCAGATCTACATATGAGAAGTGAATTAAAGATATAACAAAATATATAAAAATGTACTTATTTATAAACGAGCTTTTAAATGATATGATCACATAATTCGCGGAAAAAAAGGCTAATAATTTTTATATATCCAACATGTTAAAAGTAAGTTTAGTGTTTGGTTTGCAAAAAATATTTCAATTAAGCTCAAAATTATCACCATGAGATGATTATATAAAGTAAATTTGTTAGCAAGTTTATAACTTGCAAATTCAAAAATTAAATAAAACAAAAAAACTTGATTCATGTTGAGACTACAATATTTTGATTCGGGAGAGTCTGAATAAATTTGAATTCGCACATTGTAAGGTTCATTTTTAAGGACGACACTTTTAACACAATTTTTTCCATTCTCACAAGCTTCAACTCGAAATATCTGATTAAAAATGAAAAGATCCCCACTATCACACCTCAATTAGTATTGATATTCATGCTAATTTAATTTTGTGTTATCAATAACACTAAAAAATGGTCTTATTTTGGTTCACAAAACATTGTGGATTTTATAACCTTAAAAAAGAAGGATAGAATTAATAAATTTTATTTTAATAAAAAGAATTAGATATTCTTATCATCAATTCTCACAACACACTTTATAACTTTGAGTTTCATTTAAGAAAACATTGAAATATTGTGAACTTAAAGTAAGTTTATATATATTAAAATACTTTAAAATTAACAACTTATTTTACATGTGTTTCTATAAAATATTTACTTTTTCATATCTTACTCTTTTCGCGATTGTTAAAGATATAATTAAGTATATAAAAATATTTTATTTTTAATATGTACGAATAAAATGGTGATACTATGTTGAAATTGAAGTGCATAAATTTCTGATTATAAAATCACCATTTAAGTCTTACTCGTAATGTATGAAAATTAATAAATCTATCTAATTTAAAATAATTTTAAATATACAGTGTTTGAAGTTTGATCAGTTTTACCTGAAGTTTTATATAACTGAGATTTAGCTATATTTACCTATATTCCAGCTATAAATATATGATTGAATTCATTCAATTTTATCTGAACATCAGTTATTTTTGTTTGAAGTTAATTCATATTTGAAGTCTTAGTCTTATGTAACTTCAAGCATTTCGTAAACGTGCAAAAAAAAAATTTAAAAAAATTGTATATGTTAAATAAAAGTGTCAAAATAAGTTACCCATGAAACTTTTATTGATACAATTCCATATGATTTTTACCTTGTGGTTTGATCCTTTCCTCCAGATATAGCGAAATCTTAGTGCATCGAAATATTCTATTTTTTTGTATTAAAATCTTAAAAAATGACTAAATGTTATAAATAGTTCTGAATTAAAGATTCAAAAAGTGACTCTATGTCCATTGGGCTGATGATTGTCAGCTGGGTTGAAAGCCCATAATAAGGAAAAAATTACGCAGATAAGCAAATAAATACGAGTTAATTAGCTAACATAACTAACAGTTAGAATTTATTATAGCTCGCGACAAACATCTAGTTACATATTGAGTTTTGTATAATTCACTCAATTTATACAAACATTGTGCACAGTGCGTGAATCAAATTTTATAGCGAAATATACAAACACTATGAATTGTATAGCGAATAATACAAACGTTGTACACGGATTGTACAATAAAATATACAAAAACTGCAAACTGTATAGCAAATTATACTAACGTTACGTGAAAATTAGAGCCTCTATGAAATTCAAGAATACGATGGGTCCAAAAAGAACTTTTTGAACAAGTTTATGCATTATTAAAAAAGAAAAAAAATATACTTTTAAGAATGCTAAGTTGCTCGGACTCCCAAAAATGTTGCTGCACCTATGTCGGATCCTTCAAAAATACATAATTTTTGAAAAATCCAACACGAACCTGTCCACATTTCTGAAGAGTCTGAGCAACATAGTAAGAATGTATATACAAATTATACATTATATGTATTTAAGAAAAAAAAGGTTGTGCTGTAACACAGAGTGGGGCAATCATACCCATTTGAGCATAACAATAAATCTTGTACTGATGAAGAATACTTATAAAGAACATATATCAAACAATTTTGAACCAACATATACAACTTATAAACACCAAAACATACAACAATGTATTCACAACTTAAAATGAAGCATAAAATTACCAGAGAATGCCAAAAAGAAACCTATATATATATGAATAGAGCACGCGTTAGAACTTAAATTCGTTAAACTTCAACAGTGACTTGAGCTGATGGCATAACAACTGCGTTGGACGGTTGCTCTGCATTGTTGTTGTTTGCTGGGTTCATCTCGGACTTTTCATCAGGTTGTTCGAGCATTTCTTGTGGTTTATCTTCACAAGTGTTCTCATCTAACGCCTTTGGTTCAGCTGGTTTTGATTTTGTTCCAACAGCTTTCACTTTAGTTTTTGTAGTTGAGGTACTTTTCACTGGTTTCTTGGTTTCAACAGGCTTCCCTTTTGAAGCACCAGTAACTTTATCGCGAGTTGAAAGCAAAGCCCGGGGTGACTTTACCTGTTCTTTGACAACTCTTGGACTGAAACATGATCCTCCACTTTCGGAGCTGTTGGTTGTAGATGTGGAGTTCTTGTGTCTTCCAAGCTTAGGAGATACAGCACGTGTTGTCGGTATCTGTACAGGACAAGAATAACATGACAAATCATGAAAGCATGAAATATTAACATGTAACATGGGAAGCTAATATAGAAGCCTCAAAACTCTGTAAGCATATATGGTTTACTAAAGTGATCTCCTTCGAGGCACGCATTAGATGAATACATAGACTATTAAACGATATCCTAATCATCTAAAGGAGACACTTGAAGAAAACAAATATGCTTCAACATTAGATTTTTGTACAACAGTTTTCAGGTTTCGTCAATGTATAGCTACTTATCCATAGAGTGAGTGCCACATTTTGGTTTTAGATATCAAGAGACGACAATCACAAACACATTAAAGACTTGCACAGTAATGCAATCAGAATCTTTTTTTAGCTTCGCTCATTGTGGTCGAGAACTTGTATCATCGAAAGCCTACTGATCATATGTATTACATTAGATGGAGGCGTGTCGTTTCCCTATTTCAAGTTGCTGCTCTCTCACCACGATTTCCCTCAAGCATCGA